>CM063506.1:145513306-145535806 GCA_032207245.1 Pardosa pseudoannulata
TAAGACCCTTACTCTGGAAGTTGCTGTTCGGTTTGAACGTTCGTTGTACATCATTTTGACTTCAGCTTGCGGATATTTTGCGAGTAAACGATAAAGCTGACGTCAAAATGACGTCAAAACGAACGTTCGAACCGAACCGCTACTTCCAGAATAAGCACCTAAGGGCCAGCCTCACTAAAGTCGTTTAACGGATAACCGTGATTAATTTATGTTTAAACGGAGAATCGGTTAGCATTAGGTGGCGCTATGAGTTAATCGCGGTTAGTTATTAAACGACTTTGGTGAGACCTGGGTTTAAGACAAGTGAAAATAGACAGTCAATTTTGTTTCTAATTACGACGGCTAAATTTTTGTCAGGGCTGATCTCACCAAAGTCGCTTAACCGCTCACCGCGATTAACTCATGGTGCCAACCAATAGTAGAAAGAAATTCTTTTTTTAAACAGAGGTTAATTGAGGTTATCCTTTAAACGATTTGGTGAGACCGGCTTTTAGTTCCAGTCTGGCAATAGCCGGTTAAAGGTTAACAACGATTAATTTCTGTTTAAAAGGAGAATTGCATCCCATCATTGTTTGACGTTATGGGTTAATCGTGGTTAGCTGTTAAACGACTTTGGTCAGACCGGCCCTAACTGACAAAAATTTAGCCGTCGAATGATATTCCTTTAAAACGTTCTTATGCACAGTTTTCTAAGCACTTTTATTTCTTATTTCATTTTAAGTATTTACCTAGAAACAAATTTGGATGTCTATTTTCACTTGCGTTAAATGAATTTATATAAAAATGTATTTAGAATCATACAATGTTTTAGCAACCGCATTTGATTGTTTTACAATATTAAATATTCAATAACTCAAGAAAATACGTTGGGATTTTCAAAAGTATACTCAGTTAAATGACAAAGACGTTAACACAGAATCTCCAAATTTTTAAATGTAAATTACATAATATTAATTCATCTGTAACATTTCGAAATTACTATTTCGATACTAAAGTTCTTTTGATAATGAATGAACACCAAGCTGGATCATATCAGACCAAAAAATCCTTTCATAATTTTGGTAAAAATCTGTCATTTCGAAGGATCCTTGGCCCCTTAATACATCTTCTTTAAACGAGTAAAATTGTTATCTTCACATACAATTGAATCATTACAAATAACATAATGTCTTATCAGAACAAAAATTCGATATTTTATGAGTGGATTTTTCTGCATGTACATTTGTTCCTTATTCCTCTGAAATTCTAAAAAATTACCAATTAGTTTAGTATAAAGACTATATGAGGAGTATGTACGTCATGGTATGATAGATAAAACATGGTGTAGTGATAACATTTTTAATAGGAAAAGGAGTAATTTGTTTCTTTAATCTGTTCTGGGAGAACAGGGTGCCTTAGGGCCTGTCTCCCCACAGTCGTTTAACGGCTAATCGCTACTAACCCATGGTTCCATACAATGGTAGGGCACAATTCTCCTTTTAAACAGAGATTAATCGCGGTTAGCTTTTAAACGATTTTGGTGAGACAGGCTATTAGGGACAACATCATTCCTGTGATAAAGATTAATTCTTCACTCTAATCCATGCGTTTTTTCTTCTCATTTGCATCTTTAATTTTGTTATCCATTGTTGTAGGTTAACACCCGTCATACGCACTTAACCTGGTGAAAGTATTGGGTATTAGTACACTCAGTGTACAACAAAAATCTATAAAATACTGGAATACACGGATTTCAGACAACACATAAAAAACATCGTTCACGTTGATTCTGAATTAAGACATATTTCCGCTTCAGCAATGATCCTCTTGCAATCCATGAGCATGCATCATACCTACGTTTTACATGAACTCACTCCATTATAGATGACTGGGATTGTAGTGGGTAAAGTGAGATTTCTGGACGTTGTAAGGGTGAAAATTTAAAATAAAACTTGTTTATCGCGAATTCCCTGTGTTTAATTAAAATCCAACCGGTATTATGCAACGATATTTTACTTTACAATATTTCAATGTTATGCAACTTATTTTTTTTCATAACTGTCATGTTGATTCTTAGTCATGATATTCATTCACAGTAGTAGGTTTACACCATGCTGTTAGCTTGTATTTACTTCATCTGTGTAATTGCATCCTGGTCACAGGGGCTTACTCTGGAAGTTGCTAATCGGTCAGAACGTTCGTTAGACGTCACTTTGACGTTAGCTTGAGGATATTATTCGAGCAAAGAAATAAAGCTGACGTCAAAGTGACTTCCCAACGAACGTTCAGGTCGATTCGCAACGTACAGAGTAAAGAATACAGGGGCTTATTCTCGAAGTTACGAGTCGGTTCGAACGTTCGTTGTGACGTCGTTTTTACGCCAGCTTGATCGTTTTCTTGCAGAATGTCCTCAAAGTGACGTCACAACGAAGGTTCGAACCGACCACAACGTCCAGAGTAAGGGTCACATTCTACGTGAACAAGCTCAATTATTGCTAACTGTAACTGTAGTGGGTTAGGCGTGAATTTTGAAATAGCTAGTAGTGTGTTGGGCATTGGAGAGGAGAGCAGCTATGGTCTGATAGAAAAGACGTGGTGTATTGAGGACATTTTTGGAGTCTGAAAGGAGTAACTCATCGATTAATCTGATAAGGGAAAATAGCCGGACTCCAGCGTTCGGACTACTTCATCTTAATCCAGGCATTATTCTTCCTGCTTTACGTCTATAGTTTTGTTGTCCACAGGCTCTGAAGTGTGGGAGTGTTAACACCAATTATATTTGCAAAACCATTATCAAAGAACTCAGGTGACCGCAGCAGAGCTGTAGCAGATTTTGAGCTAAGCAGGGGTTTTCCACTTTACACCCCATTTTTGTAGAATTTTGCATTGTGAAAAAATTGATACACTGGCTAAAAAGGGAGTCTTAGTAGATCAAGCACCCTCTTTCATTTCATATAACTAAATTATTTGTTAATCTGACTCTTAAGAAAACTCTTAAATTATGGCTCAATATGCGACGAATAAGAGAAGAATTTGGGGGGAAGACAGACAAAGTTGTTCCCAGCTTTCCGAGAAAGATTGCGGTGGCCCTTTTAAGAGATCTGACTGGACTGTTCACAAGACCATTTCTACAGAGTTGTGGTGGTGAATGCACCGGACTGTGTTTTGTGTGAGTCTAAACTCCAATGAATTTTGAACATTTAAATAATTGTGTGGTACTTTCTCAGTGTGAGGACATTGGAGAGCTCATGAACTAATGGCTTAGGTGCTAATTTTTTGTCATTTATAAAGTAAAATATTTGCAGATGCTGGGGTAAGTCCATTTTCAACTTTATAAATTTATGGTATAATCATGATAACAAGTTGGAATAGAGTATAGAATAGTAAATAATATATATTAATGAAGAATAATTTAAAATTCAGTTATATTCGTATCTGTATGTTTTAAAAATATTCTACTAAGACGACCAGACTAATATTTTAGTTTAATTATTTAGAGGGGGTGTTAATATCATTCGATTGTTTAAGAATATGTATTTTTAACACTAGAAAAGAGGGAGGGATCATTTTGACCTAAAATTTATTTTGTATTTTCTTAACATTTTTTTCAGGTAGTAATAACAGAAATAATGTAACTCATTAAAATATATTTTCAAAATTTATCATCAGAAATATTTTTATAAAAGTATATATTATTTCTGTTATTACTATCTGAGAAATAAATCTGTTAAGATAACTGAAAATAGTTATTGTGGTCAAAATGACTATTACCACTGTTTTAATGTTAATAATGTATTAATTATATGTTTATTCTACTTATTTTTTCCAAGTTTTCATATGATTTTGAAATTTATCAAAAAAGTTTTTTTTCTATTAGTTCTTAAAAATATAGTTTTGAGATGATTTTTACTTGTAGGTTAGTATCTACATTCGTAATATAACGTTAATTTGTTTCAAAATCCTCCAGTGTTGTTCTATACATTTCATTATTAAGGTAAATTATTTTATTTTATAAAATATAAGCGATTTTAACTCTCTCAAATATTTAAACAGTTACAACTTAGAACTTAAATGATATGAATTAAAACAAAAACAAGCTTTCAGCTTTCACCAAGTGTTCTTTATATTTTCCTTCCACTTCTAGTTTACTCCATGAGTTTTTTAACAATTTATATCTAAACGATTTCTGCATAAATTTATTCTACAAAATATAGTTTTCAGATTACTGTAAGCTATAGATTAACTCTTTGTTTGTGTTGTACGTAGCATATGATGTACTCATCTAATGCTTTATGCGTCTGTTGTTTGAATTTCAAAGAATTCGTTTCTTCAACCGAGGGAAATAGGGAAATTACACGTGCCTGAAATTTTTCAGAAATACTCGCGCCCTTCTGGTGGCCAATGGTTGTCAGAAAGGAAATATATTATTATCAGAACTGAGAAGGAGCGCATTCACATTTTATGCCTTGTTCGCTTACATGCAGCTTGCTGATATGGAAGCCAGAAAGTGAAATGATTTATCATTAAAACAAAACATCGAAATTTTAAATCGTTATGACAGGTTGATTATTATTACGAACAATTTATCAATGAGCTCCTTAGAAAAAATTGCCGACAGTCAACAATTGATCACTTTTTTAATTATGTATACAATTCTTATGTTTTAACCCACTGAAAGGACGCGTCGACGGGGGTTCGACAGCGTATTCCTGTTCGAAAACGGACCTGTCGACCCCTTCTCGTTCGCACTCGTATAACACACTTTTGAAGAAAAAAAAATATTGCAAAGCGATAATAAATGAAAGAAACTAATTTTGCGTAACGGGAACTCCTTTAACTTTCAGGGAAAATAACTTAAAGTAGCCTGGCAACTCTAGTATGATACGGCAAGTTCCGTCTGAAATTTACGAAAAGGGTGACTGTTTTGAACGGGAAAAAGGTGGGGAGGTAGGTCGGTGGATGGGTTAAAGGATAATATACAGTACATAAATATAAGGTGTGTTTTTTCATTTTGTTTTGAAATTTAGTACGTGGGAATTAAAGGGAAGAGGAAATTTATCTAATTTTGTATACCGCTTATTGTTATCAATCGGTTATTGTTATCAAAATCACGGTGTCCTAAACTGATCACATTAAGCGGAGTGCACTGTATAAATTTTACCAGAAAGATACTATATAAGTTAGATGTTTCACCTTTTATGTTATGTAGGATAATGCTTCAGACCTGCTACATTTAAGAATATTGAGGTTGCTTATTTATGAATATTTAAAGAATTTATCAGTATGATTCATTGCATAAACCAATGAAAGGTAATTAAGATTTAAAATGTTAATAACGGTCGAATATTTAAAACCATTTATAATATTCTGAAAGACTATCAATAAGTAAAATATTAATACCGTTCTATTGAGGTGGAAATGTTTAATACTCTAAATATAAAACTGTTTAATATTATAATTTATAATTCATTTATTTGTGATAGCAATATAGAAATGTTAAGAAAACATATTATATAAAAACAATTTAATTACTGAACTAATTTACTACAATTAGAATTAAGCAAATATTCTCCTGTAATTTGATTTTTTTTCTAAAAAATATCCAATCAGTATCTCATTCACAAATAAGACTTTAATTGCAGGATATGCACATTAACTTACAGATTTGATTAGATTTTGTTTAACACGTATGCAGGACACGTACTAGTACGTTTTCTGATGACTGATACTTGAGCGCGGGTCACGTAATAGTACGGGTTAGTGTAACAACATGGTTTGTTTGTGGGTACAAAAATAACAGTATATACAGGAAAACGAAGCCGAATGTTCTTGTCTACTACATAGATTATGGAAAAATTTAGACAAAAACTAGTTTTTACATCTGTCGATGCGAAATCACAGAACGGGAAAAAATTAAAACTATATACTACTATTTCTATTTGATTTTTCATATTTCGATACAACTATTATAAATTTATCCAGTAAGAAATATATTTTGTTTACAAAATCAAATTCTTTTTATTTATATATTTCTATTTATATATCTGTTTATATATTTCAATATAAAATACGAAAAGTTGGCTATGAAATTAAATATTTTTCGATCTATTGAGATTTAACTGAGATAACTAAATTGACGCTCAAAACGCCTGCTCCCGGTACAAATCCACTGCGAAACGTACCCGCACACAATGTGTTAAGACCTACCATTCAATAAAACTTTTAATTGTTAATTTTTACTAAAATCTTTATGAATTAAAGTTTTACTGTGTTAGCAGTACTTATTCGGATAAAATAGTGTTTGATGATATATTAAAATTGTTAGCAATATATAAGCATCTAAAAGTATTCCTATAAAAATGTTTTTAAATGCTTGAAATTTGAAATTTTGCTGTATAAAAAAACATTCATTTCATAAATACGATTTTTGTAAATGAAGAGCTTCAGAAGAAATCTTTAATTTGTCATCCTTTCTTATTGCAATTAGATGTAAGCTAATGATTTCAATGTACTATGAATTTTCTCAAATTTCTACTTTTGTTTCTCATATGAGAATTTGATTGATATCTGATTAAGGGAAAAAAAAGTTAAAACTCTTTAAAATGCAATAACAGTAAACTCTTGAAAGTTAACTTTACTAATATACCCTAAATGATAGCTTCATTCAGTATCGTAGTATCTTATTAAGGAAAATATGCTTTAGAGAATCTAGCAAAATTATTACGAGTAGTTCAGCATTAAAAAGCTTTTCCCAGAAAATATTTTAGAAAGAAGGCTTTAAAGTCTATAGAAATAAGTCTTACTCCTCGTTAAGAAAAAAAAGACTTCAGTATTTCATAAAAGAATAGTGGGGTTTTTTTTTGTTCAACAAAGCTCAGAAACTAAGTTCGAGGGAAAAGCTTTAGTTACTTTTTTCACTCATATAAATTATTCAGTAATTCTGTAGCAAGAGTTTTCTAAAAAGAAACATCTGAATGTTTTTCTGGTTTAGTCTATATTGACGTTAGAGAGAGAAACTCATTGAGGTAAATTTTTTTGGAATTTATTTGCACTTTTTTAGCTATCCGCTATATAATAAACCAATTTATCTGTCCGTCTGTCCACGAATTTATGAAGCGGTTGGACGTGAAATGGATAGATGCATCCATATTGGATTTTTCATGAGTTCGGATTAGCAAATTTCAAAGCGAGTAAAGTTTATCTTCTCCTAAACTATTGATTCAATTCTAAAATAAATTTGTATAAATATGCTTCATATCACAGCGAAAAGTAATGGTCTTTAAAACGTTCAAAATCCACCTCTTCCCCCTTTTCGACCGTTTAGTGCCATTTTTTTCAAAACCTATTTTCCACGGTTAAGCGCAGGAGATTAAATTTATCAGTTTATCACATAATAAAATGGTAAAAATAACATTTTTGGCTATCATTATGACGTCATTCCTTTAAGCATCTCATTTGATCATTTCTTATTTTAAATTATTTAAATATCGTCTGCATTATTTTCATACGTTTTATCACTGAATTCAGATATTACGTAAATAATTTTTTTTTTATATTTGAGTTAAATCATAGATTAGGTACGTATGTGACAATTTGGAATTTAAACATCAATTATTTTTGTTGTAATGACAATTTTATCGCCGGTAATAACAGCTAATTCTTTTCATAAAAGTCCAGGAGTCTATTTCATGGACTAATAAATATCTAGCGTTTGTTATATAGCTTTGAAAATTGAGAAGTTTGTTCTTCGTGTGTTTTTTTATATATAACCACACAGTTTGACTAAATGTATTGAATGTGATTCTAAACTGCAGTCACAGTATCCGGAGACTTTAGAGGAGTATGATGATACAAAAGTGATTGAGCATGTACCAGATAATTCTTAGCCAACAAACCATTTTCTGCCTGGCTCACAGAGTACTTCACAATTCTGGAAAATATAAAATTTTACTAATCCTTCATATGACAGGCTATATGCTAGTACACATATATTTTAGGTACTGATTTATAGAAAATAGCCCCTTTCGATTTCGTTCGGAACTCAAATTTTAGTTAGATACAATTATCCATACTTATTTTAGTTGGATGTGGGATATCAAAACTGTGACACGTAGCTTCTGTTACATTAGGTGCTCTATGAATAAAAAGGATTACGTGTCAAATAGATGTTCCTTTCCAGTCCTTCCCCATTACCGAGGATTTTGCGTATGAGTACGAAATGTTTCTTAGTAAGGTAATAAAAGTTATGTCTTCGTAAAATAGGATGATTATCATCGCTTGAAGGATATCATCGCTTGAAGGATCAGTACAAACAACCAAATACATTTCGTATATTGGTATCTTTAACTTTTACAGACCTATTACAATTTATCCTTTTCCAAACGATAAGAAATAAATTTTATTTATATTATTTTAATAGTGGTTATATTTCAAGATAATTATCCAAATTATCGTAATATTTCGTACTTTTCGATTCGTTTCCATACGAAGTTGATTTTGATTACATTCTGTTATCCGCACTTATTTTATCTGGATAACGAAATAACTATCTAACATTCTGTAATATTACGTATTATAGAAATGTTTAAATGTAAAGGATGTTTGTTTTCATTCTTTCCTCATTACGAAGCATTTTGCATCTGTACACGAGATGTTGCTTAGTAAGACAAGGTAGGCTTAAGGTTGCTTAGTAAGACAAGGTAGACTTAAGGTTGCTTAGTAAAACAAGGTAGACTTAAGGTTGTTTGTAAAACAAGGTAGGCTTAAGGTTGCTTAGTAAGACAGGTAACGTGTTTTTCGGGACGAACAATAACCGATTGGTTAGAGGGCTGGCCATCGGTTCCAGAGTTCGTGGGTTCGAATCTCACAGTGGCACGAATGTTCGTAGCCGTTCGAAATCTATTTTAAGTTGTAAGTCCCTGTCTCATTAGCCCTCGTGTTGCAAAAGGTAGACCGTAGCACTCCAAACAAACCAAACGTATCTTTTGGGAAAATATGATTTTGGTCATCGATTGACAGATCAGAACAAAGAAATACACTTCCCATATTGGTATGAAGTTTTATAGACAGCATTTACTTCTTGTATGTCCATTCTCTCATATACTCCGTTTCAAGTGGTCACAATAGAAGTCATAAAAATATGGTTTAAATATCAGTTTTTGGTTTTGGTTGTTAGTTACACCAGCTAACATTAAACTTGTACATCTAAGAACACTTAAGATCAACGAAATAAAGGTCTAAATTAAATGAACTGTGTGAGATTCATTTCATCTCAAGTTTTTATATAAAGAAAACAAGCCTTAAAGTGTGCAAAAGGTGCACCCCTTGGCCTTAGTACGAGAGTCTGCAAGCTAAACCATGCTTGTTTTGTCCAAGTTGGATGAAAAACGACAACAACAAGCCTTAAAGAGAAAGAGGCTCAAACTACAAAGAAAGAAATTTTCATTAGTGCCTCCGGCAGTAGGTTTTGTTATTCTACCATCCTTTTTTCATATGAAAACTACGTTCCATTTTCTTGTCTTGCTATATTGTGCTATGTCAGTATGATCTCTAAAGTTTAGTTGTTTAGTAGTTAAGGTTGTGCATTAACTGTTCGTTATTTTTTTTAATTCTGCGTCTATTTTCACTCCATTACGTTATTGTGTACGTATGTATATCTTTTGAATGTTCGCAGACAAATTTCTTGGTATGAAAACACTACTAGATGAAATGCAAATAATTATTCAGGATGTTGTTGGTATCATTTGAAGTTGTATATAAAAATTAGGTTTTAATCTAATGCTTCTCTAAAAGCAAAAACGTTAACATAGTTCAAAAGAATTCATAATCAAATTATCCTTTTCTATTATTTTACCCATACGTATATTTCTAAATAATTGTCCTATACTGTTGGAATATTTATACATTTTATCACGTACTGCATACCGAATAGATATGTTTTTTTTTCAAAGTAAAAATTCATTCACAGTCACTGCGAAGCATTTTTCACTTTGATACAACACACTACTGAGATAGAAACAAATAGAGTTGGTGGTTGAGGAAAATATTATAACTTATCATAGCTAGGCGGCCGGATGAGTACAAAAAACTGGAGATAATTTTTATGGTACTGATGAGACATTCGGCTTGTCGATTTCGACATTCAAGATGTGGAATTCACTACACTTAATATCATGTTGTGCTTGGATGTAACAGGGAATTCTAAATTGTATCATAAGTGGATCTCACACAATCATGTGTGTTTACATCTTGTGTACTCACTTGGTCATAAACTCCATCTCGAGTGAATCTAGTGGCATAATACATTTGTGTTTCCACTGCAATTTTAATGAAAAAACTGGCTTTTTATAATAATTTAGTTTTTATAATCTAAATGATGTTAAAAAGGAAAAAAATATTCACAAATTTATTTTTATGCATATTTGGAGGTCACAATTAACACATCGTATGCGGGACACGTACTAATACATTTTCTGACGTTTGATACTTGAGAGAGGGTCAAGTACTAATACGGGTTAGTGCAACAACATGGTTTGTTTGTGGGTACAAAAATAACAGTATATACAGGAAAACGAAGCCGAATGTTCTTGTCTACTACATAGATTCTGGAAAATTTTAGGCAAATAAAAACTAGTTTGTACATTAGTCCATGCGGAACCACAGAACGGGAAATAAATTAAACTATATACTACTATTTCTATTTGATTTTTCAAATTTAAGATACTATTATAAATTTATCCTCTAAAAATCTATATTTTGTTTATAAAAATCTTATGGTTGTTATTAATATATTTCTATTTATGTATTTGTTTATATATTTCATTATAAAATACGAAAAGTTGGTTAAAAATGAAATAATTTTCGATCTATTGAGATTTAACTAAACTAAATTTCGCTCAAAATGCTCGCTCCCGGTACAATTCCGCTGCAAAATGTGTACCCGCTCACGATGTGTTAAAATGTTATAAGTACCTACAAAATAGTAAATTAGAAAAAGCATTTTAAAATTTAAACTTAAAATTTTGTCAATTTATTTAAAACACAGTGGAGTTAAAATAGTTAATCTTTATTGTACAGGTGTATGTATAAGTCTAATTTTATCTCTAATTATTAACAAGAGTGCTTTATAACATCCATAAATTTTAGTACCAACTATTTGAGGAAGATTTAAAGTTTTTAGTACATGTTACATTATGAAACTGTGTATCAAGATTTATTTTAACTCAATTTAACACAAGTTTTATAATGTGAGACATTAAATGTATGTTTAGGAATATCGTGCAGTTAGCCTCTTTCTCATAAACTTTGTCTCTCTTATCGGAGGTCTTCGTTAAACTTACCGTAAGTAGACACTAAGTTTACTCGGAAGATCCCTTGCCATCTTTTCATTGCAAGACGATCTTAATAAGGGGGGAGAGATTCTTTCAGTGACTTTTGTTATAAATTATTGCATGCAAACAAATTTCAATACGATTAAAAATATATTACAAAGCTTTTACCAGTGGCATTCAACAATTCTTATTATTTTAGAACAATAAAATGTACTACTTTGATCTTCAAAAGTATAATACAACATAACTGATTTTAAGTTTTCTATAACATAAAAACTTCATATAACAATGTCATAGTTTCAGTAAGTAATAATAAGGTAAGTTCAGTAAGTAATAGTAATAATCATTGCATTTGTTCATAGTCTGTCCAAGAGTATACTTCACTGTGTGAATAAACTATTCTTTGAGATATTCTTTCAGTGACTTTTCTCATAAATTATTGCATGAAAACAAATTTCAATGTGGTTATAATATATTACAAAGCTTTTACCAGTGGCATTAAACAATTGTATTTCTTTTAGAACAATATATTGCACTACTTTAATCTTCAAAAGTGTAATACAGTGTGACAGATTTTAAGTTTTCTATAACATAAAAACTTCATCTAAACAGTGTCATAGTTTCAGTAAGTAATAAGGTAAGTTCAGTACGTATGTAATAGTAATAATCACTGTGATTGTTCATAGTCTGTCGAAAAGTACACTTCACTGTGAGAAACAACTATTTTCAGGCTTTTCATTTGAAAAATATCTTATTTATAGAGGAAATAAATTTCTTCGATGATTTCAGGTTACTCATTCTTGCCTTTGGAGAAATTTCTATATAGCTTAAAGTATTGCAAAGCTTTTGATATTGCAATGATAGTCAACTGTTTTTCTTTAAAATGACGAAATGTATTACGTGACTTTTCAAAAGTAATTAAAACTACTATATAGCCCGTCATATGACGGGATCAGTAAATTTTTCAATTTTCCAGAATTGTAAAGTACCCTATCAGGCAGGTCAAAAAATGGTTTGTTTTTTAAATGAGAATTATCTGGTACAAACTCAATAATTTGTTTATCTTCATACTCCTCTAAATTCTCCCGATACTGGAAATGCAGATTAGAATAACGTTGAATTCATTTACAAAGATAATTCACATTTTCCTTAGCTACGTCGAAATTACCGTTTATTTCTTTTCAATTTTTTTGCCACAGTAATTAATGGAAGTAAAGGAATAATGTTATAATGCTAGAAAAAATGTTATTTTTACCTATTTATTGTGTGATAAATTGATATATTCAGGCCCATTCTCACCAAAGTCGTTTAACGACTAACCGTGTTTAACCCATGGCACCAACCAATGTGGGAATCAATTCTCTGTTTAAACAGAAATTAATCGCAGTTAGCCGTTAAACGACTTTGGTGAGACCGACACTTAATCACCTGCTCCCTACCGAGGAAAACAGGGCTTGAAATAATGACGTTACTCTCGAAAAGGGGGTAAGGGGTGAATTTCGAACATTTTAAAGATGACAGTATTTTTTTGTTGTGATATGAAACATACCTATACCAATTTATTTTATAACAGAATCGTTAGTTTAGGGAAGACAAAGTTTACTCGCTTTGAATTTTGCTAACCCTAACTCATCAAGGCTTATTGATTGCAGAATGGTTAGGGCACTGACCTCTGGAGCCGGAGTTCGTGGGTTCGAGTCCCACTGGGGCATGGATGTTCGTAGCCGTTCGGAATAGGCTTTAAGCAGTAGGTGTCCCTGTCTCGTTAGCCCTCGTGTTGCAAAACTTACACTGTAGTGCTTCCCAGACAATAACCCCTAACTCATCAAAAATCCAATATGGGTGCCTTTATCCATTCCCCATCCAATTACTTCATAAATTCAATGACAGACGAACATATAACTTTGGATGTTATTATATAGGAGATTAATTTTTTTTTCAAAACAAAAACTTCATTTAACATCCTCATACGTTCAGCTAGTATAAAATGAACATTCCAAATACTTGCCCATACTCTTTGATAAACTGTTCGAAAGTAAATTCTCAGTGAGGTACAACCATTTCTGGCTTTTTATTCCAAAACTCTTTTATAGAGGAAAGAAAACTTTCTTTCGGTGACTTCAAGTTTTAAATTATTGCCCTTAGGGAAATTTCTATACAGTTAACAAGTATTGCAAAACTTCTCAAATTGATAATCAACAGTATTTTTAATTTGATAAAGAAATTTAGTATTTGAATTTTAAAAAGATTAATAACACTCTTATAAGTTCAGCAATACTACGGAATAAATCTGGGCATATGTCCATCCTCTTTGCTAAACTTATCCAAAGTATACTTCACTGAGTAAAACAACTTTTTGGGGATTTCAACTCTCACTTTTATAGAACAAAAACTTTCTTTTGGTATTTTCAAAGTTATAAGTTGTTTTTCAACGTATTTGTATAAAGCCCAACAAGCATTCAAAACTTTTATCAATGACATTTATTAAATTTTCCATGATCATAAAGTAATGAAATGTACTAAAATAATTTTCAAATTTGTAATAAACTGTGACATAAAATTCCCCAAAGAAAAACAGAAAAAATAAACTTCAATTTTCATAATTATAAAATTAAAAATTTTTTCAAATCAATACAAAATAATTGAATAAAAAAATTTTGAAACTAAAAAAAAAGAAAAACACAGGAAACACCTAATTGAATTATTTTTATTAAACACTTTAAAATTTCCTAGTGTTGTAATGTTTTAAATTTTGTATTTTAAAAAAAACAAATATTCTTTAAATAGTTTTTTTTCCAGAAAACAGAAATGGGTATTTGTTAAATTTTAAAAAAGACTTAGTAGCGTGGAAGACTCAATGGATTAAAATCATTCTATGAAAAAAAGAACAGCATTAGTGAGTACACCAGGAAACACCTAATTGCTAATTGTATTTTTTATAGAGTTTAAAGTTTAACAGTTTTTGTGCGGGTACATTTCGTAGCAGATTTGTACCTGGAGCGAAACTTTTAAACATAAATTTAGTTATTCAGTTAAATCTCAATAGATCAAAAATTATTTAATTTTTTAACCAACTTTTCGTATTTTATATTGATATATATAAAGAAATATATAAATAGACAAAATATGTATTAATATTTTAATATATAAATATATATATTAATAATATATATGATAATTCTCAGCCAAAAAAACAATTTCTTTACCTGCCTCATAGAGTACTTTTACAATTCGGGAAAATTAAAATTTTACTTATCCAGTCTAATGACGGCTATATGCTAGTATTAAATAAAACCCTACATAATTTATCACTTGCTTTTAATGTTTTTGGAGTAAAGAAAACAAAGATAAGTACTGTTATTCCGTATTCAGTTTTATTTTGTTAACTTATACATAGAACCGAAAATAATAAAGCAACCGTTCAATAAATATTTCATAAAGAATGAAATTTCCTGTTTAAAGGAGGTTAAAATATCAAACCAAAATAGTTCTCAGACAGCAGACGATTGAGCCTTCAAGGAAGATCATGACGTCAGGAGCTATGCGACCTGTCCGCGTCCGATGACAGTTTCAAAATGACACCATTAATCAAAATCACGTGTCCGCCATCTCCCAATAAACTTCGAGTGTAAACAAAAAACACTCCATTCCCTCGGGGTTGTAAAGCGAAATCTCTATTTGTGAGTGATTCTTTTTCATAAATCACACTTCCTATCCGGTATCTTTTTAACTTCGCGGAGGGGGGAATAAAATGGCGAGAAATATACTTTCCACTTCCTCTACTTTCGAAATATGATTGATGTTTTCATTTTATATAGAGGGCTCTATGGAATTGCGGGTTAAAGGTTTATTATTTTGTTAGATGAGAAAATATATATTTCCATATTTACGGCTGTGCAATTTATGGTTTGTAAATACCAATAATCTCGTATGTATACCATAAAAAGTTTACTGGTTGTTCCCAAAAGGTAGTCCTATATAAAAGTAGTCCTGTTTGTATATAAATGTGTTAGATGATGAGAAAATACATATTTACGCCGATTCAATCTACGGTTTGTGAATAACAAATCGTTAAATATATTATATATATGTTTAACGATTTAATATATCATAAAATGAATACATTTACACAATTTCCTACATACATTTTATGATATATTTAAATATATCATAAAATGTATGTAGGAAATTGTTAAATAGAAGACGCACATTCGTTTTTTATATATACTAGTTTTATACCGCATAGTTTATTGTGAGTACTAGTAGCGTCCTGAAGTCCTGGTAACGTAAAACTGTTATACTTTAAATTGCTGTCTTCGTTTTATATCTATAGCTCTAGGATCTTAATAGTTTAGTGTGTTACGTTAGATGACGGGAAAAATATCTCCACATTTTCAAGTATGCAACATGGTATGTAAATATAAATAAACCGTTAAATTAACCTTAAAATGTGTACAGGTAATTGTTAAATAGAAGATGCATATTAGTTGTTTTTTATATACAAATTTTATATCCCATCGTTTATTATGAATATTGTAGCGTCATGAATTCCTGGTAACATTAAACTTTTTTTAGCTCAGATTGATATCTTCATTTTATATCTACAGTTCTAAGAACTTAATGGTTTAGTAGGCTATGTTAGATAATTAGAAAATGTTTCTATATTTACAGGTATGGAACATAGTATCTAAATACTGATAAAACGTTAAATATACCATAAAATGTGTATAGGTAATTGTTAAATAGAAGAAGCACATTCATTGTTTTTGTATACACATTTTATACCGTATCGTTTATTTTGAGTATTGTAGCGTCATGAATTCCTGGTAACGTTAAACTGTTATAGCTCAGATTGGTGTCTTCATTTTATTTCTACAGCTCTAGGAACTTAATGGTTTAGTGTGTTATGTTAGATGACAGGAAAATAATTTTCTATATTTCAGATATGCAACATGGTATGTAAATACCTATAAATCAGTATTTATACCATAAAAAATATTAGATTGTTCCCCAAAACACCTACATTCGATGTTTTTGTATGCAACGTCTATTTCTGTGCGTTGTAACGTCATGAGATATTTGTAGCGTTAGCTCGCTATAGTTCAGATTGATATTATCATTTTATAACTAGAGTTCTGTGGAATCGCAGGTTAAAGGTTTATTATTTTGTTAGATGAGAAAATATAGATTTCCGTTTTTACGGCTGTGCAACCTATGGTTTGTAAATACTGATAATCTGGTAAATATACCGTTAAAAAGTTTACGGGTTGTTCCCAAAAAGTAGCCCTATATTTAAAGTGTTTGTATATAATTTTGTTTCACATCGTTTGTGTGCTTTGCAGTGTCATGATTTCTTCAAAATGTTACATTTTATAAATCATATTGATATATTCATTTTATAGTTAGAGCTTTATGGAATTGCAGGTTAAATGTTTATTATTTTGTTAGATGATGAGAAAATATATATTTCCATATTTATGGATGTGAAACCTATAGTTTGTAAATACCAATAATCAGGTAAATATACCATAGGGTTGTTCCCAAAAAGTAGTCCTATATTTAAAGTGTTTGTATATAATTTTGTTTCACATCGTCTGTTTGGGGGCTTTGCAGCATTAGGATTTCTTGGAAATGTTAGTCATTTATAAATCAGATTGATATTTTTTTTATATCTAGAGCTCTATACTGTTACAGTTTATAGATTTATTATTTTATATTAGATGATGGAAAAATACATATTTCCATATTTACGCAAGGTGCAATCTATGGTTTGTAAATAACAATAAATCTTTAAATATGCAATAAAGTGTGTATAAGTAATTATTAAATAGAAGACCCACATTCATTGTTTCTGTATACAAATTTTATATCTTATCGTTTATTGTGAGTATTGTAGCGTCATGAATTCCTGGTGACGTTAATTATTATAGCTCAGATTGATGTCTTCATTTTATATCTACAGTTCTAAGAACTTAATGGTTTAGTGTGTTATGTTAGATGATGGGAAAATAGGTATCCATATTTGCAGATATGCAACATGGTATTAAATACCTATAAACCAGTATTTATACCATAAAAATATTACAGATTGTTCCCAAAAAGAGCTACATTCGATGTTTTTGTATGCAACATTTGTACCGCAACGTCTATTGCAGGTTAAAGGTTTATTATTTTGTTAGATGAAGAGAAAATATATATTTCCATATTTACGGCTGTGCAACTTATGGTTTATAAATACCAATAATCTGGTAAATATAGCATAAAACAAGTAATTTCCAAATAGTAGTCCTATATTCAAAGTGTTTGTATATAACTTTGTTTCACAGTCAGTTTGTGTGCTTTGCAGTAGCGTTATTTCTTGGAAATGTTAGCCTTTTATAAATCAGATTGATATTTTCATTTTATATCTAGAGTTCTATAGTACAGGGTGTTTCATATTGAACGGGACAAAAAGAAAACATGATTGTGAACGTTGTAATTAATATATTTAGAAAATTCAAATTTACCTCAAAACTACATTTATTCAAGTTTCTACAGGTGTTCAATATGTGCCCCTCTGGTGACACGACAAATGTCTACACGGTAATCAAGCTCCTGCCACACTCGTGATAGCATATCCCCTGTGATGGAATTCAACACTGCAGTTATTCGTTGCTTCGGTTCCTCTAAGTCCTGAGGAAGTGGACGCACAAACACCTTGTCTTTAACGAAACTCCAGAGAAAAAAAATCACAGGGCGTTAGATCTAGTGATCTCGAAGGACAATGAATATATGTCAAATCCTGTAGCCTAGCACGGCCAATCCAGCGATGGGGTAGACGTCCGTTCAGGCACTCACGTACGTTTTTATTCCAATGTGGGGGAGCACCATCTTGCTGCAAAATGAAATCAGGAACAGCTTCCTCCAACTGTGGGAGCAACCACTCAAAGAGCATGTCTTGGTAAATATCCCCATTGATCGATTTTTCATCAAAGAAAAATGGACCAGAGAAAATGTCTTTGCACAACAGTTACCTAGGAGGTTTTGGCATATTCGAAAACGCAGTACGCTTTCTCCTGCATGGACGACATTTTGTTTAACAGTGCCTCTAGCGGCGAGTTCGTCATTCGATAATTTTTCCCTGTTGCCAAATAAAACTTGTATAATTGTAGTTGCAGAATAAATTTGTTTCGGCTGAATAAATCCATTACGGCAGTCACACAGCGCTATTCTTTTTGTCCCATTCGATATGAAACACCCTGTATTACAGTTTATTTTATGCTAGACAATGAAAAATACATATTTCCATATTTACGCAGGTTTGAATCTATGGTTTCTATATAGCAATAAATCGTTAAATACACCATAAAATTGTCGATGATTTTTTGCATCGGTGCGAATGTTATATACAATGTGTTACATTATTTTCATAGCATCAATATATTTTAAATATGTTGTAACGAGATGTTCTCTGTGAATTATGCTGTAAATTGGTATGAATTGTAGAATTTAAGAATCCTGTCTTGTAAGATCAAAAAGACCGATTTTTTTTACCCAGCATTTCTGGAGCTCCATCAGTTTTAATGATTTTTTAAAATACAACACAAAAATGAAAAGGGAACTCGAGTATATTTATTGAGAGCCAAAAATAATCCTTCAAAGAGCCGCAGGTTGGCCACCCCTGCATATATAAATGATACTAAGAATTGATTCCTACTGAAACCTTACTGGTTAATTGTCAAAACAAGGTGATACGTGACTAGCTTACATGAACAATTACTCCATAAGGACATAGAAACTGTCTTCCTTATTAAACGAAGCTGAACGATGGCTGATTGCTTAGGGTGCTGGCCTTCGGTACCAGAGTTCGTGGGTTCGAATTCCACAGTGGCATGGATGTACGTAGCCGTTCGGAATCGACTTTAAGCTGTAGGTCCGGGTCTCATTAACCCTCATGTTGCCAAAAAGTAGACCGTAGCACTCCAAATCAAACCAAACCTCTTTATTAAACGAAGATATTTAACTACTTCCAACTAAAGATACATCAACTAATCATGATTTACCTCTATTTCTGTAAAACGTAAAAAAACTTTATTTCACCGTATTCTTTAATTAAATTAACTTTCCATTAATGTATAATTATATGACAATACCTCAAAAAATATTATAGATATAATTTCTCAAAACCTTAAAATTAACTTTCTTCAAAGGGATTTCCCCAATTTTGACCGCTATTGTAAGTATTATAGTAATAGCCTAAACAATCTTATATTACATCAATTTATTATTAGTTAACTTCTGTATTTCGTCTAGTCAACATTAAAATATTGACAGTATAAACTTTACCCCTGAGTTTTAAACTAATCGTTTAAACAATTTTAAATTACCTAAATTACTTATCACCGAGTATCAGGCATTTTTGAAACGAATGTCTGAAAACCAATTCTGGAAAATGTAAAGCACTACGTAGTTTTACAGGTGCTTAGAATGGAATTCTATTTAACAAATTATTGTAATTATTATAGCAGCCTAAAATATTTTATATTTCATCAATTTATTATTAGTTGTGTATTTTGTCTAGTCATCATGAAAATATTGACAGTATAAACTTTACCCCTGAGTCTTAAACTAATCGCTTAAACAATTTTAAATTACATAAGTTTCTTATCACCGAGTATGAGGCATTTTTGAAACGAATATTTCAAAACCAATTCTGGAAAATATAAAGCATTGTACAGTTTTTTAGGTGCTTATAATGGAATTCTATTTAACGAATTATTGTAATTATTATAACAACAGTCTAAACAATTTTATATTACATCAATTTATTATTAGTTGTGTATTTTGTCTAGTCAACATCAAAATATTGACAGTATAAACTTTACCCCTGAGTCTTAAACTAGTCGCTTAAACAATTTTAAATTACATAAATTTCTTATCACCCAGTATCAGGCATTTTTGAAACGAATGTCTGAAAACCAATTCTGGAAAATGTAAAGTTTTGCGCAGTTTTTTAGGTGCTTAGAATGGAATTCTATTTAACGAATTAATCATACATCACTAAACAATGACATCGCGCAGAGCGAGTGCTCTCCTTCGCGTTCACGCTGCCATTGTTGTATGACAGCTCGCTGATGATACTATCCATCAAAGAACATGGAAGCTGTCTTCGCCCTTAAGTGTAAAGAGCGAGAAAATATTTTCTTTTGGGATAAAGTTTTCGTACATTACGTAAAAAGACAATGTTTGTAGTCCCATTTCTAAGTTTATCGATTACTCCGGGTGGAGTAATAAATCCCGGAGTAGGATATTTTGCATAGTTGGAATTATGCTGATAGTATGTCAATAATCTCCACGGCTAATGCAGCATAAATAGTATTTTGTTCATTTTAGTGCTTCTTGCGCCCGGAGCCTATCCACTGAGGCCGACTTGTCAGTACTTATTTCATTAAACATGACGCTGAGTGAATTTTTGGTACACTCCATTTCAGTGTCGGTGTTTTGTGACGCTTTTAATCTTCATTTCGAGGTTACAAGTTCTTTTTTTGAAAGGATTTTTCTCTTGAAAAATGTCGTGGGATGAGAGGAATTACATAATGAAGAGTAACATACATTGTTTGATACTCTTTATTATGGAAAGTTATAAAATGTCTGAAGTCGTCGATAGGGATAAGTAACAACTTCAGAAACTCAATTTAAAGTGAACTTGAGTTTCATCTTAAATTAACAAGAAAAAACACTTATAGCCAATTCCAAATGTGACATGGTTTCAGTCGCCCACAACATCAAAGGACAATAAAAAGCAAATAAAAGAATAGTAAAGACCGAAAATAATACTGATAGAAAAAGGGAAAAAACAATTTAAAATCCAAAAAGTATACAATTATCTATAGTAACGGAGAAAAATAAATTACTCAAACAATTATTTCTATAATCTACCCTTATGGGCCGTCCACAAACATATTGTACATTAATTATTTGATTTAAATTTCTACTGTATGTTTAGAGTTTCTTAAACGCATGTGTAGATTGTGAATGTATCATATAAAAACACATGTTTCTAGTAAGCACTAGTTAATATATTTTTTAACAAATTTCAAAATAAATCTAAGGATTTAATACCAAATTTTATTAGGCATAAATTTGGTTTATAGATTTGTTGGAATGAATCTAATGGAAATGTATTTCAAATTTCAAGACAAATATCGTAAATTTAGCGACTTTGAGTGACAAAATACTTGCATGCAAAAATACATTCAAAAGAAATTCAACTAGTACATTCCAGAATGTATGAAATTGACTGCAAAATATAGATAGAGCTTTCCTATTAGTCCGTATCAATATAATATAGTGTGGCGTGGCGTGGTGTGTAGTAGTGTGTAGTATAGTATATAGTAGAGATAAGTTATAAAGAGCGGATCTTATTGCGACTAATATTTGTGTGCTATATGTAACATGCATTTGGTTGTTTTGAACTTGAGTATTCTAGTATTGTTGGAGCTGTCATACAATATTGAGAATTTTAAATAAAGCGAGTATGATGCTAACGACATGCGAATATTTCAATTTGGAATACTAAACAAGTATCAAAAAGCAAGTTGTAAAAATATAATGTTAAAGAGAATATATAAAGACTAATTGAAACGGGACAAAATCAATCCAATAGAACAAATATCAAGAGCTTTTTTTTAATATGAACCTTCATTGTAACATCATAAACTATAGATGTCAATCTGTAAATGTTAAGCATTATATTTTCATGTGTTTTAGTTCGTCTAAATCGAACTTGGAAAAAACCTATCCGATAAAACAAATATCAAGTATTATTTTAAACATGAACCTTCACTGCAACATCAGAAACTGCAGATGTCAATCTGTGTAAATCCTCCATAACATTTTTGTGTGTTTTTGTAAATTTATTTCCTTATGTATACGTATGCACATCATCTAATATAAAAACCTCATATTAAATTTTGAATTTATTTATCTTGCATCTTATAAGATTAATCTTTATATTAACAATTCTTTCAAATCCTTATATAATACTTTCCATGATTTATTCGGGAAGTCGACAAGTATAAACTAAAGGTCACTTAATCATCGACGATAAATTACTGTTTTAGAGGTTGACATCCAAGAATTCACCGACTTTAACTTTCAAACTTTACCTTTCATTTTTCTGTGCGAGGATTATTTTGTGTTTAAATGTTTA
>CM063506.1:145540806-145685806 GCA_032207245.1 Pardosa pseudoannulata
CAATCAGTTATTATCAAAATCAGAGTGTCCCAAACTGATTACATTAAGCGGAGTCCACAGCGAAGAGTTATTACCAGGAGAAAAGCAGACTCATATAACGGAGACAACTGGAAAACGTGTTCCACGGACAGAAAATTTACATCTATTGGACAGAAAGCTTTGGCAAAAGTATTGGAAGAATTTTAAGTCGTAGACACTTTTTTTGATTGACACATTGTATGAGGGACACGTTCTAGCATGCTTTCTGACGATTGATACTTGAGAGCGGGTGACGTACTAGTACGGGTTAGTGTAACAACATGGTGTCTTTGTGGATACAAAAATAACGGCATATACAGGAAAACGAAGCCAAATGTTCTTGTCTACTACATAGATTCTAGAAAAATTTAGACAAATAAAAACTAGTTTTTACCTTATTAATTTAGTGATTGCTCTTTCCATTTTTTATAACGGAAAAATGTTTAAATATAACATAATTCAAAAAAGTTAAAACTATATACTATTTTTTCTATAAGATTATACAGATTCACGATATTATTATATATTTATGCACCAAAAAAGATATTTTTTCTTTACAAAAATCGTAGACACGTACTAGTACGGGTTAATGCATCAATGTGGTTTGTTTGTGGATACAAAAATAACGGTATATACAGGAAAACGAAGCCGAATGTTCTTGTCTATTTCCTAGATTCTGGAAAAATTTAGATAAATAAAAACTTGATTTTACATTATTCATTTTATGATTGCTCCTTTCATTTTTTATAATGTAAAAATGTTTACATGTAACATAATTCGAAAAAATGAAAACTATATACTACTATTTCTATTTGATTTTTTATATTTAGGATACCATTATAAATTTATCCACTAAAGATAGTTTGTTTACAAAAATCTTATGGTTGTTATTTATATATTTCTATATATATATTTCAATATAAAATACGAAAAGTTAGTTAAAAAATTAAATAATTTTCGATCTATTGAGATTTAACTGAGCAACTAAATTTACGTGCAAAACGGCCGCTCCCGGTACAATTCCGCTGCGAAATGTACCCTCACACAATGTGTTAAGACATTTAGAGGCTCGGAAAAAGATTTTAAGTTATTAGAATGGGAGATAGAAGGTTTTTAAGGAAATATTAAAGTTAAATATTTTTAATATATCACAAATATATGTAAATAACAATAGTAAAACTGCAATACGGAAAAGTTGTATGACATTTTAATTTTCAATTGTGGTGAAAAGTATTCTACTTGAACTTATCTATCAAAAACACAATGTCATTGGACAATCACTCGATCTATAAATGTTGAAAATTTCCCTTGAGGAGTAAAAAGACAGTGTCATCCATTACTACTGAATGACACCCTTTATGTGTCACACACTTGGATATCCTTATGAAAGAAAGATAATAAATCCATGTGAAATAGCGTTTTCCACCTTCCTGCGCTGATGACAGGGCGTCATTTTTCTTTCTGACCCGCGAAGCATAAATATGGCTTTGTTTTCTGGCAGTGTTTCCTGTTTACTTTGGGGTAAATCGATCGATTCATGAACCCCAAAATTTTATCCCATATATCATAATTTATTACATCATTATAAATAAACTTCAATGTTTAAATTTGTAGGAAAGTACATACAGAATTATTTTATTAATCTAAAGGAGAACTTTAATTTTTTTAAATATTTTATATAGTTTTATATATTAAATTTTAAACTGATTAACATTTGGAGTATAAACAATAAAATAAGATGCAGTCTAGCCATACTGAAGAGAAAGGCACACAAATCTAAGTCTAAACGAAATGTTATTTAAGAGCTGCTAGTAAAAGACATCTTCACTAGTCAGAGACAGACAAGCAGCATTTCTGCACAATGTGGTAGACAACATAAACTTTTGCGAAGGAAATTCGTTGAAAATATGAAATATAAAACATGGAGTATTTCATATACGAGGGTTGTTAATTAAACAGTGGCAACTTAACCTTGAAACTCGCAGAAGGGTGGGCATGCACAAATAGGATATGGGAGCGGTGAGGTGGCGCTGTTGTCGATGTGTGGAGTGCAAAAAACAGTAGATATGCTTAGATGGGTATTTGTTGTTCAACGTTAAAGTGAGAAATTTCGTTCCCATCGCTCTAAAGCATGTTTTCAAAAGGTGGTCAGCGGTCGTGGCTTACAATCGAGGTTACCCGTGGCAAAAATGCAACAGAATGCTATTGAGGATCAGTGGAAGCCTATGGCACAAATGATTTACTGTGTGGGACAGTAGCACGATGATTTCAAGCATTTCGTTTGGGTCGGAATGAGACTGCGGATTTGCAACGTACAGGTTTGCCCTCCATTCCTCAAGAGCAGATTGACATCCTGAGCGGTCTCCTTATTATAGACCGCTGATGGACTGTCCGAGAATTATCCTCACAGGAAGATCTGAGTCATCCAACGGTGTGGCGCATAAAGAAGAAATCTCCCAACATGAAGAAAATTGCCTCCCGCTGGGTTCCACATCGACTAACCGAAGTACAGAAATGGCACCGATATACACTGTCTGGCACCCACTTGGAGAGATACAGCAATGAAGGAGACGCATTTCTGCAGCATATTGTTGCATTGATGAGACATGTGCACGAGCCTGAATTATAACGTCAATCAAATAATGGCGTCACGAAGGTTCGCCACATCCACAAAAATTTCGACAAGAAAACAGTCGGGTGAAAGTTATGCTCATTGTGGCATACGACTGGGACGGTGTGTTTCTAACACATGCTGTACCTAAAAGACATACTGTCAACGCAGATTACTATTGCCGATTTCTACAGCACCATCTGCGTCCTGCTATGCGGCACAAAAGTCCATGTTTATTGCACAACAATCTCCATATGGTATTGCATGACAAAGCTCGTTGCCATGTCGCAAACAATGTCACTCTCTTATTGCTACAGTGGCAACGGGAAATCGTGGAACACGCTCCTTACTCACCGAACATGAGTCCTTGTGACTTCGATCTGTTTCCGAAGTTGAAGGAACCCCTCCGAGATCACCGATTTTATGACTTATCACCTGTACTTCACGCAGTAGGGCGCTCAGTAGCTTACATTAACAAATAACACCTTGCCACTGGTCTACAACGGCTTCCTGACATTTGGCAAAAGGTTATAACCTTTGCCGGTGATTACATATAAGGAATGTAATACAATTGACTTGTCAGTTCATTAAAAATTGATTTATACCTATGTTGCTATTACTTAATTTACAACCCTCTTATTTTAGTATTAGAAGAAGAAATGTTGAGTTTTCGAAAATGCAAAAATTCACTTGCTTTGTTTTATTTCTAGTATGAAATTCTGCCTTCGGAATGCCTTCTCAGTTATTTTTTTAAATATAATAGATTGGGATATATAAGGTTTTGTCCCTTACCTGCACACTGCTTGTAGTTCTATCCTAGTTGTAACGAGAGCCAGGTCGTTTCCTTGAGTCACAGACTGGAGTGATTCGAGACAGCCCTGAAGCCGATGAAGTGTGCACTCCTCACTGCAGAGTGACAAGACTGCAAAAAAGAAAAAAAGTTCTTTTTAGTATCTTTCAAAATTTATCGTAATTCTAAATTATGCCTAAATCTTACCTACGTCTGTATTTCACAGGAAGAAAACTAGTATAGAGTGGGGAAAAATCTTTATTCAAAAACCGGTTGATAACATTTATTATTTTTCTTTCCAAACTTTAAAGGGGCTATATAAAGGAGTATCATAATGATTATAATTTTGAAACAGGAATATCTAGATAAAATAATTCTACATTTCATTTTATCCTTAGTACTTTCAGAGACATTTGAGGGCTTTAAAGCATCCGAATGGGGGGAGCCAGTAGAAAAGATATACACAGTATTTATAAAAATAATCAATAAATCAATCTAATTACATTATAGTTGCAATAATAAATGAGATTTAATTTTCTATTATAAATTCGGAAAATACTTCCATGGTTCACTCTTTGGCAAACCCTGGGAAAGAAATAATTATCTATGAGTTAAATTTTGATAAAAGTAAATAATAACAATTGAAAGAAAATAAGTATTTTAATATTAAATATTTAACATTATGAAGTTACAATGACTAAGGTTATAAATTATTTGTTCCGATTATTGAAAGGTTTATGTTAATTTTGAACAACTGTGACATTTCTTTACTAATATTCTAAAGAAATAATTACTAGCAAAAGTTACAAGAAAGAAAATACTAATAAGAGAGAATATTATTTAATAATATTAAATAAAAATATTTAATATACATTATGAAGTTACAATATTAGTCGCACTATAAATAAAACTTATTTGTTTTATTAATTATATAATATTTTAATGTTACATTTATAAAAATTTATCATTATTTACTCATTATCTGAAAGATTTTATTTCTGATTAGCACAGATACGGTTTACTGTGTTGCTACAGACTAATTATTATCCGAAAGAAACACTTAAGGTCTACAGCCCTTCAAATTAAAGAATAAGACATGCTAACATGAAATGTAATACATGTCTATCAAGAATATTGTTAAAGATAAATAGTTTCTGCTCCCTGCCATTTCTGAATTGTTAAATAATAGTTTGATAGTGCACATTGAAGCTACATAGCCATTATTTTTTTCCCTTAGTTACGTTAATGTTAAATATGTTATTATTCAGAAAACATAAGTTTAAATATTTTTACCTATTAAATTTAAATCCTTTAACTACTAAATATAATAATATACATTTTCAGGAGAAAAAGGTCAAATTATATTTCTACTTTGATATAAAAATTTAAAGTATGTTAAAGAAACGAAATTAAAGGCAAAATCTATTATTCCATTTTGCGTGTAATAATGAATTTTTCCAAGCAGTGAGAAAAGGCAGGTGATGAATTCCATGAAAACTAAATTTCAATCTTTTGCCGTCCCGGGAAACTTTCGATTACGTGCCTTCATTAAAATACCAACGAAGAAATTCCCTGTTTATGTCTTCATAAATGGATTCGAAGCTCGCATTTTGTGTTTCCGAGATTAATTCATTTTAATGCGGTATTTCTCCCACTGCCGTATGTGGTTTAAAGAGATAAACCTTAAAGTGCAAAACCTACTTCCTTCTCCTCGTAAATGCTTTAAGATGGGTAATAACGGTTGAAGAATATGGGTACCCCATCATGCGTAAAATTTAATACAGAAGAAACATTCTAACCTTAGTAGAATATCGATTGAAATAGGTTTAGCTTTTTGAACGTTAGAGGTGCTTGTTTCTTCTGTTCTTTAAAAATTACAATTGTTCACGGCGAAATTCCAGTTATGTGGCCTTAAATGTAAGATAATATACTCGAAAGTTTGTTTCACTTGCATCGGTGCAATCGTTTCAGCAAAAATGTTTCTTCAGTAAATTCACAGTCAATTCTTCTAAAAAAGTTTTTCATGACGAAGAATTTATTTTATTTCACTTTATAAAAATATGAGAAACAGTACGTCTATTAAGGTAGCCGACCACTTTGAAATAGATATTTTCGTGTTATGTGGCTTTAAATGTAAGTTAATATACTCGAACTAGTAAACTAGTTTTCAAACTATTCTTATAACGTTTTGAAATGCTATTATGCTAGTTTAGTGTGATATGGCTGAACACTTTTGTCAAACAGGATCCGATGAAGACAAAGTTTGGAGCAGGACTTGTTGTTTTTTGGGACCCCCCTCCTGCCTTCCAACCGGAAGTTCAGTATAACGTTCAATCAATTCGAACGAATCATATCTTTCTTTGCACGATACTATGAAGGAATTTACATGTATAAAAAATGAAGTGTAAAAATTTTTTCAGGAATATAAAATTTTTAACAAGAATAGCCATTATTTGCTTTTATATAACTTTCTGAGTAAAGCTCCACGAAATGTTGGTTGAAGAATTAACAAGAAGGATTTTAAAATTTTATTTAAATAATTTAAGTTTTAGAAATCAGGTATAAACGTTTTTGGAAATCATAATCAGGAGGCCCAGGGCTATACCTAGTTGGCTAGTGCTGTAATCAGGCCCTGAAATTATGAGAAAAAATCTTGAAATCTCGAATATAAATATTTCGGTCAATTTTTTGGAGAAGTGAAACATTTTAGAAACTTTTAACTAATGTTTAGTTTCACTAATTTTTCCTAGATATAATGGTATAGATGTAGGGACAGGCAAGTAATAGTGAACGGCCAGAGAGCGCCACCTAGGAAGAAAGTAAGTAGATTTGAGGTGAACGTCGGAGGTGATTGTAGACTCCGGACGTGTAAGCGAGGCTCTTAGGATAGATACTTGAGTTGATATAATTGGTTACCGTAAATATTGTAATATGTATGTATTGTAATATGTGTGTGTATATGTATATATGTATATGTATGTATATGTATATGTATATATGTATATGTATATGTATATGTATATGTATATGTGTATGTGTGTATGTGTGTATGTGTGTATGTGTGTATGTGTGTATGTGTGTATGTGTGTATGTGTGTATGTGTGTATGTGTGTATGTGTTGTGTATATGTGTATATGTGTATATGTGTATGTGTATATGTATATGTGTGTTTGTGTGTATGTGTGTATATGTGTGTATGTGTATATGTGTATATGTGTGTATTTGTATGTTGTGTATGTGTATGTGTATGTGTGTGTATGTGTATATGTGTGTATGTGTATGTGTATATGTATATGTGTGTATGTGTATGTATGTGTATATGATATGTGTATGATATGTATGTATGTATATGTGTGTGTATTGTATATGTATGTGTATGTGTGTATGTGTTGTATGTGTGTGTATGTTATGTATGTATGTATGTATATGTATGTGTATGTATGTATGTGTATGTATGTATATGTATGTGTATGTATGTATGTATATGTATGTATATGTATGTATGTATATATATATATATATATATATATATATGTATAAATTGTCCGGTAGTAGTTTGTGCTTCGTCTTAAAATAAACCTTAATGTTGAAAAAATAAATCTACTGTTTGGATGTGAATTTATACAACGGCTCGGCGATCTTCACAATAGAATTGTCATTTATTGTAACACTACCGGACACAGTATTTCGGTAGTATGGTTCTAGGGGGAAATTCACTAATAAAATTCAAAATAGGGGCTCTGTATATAACTATATCTTTCCCTTTCTCTCTCTCACACATACACGCACACATACACTATCATTTCGCTACACAAGGTCAATAAAAAGGTATAAACACTACACAAGGTCAATTCAGTTAAATCTAACTTTTGAAAAAAAAGTATGATTTGTAAAATGTTTATAGTAAGTTGTCCCTAAAATATCCACTTTTTTCATTTTGTTTCTACTCTGTACGTATACTTCTTTTTCCTTTTGTTAAGTTTTTGTAAAACTCGGGGAAAAATTTTCTGAGCTAAAGAAAATAAAAAACTAAAATTTTATTATTAAATTTCAACAAAGTGAATCATTACTTATATAACTTTACATTTCGTATTCAGTTTTACTGTGCAAAAAAAACTTTGCTCATTTATTCAGATTCATTCGTAATAAAAAGAATACTGTTTAACTAGAATGATTTATTTGAAGCGCAAATTATTAAAGACGAAGGTAAATTATTAAATATATATTTCCCTTTCAAAACGTTGTCAGTCTCATAAAAATAATTCTCTTGAAATTGGCAGCCATTCCGTTAAACTGAAGACTTTCAGAATTAAGTGTTTCAAGAGCTTAAAAACTATTTGAAAGGTTTTTCAACAAGAAATTTTTAATGTCTATTATAATGTAGCGGTATTTAAATGCAGAAATCTGAAGAGCCTTAATCCTTGGAATCTTAACTTCTATTATATTTTTTTAAATGCATGATGTTACTACATGATTCTCTTGAAATTAGCAGCAATTCCGTTAAACTGAAGATTTCCATAATTATTTCACGAGCTCAAAAACTATTAGATAGGTTTTTCAACAAGAAATTTTTAATGTCTATTATAATGTAAGGGTATTTAAATGGAGAAATCTGAGAGCTTAAAGCCTTAGAATCTTAACATCTATTATAATATTTTAAATGCATGATGTTACTACATGCTTCTCTTCAAATTAGCAGCCATTCCATTAAACTGAAGATTTCCATAATTGTTTCAAGAGCTAAAAAACTATTTGAAAGGTTTTTCAAAGAATTTTTAATGTCTATTATAATGCAGTGGTATTTAAATGGGGAAACCTAAAGAGCCTTAAGCCTTAGAATCTTAACTTCTATTATAATTTTTGAAATGCATGATGTTACTAAATTTTTTAGTAACATTTAATTTGTAGCGAGACCATCTAAAAAGTCTCATATGAATACTATTTTATGAGGATAAATTTTAATATGTAATATATTAAAATTTATCCTCATAAACTACTATTTCAAATTTTTATTAAACATTGTAATATCATCCGTTTCAAATCGAATGCTTTTACCAGAACAGATAGTGATTTGAAACGTTCCGAACAATATCCTGAAATTTCTAGATGGCTTCAGCTGTGAGTATATTTTTTGGAAATTATTCCCGTAGACAATCTTGAACAATTTTGCAGCAATCTATAAAATAGATTGGTCTTATTTCCATTTAGAAAACTAAAGAACTCTAAACGCCTTAACACAAGTGAACATCTACGTGTTAGGGTATGATTCCATTTACTAGAATAAAATGTGCAAATTTTGAACTTTGGACATCCAAATTTTGGTTCTCTTACTGCAGTATCAATATGTTCAGAAATTTTCTCGGTGTAGCTTATAAAAAATATAAATAAGGAAAATTTGAAAGATATATTAGTCTTATATAATTTAAAAATATTTTATAAAACCCAAAGCGTATTAGATACTATTATTAAATTTAAAATCATTGTAATGAGCGAGTCCATTAAATAATAGTTGAAAGAAGTATGTTTCCATTAGCAATATATCTGCACTAAAGCTGTCTAATTAGTGGATGCATGAACGCAGTTACTTCAAAGCAAAATATAGGAGCTTCTCAAAGTTTCTCTTACGTTACTACTATCAAATTACACTGCGTTGGGTTAATGCTATGAACGAAGAGCATTATATAATTAGGAATGCTTCTGTTATTTTTACTTTTTGCCCTTATTCAGGAATTTTACCTTTGTGCCGCATATAAAGTTTAAGAGGGGAACTTGCCTCGTTTCCGTGGTTACTCGTTCTAGCTTGCTGAATACATATTATCTGTCAAACAATTGCTCCTTCACTCTTCCCGCGTTTTCTTTTGCTTCTTTAACATAATAATGAAAAGTAGGGTGCATTTTATGCTAAGGCAAAATATATATTTTGCATAATACTCCAATTTATAATACCATAAATACGTATTGAATGAAGTACGTATGAGAGAAATTTGTCCTGGTGATATCAAAAAGTGTTGCGTGCCAAAAGTTAAACAAATTATGAATAATATTGATGGATAACGGCGTTTACAGGTGTAATTTTAGTAAAGATTTTAACGTATACGTAAACCTGTTATGCATGAATACATATTTATATGCATACCTACAAACATTATATATATATATATATATATATATATATATATATATATATATATATATATATATATATATATATATATATGTAGGACAGGACGGCGTCTAGGGATAATGACGACAGTAGTGACGATACTTTTCTAAAGACAAATCACATTTAATGAACAGTACTTGACTTTACATTATTACATATAGACATAAAATAGAATTAAAGGGTTATCTCAGGTTGTTCAAACATAATCGCTCTCGGTCTTAGGGTCGACCTTCGTGTCGGACCTCCGGACCCTTTTCCTCTCTCATCTCTATCTGACGCCTTCGCTAGCACTCAGTAGCGCCATCTATCATCTGTCATCTGTCTCCCAATGGTTTCCACCGGTCGTACATATATATATATATATATATATATATATATATATATATATATATATATATATATATATGGAGAGCGAAAGGGGGGAGTGATGGGGAGGGAGAGGGAGAGAGGAGAGAGAGAGAGAGAAAAGGAGGGAAGAAGAGAGTGTGAGAGAGAGAAGGGGAAGGGGAGAGAGAGGAGAGATGGAGATGGAAGGGGAAGGGGAGAGAGAGGAGAGATGGAGAGAGAAGGGGAAGGGGAGAGAGAGGAGAGATGAAGAGAAAAGGGGAAGGGGAGAGAAGAGAGATGGAGAGAGAAGGGGAAGGAGAGAGAGAGGAGAGATGGAGAGAGAAGGGGAAGGAGAGAAACGGGGAGATGGAGTGAGAAGGGGAAGGAGAGAAAGGGGGAGAGAGTTAGAGAGAGATCTAGGGAGAGGGAGGAATGGAGGGAAAGAGATGAAGATACACACTCATATATGGATACCCCCACAAACATATACATACATATATATGTATTCAAATATAGATAGATAAATACAGTTATATTTGGATACTCCCACATACACATATACATATGCATACCTACAAACATATATATACATACATTTGGATACCCCCCACACACAGATATATATATATATATATATATATATATATATATATATATATATATATATATATATATATATATATATACACATAAAATCTTATTTCGCTTTGAATCTTTTTTCTCAACTCTCTTATCATATTCATGTATTATGCATATTGATATGTAACTGGCTTCGATCACTGTGACTTCTTCTATCAAAACATATTAAACACTGTGTAGTGTGACTCAATCCTCCTGACCACTTTTTCTCAAGGTAAGAATTATTCGGAATTATTTCTCATAATTTTATGCTCTTTCAGCACACATCCATAAACATTGTACAAATATCCTGGCTGATGTTGACTGAGGTTGTAAGTGCTTACACTCCAAATCAATAACTTTTCAAGTGTATCGCCAACGTTTATTCACGTTTGCTAAAGTTACAATAAACATTCTACATCTTTGAATTTTGATTGTACCACTGGTAGATACGATGACTCCCAAACTCTCCGCAGCAAATTCCCAAACTGGTTGCAAAGGCTGTTTTATTTTGTAGTGGATAAATTTATAATAGTATAGTAAATATGAAAAATCAAATAGAAATAGTAGTATACAGTTTTAATTTTCTTCCATTCTGTGGTTCCGCATCGACTGATGCAAAAACTAGTTTTTATTTTTCTATGTAGTAGACAAGAACATTCGGCTTCGTTTTCTTGTATATACCGTTATTTTTGTACCCACAAATAAATCATGTTCTTACACTAACCTGTACTAGTACGTGGCACTCGCTCAAGTATCAATCGTCAGAAATGTACTAGTACGTGTTCTGCGCTCCAGTATCAGTTGTCAGAAAACTTATTAGTACGTGCCGAGTGTTGTGGTGTAGTACATTGCATTGTCATTTCGAAGACATTGATAACCCCAAGTTGCTTTAATTGCTTTTAATAATAGTATAGTACCACTGTTCTATATTACACTGTTCAAAATTTGGAGAAACGACAAGAAAATATGCAAATATATATATACATAAATTAAAAAGTAAAAGGAGCACTCCACGTGCTACGCCTAAAAAAAATTGCCAATGTCCATGAGAATGCTGCATTCTTTTTTTTCTTCTTTCGACTCGGGCAACCCTACACTTTTTCCATTATCCTGTTCGTTGCTCCATTGTCATTTTTACAATGCGTCCTTTTCCGGCTCTGCCCAGAAGGACCGGGACTCCTAGGATGGTCCTGAATCGCCTCCTGGAGACCAATCACAATTCTCCAAAACTTGGTGAAGTTTAAGTGCATTTTTTTACTCTGGCCACACCACATGCTTCTTGGAGTTGCGAAAAAACTTGGGCATTCAACCCACAACGTGTGAGTGCGGCGAGCAAATCAGTTTCGCCAACCTTATGTCAAACATAGCTGCACTTTCACACCGAGCATACAATGTGTAAAAAAGAATTAAAATATGATTATAAGGTAAAGTTTTACTCTCCTTAAAACTTTAATCAGTAGTGTGAGAATAATAAGTTGGATAAAATGCAATTTTATGCATGTACATTTATTATGTCTTCTCATGGAAATATAAATGTGAACAAGTAACATCAGAAACAATATTCTTTAAATTACATAGTTCTTAATATCAGTAACCTACTAAAACACAGTTGATTAGGTTTGTTTCTGTTTTCTCCTGCACAGATTTAAACTAGTAATCACATTGCATCATAAGAGAGTAATTATTTAGAAACAGTCTCCCTTAAGTTAGAAAATTATGCTGTTCCCTAAAATAGTGAAGCTTTATCTTAGAAAATGTGAGAGGAAATATTCTGTACATTAAGAGAGATAAGTGCAATGAAAATTCCAAAGAATTTCAGTTGTGAACGAAATAACTTAAAGTCAGCGTTAGAGTTCAGTAGCATTTTATTCAACTGAAAATTTACGTCACATAACCTAAGATGCTTCTGAGTTTTAATTATATCCTCAATGTTTGATTCACAAAATTACGGGATGACTTACGTTATTTGAAAACATTATGATCAGATTATTTTAACCCTTAATTTGACAAGTTTTTTTTCAAATATTTTTTAATTTCTGTTATTTTCCCATGTCTGTATAGACATTAGGATCTCTGTAAAATAAACAAAAGTAATATATCATTTTCCATTTTCGAGATAATGTCCACTGTGGCGAACACTGACAATTATGTTATATAGTAGTTATAAATATACATGTCCGGTGTTGCGGTCAGACTTAGCCAAATTAACCCTCTAAGAGGTTTGCACGTACAATTCCGCCAAACCGATGATGACTTCAAAACGTACAATTTGCAAACTCCAAAAACGTTCCGAAAATGAATATAATGTACATATTTGCCAGTGCTTTCCTCCTTGGAGTTTTGAGGTAGGAGGGTTAGGTCGATCGTTTAGGAACTGCACTCCTCATTCACTGACATTTCTTGAGGGATGCATCTCAACCCCCCGGAGGCACAAAGACGCTCATAGCTTTTCATGGCTTAGTAAATCTCTCTTTCGAAGTATTTCGAAGTTTGAGGTACCAGATGTATCTCTGATTGCACCACTTAAATATCTTGTATGACTTTCGTAAAAAATATAAATAAGTCTCTCAAAGAATATTTTTATTTATACTTTTAGAATCCATTATTTCTTATGGAATAATATTCCAGACTTGACGATCTTTATATGTATTAAAAATTAACAATCTATAATATCTATTTATATATCTATATATAACCAGAAGTAAAGGGACAGTAACAAGGTTGGGTTTCCCGTATTCCATTCTTGTCGACAAAGAGTGGAGGAAAAAAATCATAGAACGCTTTGGCCACTGACACAGTAAATATTTAGCTATTTTTTGAGATATTTTTCCTCGATGTGTTCCACTCGGAGGGTTAAGGGTTAAACACTGTCATTTTGTGTAGCCTGGTATCTAGCTTCATTCACTGTGAAATTTTTTGTTAAGGTGACAGCGGACCTTTAGAGCGAACATTTTTTTTACTTTAAATGAATTTCCTTGAAGATTGACTATGTTATTAGTAGTATTGATATATAAATATTTTAAAAATTTGAAGGCAAAATATTAATTAGTTTTGGAGTTATTATTGTTTCATAATTAGCTTAATAGAAAATGCTCCAGTCGCATCAATTTTCCATAAAATTTGATAAAAAAATTAAGTATACCTGATAGACACTACAAAAAAATGTAGTTTCCATAAGCATTCATAAAAAATATAAAGAGGAAAAAATTAATTATGATGATACCCACATTTTGCAGAATAAACGGCTATAGCGGTTAATTAAAATGCATAACTAACATATTATATGTTTCAAAACACAGCCGTTTCAACTAGACTTTATTTTATAAACTCAAAAGTAAATAATACTGGAATTTCAGAGATAATCTATTTTCAATGCTCCTGGAGTACTTTAAACATTTGTAATATATATGAAAATTTGACTTCTGAGTAAACAGCATTTAAAGTTATTATTGCTATAAATCATAAAATATTAATTATTAAATACTACATAAGAGATGAATATTACTTACCTTAGATGTATTAGATTGCACATTAAAAATTAAAATGAAAACTGTAAGAAAATAATATTTTGACAAAACTAAATCGGTCGTTCTTGGACCATATGCCTTGGTAATAACGCTTTATGCGTTAATATTAATGCTTTTTTTACACTGACAGTTATGTTATAAAGTTGTTATAAATATACATGTCCGGTGTAACGGTCAGACTTAGCCGAATTAAGGGTTTAACTAAAAACAAATGTGTATGTATTCTTATTTTACATAAGTACCTATTTTTCAATATTTCTCAATCCTCATGTTATAAATAAAGGAGATATTATAGTATCATTAATGATTCAATGTGAAAGTAAGGGGGGATTTCAGCGAGTTTGCGAAAATATAGGCGTGATAGACAATTCTGATTTGATTCAGCATGCGTTTTTGAGTGTGTTTGTAATTTTATTCATTTTTGTCTGTATTCTATTCGAATTCATCTGTGAAATTTCTGTTTAAAGCATAACATAATTCATTAAATTTTAACTTAATTAAACATAAATGTAACATAAGCATAAACATAAATGTAGAACTACATATGGGTGTATATCTATTATGAAAAATGGTTTCTGAGTTTTTAAATTTGATTATTTCATGGCAGTGCTTTGTTAGATTAAAATTACATAGTTACATTTAAAAATTTAGAATGAAATGTGGAGGCAGGGATATGAAAATGAGTTAAGAATTAAAGATATTCATTACATGAAAATAATCATAAGTTTTTACTCCAAAATTAATTTATAATTAATAATTAATAACATTAATATATCAATAATACATTAATAAAAATTATAATAATGTTCAGTGTAATATTAATTACACTGAATTATTATGATTAATAATAACAATTCAGCGTAATTTAAGTTACCCTGAAGCGAAATGTAATTTAATTCCTAAATTGCATCTCGCTTCAGTTAGAAGCACTGAAATTAATTGGGAAACTTAATTGGGCTTTTTAAATGTTTATTATTATTAAAAATATTTTCATCTTTTTTTTTATTGTTCTAAGGGGTTTTATTATTCGTTTTGCAAAGTCTATAGAATATGAATCTCTAAAACATAATTCTGAGTTTGACAATTTCGAACTGTATAAAAATATCGGAATTATGATGAAACACAATTTTTAGTACTGAGACAAGAGTAAAGTAAATAAGTTTATGTAGCGTTTATATTGAAAGAAACGATTTTATTTGAAGAAACTGAATAAATAAGAGAAAAAAAATCATTTTCTAATTGTTATACATTTCTTAAGATATCTAAGTTTAATGACGAATTACAAACTGACAAACATTGGATAAAGAAAAAATTGGAATTTTAGCCAGCATTTATGAATGTCGATTAAACAAATTATCTTCTATCTACAGTTGTACAAGATAGTCGATAACATTATCGATACTGTACCAATGTACTTTCCCATGATGGTCAGCACTGCATACACAGCTGTGGACTAAATTTCCAAGAAGAAATTAGTTGCAGCTGTTGACTTCGAGTTATAGTGGGGACCCCTGAGGAGGAGTTATAGCTCAAGGAGTGACACAAGTATAACGGTCAAGCCCAGGCAGGGATGTAGCCGTGAGATATGGGGGCAAAAGCTAAGCAATAATGTCAACTTTCACCAAAGTGACCTTTTTAATGAGCCCACCTGCACTCTCGAAGGGGATGCAGATGTGGGAAAATTTCACCAACAAGTGACTGGGACAGAGAAAAAAAGGGCGTTGAACAGAGTTGTAAATGTGTAGAAAGAAAGAGGGAAAAGGACTCGATGTCGGGATTCAAGAGTTGTTGAACATCGAGATCCCGTGAGTAAGTCAGAGAGCCCGGGCCAGCAATCTATTCCCGAGCGCACATGAGTATGTTCGGCAAGCCAGCATAGATGTCCAGTAAAATAATGGCCGCTACGCCAGTGCCGACGTCCTGCCTGCTCTCCTGTAATTACTGGAGCTAAACTTAATAACATTCATAATTATTAACTGGGTCTCATCTTTTTATAACGAATACTATTTCGAGAGTATTGATGAATAGCAAAACCAAATATTTGCAGGTCATATTAAAAACTAATCAAGTGGTGTATAAATTTGTAAATATTGTACAAAATGTTTTAGTTTAAATATTAGGCATTTTCCTTTAATTCCATAGCGTATATTTTACTGTGTTTCCCCTTTAAGAACCGAAACTGGTGTTTGTATTGTAAGTACATTACAATACATATATCGATATTTCAGAGAGTGTAGTTACATACACACTCTGGATTATAGATATTCTCTAAAATATTCTAGTACGCGTGTAAACAGTTTTATAAATTAAATTTCTATTGCTCTAACAAAATAAGGTATTCTTAGAAATAACTTGTATCCCTTTTTGCAGTTTTATTCAGGCATTAAACTTACACATTCTAAAGAAGTATATACTATAAGATAAACTGAAACATCCCTCTTCTAAAGATTTTAAGTCAGATGTCTGCCATCATATTACTTTAAATATTTAATTATTTAAGTAGACTACCTGCACAAGAAAATCTCAAAATAGCCTCAAACTAAAAAGTTTTCGTGAGTTAGAAAACTCCATCCCAAGCTAAACTTTTATTCATTTCAATAATTAAATATTTTGGCTTTGCGAATAGGAAATCCTTTCTTAAAACTTTGCTGAAGCATTTTCCGGCTTTTTCCCTTTTAGTTTCCCTTTAACATCACTTAAAGATGAATTATCGTTGTTTAAAGTTTAACCGCAGGATTTTAAATGGACACAGGGATTTTACTTTTTAAAGTAAATTTAAACTTGAAGAGAAAAATTGCAAAGGCATAATTATATTACAGTGGGGTTGACTGGGGTTTTAAAAAAGCAAAAATGAAGAGTAAATAAATTCTAAATATATTCTTCATGTTTTATTTCTTTTATTTCGAGGTAATTATTTCTCGAAAGTTTCATCATGAACTTCCATATATTTCGTAAATGAAGAATACTTATCAGCACTTAATATTTTAACACTCCCAATTCTTAACTTAAAATCCAGGGAAAAGTGTATTTTTAATTTCAGTTTCTTTTCAGCAATTGTTCTAAATGCTTATGAATCTTTCCGAAACCTTTCAGTCTTTACGTTATTGGACATATTTCATATACATTTTTCTAAGATTTTGCTTAAAAATATTAGTTAACTGTCATATTTTGACTATAAATCATAAAGGAATATATTAAATCTTGTTTAAAATAAGTCTTTTTATGGAATTATTATGGAAAATGAGCTCAAATTGAAGAAGTAATGAGTATTATTTATTATCTGAGATTTTCTTTTCATCAATTGTTCTGAATGTTTATAAATCTTTCCGAAACCTTTCAGTCTTTGTCATTGGACATATTTCATGTACATTTTTCAAAGGTCCTGCTTAAAATTATTAGTTAACTGTCATATTTTAACCATAAATCATAAAGGAATATATTAAATCTTGTTTAAAATAAGTCTTTATGGAATTATTATGGAAAAGGAGCTTAAATTAATAATTTGAAGAAGAAATGCCTATTTATCATCTAAGATTTTTTTTCATCAATTCTTCTGAATGTTTATAAATCTTTCCGAAACCTTTCAGTCTTTATGTCATTGGACATATTTCAAATACATTTTTCAAAGGTCCTGCTTAAAATTATTAGTTAACTGTCATATTTTAACTATAAATCATACCGGAATATGTTAAATCTTGTTTAAAATAAGTCTTTTTATGGAATTATTATGGAAAAAGAGCTTAAATTAATAATTTGAAGAAAAAATGCCTATTTATCATCTGAGATTTTTTTTCATCAATTCTTCTGAATGTTTATAAATCTTTCCGAAACCTTTCAGTCTTTATGTCATTGGACATATTTCATGCACATTTTTCTAAGATCCTGCTTAAAATTATTAGTTAACTGTCATATTTTAACTATAAATCATAACGGAATATGTTAAATCTTGTTTAAAATAAGTCTTTTTATGGAATTATTATGGAGAATGAGCTTTAATTGAAGTAGTAATGCGTATTATTTTATTAAAATCAGGCAGTATAACTTAGATTGTAAGAAGACTGATTTTCTATTTGTTACAATTTACGAAGAACTTAAACCAGGATACATTTTTAATAAATTTCAATTCCCCTAATCATAAAATCTTAAATTGTAGAACGAAGAATTTTAACGAGATCTGTTTTCTTTTAATGAGTGAATATACACATTACATATATTTTCAAATGCGGGTAAATTATTTTTCATAACTTTATTAAATATCGCCGTATAATCCGACAAATAAGTGTCATTTCATGCTTTTACTAACAATATTTGTCTCCTCCGAGTATTTAACCAGAAAGTGTTATAAAACTTTTATAATACTACCTTATCAGTTTTTCAAGATAAATCTAAAAATTATCTTTTTGATACAGATTTTAATTTAATACTTCTTTGTTTCTCAACTTCTGAAACACAGAGCCCTTTGGGATCTGGCTTAGTTTCATCGAAGCAAACAAGTTGACTTTGTGTACGATACAAACTTCTTTGAAAGAACAATAACGGACACCATATAAGAATTGATAAATATTCATTCTTGATAAGAATGATGATACAGACAATATTTTATTCCTTAAAGGATTTGAATATGCAACTAAAAATATACATTTTGGATCTGTATAGTTTAAAAATAGTAATTATCTTGTTATTTTATAAAAATTATTTAAAAACGCTTTTGGAGTTTGTAAAGTGTCCGGACATTTAAGGATTAAGATGAATTTTTCAACTCTTTAGAGTAACTGATAATTACAGTCAATCTAGTTGGAACCTTCTTGTCATTAAAGATTTGATTAATGACTTTAAGATAAAAGTATGCTAGATACTAAAGCTGTAAAATTATTTACATTTTCTTAAACCATCAATTTCTGAAGGAATAAATGTACTTAAAGAAACTCCAATATTTCGTTTCAAAACCCAATATACTATATTTTTCAAATAATTATTTAAATAATTAAATCTTATTAGTTGTTAATAACTATCATAAAATATTGACTCTGTTTGTATCCCAGTGCTAAGAAAGTAGAAAGTGATTTCATATTTAGTCATTTGAACTTATTTCAGGTGCTTTACTTGTATGAATTTCTTATCGCCCATAAATTAATAGCTTAAGTTCTGGAATTTATGAAGAGGTTGGACATGGTTTGGAAACCAACTCAAAAAGTGAAAACAGGGCTTGCTTTAGTTCAAAGGGATACATTGTTAGTTAGATTTTCCAAATCATGATATTGCAGGATTTCCATTTTCGTGATGATATTACCTACACTTGTACATTTGTAAATAATTAAAAAAAAATTCTACTGTGATGAGGCGATTTAGATCAGTTATATAATTGATTCATTCATACAAGAAGTAAAATGCTCGGGATCTAAATCTGACCTCATCACATCTTTGTAAAAAGACAGAGGACCATAAAATTATATTCTACGGATATTGTTGTCTTGTACGGTGGTCTCAGGCGGGGTTCTGATCCCAGTGTCAGATTAGAATCCCGTCTCCGTACTTGACATTAAATAAGAATGTACCTTTGTGGAGTTATTTATGAGTCCCTAAGGGACAGTGCCCAATTAGAAGTGATAAGGTTTTCCACGTTGGCGGTCTCAAGGCGGGGTTTAAGCAGACTAATTACATTCTTGCAACTATCCCGATTGGATGATAAGAAGGAAGAGGGGACAGGGATGAAATTAATAAAATAAGAAAGATCGAAAAAAAGAAAAGGTGAAGGGGTTCGATAGTAGAGACGAAGAGGGGAGACTAGACAAGTCCGACGGAAGGTGTTCGGTAGTCCAGACGAAGAGAGGAGTCTGACGGAACGAGTTCGAGAGTCCAGCCAAGTCCGACAGGAAGTGTTCCTGCATCAAATAGCACGGCCGCACCCCAAACACTCAGGAGGAAGCCCCTGACCAGACCGACGAAAGATCCATAGATACCCATCAACCAGCAGTGTTCCGGGCACACCATTTTAACTCCCCAAAGGTACCCCCTTTTACATACATTTTGAAATTGAGATTAGGTCCTCTCTCTTATATTTACATAATTACTTAAGTATTAAAAAATTATTGTCAGAACTAATTTAGAAGATGTTGATAAAACATATTTTATGAAAGTTAACATCAGTTTTGTATGTACATAGATGTATATATACTATAACAAATTTGCCTTATTTTATATTAAGCTAGTTTGGGATGCTGTTGAGTTTATTTTCATATCTTATGTCTGTAGTTTCTCAGAACCTGTGATTAAATTTAGTACTAAAATACTTTTACACAACGTAATCAAAATAAAATCGCACTATACATTTGATCACAGGTTACTTCTCAAATAAAAAGCGAGGACTACACGACATCTACTTCTTTAATTTTAAATTTCAAAATGTAGTAAAGTTTTTTAGGTGTATTCTGAAACTATTTCTGTTTACCTATAGATATAAAGTGAACAGTAAATTGATCAAAATAACTGCTGGGTTTTAGGAAATTTTGGCATCCCGTATCTTATAATAACCTAATTTATATGTACGTCTGTCCTCGTGCTAAGAATAGTAAAATAATCACTATCTTTGGCATATTTATTTTCAAAGTAATACATTTGATTCGTAGAGGTACTGTGACTGTTTTTTAAGATGTTACTTGCTTATTATATTAAATCATCAAATCTAATTACCTAAATTATATATGTCTGTAATATATAAAAATTATTACATCTAAAATATCTCACTAAAATCCTCGTTGTTCCCTTATTATTTCATATCTATTTTCTAACACGTCAAATCCACTATATAATAATAGCCAATATAAAAAATATAATAAAAATTATGTTTTTGGTGCATATTTTATTTTAATAGTTCTTTGTTTCTCAACATCTGAAATACAGAGCCCTTTGGGATCTGGCTTAGTGTCGACGAAGCAAACCAGTTGACATTGTATACATTACAAACTTCTTTGAAAGAACAATAACGGCTACCATATAATAATTGATAAATATTCATTCTTGATAAGAATGGTTATCTTGATACAGACGTTATTTTATTCCTAAAAAGGATTTGAATATGCAACTGAAAATATACATTCTGGAACTGTATAGCGAAAAAATAGGAATTATCTTGTTACTTCATAAAAATTATTTAAAATCACTTTTGAAGTTTGTAAAGTGTCCGGACATTTAAGGATTAAGATGAATTCAACTCTTTACAGTAACTGATAATTACAGTCAAACTAGTTGGAACCTTCTTGTCATTAAATATTTGATTAATGACTTTACGATAAAAGTATGCCAGATCCTGAAGCTGTAAAATTACGTACATTTTCTTAATCCATAAATTTCTCCAGCAATAAATATACTTAAAGAAACTCCAATATTTAGTAACAAAACCCAATATACTATATTTCTCAAATAATTATTTAAATAATTAACTCTCATTAGTTGTTAATAACTATCGTAAAATATTAACTATTTGTATTCCAGTGCGAAGAAAGCAGAGAGTCATTTCATAATTACTCATTTCAAACTATTACAGATGTCTTACTTATATGTATATTTTATTCCCTATATAATAATAGCTTAATTTATCTGTCCTTCTGTCCTCGAATTTATGAAGCGGTTGGACCTGGAATGGATAAAGGCATCCATATTGGATTCTTGATACGTTAGGGTTAGCATAACTCAAAGAGAGTAATGTTTATCTTATCCTAAATTTTTGATCTGATTCTAAAATAAATTGGTATAAATAGGCTTCATATCACAGCGAAAAATACTGTCGTCTTTAAAACGCTCTAAATCCACCCCTTCTCATCTTTTCGATGTTCATGCGATGTTTTCGCGTTTCATGCATTATTTCTAGCCCTATTTTCCCCGGTTAAGAGCAGGTGATTAAATTTATCAATTTATCAGATAAATAGGTAAAAATATTTTTTCTATCATTATAATTTCATTTCTTTAACCATTTCATTTTTCTTATTTTAAATTATTTAAATACCGTCTGCGTTATTTTCATACCTTTATCGCTGAACTTAGATATTACTTAAATGATTTTCTTTTATATTTGACTTAAATAATAGATCAGGAACATATGTGTACATTCCGGTACATTTTTAAAATTGTAATGCCTTACCGAGTTATTGATGATATAATGCTGTGTAACCCCAAAACCACTATCTAAAACATTGTAAAGCTTGAAATAATTGCTATCTAAATAGTATTCTAATGAAAGCAAACATTGGTATTCAGTTTTGTATTTAAACATGAATAAAAATAAAAAATATGTAAAATAAAAGAAAACGGATAACCCTTTGCCTGTGACGTGTGAATTCAGATAGGGCGAATGTACAAATTTTGGAACATCCAATCTGAACTCGGGCATGAGAAGAACGTTTTTTCAAATCCTTGAAGCCCAAAATCGGTTCGTCCAACGCATAATATTTAATTTCCCATTTTCCCCAACTAAGATACTTTCTCGCCAAAAGTTCGCCAGTTTCACGCCATTTGTCGCCATTTCTCGGATACCGTAAATTATTTGTGAAATTCAAAGGAATCTGAGTTACTTGTAATTCATGAGTTGATATAGATAATATTGTTGCATTAGTTTATAATATTTATCTAGAAAATTATTTAATGATTTATTTTTCTTCAGTTGGGCAAAACTTACAGTAATACATTAAAAATAGTTATTTCGCTTAGTTTTTTTCAAAATTAATCTATTTCTAACATTTTGATGATAACCAAAAAAGTTAAAGAGAAAAAAATTCATTTTTTAGAACATTTATCTTAAATATTAATCGAGCTCTTTTATATTCCACAGGTGTTAATAGGCTATGCACTACGAATATTTTTAGTGAAACTTGTTTGAGTATTGTTACCTCGTATTTTACTCACAACTTATCTTCTAAAATATTTAAGTGTGTAATATGCAAGTATTTTAAGTAATAACATTGCATATTCTCACTCGTATCATTTCTTTGGATTACAGTTAATCCATCAGCTTCCTATATAAAGCGACTGGGGCAAGGTTCCGATTATTTCTCATGGTCTTTTTAAAGTAACTTTTGTCACACAGGGAAAAGATTGATAGTATTTTGATACGTCACTACTTAGGCACAATAACACATGTTGCTTAGAAAAATTTGAGCTAAGAATAGAGCAATGATCCTTAAATATAAGGTGACCAAACCAGAAGAAATTCTCCTTGTGTATACTGTGTATACAATTATACGTCACTACTTAGGCAAAATAACACATGTTGCTTAGAAAAATTTGAGCTAAGAATAGAGCAATGATCCTTAAATATAAGGTGACCAAACCAGAAGAAATTCTCCTTTTGTATACTGTGTATACAATTATAAGAAAATAATAGTAATGGGGCTGAAAGTAATATAAAATGAAAACTTTCTTATTAACACAATTTGACTAACGATATTTTTCTTGTCAAAACACTAGGACTGTTTAATTATATTACAAAATTGGATATTTTCAATATTCCTTTCTCACGTTCTGTGATAATAAGACACATTTCAACACAGGTTAATTACAAGTAAAGAAATAAAGTATAAATTTCAAAGTATAAGTCTAAAAAAATTCATTTTTGGAACGTTTTTCATAAATATATTCCACAGACAAGAGGTTAATATGCTGTGTACTGCGAGTATTTTTAATGAATATTGTTTGAGTATTGTTACCTCGTGTTATAATCAAAACTTATTTTCTAAAATATTTTAGTGTCTTATATATTTTACATAATAACATTATATATTATCGCTCATATCATTTCTTTCGATTACAGTTAATCCATCAGCTGGTTATATAACGTGACTGGGGACCGTTTTTTTCCATGGTCTTTGTAAAGTAACTTTTGTCACACAGGAAAAAGATTGATAGGATTTTGATACATCTCTACTTAGGTGCAATGGCATATGTTACTTAAATAATCTACATATTTGAGCTAAGAAAAGAGCAATGATCCTTAAATCTAAGGTGACCAAACCAGCAGAAATTTGCCTTGTGTTTACTGTAAATACAATTTAAGAAAATGAAACTAATGCGGCTGAAAGTAATATAAAATGAAAGATTTCTTATTAAGACAGTTTCACTAACGGTAATTTTGTTGTCAAAACTAGAATTTTTTAGTTATATTTACAAAATTGGATATTTCCAATACATCTCTTTCACGTTCTGTAAAAATGTGACACATTTCATCAGAGGTTGATCATAAGTAAATAAATATATATAATATATAAATTCTAAAATACAATTATCCTATGAGGGTTAAAAATTTAAAATTTGTGATTTAATGCCTCTTGTATGGCACTGAAAATCAAAACAGTACCTGAATAGTTTGATGACACATAGTCGGTCTGACAAATTTCAAACAGATCACCCCAGTTGAGAGGGTATTGGACGTGCCGAAATGAGAATAGACGAAACGAACCAGAGGGCTTTTTTTATGATTAGGAATTCGCGGCCAACCCAACGTAGTCACTGCCTAGCTATGGGTTAGGTCTCTGCAGCATTTAGTTAAAATGCTTTGTAGACATTTACAGGCTGTTTCAAAAATGACTGACATATTTGAAAAATCAATAAAAACTAAATGGAGAGTTATAGAAATTCAGTTTAATGCAATATGCTTGAGACAATAGTAAATTTTCAGGCAAACTTTCAAAATTAGTTACAATGTTCCACAACAGATGGCGCTGCAGTCTGGAAAAATCTAAACTACCATATTTGTCTGTGGGGAAAAAATAGGGCGTCTTTTTTCCTTTTTCTCGTGTTTCTCTAAAAAATGTCTATCCCGCAAGCAGCAGATATCAGCAGCGTTCACCCTCTTCTCTCTGCTGCTAACAATATTGTCCACTAAAATATCAGATTGTTCCGCGGAGAAAAAACGGGGGTCCACTCAAAAACGGAGAGGTCAGAATCCCACCAAACCAAAATGCCCTTCTATTGGTTGGGAGAAGTCTGAAGTTTCTATTAGTTTAAAACTGTTCTGTATGTCTTTGACGATCGCTCAAGTGAAGAGGCAAAAAAAAAGCTGAACCTAATGTAACTTGTTACATTACTCGAAGGATAATGAGGTATGCATTGAACGATTGCATTTTAACCGTTACATATTCCATGTAATAAAATAGTTTTTTGGGGGTTAATGTACTCAATATTTAAATATAAAAGTTTATATATTTATACGTTTTTTATAAAAAGCTGAACCGAATGCAATTTACTGTTACACTACTCGAAGGCTAAGGAGGTTTGCATTACACGATTACATTGTAACCATTAATTACATATTCCATGTAATAAAATATAGTTTTTGGGGCTAATGTACTCAATATTTAAATGTAAAAGTTTATAAATTCGTGTTTTATAAAAAGCTGAACCGAATATAACTTACTGTTACACCACTTGAAGTCTAAGGAGGTGTGCATTAAACGATTACATTGTAGCCATTAATTACATATTCAATGTAATAAAATATAGTTTTGGGGGCTAATGTACTCAATATTTAAATGTAAAAGTTTATATATTCGTGTTTTATAAAAAGCTGAACCGAATGTAACTTACTGTTACACTACTTGAAGGCTAAGGAGGTTTGCATTTAACGATTACATTGTAACTGTTAATTACATATTCAATGTAATGAAATATAGTTTTTTTGGGGAGGATAATGTACTCAATATTTAAATGTAAAAGTTTATATATTCGTTTTTTTAACGGTTAATTTTATGTAATATACACATAAAAAATATCTACTGAGAATACTATTTTTCAAGATATGTGAAGTATTTTGTTAGAGCTATTATCATTGAAAAACACATCTCTTCATAAAATATCCCACAACTGGTATGGCTCTTTTAAGCACAAAACATCTTAAATATTCTCTTTCAAGAAAGAAAAAAAAATTCAAAACGTCGTCTTAGAAAATAATGCATAATCTAGCTTTAGCATAATCTTCGTTTCCTGCATTCCCATATCTCTCTATTCATTACCGCAAGGAGATTCTATTCTTTTGATTTTTCTTAGTTCTGCTTTTACGCGTTTACTTCTTCAAATTCATTACCGTTCATGAAGTCCGGAGAGATGAAAAAAATCTGTTGCCACACAGAACAGTGAAATTAAGCAGCATGCAGCTGAGGGAAGGAAAAAAAAGTTAGATGAATATTTTGCAGTGTGGGTAGATAATTCGTTTCGGCAATTTTTCTCTCAGAATAAGCAGTTTGTATGCATTAAATTATTAAAATAAATAGCACATACGATTAATAAAAAGGGTTTTCAGATCTTAAATTCTTTTAGTGAGTTTCATTAGAAAAAAAAACGAGTTTATTTTTCCATTAACAGAAATTAGATTTTTAAATTTCTGGAAATAGAGTTCATTTTATTTTTTGATAATTTGCATTCTGCATTTCTCAGATCGAATTCGACTTTATTGAATATTCGTTCTAAATATACTTTTCTTACTTAAACTTCAATGATGAATCTTTAAAAATAGAGATAATAAAATTATTATTTATAGTGAGAGAAGTTCTGTGATTAGAATTTTAGAAAGCGAGTAATAGAATAATTTACTTATAGCTAAGTTCTTTTAGTCTTAAATTTTCCTCTAAATTAAATGATAAGAAATGACAGTTAAAACTAAAGAAAACTTTTACTCTAGAAGGCATAAATTACTAAATGAAACATTCAACTTAAGATGTGAAAAGTTAAGATAAGTTTGTGTAGATATCTGCATTTATTTTTACAAACAATTAGTAATCAGCTGCAATTGAAAACTATCTATCTAAAAAGCGATGACGCAATCAGCGGAAATGAGATATGTATATTTAAAAGAAAAAATCTCACTGAGATAAATTTGTGATATCATACAATTTATTGCATTTGCTCAATTCTTTTTCTGTTAACTTATACTTTAAATGAAATAAGTATTGACAGTTAAAACAATTACTTTTTATACCGGAAAGACGTAGATTAGTAAAGGGTCATTCGTCTTAAAATACTTTACGTGTTCATTTACTCTTTACAAATAATTCTTTACTTCCTTTGGCATTAGTAATATATCTAAAAGCAATTAAGTAAACACAGTATTAAGACCTGCAGAATTAATAAGAAAACCTTGGGAAAATAATTTTTAAAATATAAATTAATGCAATTGAATGTGACATATGTCAGATTTTAAAGTACAGTAAAACGATAGCAGCAAATTTTTGAAAAATTTAAGCAAAGAAATGAAAATGAAGTACTTAAATTCATTTTCTATACATATCAAAATGATATTAGATAATATGAAAATCGAAATATTATATCTTAGTTTTTACATATTTTCTATATTTTATTCACAATTCCAATTATAATGCAAGTATAGGAATAGTAGATATTCAAAAAAGATACAAAATATATTGGAAATATATATACAAAATATAAAAGGAGATAATAGGATTTATAATTAACAACAAAGATATATTGTTTAAGGAAATTAAGATCATTTCTGATCAGTCCAAACTAATTGGGTACTCGTTTAGATCATAATTTACTGTATATAAAATGTCATATTTCCTTAACTTTAATTAGGATTTATGTACATTGTCTATAATATTATTATAAATGCTTTCAATACAAATATATATCTTAATATATTCAACGAGATATATATATAATATATACTATATAAAAAGCCGTCTTATAATTTCAGTTGCATATTTTAATATAATTAAATTTGTTTTTTATTCATTCAAATGTAAAAATGCACGTAAAAGTTTAAACTATTGATGAATAAAAACTTTTAAATACAATTGTCGAAAGCGAATTCCTCTTCCTTCCTCAATAAAAATGTAAAAGATAGCTTGGTACTCTACAAAAAAATATTTCTATCCTTAGTGATAAAAGAAAATTTGAAAAATGGGCATGTAAGAGCTCTTATTTATTTTACAGCCTTCAATATAAACAAGGCATATATGACCTCCATTAACACCAGCTCCAAAATCACTTCGGACTCATGGCTGATTGTGAAATAAGTTTTTTATTAGTAGTGTGTTGTTTTAAGCCACTTGGTCAAACCAAGCACGATTGAGCCGGAGGCTACTCAAATTAAGGCAAAGGATTGCGCCTTTCTTTTTTTAATGATCACCACAAGAGTGAAAGTACTACATAGGCTCAAGTGAGTCCTCGTAATTTTAAAGCAGGGACCAAGCAGAAGACCTCCTAGGCTTGGCCTACCTCCCCAGATGAATTCATTGAGAACTTGGAGAACATTATGACCACGAACCTATTTTAAGTGACTCAGTCACCTTTAACGAACACAGCGGATCTTAGGCCGGATGGGGCTCCGAACCCGCAACCCTCCAGTTACGAGAGTGTTGCCTTTGCCGACTAAGCTAACGCAGCTCTTATTAGTATGCGTTGCAGGCGAGTTTTATGATGTTCCAGTATTATATGTTTTAGTGTTTTGTGTGTTGAAAAGGTAAAATAGTGTGTTTGTGTCGAAAAGATGTCTTCTAATTTTCATATATGACAGTTATCGATGCCATGACATTCTGCAATATAAATGCAGATAATAATTACAAAATAAGTCATAACAACGGAAGATCTACAAAATAGGACATTTTTGTCCTAAATACAACAAGAACTGTACATAAAACGAAATGGTAAATAAGTAAGCTATAATATATATTCCCCTGGTTGTTTCAAAACAATTCAATAGGCATATAGCATCACACGCACACGCACACGCGCGCACACACACACACACGGAATTACAATAAAGAAACTGAGAAACTGATAATCAAAGTGAAAAGTTTATATGACATGTTATATAAACAACTATCATATAATAACATTTTTTCACATGACATTTAACTCTTTTTATCCTGACGGTACTTATAAGTATCGCTTCAATAAAACACCTATATATTCCTAATAAAGTCGTTTTTCCTGAAGGTACTCACAAGGACATGAACGATGCAGTTCCTACAGCAGAAAAAAAATGACAGCCCCAATCAGGAATCCTTTTTATTCGCATAGTTGGGATTTTATAATTGGCGTGATGCATTCGAAGCTCATTTTGTGGTAGAATTGATACACGTGTTGTGCAATTGAGTAAATTTAGTGGTTTATTACCAGATATTTGGTACTATTATTTTTTAGAGACTTCTATACTTCGTAAGCATTTCATTTGTTTTATTCCCAATTTAACGTTTTATTCTCTATCATAGAGTCAAAAATATATATTGGTACTAGAAAGTACCAGCTGCAAAATTAACTACTAAAATACAGTAAAAATTAATTTTCTTTTTTCTATGATTATTCTCCATTAAAACTTACCTAATGATGCAAAAATGCTGTAAGAAAGTTGATGGCAAATTAATTCAGGATATAAAGGGTAAGAAATATATTACTAGTTTTGGCTTACTAGGGCTTAAAATTAGTATGGGTAATTAGTATGGGTACAGTAAAAATTAATTTTCTCTTTTCTATGATTATTGTCCATTAATACAGCAAGTCCAAAAATACAGCAAGAAAGTTGGTGGTAAATTCAGGATATAAAGGGTAAGCAATATATTGCTATTTTTGGCTTACTAGAGCTTAAAATTAGTATGGCATGAAATAGAATTGCATATATTTATTAAAAATAGTTTAATTATACACGTTAAATTTATCTAATATAATTGATGTAATAAAATATTTAGAAATACATATCGGACTAGACCGCACGTATTTTTGAATCAGATCGCTTGTCTTGCCAAAATAAAATACAATTTTCGAATTTTACCATGGTTTTGACATGCGAATATAACTAAACGCTTTAGAGTAATATATTGACCTTCTATACTATGTATAAACTTTTTGACACATCATTTTCCCGGTAGAAAATAAAATTTCTGATACCTGTCATTAAATTGGTAAACTCCGTGTTCACGCAGAGAATTAAATTTTTGCGATCGGTAATTAAAGTAAAGGTGATTTAATGTGGCTGTCAATAAGTCACGACAGCTGATGCATAGTTTGCTTTCCACTTTCCTCTACATCATTTATCAGCATATTACCTCTAAGTTATACGAAATTTTTCTTTCAGGTTTGCGCTTAGGATATTTGAAATAAACTATTATAATGAATAATTTAAATCTTCCAAGAAGGTTAACTATATATTAGCTTATTAGCAATATTTCAGAAGATGTTTCCCGCCAAAATTTGACGATGCTATTTTCCTCGTTATGTGAAGAGAGAAGAATTTGTTTTGCGAGTAGTAGATTAGAAATTCTATTCCTGGAACCATAGTCAATGGTACAGGAGTTTATATCTAGTCAATGGTACCAATTATAATTAATTTACTCATACTCAAAACTGTAATACGGATGGGATAGAATGTAAACTTTTGTGATAAATTTCCGCTAATTAATTCCAATTATTTTCATAAAAAATGGACGTTTTCACATTTATGAATAAATATATTTTATTTAAATCGAAATAAGAAATATGAACTTAGCAATTTCTTCTCATGGACTTTCAGAAGAAAACGCGTTGTGTTTTAAATTTGTAGATAACTTTAAAACTTGTAAATTGCATTTTAAATGCATGAATCATAATATAGAAGATTCTACTATATGAAGTGAGAAGAATTTATTTTGCTCTTAGTAGATTAGAAATTCTATCCTGGAACCATAGTCAATGGTACCGATTGTAATGAATTTGCTCATACTCAAAACTGTGATACGCATAAGATAGAATGTGCACTTTTATGATACGCTTCTGCTAATTAATGTCAATTATTTTCATAAAAACGGACGTTTGTATATGTAGGAATAAATATTTTTTATTTAAATCGAAATAAGAAATATAAACTTAGCAATTTTTTCTCATGGACTTTCAGAAGAAAAATCATTGTGTTTTAAATATGTAGATAACTTTAAAACTTGTAAATCAAAGTTTAAATGTATGTATCATAACATATAAAATACAATATATGACGAGGGAAAAATTTATTTTGCTCGTAGTAGATTAGAAATTCTATTCCTGGAACCATAGCAATGGTATCGGAGTTTATATCTAGTCAATGGTACCGATTATAATTAATTTGCTCTTACACAGAACTGTAAAACGCATGGAATAGAATGTAAACTTTTATGTTAAATTTAAGCTAATTAATTCCAATTATTTTCATGAAATACGGACGTTTTCACATGTATGAATAAATATCTTTTATTTAAATCGAAATAAGAAATATGAACTTAGCAATTTCTTCTCACGGGTTTTCAAAAGATAAAGCACCGAACGATGGCCGATTGGTTAGGGTGCTACCCTTCGGTACCGGAGTTCGTGGGTTCGAATCCCACAGTGACATGTATGTTTGTAGCCGTTTGGAATCGTCTTTAAACTGTAGGACTTTAACTGTCTCATTAGCCCTCGCGTTGCAAAAAGTTGATCGTAGCACTCCAAACCAAAATAAACCAAAAGAAAAAGCGTTGTATTTTAAATATGTAAATAACTTTAAAACTTGTAAATCAAAGTTTAAATACATGTATCATAACATAAAAAATTCTACTTTGTAGTTCAAGGATTGCAAACTCAAGGCTCACGTGTATTTTTGTGGTCTACTCAAAATGTATTAAAGGTTTTAATAGGAATTTCGTAACTTAACACGTTGATGGAATTTTGCGTCTATAGCCGTCAAAGCACAGTTCACAATTGCGGTCTACTCAAAGTATAGTAAAGATTTAAATATGAATTTCATAGATTAACACGTTGACGTACACTTTCTTCTATAGCCGTCAAAGCGCAGCTCACTATGTAGCATGACGGCAATAGCAGTCCAAAATGAAACGGTCGTTTTTAGACACTACGGCTATAGCTGCACAAATGTGCCTTTACCAGTGAAAAAGTAGAAGCCTAGTGTCATGTTTCGGAAACAATTTTTTAGGTTGAATTTTAATTTCCACCTGTTTTTTTTTTTCTTACCAAAAATGATGTGTAATAATTACAAATTATAATATATTTTTTGTTATTTATTTTTGTTTTATTATAAACTAACATTTAGTTTAAAATTCCCAAGAATACTTTGTTGCACACAAAAAATTGCTTATTTGAGTCATTAAACCTGCCATTGACGTTTTTAAATTTCTGCTGTCATAGCAGCCATCGTCCCATTACTTAGCGTCTAAAGTTCGATGGCGCCATGACGGTTGTAGCCGCAACCTAATTAAAGGTTCTGAATTAATCAAAATTATTTAGTTTATTTAAGCAGGAAGAGTAAAACTATACTTACAATATTCTAAAGACTACAAAAAATTATAATGTTAATTTTCGAACTTCACTTGTTTCTACTGTTCGTCAATGTGTTAATTTTTACTGTATTGTAAAGTCTTTTTTTATCCTCTTTTTGCAGTTCTAGAAATGCAATGTTCCACTAACATTTTCTGAGTATTAGGAGTTGTTTTCTTGTATTATCCGGGACATTTGATAACGGAGCAACAATCAGAATCTTACTACCATTCTAATATTAACATTTCCATTCCTCCAGCATTAGAAGAACTAAAACTATTCCTAAAGGTAGACTGCCAATAGAAATTTCAAATCAAGTTCAGTAACTTGATTTGAAATTTTACCAGTATAATATTAGATAACAAATAGTATAATAATTGCAGTATAATAATAGAATAACAATAAAGATAATTTTGAGTGATAGTTCACTCAAAATTAACTTTTATTCTTTTTTTTTACTCTTGTAAGTAAATGCAAAGTCTCAATATTGAATTTGGAACAGAAGATTTTAAACCTTGAAAAGATTTTCTTGATAAACAACGAATCAGTAACTAATTTCATGCAAATTGAGTAATGAAGACCCATTGAAATGCAAATTTGGACGAAAGTTTTACGGAAGGTAGAGTGCCTGAAATACACATATTTACCAGCCAGGTTGGAAAACACAAAAAAATTAGTGTATTTATTTCCATGTTTGGAAATAATAATCCGAACGTGATGTTCCTGTACTTATGAAAGGAAACAAATGTCTTATGGAATCCATAACTATTAAGCTCATATTACATCGAATTTGATGACAGCAAGTAAAAAAAATTTTTTTGGAGTAGTTAGGATAGGGGCAAAGATGCCAACTTTCCAGTAAAAATATATCGAATACTAGGGTTCTAGTCTTGGGTACCAGGGTTCATGGGTTCGAATTAAGCTGGTCGCATGGGTGTCCGTAGTGTACTTTAAGCAGTAGGTCCCGGTCTCTTTAGATCTCGTGAGCAATAGACTGTATCACTACAATTCAACTTCCGGGAAAAATAATTTATTGGAATTAATTATTATTAATTATTATTAAGCTCATATTACATCGAATTTGATGACAGCAGGTAAGAAAACCTTTTTTCGAGTAGTTAGGATAGAGGCAGAGATACCAACTTTCGAGTAGAAATATGCCGAAAGCTGGCCGATTGGTTAGAGCGCTGATCGTCGGTACCAGAGTTCGTGGGTTCGAATCCCACTATGGCATGGATGTTCGTAGCCGTTCGGAATCGGCTTTAAGCAGTAGGTCCCGGTCTCATTAGCCCTCGTGTGCAAAACAGTAGACCGTAGTGCTCCAAACCAAACCAAATCGAGTAGAAATATAGCCGAATAATAGGGTGCTACTCTTGTATACCGAGGTGCATGGGTTCGAATTAAGCTGCTGGCATGGGTGTCCGTAGTGTGATTTAAGCAATAGGTCCCGGTCTCTTTAGATCTCGTAAGCAAAACAATAGACCGTATCACTACAAATCAAGTCAATTTCAGGGAAAAAATAATTTATTAATTATTTTGTCCTTACATTACTTAAGAATTAAATTCATATTTTTCTATATTATATTGCTTTAATAAAACAGTTTAATAATGCACTTCTTTAAACAGTAAAGTTTTTACTTTCTTCAACTCACGCTTACTCAACATAATTTTATTAAAAACGAGTTATTCATAAATATTAAATAATTTAAATAAAAACACTAACGCGATTGATACTTCAATTTATATGAGTATACAATTTCATAACTATAAGTTAGTCATTTATAAAAATACTTTTTAAAGTGCACCATCAACTTAAACTATAGTAACTGAAATTATGTTGAAGAGAAAAAAATTAATATTCGCGTTATAATCTATGGAAAAGTAAAAATAAATTATACATTTAAAAAAATCAATATAATAATAAAAGCAAACTAATTTTCAATTGGAATAAATAGTTATGTTTATACAAATTTTGAATGAATTGTGACGAACTGTTGTAGGCATGTATAAAGTATCTAATAAAACTTTAAAAATACATATCACACAGTTTGTTGAGTTTTATTACCTAAAAATGAACTAAATTTTATAAGTCAAGAAGTTGCCATCAATTAGAAAAAAAAAACTCTCAACTAAAATTTTAGCAATTAATCTTGACCTACCACAAAATCATTAATTAAAAGCTCAAAACTTCATTTCCTGGCGGGAAAAAAACTAAATCTACAGCGTATCATCTGCTATACTAAAGGAATAAGAAAAATTATCTTTATTTTCATCCGCCCACATTTTCTTACGCTCCGTTAAAAATTGTGCTAAAAAAACTGCTTCGTTTGTAACATGTACAGTTCCGAAGATGCAATGGACCGTTGCGTAATTTTCCATGAAGAAAAAAAGAAAAGGGAAAGAAATTTAATATTTATGACAAAAAAGGTTTTATAATGTATGACCAGATGTCAAAAGTGGTAAAAATAAGTATCATGAACGTCATTTAATAAATTACCTACCAACGGCAAAAGTTGAACAAAATTTAATTTTTGCATAACGCTGACGGGAAGTTTTATCAATTTTCTTTCAAAGTCTATCAAACGAGTAGAGAAAATACTTAGTTTCTTACATAAAGTTTAGTAACGTACAAACATGTCTCTTGTTACAGACGGTTAAAAAAAGACAAGGTAAATTTAATTACTTGTTCTTTTTCCGTGTTCTTCTTGTAAATCTTTCTGTACATAGATACTTTCTTTGTTATTAACACATTAAATAAAAATACTAGTACATTTTCTGACGATTAATACTTAAGCGCGGGATACGTACTAGTATGTTTTCTGACGATTGATACTTCATCGCGAGAGACGGACAGGGTTAGTGTAACAACATGGTTTGTTTGAGGGTACAAAAATAACGGTGTATACAGGAAAATGAAGTCGAATGTTCTAGTATATTTTTTTTATAATGTAAAAAAGTTTAAAGTCTGTTATCTTCCCATTACATCATATCATATTGACAAACCTTATTAAAAAATCCGTAATATTGACTTTGTGCTTGGTTTCAAATAAATTCTAGTTGTATAATATTAACACATTGTATTCGGGACACGTACTAATACGTTTTCTGACGATTATTACTTGAGCATGGGAGACGGACTAGTACCGTTAGTGTAACAACATAGTTTGTTTGTGGGTACAAAAATAACGTTATGCACAGGAAAACAAAGCCGAATGTTCTTGTCTATCATTTTTTATAATGTAAAATTGTTTATAATCTGTTACCTTTCCATTACTTAATATCCCATTGACAAACCTTATTAAAAATCCGTAATATTGAGGGTGATCTTGGTTTCAAATAAATTATAGTTTTTTTAATATTAACAAATTCTATGCGGGACATGTACTAGTACGTTTTCTGACGATTGATACTTGAGCGTGGGTCACGTACTAGTACGGGTTAGTGCAACAAATGGTTTGTTTGTGGGTACAAAAATAACAATATATACAAAAAAACGAAGCCGAATATTCTTGTCTACTACATAGATTATGAAATGTCAAAAGGTTTATATATAACATAATTCGAAAAAATTAAAATTATATGCTACTATTTCTATTTGATTTTTATATTTACGATACTAATATAAATTTATCCACTAAAAAATATATTTTTTGTTTACAAAAATCTTATGGTTGTTATTTATATATTTCTATTTATATATTTGTTTATATATTTCAATATAAAATACGAAAAATTGGTTAAAAATGAAATAATTTTTGATCTATTGAGATTTAACTGAATAACTAAATTTACGCTCAAAACTCCCGCTCCTGGTACAATTCCGCTGCGAAATGTACCCTCACACAGTGTGTTAAATGGCTCGAGCATGGATACAGGAACAATGTCTTATATATAAATACGCTTATGATCAAAACTAAGAAAATTTAAATATTTTAAGTCAAATTTAATAAAAAGAACTGAAAGAATTATAAAATCACTGCTTCGAGACAAAGTGCTTGTAATCCAAACACGTAAATATACAAGGTTATGTGGGCCTAGCCAGTAAAAGAACAGGATTTATAAAGAAGAGTGACAAAATAGGCATTCAGTTCACTATTCCAGTTCGCTGGATTTGTTGGTGTTGTTTTACAGCAATCGGGGAAAAGTTAAATTCTAACAATAAAAAGGAGTAACCACCAACGTTTAGATGATGGAATGAATTGGCGAAATTATGGGGAGGGTAGAAGCAGGCTATTCTCAAATCCAGATTTGTATGGATTTCAATTTAATGCTCAGAGTTGTATGCAACTTATTGGAACAGTTCCATGATACCGGATCAATTGAGAAAAAGTTGAGGCAAAATCGTCCAAGAGTAACGACGAGCAAAGAAGATCACAGTTTGACCATTAAAGAGGCATTCAAATGTGCTACATCTTCTCAGCTCTCTCGTGACTTGTATGCGGCTACAAAAGTCCTAGTTTCAAGGGTGATTGTTTCCAGAAGGCTTCATGGGAGAGAATTATTACAATAGGACATGATATTTGTCTTCCACTCACTTCTACGAATAGCAAAGTCGTTTAGCCTGGTGCAGAGAGGGTAGAGATTGGAATATGGATCAGTGGGTGACCGTTCAATTCACTTATGAGTCCCTGTTCTGCCTAACCACGGATTGCATTGAAACTGAGATAATCAGGGCCCCGCTACTGATTTTCAATTTCCTCTAAATCCACCATTTTGGCACCGGACGTTAAATGGTCTAGGCAGGCATCAAGCTAGATAGCCGAACTAACTTCCATGTCTTGAAAGAGAAACTCTGACTACTGTGAGGCATAAGGTTAAGGTCTTCGTACCTTATTTGCATTTTCAGCTGTGCCTTTTGCCCTGAGTTTAATTTAGTAGATTGTAGCACGAAGCCCCATATAGCTCTTCTGGTCGACTAGTTTCTAGAAAGTAAGAATAATCGACGAGCAGATTTGAAAGCAGATTTCCAGGCCTTAACCCCATAAAACATGTAGGTGAGGTTTTGGGAAGAGCAATTATTACCTTTCTCCAAGGGCCTGAAAGCAGTGTTGCTGGAAGATTAAAACTTTTTGCCTCATTAATTTATAAACTACCTTATTTCAAACATAAAACTATTCTACGACAATTGTATATTTGTAACAGAGGACCGCATCCCATATTAACCCATTTTTCTGGCTGCTACCTCTATTTTATACCTTACTCCAAACCACAGTCGTGCGTATTATAACTATGGAATGTTTATTTGTGTTGTGTTGCATCAACCTATGTAATATCCATTTTTATTATTACCGCTTTGTATTATCAATTTTTGTTAAATAACTAAATCTCAAATTTCTCTTTATACAAGATATATATATATATATATATATATATATATATATATAATCCAATAATTATACAATTGCTAGACACATTAATTATGTAGCTCTATTTTTTTACTTGCCAGCGCTACTGGGCAAGGAGACGCCACTCACCTAGCAGTGATAACGAACGATGCAGTCTGGCCATTGAAAGATAACGGCACAAGTCTAATTCAAACTTTATTTTAGAGCTGCTAAAACGGACATCTTTACTAGTCAACGGCAGACAAAGAAAAGACACAAAAATCACACTTCTCGGACAGAGATGCACACAAGAGCGAATACAGAAAGAATTTTCCCATGGTAGAAGAAATTTACTCAGTGAATTAATTGTTAAGATTAGGAAGAAATGCAGAGACACTTGCCGGCGACAGCTGAAAACCGTGCTGAGTAGACAGAAAATTTACATCTATAGGTTAGAAAGCTTTGGGAATCGTATCAAAAGTCGAAGACACTAATTTGATTAAGACATTTAGAGGCTGGGAAAAAGGAATTATTGAAGTGAAATAATTTTGATATATTACATATATGTCTATATAATTTGCTGTTTCCAAGTTTTATATCCACATATTTTAATGTGTGTTCATATATATACACATTACCTGTGTATTTTCATATTGCCGAAACCATAATTGTACAAACATATTTCCTGATGAAAGAAAAATTGAGCTAACGACTATAATAACACAGTAATCCTTCCCAATTTTTCATGTCAGCCAACCAGCCACTTAAAATGCATATTAATGACACAAAGGGATTATGTTTTGCTTTTACGTCACCAAACAGGAAAGCAGTGTGAATAATTAACCTTTGAGAGCGAATGTTTGGTTATCTAAACACAACCAGAAAAATGTACCTAATTCAAATTAGAAAATGAATTATCATTTCAAAGCCGTTGCGTCTTCGGCTTTTTAATTCCGTTCCGTATTATCTTCCTCTGTATTTTTAGCTGTAAATATTATTCATAACCTTGGCAACTGAAGGTTACTACTCAAAGCACTTACGTGTAATTTATAAAACGCTGATAGAGCATTTCAAAGAGAAAACCTTTTCTCCTAAATGTAAAATACAAACTAAATATTGAACCAATTAAACTTTGTTTGAATTAAACATACTTGTATTGTTTTGGAAAAACAATTCTTAAACTAACGTGTAATTTCAGATGTTCTGTAATTAAGAAATTGTTTCGAAGATTTCTACTATCAAAGTATTTCCCTCCTTTTAATGTAAATCACAACCAGAAAATAATATTGATGCAGGTGGATTTTCTTATACATAACTGGTTTTAATCGTTTTGTGAGTTGCCATTACAACTTATTGTCGAATTTATTGTACTGGGTTCCCTATATTGTTAAAAATGATACGTTTGCAAAACCTTGACTAAAGGGTCCTATAAGATGGATTGGAATTGAAATTGTTTAACACATTGTATGCGGGACACGTACTAGTACGTTTTTTGACAATTGATACTTGAGATCGAATCACGTACTAGTACGGGTTAGTGTAACAACATGTTTTGTTTGTGGGTACAAAAATAACGGTATATACAGGAAAACGAAGGCGAATGTTCTTGTCTACTACATAATTTCTGGAATATAAAAATGTTTATATATAATATAAATCGAAAAAAATAAAACTATATACTATTATTTCTATTTGATTTTTCATAATTACGATACTATTATAAATTTATCCGCTAAAAATATATTTTTCGTTTACAAAAAATCTTATGGTAGTTATTTATGTATTTCTATTTATATATTTGTTTATATATTTAAATATAAAATACGGAAAGTTGGTTAAAAAATCAAAATAATTTCGATTTATTGAGATTTAACTGAGAACTAAATATACACGCAAAACGCCCGCTTATGGTTCAATTCTGCTGCGAAATGTACCCGCAAACAATGTGTAAATCTAGGAATCAGATACTTTTCATAAGAAAATATTTATGATAAACTTAGAGAAGATTGTAGAACCTGTATCCACTAGAGCTTCCTATGTCTATCACTGAAGCTATAAAAGTGGCTCACATTTAAATCTCAATTACTAGTGACTGACATGAGAGGGAAATCAAATCGAGTTGCTATATATCAGGTGGAGATTATTGCATATTTAGATTACCCAGAAAGCTTAAAATATCTAGCCTTCAGCCTGAAAATATTGTAATAGTTTCTTTGTAGTCTTGTATCCTAATACTTTTTTAAACGATTGTGCAACATTTAGAAAACAATTTTAGAGGACCTAGTATTCATCTAACTAAAAAGTCTTTAATATAACAGCGTATTATTCATTCAATGTAAAATATAAATTTCTACTTTGTGTAAGCTAATTTTTCTGACACAGGTAATAACAGCCTAACTTAAAAAATGTTTTGTTATACGTATCAACTCGCATTGTCCTAGGCCTAGAGGAAAAATTGAAGGTATTTTTTAACAAAAAACGTAACAATTGATTGAAGTATAGCAAATAACTACTGAGACATTACCACCGCGAAAGAAAAACTATTTATCGAAGATATTATATATTGTTTCGGTTAAGCAAAAAAATAAAAAAAATTGAAAAATAGTGCCCGGTTCTTATAGACACAGAACAGGAACTTTAACCTCGACTAAGAATATTTTGGTCCAATCTGTCTTCTTCGCCATTTTTTCCCAAGAATAATTCTGTCCTAGTGGTCGCACATCGTTCCCTTCTCTGGTTTGTCTCCTTGTACTTACGTCAACCAGGCTGTTAACCCTTTGAACTCGAGTGCTGATTCTCGCTCATCACTTTGTTCGGTGCTGAAATTCGATGCGCTGTGTGAACTATTTATGTTTCTTTATTTGGAGATAGATATCTTTGTTTTTGATATCGTTCTCATCATTTCATCGTTCTTTTTGTTCTAAGGACTGCGTATATAATTTTACAAAGACGACTTAATGTCCCTTTCAAAGTACGTAAGATTTTCTTATCTGGGATTAGTGCGGTGCCTATTACCATAAAACATAGTAATGAAATAAGATCGAGCTTCGACTTGAACCTTTCGAATTCGAAAACATCCGCCTAAATGATAAGCTGCATAGCGTTCTATCAGGAGTTACAAAGGATTGCAAAGTTTTCTCTCAAAGAAATAAGCCCGGCAAAAGACATCAAACCACATACTATTGTGAAACTTGTTCCGACAAGCCGGGTATGTATCTCGGCAGCTGTTACATCAAATATCATATAAAGCAAAATTACCAAGACTAATGTTTAAGAAATTATCTCCGTAAAGATGTAAAGACACATTAAATATTAAAATATAAAAGTTTTATGAGTTACTTTAAGTGTGAAATCATTTTAACCCCTTGACTTACAAGTAAAACGGAATCTGATGTGTCCGAAAAATACTATTTAGTTCTGGCTCATCTAAACAATTTCGGACAAATTCAGAAATAGTACGTTGTATTTTGAAATTGGCATTACTATAGAACATTGAATGAGGTTTATATAGAATGCTAATGGACAATAATTAAGTAACGATATAAAATTATGACTTAATATAACGCTGCACGAATTCTCTTGGAGAGAGCTATTCACTTCTCGAAGACGTCAAAGTCTACTTTGGCACATGAGATGGCTGACGTCTCCCAAACGTCGTTGTATGTCAAAGGTTTAAGTTAGAGGTAAGAAATTCACCAAAAGCGCTTCGAAACGCTTCGAGTTTCTGTTAACTTTATATTTATTGTCTATTTTTGTTTCCACCACACACAGATTACATTTTTGTTAATGTAACCTTCAGATTAGTTTTTTTTCAATTTAACCAGCACTTTCTAATTGTTTTTTCTTCTGTTCCGCGAAGAAGCCCTCAAGGCATGCTAATTTGTTTTGTGGACTGTATTTCACGGCAAGCTGAATATATATAAAGGCAAGATATTCGTTATGCTGGGTGGTGTTTTTTTTTTACGATTAGTGAACTGTCTAGTTTCTCTATATGTTCTATGCTTATTGAAGATGCCTGTTTTTTATGTTAAACTTAATGTGTTTTTAAGCAGGGTTTTTTTTAATTCAGTGGTGATATTTAAGAATAAATTCAGTTACCATCGCCTGTGGATTGATCATCATTTATTTGTGCAAGGTTATTTTTATTGATGAGTTGGGAAGGTTCAAAAGAAACCGGGAATGATGTCAAGAAGGTTCCACGTTATAAAAGGATTACAGTTGCTAGTAAGTACGGCGGAAACGGTCTCGAGTGCAAAGGGTTAACAAGATAGGCGATCTCCTAGACACTCGGTTGCATGTATGGAGTCATCTTCTTTTTTGGTCTTTTTTGACTAGGTTATCGAATGCTATTCTTTAGGAAAACCGAGACTGGATATAATGTATTATGTAACAATTCCTACGTTTAGTGACACTGTAAAGTCCAACTGTCAATGAAGATCGTTAATGGGAAAGTAATATCGCTTTTTCGCTCGCCCATCCGTTGAGTGATTGGTGTCCTATTGTACTCAAAATCACCTGTTTATCTCCCGGAGTATTTTAGTTGATGCGTATATTTAAATATTCTACATAAGTTTAATAGTAATATGATATAAATACGAGTTTTTAAATAAGATTCAAATTACATACTAATTACATATTTAATATATTTTTTACCAGTTCTGTGGGGTTTTCTCATTCTAAATATAACTAATTTCCACCAAAATAATATTGAATTAAATTAATGAATTAAGTACCACCAAGTTTTAAAAAATGAAAAATGTACTCATACATAGCTTTAATCATTACTCTACTTACAAAACCTTTGATATTTGAAACGCAAGTTCTGAAATGTTTATAACTTAAACTCACAAAAACTAAGCATAAATTACAAAAGATATAACCTTTTTACTTAACAAAAATATAATTAATGCAATGTATAAAATAATGATGGTAGAAAAAAAACAATTTGCATTAACATGTACGATTTTAGTTCATTAAAATTTTTATCGCATTGTTAAACTTATATTTAAAATATCAAATAATTATAAGCTTAAAGCATTGTTTTAATCATGTACAAAAGGTTATTTATACATATACATTTAGAATTTAGTTATATCTCTACATAAAATCTTTTAAATAAATGTATATTTATAATGAAAACTAGTTATATTTGAGAAAAGAAAATAACATAGAATTGAAGAATTTTGCATTAACTAATTAGTTTGTAATATGACTCATTGATTAATCCCTTCATCTTTATTTTAAATATTTTTATTGATAGAAATATGAAGAAATATGAGATTATTTCTTTAGAGCTTTATGGGTATGTTTAATCTTAAAAGTTAACATTTTCAACTTACTGTGATTACTTCATGACGGAACATATCTCGTATTTATTTAATGAAAATATAAAAATAATAATATAAACAATATTTATTTATTGAAATCTAAGAATAAATGTAAAATCTATTGACTGTTTTACATAAGGAGACATTATAAATAAAAATAAGCTTGCATTTTTATTTTGTTTTACTATATATAATAGTTTTCAATTTTAGCAAAGTAAAATTAAATTTCATCAGTGAAAATCATCTGCATACATAAAATAAAAAAAATTGCAATATATGCCAAATTTCTTTTAAACTGAAACGATAAAATTTTTTACTGCGTTTACAGTGAATTAAATATTAAAATGAAACTTGTTAGTTTCTCAATTAAGTCTTATATTTTGCGAAAACCCTGCAGCGGAATTCGCGAAAAATTTCTATCGATCTGTTAATAAAGAAACAATAAAAATACAAGCAACCAATTTCAGGTAGCAGCTGGCGTAACTCTCAGAGTTTTGATTGGCATTACATCTCAGCCAGATTTTAAAAAATCATTGAGAAAGTGCTAATGATTGATCTATAAATTTACATTAACTGGAGTTATTTAATGTGTTTTATAGTTCGTTAGTGTAATTTTCAAGTACTATATTTAACCCTTCAATAATTCTGCATTTCAGGTGAAATATTTAGTTGCTCTATTATTAGTTTTTTATCGGTAAAGCGTATTACATTATTTTTTTCAGAAAGTACCAATAGAAAGTCAATAAAGTTCCAATAAATACATAGCTTGAAGATATCATAATGTTAGTATATGTTTGTCAAAAATAACTCAAAATGAATATTATAAAAGATTAAATGTTATATGTATTCATTATTTGTTTTTAAATTTTTCACATTGAGAGTACTGTATGAATTATTGTAAATCTTAAGCTTCCTATTATTTAGTGAGAATATAATTTAACGATTAAAAAGTGATAATGATTGATTTAAAAATTTACATTAATTGAAGTTATTTAATGTGCTTTATAGTTTGTTAGTGCAAGTACTGTATTTAACACTTCCATAATTCTGCATTTCAGTGAAATATTTAGTTGCTCTATAATAAGTTTTTATCGGTAAAGCGGCCGAACTATGGCCGAATAGAGCGCTGCTCTTCGGAACCAGAATTCGCGGGTTCGAATGCCGCTGATGGCATGAATGTTCGTAACCGTTCGGAATCGGCTTTAAACAGTAGGTCCCGGTCTCTTTAGTCCTCGTGTGCAAAACTATAGATCGTAGTGCTCCAAACCAAAGCTATCGGTAAAGCTTATTGCATTATTTTTTTTTCAGGAAGTATCAATATAAAACCAAGTAAAGCTCCAATAAATACATAGCATGAAGAAATCGAAATGTTAGTATATCTTTGTCAAAAATAACTCAAAATGAATATTCTAAAAGATTAAATGTTATTTTTATATGCATTCATAAACTGTTTTTAAGTTCACAATTAGTATTGCATGAATTTTTGTAAATCTTATAAGCTTCCTATTATTTAGTGAGGGTATAATTTTACGATTAAAAAGTGCTAATGATTGATCTATAAATTTACATTAACTGGAATTATTTAATGTGTTTTATAGTTCGTTAGTGTAATTTTCAAGTACTATATTTAACCCTTCAATAATTCTGCATTTCAGGTGAAATCTTTAGTTGCTTTATAATTTGTTTTTTTATCGGTAAAGCGTATTAAATTCTTTTTTCAGAAAGTACCAATAGAAAGCCAAGTAAAGTTCCAATAAATACACAGCTTGAAAAATCATAATGTTAGTATATCTTTTTCAAAAAAAAAAAAATTCAATGAATATTCAAAAGATTAAATGTTATATTTATATGTATAGATAAACTATTTTTAAATTTTTGATAATAAAAGTATTGCATGAATTTTTGTAAATCTTATAAGCTTCCTATTATTTAGTGAGGGTATAATTTTACGATTAAAAAGTGCTAATGATTGATCTATAAATTTACATTGATTGGAGTTATTTAATGTGCTTTATAGTTCGTTTAGTGCAATTTTCAAGTACTGTATTTATCCCTTCAATAATTCTGCATTTCAGGTAAAATCTTTAGTAGCTCTATAATTAGGTTTTTATCGGTAAAGCGTATTACATTATTTTTTCAGAAAGTACCAATAGAAAGCCAAGTAAAGTTCCAATAAATACATAGCTTGAAATGATGTTAGTATATCTTTGTCAAAAATAACTCAAAATGAATATTCTAAAAGATTAAATGTTATTTTTATATGCATTCATAAACTGTTTTTAAGTTCACAATTAGTATTGTATGAATTTTTGTAAATCTTAAGAGTTTCCTATTATTTAGTTAAGATATAGTTTAATGATTAAAAAGTGCTAATGATTGATCTATAAATTTACATTGATTGGAGTTATTTAATGTGCTTTATAGTTCGTTTAGTGCAATTTTCAAGTACTGTATTTAACCCTTCAATAATTTTATAATTTCTTTTTTATCGGTAAAGAGTATTGCATTATTTTTTCAGAAAGTACCAATAGAAAGCCAATAAAGTTCCAATAAATACATAGCTTGAAGAAATCATAATGTTACTATATCTTTGTCGAAAATAACTCAAAATGAATATTCTAAAAGATTAAATGTTATATTTATATGTATACATAAACTATTTTTAAATTTTTGATAATATAAATATTGTATGAATTTTTATAAATCTTAAGAGCTTCATATTATTTAGTGAGGATATAATTTAACTATTAAAAAGTGCTAATGATTGATCTATAAATTTACATTAATTGGAGTTATTTAATTTATTTTATAGTTCTTTATTGCAATTTTTAAGTACCCTTCAATAATTCTGCATTTCAATTGAAATCTTTACTTACTACATAATTAGTGTTTTATCGGTAAAGAGTAATAAATTATTTTTTCAGAAAGTACAAATAGAAAGCCAAGTAAAGTTCCAATAAATACACAGCTTGAAATAATGCTAATATATCTTTGTCAAAAATAACTCAAAATTAATATTCAAAAGATTAAATGTTATAATTATATGTATTCATAAACTGTTTTTAAATTTTTCACATTAAGAGTATTGTATGATTTTTTATAAATCTTAAGAGCTTCCTATTATTTAGTAAGGGTACAATTTAATGATTAAAAAGTGCTAATGATTGATCTATAAATTTACATTGATTGGAGTTATTTAATGTGCTTTATAGTTCGTTTAGTGCAATTTTCAAGTACTGTATTTATCCCTTCAATAATTCTGCATTTCAGGTAAAATCTTTAGTAGCTCTATAATTAGGTTTTTATCGGTAAAGCGTAATAAACATAATACTAATAGAAGCCATAAAGTAATAAATACACAGCTTGAAAAATATATTAGTATAATCTTTAAAAAAAAAAAAAAAAAAAAAAAATTCTAATTCTAAAAGATTAAATATTATTTTGTATTATAAATGTTTTTAAATTTTGATAAAAAATTTGTATGAATTTGTAAATCTTAAGATTCTATATTAGTGATTAATAATTTAACGATTAATTGATAATGTTTATTTAAATTTAGATTGATTGGAGTTATTTAATGTGCTTTATAGTGCGTTTAGTGCAATTTTCAAGTACTGCATTTATCCCTTCAATAATTCAACTTCAGTGAAATCTTTAGTTGCTTTAATTTGTTTTTTAATCGGTAAAGCGTATTGCATTATTTTTTCAGAAAGTACTAGAAACAAGCAAAGTTCAATAAATACACAGCTTAAAATAATGTTTATATCTTTGTCAAAAATAACTCAATGAATATTCTAAAATGAAATTTTATTTATATGTTCATAAACTGTTTTTACATTTACAATAAAAATATTCTAAATTTTTGTAAACTTAAGAGTATATTTATTATGTTAGGCTATAATTTAATATTAAGTATTAATTTCGAGATACTGCAGAATGGAGAAATGTAGGCATATAAATTATGTAGCATTTCAATGAATATTTATATAAATGATTATAATAGTATTTAAAGCAAAAATCCAAGAAATAATGAAGTTTCTAATTAAAATCATTCAAAATAATATATTTATAATAGGTTCAATGCAAACTTAACATCATTAACAGTTTAAATTCTAATTCTAAAAATTATTTTTTGTAGTTAGGACTGTTAAGGAATTGTAGCAAAAAATCATTTTTCAGAAATTAAAATTTAAGATTTTATTGATAAATTCATTAAGGATTTTATAAGATAAACATTCAGAAATATCTGGAGTAATTTATTATATTTAGGATATAATATGCTATTTATATTTTTCATGCTAACACTCAAAGTCAAGCCCTTTAACTGCTTGCTCACTTCATCTTTTTGACACTTCCGGTAATATATTTAACATAATTCTAATGATTTAGAAACAGGCTGAAAAACATTTCAAAAGTAAAGAATGATTTTAAAAAATATTTTTTTCTATATTTTTCACGAAAATCGCTATTTGAATATTCTAAGATTTTGTCGACTAATCAATGAAATGAAAGATTATATGAAAGATTAGTATTCATTATTAAAATTTCAATTACAGAAATAGATAATTTATTATTCGAGAAAATTAGTACTTTAATTCCTTTTAAGTTATAATTTATTGTTTAGTGTTTAAAACAAAATTTTAAATTTGATAAAATATACTCTCATTGTAGATTTAAATACAAAAAGTTAAGATAGTTTTAATTTAAAACACGAAGCTTTACAAGAATTATTCATTTTTCATTTATTAGATTATTAATTTGAATATGATACATTTTTGAAAAAGAAAAATATCTACACTTTTTAATTGGATTGTTTCACAGAATTTGTACTGATAAAAATATTTAAATTTTTAATGCAAATTGAGATTTTCAGCAATTACAGCTAAGTTTAAGAAAAAAAAGATATCATAGGAATAAAATTGAACATTATAAATCAGAGGAGCTTCTAGAACATTTTCAATACTTCTCTATTTAATAATATTAACATTTTAATTAACAATATTTATCAATAAAGTAAACACATAGCATAAATATGTTCCTAATAACAATTTTATGCAAAATAAATAGGTTATAAATATTTTTTAAATAAATCACTTTATTTAAGAAAAAGATAAAAAAAAATGCACTATGAAGTCAAAATTTGGGTTTTAAGTTTTGCTGCTTGCAAATAGATGGCGATACTAGTAAAATTCTGTAATTGAGTTTCAATTATACTCAACATTTTTGTTAAATTGATTTTTTCTCCGATTTATTTTTTAATAATTAAATATTTATTGTCATGGGTACTGAACGTATGTGCACAATTCCAGATCTCTAGCTATACAGGTAAGTAGTTAAATATTGGTTTGTAAATATCAAGTGACACACAAGTGAAAATTGTAGCGTATAAAAAACATTTTAAAAATCCACTATTTTCTTAATTTATATCCTAATCTGTCACATGAGAGCACATAAACATGAATATATCACTGTATTTGAACTCGAACCCGAATCCTACATATAACGATAGCCAGTATAGAGTAATATTGGAAAAATTATTGATAATGACATCGTTAGTTTAAAAAACACCCAACACCAGTAAATTCAATTATCCATATACATGTATTAAAATCATCGGGAATATACTGTCCTGCTAAATAGCACACCATACGTCCTTTATTCACAATCTAATTAGTGTGAATAACCAGCAAAAGCAAACATGAATCACCTCAAAAATTGAACCTTCTATAACTAAAATATTTCACCTGTGCCTCTAAAGAACTTAAAATGCGCGTTAATGAAACACAAAGAAGTTACATTTGTTTATCTTTACTATCGCTCCGGGACACTAGATGAATAATTGAGCACTCAAATAATGCACTGAATTCAGACCGCTGAGAAAAATTTACCAAGGCAAATTAGATAATAAATTAACGGCTTCAAAGCCTGCACTTTTGCCTTTTTCTCTATTCACTTATCCTTGTAGCCTTCTATTTATATATATTATATTCTCCTTAAGCATGCTATTTTCTGACATATGGCGTTAGTTTGGCGGAACATTTCAAGTCAATTGCGAATTTTCTTTTAAGTTCTTCTCACTTTAGTCACGACATGTAAGGTTCTTTAAGTGTTTTACCTCTTTGATTGGTAGTGCTATTAAACTTCGTATTTTTCGGTACGGTTAACAGTTTCTCACTTTAGTAGAAATGTTTTTTTAAACTTTTGCATTATTAATATATTTTTTCCATTTGTTTCGGTTCTTTTGAGAAAAAGAGAATTAAAAATGGCAGAGTTCATTTATCATATTATAATGTAATATTGTGCAATTTTTAGCTGTAGTAATATCATATGTAGAATATTTTTCAAACTTTTATGACAAATGACGCTTTTTTTGTGGAATTTTTCAAGCCATTTGTGAATTTTCTTTTCGTTCACTTTTGTCACGACATATTATGTTCTTTAAGAGAATTTTCTTTAGTAGGAATGATATTCATTAATTGACATACGTTCAACAATTATAACTACGATTAACAATTATTTTAACTTTATATAAAATATATTTATGGATTTTACATCAGGGATAATATTTACAATTGAGGTTTGAGATAAAAATAAAATATTCTCCTATGATATATCGTGATGTAATAACTGTGTACCACTTTGATCTACAGAAATATTTTATAATATGTATAATACCCTTTCACTCTTTTAAGAAAACTGGAGCCAGTTTGGCAAGACATATCAATCCTCTTAATTTTTTCTTTTAAGTTCTTCTCACTTTAGTCATCATGGTTATGTTTTAAAAATTTATCTTTATGATCGATATGCTATTAAACTTCGTATTTTTCGGTACGGTTAACAGTTATAACTCAACCAATAATAAAGTAGAAAATATTTGTTTCAATTTTTGGTATTAGGGATTATTTTTCCCATTTGTTTCTAAAGAGAATAAAAAAATACAAAGCTGATTCTTCATATTATAATGTAATATTGGGCAATTTTTAGCTGCAGAAATGTCATAATATGTAGAATATTTTTTCACTTTTAAGACAAATGGCTTGATTGTGGAATTTTTCAAGCCATTTGTGAATTTTCTTTTACATTCTCACTTTAGTCACGCAACATATGTTTTCTTTTAAGAGCTTTTTCTAAGACTGATAGTGTCATTATTATATTTTTCAATTTGTTTCGGTTTCCTTTTGAAAAAGAGAATAAAAAATAGCAGAGTTCTATCTATCATAGTTTATAATGTAATATTGTGCAAGTTTTAGCTGTTGTGTTGAAGTGCCATAATATGTAGTATATTTTTTCACACGTTTAAGACAAATGGCGCTTGTTTGGTTTAATTTTGCAAGCCATTTGTAATTTTTTTTACGTTATCTCTTTTGTCACGACATATTATATTCTTTTAAGAGAATTTTCTCTAAGATTGATAGTATCAGTAGATTCGATATTTTTCATTACGATTAAAATTTTAACTTAATAAAATAAGTTTGGGGGAAAAATATTATACAGAAGAGCAGATATCTTCTATGATATATTGTGATGTAATAGCAGTCTACTACTTTTAAGCTGCAGAAATATTTTATGATATATATAATACACTTTAACACTTTTAACAAAACTGGAGCCAGTTTTCAAAGACATAATCCAGCTCATTTTAATTTTATTTTTTAAGTTCTTCTCACTTTATTCATCATAGGTAATGTTCTTTAAGAGATAAGTACCTTTAAGATTGGTAGTGCTATTAAATTGCATATTTTTCGGTACGGTTAACAGTTATAACTCAAGTAACAAGGAAGTAGAAAATATTTGTTTAAATTTTTGTATTAGGGATTATATTTTCCCCATTTGTTTCTATTTCTTTTTGAGAAAAAGGGAATAAAAAATTTTCATTCCATCATAAATTAAAATGTAATATTGGACAATTTTTAGCTGCAGAAATGTCATAATATGTAGAATATTTTTTCACACTTTTAAGACAAATGGAGCTTTTTTGGTGGAAATTTTTGAAGCTATTTGGGAATTTTCTTTTACATTCTCCCTTTAGTCACGACATATTATGTTCTTTAAATGTTTTACTGTTTTGATTAGTAGTGCTATTAAACTGCCCATTTTTCGGTACGGTTTACAGTTATAACTCAGCCATTAATAAAGTAGAAAATATTTATTTCAATTTTTGTATTACGGATTATTATATTTTTCTTATTTGTTTGAAATTCCTTTTGAAAAAGAGAATAAAAAATGACAGAGCTCATTCTATCATAGTTATAATATAATATTGTGCAATTTATAGCTGTTGAAGTGTCATAAAATGTAGAATATTTGTTCACACTTTTAATACAAATGGCGCTTGTTTGGTTTAATTTATCAAGCCATTTGTTTCTTTTGTGTTATCACTTTTGTCACGACATACTGTGTTCTTTTAAGAGCTTTATCTTTAAGATTGAGAATGAAATATATCGAATATAATGACACTACGTTTAACAATTATAACTTAACCAATAACATTAGAGAAAACAATTATTTTATTTTATATTATATATATAAGGAATATATTTATATAAACGAGATTTTATATCACAAATAATAGCTGTTTTCTAATTTTGGAGGTTTGGGAAAAAATAATATACTAAAGAACAGATCTCTTCTATGATATATCGTGATGTAATAACAGTGTACCACTTTGATCTGCAGAAATATTTTATAATAAGTATAATACTCTTTCACTCTTTTTAGAAAAAGTGGAGCCAGTTTTGCAAGACATAATCCAGCTCTTAATTTTTTTTTTAAGTCCTTCTCACTTTAGTCCTGATAGGTTACGTTTTTAAAATGTTTTATCTTTTTCATCGATAGTGCTGTTACACTGCATATTTTTTGTACTGTTAACAGTTAAAACTCAACCAATAATAAAGTAGAAAATATTTATTTTAATTTTTGTTTTACGGATTATTATATTTTTTTCATTTGTTTCAGTTATCTTTAAAGAAAAAGAGAATAAAAAACTGACAATACCGATTCTATCATAGGTTATAATGTAATATTGTGTAATTTTTAGCTGTTGAAGTGTCATAATATGTAGAATATTGTTCACACTTTTAATACAAATGACGTTTCTTTGGTGGAATTTTTCAAGCCATTTGTGACTTTTTTTTACGTTCACACTTTAGTCACGAAATATGTTCTTTTAAGAGCTTTTAAGATTGATAGCGTCATTATTATATTTTTCCATTTGTTTCGGTTTCCTTTTCAGAAAAAGATAATAAAAAATGACAGAGCTCTTTCTAACAAAGATTATAATGTAATATTGTGCAATTTTTAGCTGTAGTAATATCATATGTAGAATATTTTTCAAACTTTTATGACAAATGACGCTTTTTTTTGTGGAATTTTTCAAGCCATTTGTGAATTTTCTTTTACGTTCTCACTTTAGTCACGACATGTAAGGTTCTTTAAGTGTTTTACCTCTTTGATTGGTAGTGCTATTAAACTTCGTATTTTTCGGTACGGTTAACAGTTATAACTCAACCAATAATAAAGTAGAAAATATTTGTTTCAATTTTTGGTATTAGGGATTATTATATTTACCTATTTGTTTCGGGATTCCTTTTGAGTTAAAGAGAATAAAAAAATGACAGAACTCATTCTAACATATATTATAATGCAATATTGTGCAATTTTTATCTGTAGAAATGTCATAATATGTAGAATAAGTTTTTATACTTTTAAGACAAATGGCACTTATTTGCTGGAATTTTTCAAGGCATTTGTGAATTTTCTTTTTCGTTCTCACTTTTGTCACGACATATTATGTTATTTTAAGAGTTTTTTTCTTTAAGTTTAATTGTGTCATAATATTCAACATTTTTCATTACGATTAACAATTAAAACTTAACCAATAACATGATAGAAAGCATTTATTTTAACTTTTATATTATATATAAGGAGTATATTTATATAAAATAGATTTTAAATCAGTGATAATAGCTTTTTTTCTAATTTGTGGAGGTTTGGGAAAACAATAATATATAGAACAACAGATCTCTTCTGTAATACATCGTGATGTAATAACAGCGCACCAGATCTGCAGAAATGTTTTATAATATGTATAATGATCTTTCACTATTTTGAAAAGATGGAGCCAGTTTGGAAAGACATAATAATGCTCATTGTATTTTTTCTTTAAAGTTTTTAAACATGATAGCTTATGTTCCTTAAGTGTTAAGTACCTTTATGATTGGTAGTGCTATTAAACTGCGTATTTTTCGGTACAGTTAACAGTTATAACTCAACTAATAATAAAGTAGAAAATATTTATTTATATGAATTTTTGTATTAGAGATTATCTTTTTCCATTTTGTTTCGGTTTCATTTTGAGAAAAACAGAAAAAAAAAGAATGACAGAGATCATTCTATTATGATGTAATATTACCGTGATTTTATGTCTGGGTGGTATCATTGTTATAAATACAAGTTGGTTACAATGTAATGGCTCCCTCGGTGAATATATACGAAGAGCGATGAGACATAAGTTAGAACCTGCTGCAAGTTCACTTGCTAAAACAGTTGTCAGAAAACTCATTAAAGTTCAATTCCTACGAGCAACACAAACTGCACATTCCGAGTTGAATTTTAAATTTAGCATTCCTAGATTTTGTTGGCCAGTTACTTTTTCAAAATTGCAAAGTTTGTGCTCAGGACTCGATTACGTTATACGAAACCTTGTGAGCTTTGAAATGGACAGAGTAGTAAAAACTTCAAGTAAAGGTTTCATTGCTCAGAAAACGAAAGAAATTGCACCCTATATTATGGTCCTCCACTTCATAATGATAAGGAGTGAAAAGAAATTATGTATTTCATTGTTAACAAACTATATAAGTAATTAACCTAATCAAATTATATCCATTGTAATAAAAAGCTGAACATAAACTATAACATTTCAGCTGTTTAAGAGTGCAATCTCTTAAGAAAGAGAAGGCACTCTTATATTGAGGTCCTCCTCTTCATAATAAGTTAAAAATAAATTTTATGTATTTCATTGTTAACAAACTATATAAGTAATTAACCTAATCAAATTATATCCATTGTAATAAAAAGCTGAACATAAACTATAACTTTTGGGTTATATAAGAGTTCAATCTCTTATGGAAGAGATTGCACTCTTATATTGAGGTTCTCCTCCTCATAACAATACAGAATTAAAAATAATTGTATTTCATTGTTAACAAACTATATAAGTAATTAACCTAATCAAATTATATCCATTGTAATAAAAAGCTGAACATAAACTATAACTTTTGGGTTATATAAGAGTACAATCTCTTAAAGAAGAGAAGACACTCTTATATTCAGGTCCTCCTCTTCATAATGCTACGGAGTAAAAAAAAATATTTTTCATTGTTAACAAAATATATAAGTAATTAAATTCATCAAATTATATTCATTGTAATAAAAAACTGAACATAAAATATAACTTTTGGGCAATATAAGAGTGCAATATCTTAAGAGATTGCACTCTTATATTGAGGTTCTCCTCTTCATAATGATACGGAATTAAAAATGTTTTTCATTGTTAACAAACTATATAAGTAGTTAACTTAATCAAATTATATCAAGTAATTAACTTAGTCAAATTATACACATTCTAATAAAAAAACAACATAAAATATAACATTGAGCTATTTTAAAGTTTTGTTTAAAGAGATTGCACTCTTATATTGAGGTTCTCCTCTTCATAATGATACGGAATTAAAAATGTTTTTCATTGTTAACAAACTATATAAGTAGTTAACTTAATTATATCCATTGTAATAAAAAACTGAACATAAAATATAACATTGGGCTATTTTGAAGTTATGTATTGCGATATACAAGTTATATATTTATGAACCTTATATAAAACTCATCTAAAATATAATTAGATAATACAAATAAAGTTTTTTGTATAAAATTGGTATAATTTTATAGCAGAAGGTTCACCCGCATTTCCTATCTACTTAAAAGAAGATTCGGTAAATAAATCTTCAAAAAGCATTCATATATATATATATATATATATATATATATATATATATATATATATATATATATATATATATATATATATATATATATATATATATATATATATATATATATATATATATATATATATATAATCCTTTCACATTTATCATAAAATGAAAATCTTTCGATAAATACTAATTTATAACTGAAAAATTCAAAGCATTTTAAAAATCTCCTTTCTCTGGTTCCTTCAGCATACATTTTGAATTTCTTTAGAATAAGTTTATTGCTGTATAGATATGCTTCAACGATAAATGCTTTATTTTTCCCATCATTAAATCGCTAGTATAAACCCCGTAGGAAAACAGTGAAAAATCTTAAATCAAAATTTTCCAGCAATCAAAAAAAGTATCACTTTAATCCTCGTAGTACTTTATTTTGATATACTCCTAACAACCAGAATATCATTCGTGGGAGAAATGTAAATTTTATTCCACCAGCAGAGAAAAAAATATTTTTATTCGTATAATTCTGCATATGTAGGAAGCAAAGAATTTGACAAAGACGCTGTGGAATGAATATAAATTTATAAACAGTAAAATGCTCGGGATACGAAACTTTTTTCATCATGTTTTGTAGCACGATTTCATGTAATCATTCTAAAATTTCAAAACGTTTAAGTGTTAAATATGATATCTATAAATATTAAAGTGTTTTATAGGAAAGTTTTTCTGCAACTAGTTTTCCTATTTGTTTTACTAAACAGAACCACTGTAGGGTGTTAATTTTATCAGATATGCCTTATACTATAAATTGTGTTCACTAAAATCATAAATAGTATCAAATTAATACATCAGTTAAGTATGATATCTATAAATATCAAAGTGTATTTTACTAAACCTTTCTGATTTCTGCAACTAGTATTCCTATTTTTTTACTAAACAGAACCACTGTAGGGTGCTAAATTCAGCAGATATACATTATACTATAAATAGTGTTCACTAAAAACATAAATAGTATCAAATTAATACATCAGTTAAGTATAATATCTATAAATATCAAAGTGTATTATAGGAAAATTTTCTGATTTATGTAACTAGTTTTTCAATGTGTTTTATTAAACAGAACCATTGCAGGGTTCTAAATTCAACAGATATGCATTATATTATAACGTATGTTCCCTATAACATATATAGTATTAAAATAATACATGAGTTAAGTATGATATCTATAAATATCAAAGTGTATAAGGAAATTTTCTGATTTCTGTAACTAGTTTTCCTATGTGTTAGAACCATTGCAGAGTACTAAATTTAACATAGATACATTATACTATAACGTGTGTTCACTAAAAACATGTATAGTATCAAAATAATACATCAGATATCTTTCTTTCTAAATTGGAAGAAATTTGCAATAAAATCTGAAAACATGATCAAAATTCTAAAGACTCTGGAATGTTTAAATTGCTAGATCAACTATTTTCAACTGTTATACATATTGTAACAAATTTGTTTAGCGAGCCGTAAATTTAGCATGGGACTCTATGGTATCTCGCCAAATTGGCAAGATATCGGCTCATTGGCGATAGTTTTGGTAACCTATTTTTGTCGCCAAGTGGGGCGTCAAGTGACAACTTCCGGTTCCGGTTTCTGGAATATTCCAGCAGTTTCTTCAGGCCTATATAAGGCAGGCAGAGTCCCAAACAGTGTCGTCGTTCTGATTAGTACAATGGTTCTGATTAGTAAAACACATTGGAAAACTAGTTACAGAGATCAGAAATTTTTCCTATAACACAGTTTAATATTTATAGATATTATATTTAACACTCTCGGTGTAAGAAGTACGCACGGCATGTTGTGTTTCAACGGTGCTTGTTGTTTGATGCGGAAAGTGTTACTTGAGCCCGCGGCATTGTTCTCAAGTTGTTCCGCGATGACATTGTACTTTTGAAGTGATTGCTAATAAATGATTGTTTTCGTGCTGTAGTCTTACTTAAAGTCCATTCAATCCCCGAACCCAGTTTTGAAGTTCGTAACAATATATTGTTCATATTTGTAGGATAAGATCAATCGAATATAATTATATATTCAATAATTTATACATACCTTTCATTGTTAAGAAAGGTATATAAAAATAAATCCAATAAAATGCTTATACAGTGTTCTCTCACCACTTCGCTCTTCATGTTTTGCAGCTTCAGTGCTTCGCGGATTTCTCCAAACTATTCATCAATAAATAAAAATGAAAAAATACAACCATGTCGGGAGCCGCATTGCGGAAAGAAGGTTTGTTTCATGTTGATGCGAGTGATAGAAGGATTCCTGCATGTCAAACAGGAGTTGAGATGAGTTGACTCAGAGTACTTGAGATGACAAAGTCTGCAAGTGAGGAAGAAAATGACGAGGAAGACGAAGAACAAACTGAAAAGCGTAGCCTTACCCTGGAGAATCTGCAGCAATTGAGCAACATGGCAAGAATTTGCACAAGACATTGACGACAATATAGTTAGAGTTGTCAAGTTCAGCAATCGTGTTGACGGAATTATGTCCTTGTACAGGGGAATTTTGAAGGAAAAGGAAAACAAAGACAACAATACCCATCAACCCCTGGCTCTACCGTCAGCTCCTCCAGCAGAAAAGTCTCCGAGTGAGCCTAAAACTTCTACGAGTCAAGTGAGAACCTTTCCTCCGCCACCAGCCGGACGATGGTCGAATAGTTAGGGTATTGGCCTTCGGAACCGGAGTTCGTGGGTTTGAATCCCACTATGTCATGGATGTTCGTAGCCGTTCGGAATCGGCTCGAAGCAGTAGGTCCCGGTCTCATTAGCCCTCATGTTGTAAAAAGTAGACCGTAGTGCTTCAAAACCAAACCAAACATCTTCCACCAAGACTCTTCGTCTTTCTCAAAAAGCAATGTTGATTAATGTTTATTACTCTATAAGGTTTTTTAATAACCTTATTAATTAGCACTGACACGTTTAAGTAAATACGTATACTGTTGTAATTTTTGTCTTAAATGTGTAAAGTATAAATACTGTTTACATATTTAAAACATTCGTGTACCCGCATACACGAAAATTCCTAGGGACAAATCCTACTTCGCAGTTTTTCAGCTTTCGCGGAAGGTTGCTGTCTCCATTAGCTGCGAAAGACGAGGGATCACTGTATTTAAAATTATTAACCATAAATTATACAGGTTTCCTATTTTTAAGGTATTTATTGCAATATACTATGTAAAAATTAAAATCGTTGAAAATAAAATTTTCATTCCCTCCAGGTTAAAATTAATAATTTACGTAAGTAGCCTAAAGAATTTCTGGTAAGAATGCTCATATCAAATCACGTATTACCTGAGAAACAAGATTCAGTAAATAAATCTTTTATATCTTGATATAATTGGTTACTTTTGCATATATCTAAACATAAAAACCTTTCTTAAATACTTATTTATAACTGGAAAATTCAAAGCAATTCACCCTCTTTCTGTTTGCTTCAACATGCAATTCAAATTTCTTTTAATTAAGTTTATCACTGTAAAAATATACTAAAACAATAAGTTCTTTCTTTATTCATTATCATGCTTCTAGCATAAACCCTTGATTCAAACAATGAGAAATCTTAAATCAAAACTATCATACAGTCAAAAAGAACATTCTCTTTAATCTTGTATATCATTTTATTTTGTTATACACCTAAGAACCGAAAAATCAACCATTAGAGAAATGTAAAATTTGTTCCTCTAAGAAAGCGAAAGTATTTTTATTCTTACAATTCTGCACATGTGGAACCGAAGAGAAAAACTCGGTGTAATGAATACAAAAGTGAAAATTTTTACTTTTATAGAAAGATTTTTTAAATGTTTTATAATAATTAAAACATACAAGTGTTATAACTGATTTTATAAATATTTAATTGTAATAGATGATTGTTTTTAAATTTCTGTAACTCGTTTTCAAGTTTATAATGCAAAAACGTATAGATAAACTGTACCATCGTACATAGCGAAACTGCATACTTGCAAACTAAACTGTACCATCTTATACTACTAGACTCAAAAGATATAATAAAATATGCGTTTACTGAAACCTTTAGTATCTAAATAATACATATTTATTCTCTAAAAGAAATACGCAATAAATCTTAAAATATAATCAATATTACAAAGCTTCTGGTATATTTAAATTAAAAGATTAACTCTATCTGTGTTTATTTTCAGTTGCTTTGGTTATATTAATTATGTGTCGGATAACTACTACTAAATAGAATTATTAGAGAATTATTCGATAATACGTTACATATCTTTCCATTTTCAAAAACAATATTATAAACAAAAGTCGAATAAAATCCATTATATTAGAGATAACTAACTTTAAACTGTAGTGTTTTTTCTATTCTTGAGGTTTGCTTTGCAGCATACTTCTTATATAAAAATATTGAATTAAAATATTCACTTTCCCAGTGTTGAAAAAAAAATTTACATAAGAAACCTTAAGATCTTCTGGTAAGAATGCTCATACCAAATCTGGTTTAACCTAAAACACAAGCTTCAGTAAACAAATTTTATATCAAGATATAGGAATGTTTTATTTTAATTGACTCCATCCACATTTATCTCAAAACATTTCGAAAATTACTAATTTATAATTGAAAAATTCAAAGCATTTCACCCTGCCTCTGCTTTCTTCAACATACAATACACATTTAATTTGAATAAATTTATCACCGTAAAAATATGTTCAAACAGTAAGTACTTTGTTTATTCATTATCAAGCTGCTAGCTTAAACTCTTGAATCACACAATGAGAAATCTTAAATCAAAATTCTCATACAATCAAAAAGAATATTCTCTCTTTAATCCTGTATAACATTTTATTTTGTTATACTCCTAACCGAAATATCATCCGTAGGAGAAATGGAAAATTTATTCCCTAAGAAATCGAAATTATTTTCATTCTTACAATTCTGAGCATGTGGAAACCGAAGAGACAAAAACACTGTGTAATGAATATAAAAATAGAAATAATAAAATTTTCGGGATGCGGACTTTTTTTATACCTTTATAGAAAGATTTTTTAAATGTATTCTAATAATTAATAATGTTTAAGTGTTAGAATGGATTCTTATAAATATTTAATTCAAATAGAAGATTTTTTTATATTTCTGTAACTCGTTTTCAGTTTATAGTTCTAAAACGTATAGCTAAACTGTACCATCGTATATAGCTAAACTGCATACTAGCAAACTCAATTGTACCATCTTATACTACTAGATTCAGAACATATAATAAAATGTACTTTCACTAAAACCTATAGTATCTAAATAATACATATTTATTCACTAAAATAAATGTGCAATAAATCATAAAATATAATCAAGATTTTAAAGCTTCTGTATAATTAATTTAAAATATTAAATCTATCCGTGTTTGTTTTTAATTGTTTTGGTTATATTAATTATTTGTCGGATAATTACTATTAAATATAAACATTCGATAATACCTCACATATCTTTCACTATTCAGAAAGCTGTGTTAAAAGTAAAAGTCAAATAAAATAAATAAAATCCATTATATTAGAGATAACTAACTTTAAATTGTACTGGTTTTCTAATTTTATTTTGCAACATACTGCTTATAAATATAAAAATATTCAAAATAATACTTTCACTCTCATAAAGTTGAAAAATAATCATTCATATAAGAAACCTTCAGATCTTCTGGTAAGAATGCTTTTACCAAATCTGGTATAACGTAAAAAAACAAACTTCTGTAAATAAATTTTATATCAAGATATAAGTATGTTTTTTAATTGATTCCTTTCACATTTATCTCAAAATAAATTTCGGAAAATACTAATTTATAATTGAAAAATTCAAAGCATTTCACCTTTTCTGTTTGCTTCAATATGCAATTCAAGTTTTTTTCAATAAATTTATCACCGTAAAAGTATATATTCAAACAGTAATTTCTTTGTTTATCTATTATCAAATTGATTGCTTAAACTCTTGAGTCAAACAATGAGAAATTTTAAATCAAAATTCTCATAAAATCAAAAATAATATTCTCTTTAATCCTGTATAGTATTTTATTTTGTTATACTTCTAAGAACCGAAATATCATACGTAAGAGAAATGTAAAATTTTTTCCCCTAAGAAAGCGACAGTATTTTTATTCTTACAATTCCGCACATGTGAAAAACCGAAGAGACAAAATCGCGGTTTCAATAAATGCAAAAGTAGAAATAATATCTTCGGGATTCAAACTTTTTTTAAAAATAATTTTATAGAAAGATTTTTTTAAAATGTTTTCAAATAATTAAAAAAGTTTAAGTGTTAGAACTGATTTTTATAAATATTTAATTGCAATAGAGGATTTTTTTATTTTTATAAGTCGTTTATAGTGATAAAGCATGTAGCTAAACTGCATAGTAGCAAACTAAACTGTACCCTCTTATATTACTAGATTCAAAAGATATAATAAAATGTGCGTTCACTAAAACCTGTAGTATCTAAATAATACATATTTATTCTCTGAAAGAAATATGCAATAAATCTTAATATATAATCAAGATAAAATATAATCATTATGCTAAAACTTCTTGTATAATTAAATTAAAATATTAACTCTTTCCGTGTTTATTTTTAATTGTTTTGGTTATATTAATTATGTGTCGTATAACTACTACTAAATATAAATATTCGATATCACTGTTCAGAAAGGTATATTATAAATAAAAGTCATATTAAAAATAAAAAAATATTAGAGATAACTAACTTAAAACTGTACTGGTTTCTATCCCCTTTATAATAATAGCTAATACTAATAGCTTTGTAATAAGTTATCTGTCCTTCTGTCCTCGAATTTATGAAGCGGTCAGACCTAGAAGGGATAGAGTTATCAGTATTGGATTGTTGCTGAGTTTGGGTTAGCAAAATTCAAAGCGAGTAAAGTTTATCCTCTCCTAAACTATCGATCCGATTCTAAAATAAATTGGTTAAAATTGGTTTAAGCTTCATATCCCAGTGGAAAATACTGTCGTCTTTAAAACATTCGAAATTCCACCTCCCCCCTATTCGAGCGTTTAATGCCATTATTTCAACCTCTATTTTCCCTGGTTAAGAACAGGCGATTAAATTTATCAGTTATTCACATTATAAGTAGATGAAAATGGCATTTTTTTTCTAGCATTATGACGTTCTTCCTTTACCTATCTCATTTAATCATTTCTTATTTTAAGTAATTTAAATATAGTCTGCATTATTTTCACACGTTTTATCCCTGAACTTTGATATTATGTAAATAATTTTCTTTTATATTTGGTTTAAATGATACATTAGGTACATATGTGATAATTTTAAATTGAATCATCGATTATTTTATGTTGCAATTAAACATTTATCACCAGAAAAAAATTATTACAATACAACAAATTATTTTCATAAAATTGTAGGAGTATATTTCATAGATTATTAAATATCTAATGATTAAATTATATATCTTTAAACATTAAGAAGTTTTTCGATGGTTTGTTTGTTTTTTATGCATTACCACACGATTTACAATCGATTAGCTAAATTTTGTACATTATTCATATATACCGCCAAAGAATCAATATTACTGTCAATATTAATACCTGTGCTATCCACCCAATCACGTAATACTACAAGATAAAGTTGGCAACTAACATACGGTAAGTAAAGTAAAGAAATTACTGATAGTGTACTACATAATTCTCAGCCAAAAAACAATTTTTTACCTGCCTCATAGGGTACTTTACAATTCTAGAAAATTAAAAATTTTACTGACCCCGTCGCATGACGGGCTATAGGCTAGTTTTTCTGGTTTGCTTTGCAACATGTTTATAAATAAAAAAGTACTGAAAATAAAACTTTCACTCTCACAGAGTTGAAAAATAATCATTCGCATAAGAAACCTTAAGGTCTTATGGTAAGAATGTTCATACCAAATCTGGTATAACCTAAAAAAAGTTTCAGTAAATAAATATTATATTAAGATATAAGAATGCTTTTTAACTGATTCCTTTCATATTTATCATAAAATAAAAATTTTGGGAAATTACTAATTTATAGCTGAAAAATTCAAAGCATTTCACCCAGTCTGAGCTTGCTTCAACATGCAATTTAAAATATCTTTTCAATAAATTTATCATTTTAATGTTACACACCAACAATAAAATGTGTTCTTCTATTATCAAACAGCTAGCATAAACCTCTGAGGAAAACAGTGAGAAATCTTAAATCCAAATTCTTTAGAAATCAAAAAGAGATTCTTCTTTAATCCTGTATAGCATTTTATTTTCATGTACTTATAACAAACGGAATATTATTAGTGACGGAAATTTAAATTTTAGACCCGTAACAAAGAAAATGTATTTTTATTTTTACAATTCTGCACAACTGGGAAATGATTAACGCGATCAAGGTACCGTGTAATGCATGCAAAAACAAAAACAGCAAATTGTTTGGATTTACTTTTTTTTTAAATTTTGTTAAAATTTGTATAATTCCTTTGTAATATTTACAAAAGTTTAAGTGTTATATTAGAATTTTATAAGCAATTAACACATTGTATGCGGGATACGTACTAGTACGTTTCTTGAAGATTGATACTTGAGCTCGTATCACTTTACTAGTATGAGTTAGTGTGACAACATCGTTTGTTTGTGGGTACAAAAATAACGGTATATACAGGAAAACGAATCCGAATGTTCTTGTCTACTACATAGATTCTGGAAATATTTAGTCAAATAAAAACTAGTTTTTACATCAGTTGATGCGGAACCACAGAACGGGAAGGTTGATAAAAATAATCCATTTAGATTTAAGATTAACTTTTTATTTATCCTTTCGAAAATTTTATATATATATATATATATATATATATATATATATATATATGTATATATATATTCTGTATTTTTTATATGTATATGTATATTATCTGTATATGTATAAAGTTTGTATATATGTATATGTATTATAAATAGTATGTATATAATATATGTATATGTATATATGTATATGTATATATTTATATATGTATATGATTATATATATGTATTTATATAATGTATATGTTTATAATTATGTATATATATATTGTTTGTATATTTATATATGTATATGTATATTTAGTTTTTTGTATATGTATAATATATGTATATTATATATGTATATATGTGTTATTATGTTTATGTAATGTATTAGTATATATGTTTGTATTTGTATATTGTAGTATATATGTATAATGTTATGTTATATGTAGTTAGTAGTTTAAACTTGTATATGTATATATGTATAGTTAGATATATGTATATATGTATATGTATATGTAAATGTATATGTTTTTGTGTATATTTATATGTGTATATATATATGTTATTATTTAGTGTGTATATATTATGTGTGTATAATATGTTTGTTATATTTTTTTTTTTATTTGTGTTAAAATATGTGTGTATATATATATGTTTGTATATATATATGTGTTTAGTTTATATATATATGTGTTATATATATGTGTGTATATATATATGTGTGTATATTTATTATGTGTGTATTATATAGTGTGTATATTTAATGTGTGTATATTTATATGTGTGTATATAGTTATGTGTGTTATATATATGTGTGTATTATATATAGTGTATGTTTATATGTGTTATATATATTGTGTGTATATATATGTGTGTGTATATATATAGTGTGTATGTATATGTGTGTGTGTATGTGTGTATATATGTGTGTGTATATATATGTGTGTGTATATGTATGTGTGTGTTAGTGTTGTGTGTGTGTGTGTGTGTGTGTGTGTGTGTGTGTGTGTGTATGTTGTGTGTGTGTGTTATATATATATATGTGTGTGTGTGTGTGTGTGTGTGTGTGTGTGTGTGTGTGTGTGTGTGTGTGTGTGTGTGTGTGTGTGTATATGTGTGTGTTGTGTGTGTGTGTGTGTGTGTGTTTGTGTGTGTGTGTGTTGTGTGTGTGTGTGTGTGTGTGTATATATATGTGTGTGTGTGTGTGTATATGTGTGTGTGTGTGTGTGTGTGTGTGTGTGTGTGTGTGTGTGTGTGTGTGTGTGTGTGTGTGTGTGTGTGTGGGTGTGTGTGTGTGTGTGTGTGTGTGTGTGTGTGTGTGTGTGTGTGTGTGTGTGTATATGTGTGTGTGTGTGTGTGTGTGTGTGTGTGTGTGTGTGTGTGTGTGTGTGTGTTAGTTATTGGTCTGTTCATATATTTCAATATAAAATATAAAAATTTGATTAAAAAATTAAATAATTTTTGATCTATTGAGATTTAACCGAATAACTAAATTTAAGCTCGATATGCCAGCTCCCGGTAAAATTCCGCTGCGAAATGTATACGCTGACAATGTGTTAATTTCAATGGTGGAATATTTTCTCGTATTTCTATATTATATTTTACAATTTATCCTGCTAAACTATACAATCGTATACAACTACATTAAAAAAATATAATTAAATGTGTGTTCACTAAAACATATACCATCAAAATAATATAGATACATATATTCTCTGTAAAATATAAGAAATGTGCAATAAATATTAACTCTACCTGTGTACATTTTAAACTGTTAAGGGTATATTATATATAGCATAACTACAATTAAATATAAACACATAATCGATAGTATATATTTTTCACTATAATTTATTTTCACTTTCTGTATTATATATTTTCACTATTATATATTTCACTATTCAATATTTCAATATCATTAATTATATATAATAGAAAAGCTATAATTAAAACTATAATTAATTAAATAATTTGTAATTACAGTGGTTTATTTTTTTCAGGTATGTATTGCTATATATTTATTATAAATTTAAATACATTAAAAATTAAATTTTTACTCTCTTAGTATTAAAAAATAATTAATTACATAAGAAGCCTAAAATTTCTGTGGTCAGAATGTTGATAACAAATCCAGTATTTCTTCAATATCAAGGATCAGTAAATAAATCTAAAAAATTTCTTATATCTTGATATAATTTAGCCTTTCGTATTTATCAGGAAAAAACCTCTCGGTAAATACTAATTTATAACTGAAAAATTCAAAGCATTTCATCCTCTTTCTGTTAGCTTCAACATGCAATTTAAATTACTTTTGAATGAATTTATTACTGTAAAGATATACTGCAACTATAAGATATGTGTTTTCCATTATATAACAGCTAGCATAAACCTCTGAGGGAAACAATGAGAAATCTTAAATCAAAATTCTCTAGCAATCAAAATGAGCTTCTTCTTTAATCCTGTATAGCGTTTTATTTTGATTTACTTCTAACACAAAAAATATTATTCGTGACCGAAATGTAAATTTTATTCTAGTAACAAAGAAAAAAGTTTTTTTATTCTTATAATTCTGCACACGTGAGAAACGCCGAATTTGACAAAGACGCTGTGGGGGAGAATATATTATCACATCATGTGCTGGTACATTTCGCAGCGGAATGGTACCTGAAGCCGCCGTTTTGCGAGAAAATTTAGTTATTCAGTTACATCTCAATAGATCGAAAATTATTTAATTTTTTAACCAACTTTTCATATTTTATATTGAAATATATAAACAAATATATAAATAACAACCATAAGATTTTTGTAAACATAAAACATATTTTTTTAGTGGATAAATTTATAATAGTATCGTAAATATGAAAAATCAAATAGAAATAGTAGTATATAGTTTTAATTTTTTCGAATTATATTATATATAAACATTTTTATATTATAAAAAAATGAAAGACAAGAACATTCGGCTTCGTTTTCCTGTATATACCGTTATTTTTGTACCCACAAACAAACCATGTTGTTACACTAACCCGTACTAGTACGTGTCCCGCGCTCAAGTATCAATCGTCAGAAAACATACTAGTACGTGTCCCGCATGCAATGCGTTAAGAGTAAAATGGTAGGGATCCGTAACAGTTTTGTTACGGATTTTTTAAAAATATTTTAATAGAAACATACTAAACTTGAATAACGTTTAAGCGTTAGATCTGATTTTTATAAATATTTAAATGTATTTAAACGCATGAATATTTCCTTCTATTTCTAAAACTCATTTTTCAAATTTATAGAGTTGAATTTTACCAGATTATGTTACGAAACTCGAGATATATATTTAATAAAAAAATAATGTTAATTTGAAATCTATAATATCAAAATAATGCATTACATATTTTTTCTTTGCGAAATGGCAGATTCCAAAGCTTTCCATAAATTCAATTAAATCACACGATTAATTCTTTCTAAACACATTTTGAACTGTTAATCTTATATTGTTTTTATATGTCGAATAATAGAAAACTATATATTTATATATATCTGACATGGATGTGTGGTTAAGGCATGGAAGGTATATTTCATTTCATATATAAAAACTTCTTATTGTAATTCTTATGTCCATATTAACTATGTCATTTAGATCATTTGTTCTCATAATTTGCCATAACAAGCGTAGAGGATGTTATCAGCCCTAGTTCTTGCTCAGAACTGTCTATTTTGGCGTTGCTACCTAAACAAAATTTCTGTGTCTACTTCCGCGTCGGCTTCTTCACTCTATAGTTCCGTTCGTGGGTGTGTCTTTCTCCTATTACGTTGTCGCTAATGAGTTCTAACAATTTTTAATTATAACTAGCTTAATTCTTAGCCCCTATTTTAAAACCTAAAGTGGCCGAACGATGGCCGAATGGTAGAGCGCTGCTCTTCGGAACCGGAGTTCGCGGGTTCGAATCCCGCTGCTGGCATGGATGTTTGTAGCCGTTCGGAATCGGCTTTAAACTGTAGGTCCCGGTCTCATTAGCCCTCGTGTGCAAAATAGTAGACCGTAGCGCTCCAAACCAAACCAAACCAAACCAAAAACCTAATGTGTGTGTGTGGTCGTGTTCCTTTAGTAATATATCACATATGTTTATTATGAAAACTACATGAAACACAAAAATCAAATCGAATCCATACGATTAAAAATCACTAAATAAAATATATTGGGATTTTTATTTTAAACGTATGTATTGACGTAAATACATAGCTAATACATAAACGTAATACATAAACGTAAATACATAGCTTATATACATCTTATATATTTAGAAAAAATGAAAATGGAAAATTTTTACTTTAGAAAATTGATTATGTGCATAATACTTCTAAATATTTTGTAAGAATTTCCTAGTAATATGACCGAGTGTTCATCCTAAATTTTGAATCAACCATAAAACATGCTAAGGTAAATAAATATTTTAAAATATCTTCTTATCGTTTTATAATTGATTCCTTTAATATTTATATTTAAACATTTCAGTAAATATAAAAAAGTCAAAGTATTAAAAAATTTCATTAAATTTTTGTCTATTTTCATCAGTATAAAATTAAAAAATTTTCTAACTAAATCTACTATTATCTTTATAAGCTCTAACAATAAATTCTTTGATCTTTTATTATACAAACTGCTAACCTGAGCCTCGATGGAAAACAATGAGAAATCTTGTATCAGAATTCTCAAAATTAAAAAAAGAGCTCTTATGTTAATCCTCTAAAGCATATTTATTTTGATATTCTTCCAAATGGAATGTTATCAGTGAGAAAAATGTAAAATTTATTCCTCTAACAAAGCGAAATTATTTCTATTTTTATAATTGTATGGATGCAGGAAACGCAAAGCTTGACAAAGACGCAGTGAGAATAATATACAATTTAAAACAGTAATATGTTTCAGATGCATAACTGTTTTGTAAATTTTTGTAGAATATTTTTATAGAAGTATTCTCAAATTTAGTAACGTTGTGATACATATATCTATAAATATTGCAGTTCAGGAAGATTTTCTTCCATTTCTGTAGCTTTTTCCAATTTATGGTACTGAATTGTACCATCGTATACTATTAGATTAAAAAGATATAATAAATCAATTATACATTACTGGTTTGGTTTGGTTTGGAGTGCTATGGTCTACTGTTTAGCAACACGAGGGCTGAGGAAACCGGGACCTAAAGCTTAAAGTCGATTCCGAACGACTACGAACATCCATGCCACAGTGGGATTCGAACCCACGAACTCTGGTACCAAAGGCCAGCACCTTAACCAATCGGCCATCGTTCGTCTGCATTACTGAGAAGGCTATATTAAAAATAAAACTCAAATAAAATCTATTATATTAAACTTCATATTTGAACTCACTTTATATTATACGAAGATCGCCTATTAAATTTTTACAAACGACCAACAGAAGGTGATAATGAAATTTATCTTCAGGATATTTGTAAAATTCATACTTTTTTCTCAGAATCAGTGGCAATTTAGAAGCTGTCTTCTTATTTTGTTTATAGTGAATATTTAAAAGAAACAAGTGAGTGATAAAATGGAGATAACTCGTGAAGGCTTCCATTGGAGGATTTCTTAGGATTTTAAAAAAGAACTCACTCGACAAGAACGCATAGAATCACTTCGTGAAACTTTTGGTTGTAAAACTCCATCAGAAAAGACAGTTTAAAAGTGGTTTGCAGAATTTAGTCGTTGTCGTGAGTCAGTCAGTGATGAATCTCGGGAAGGACGTCAAAAACAAGTAGTGGTTCCAAAGAACATGGATGCTCTGCGCAAGATGATTGAAGAAGAAAAACATGTCACATATCGTAAGATAGAGGCATTTCTTTGGCATAACACAGACTGCAATATATTCGATTTTGCACGATCATTTAGCTGCTAAAAAGATTTGTTAAAGATGGATTCCCCACAAATTGACAGAAGCTCATAAAGAGGCTCCTGCAAATTGGTGTAAGGAAATGCTAAAAAAACTCAAATTGGGAACAGCAAAATCTGTATACAACATCGTTACAGGCAACGAAACTTGAATATATTCGTATTTCCGTAGCAGGAAACTAAACAACAGTGTACTGTTTGGTTGTTTCAAGATGAACTGAATCCTACGAAAGTTGTTCATTCACGAAGCACTTATTAGAAAATGATTGCTTGTTACTTCAACCTTACAGGACATATCGAAACTATTTCTTTAGAGGATAGGAAAACTGGTGATGCTAAATAGTATACAGAAATTTGTTTGCCTAAAATCATCAACGAAATCAAGAAAAACAACAAAAATCGGCGCATCATTCTTCATTACGACAACGCCAATTCCCACACAGGACGTGAAACAGTTGATCATTTGAAGGATAAAAATATCAAATTAATGTCCCATTGCTCATGTTCTCCTGATTTGTTCCCTTCGAATTTTTCTTGTTAAACAAAACATGTGTAATCAGCGATTTTCATCACCTAAAGACGCTGTTGATATCTTCCAAAACCATGTTTCTGAAATATCAACTTCAGAGTGGAAAAACTGTTTCAAGAATTGGTTTGAACGGATGGAAAAGTATATAAATCTTAACACATTGATTACAGGTACATTTCCCAGCGGAATTGTAGAAGGAGCAGACATTTTGAGCATAAATTTAGTTATTCAGTTAAATCTCAATAGATCGGAAATTATTTAATTTTACATCAGTCGCATTGACTGATGTAAAAACTAGTTTTTATTTGTCTAAATTTTTCCAGAATCTATGTAGTAGACAGGAACATTCAGCTTCGTTTTCTTGCATAGACCGTTACTTTTGTACGCATAAACAAACCATGTTGTTACACTAAACCGTACTAGTGCGTGACCCACGCTCAAGTATCAATCGTCAAAATACGTACTGGCACGTGTTCAGCGCTCAAGTATCAATCGTCAGAAAATGTACTAGTATGTGTCCCGCATACAATGTTTAAAGACAAATATTTTGAAAAGTAATAAAACAGTTTGTTCTCCCAAAATTCTTTTTCGTCCTAATTTTCGCAAAATGTTAAAAGGCAACCCTCTTAGTAGCCTTTTATCAAGATGTGTATTACACTGCAGAGCTTATAAATTTTAAAACATTGAATATAAGAAGTTCACGTGGTTGAAAAATAACCATTTACATAATAAGCTTGTATTTTGTGTAAGAATGATTTTCTCAATTCCAGTATTATCTGCAAACCAAGCTTCGGTAAATAATATAAAAAAAAGCGTTTTTGTATCTTGATAATTTATCTTAATAAAGTCCCTTTGGTAACTACTAGTTTATAACTGAAAAATTCAAAGCGTTTTACCCTCTCTCTGTTTGCTTCAATATGCAATTCAAATTTCTTTTGAATAAATTTATCACTGTAAAGTACTGTAACAATTTATTTGTTCTTCCATTATCAAACTGCTAGCGTAAAACTTTGAGAAAAACAATAAGAAATCTTAAATATGTCTAGCAATCAAAATAGGCTTTTACTTTAATCTTGTATGGCATTGTATTTTGATATACTTCTGGAAACCTGAATATCATTCGTGACAGAAATGTAAATTTTATTCCGGTAACAAAGAAAAAGTATTTTTATTCTTATAATTCTACACATGTGGGACGAACAGAATTTGACAAAGACGCTGTGTGGGAGAAATATAACTTTAAAAAGTGTGAAGTGGTAGGGATTCATAACAGTTTTATTGATTTTTTTGGAATATTTTTATATAACTATAAATATATATTTATGTATAAAAAGTGTATAACCACGTTCAATATTTCTATAAATATTTAATTGTAATGCTTAAATATGTCATTTTATTTCTACAACTCGTTCTGAAATTTATAGAGCTAAATTTTAATAGTGTACGTTACCAAATTCAAAATTTATGTTCATTAAACATATTGCGTTATTTATAATCTTTAGGAATAATATATTGTTTAATGTTTTTAAATTGATCGTGCTAAGTTGTCACATCGCATAGACAGAAATCTAATTAGACATGTGTAAATTACAGAATTTTACTACTGTATGTTATCAAATTAAACATATTCCGTTTCTTATAATCTTCAGAAATAATATATTGTTTAACGTTTTTAAATTGATTGGGCTAAGTTTTAGCATCATTTAAACAGAAATATAATTATAAATGTGCAAATTATAGAATTTTACTAGTGTATGTTTCCAAATTCAAAAAATATATTAAGTATATTTCGTTATTTATAATCTTCAGGAATGATATATTGTTTAACGTCTTTAAATTGATCGTACTAAGTTGTAACATAGTTTAGACAGAAATATAATTAGAAATGTGCAAATTATAGAATTTTACTAGTGTATGTTACCAAATTCAAAATATATATTTATTAAACATATTGTGTTATTTATAATCTTCAGGAATAATATATTGTTTAACATTTTTAAATTGATATTAATACGTTGTAACATCCTTTAGACAGAAATATAATTAGAAATGTGCAAATTATAGAATTTTACTAGAGTATAATAACAAATTGAACATATTGAGTCATTTATAATCTTCAAGAATGATATATTGTTTAACGTCTTTAAATTGATTTTGCTAAGTTGTAACATAATTTAGACAGAAATATAATTAGACATGTGCAAATTATAGAATTTTAAAAGCGCATGTTGCCAAATTCAAAATATATATTTATTAAACATTGCGTTATTTATAACCTTCAGGAATAATATATTATTTAACGTTTTTAAATTGATCGTGTAAGTTGTCACATCGTTTAGACAGACATATAATTAGAAATGTGCGAGTTATAGAATTTTACTAGTGTATGTTACTTAATTCTAAATATATATTTATTAAACATATTGCGTTATTTATAATCTTCAGGAATAATATATTGTTTAACGTTTTTAAATTGATCGTGCTAAGTTGTAACATCGTTTAAACAGAAATATAATTAGAAATGTGCAAATTATAGAATTTTACTAGTGTATGTTACTAAATTAAACATATTGCGTTATTTATAATAATCAAAAATGATATATTGTTTAACGTCTTTAAATTTATCGTGCTAGTTTGTAACATCGTTTAGACAGAAAAATTATTATAAATGTGAAAATTATAGAATTTTATTACTGTATGTAACCAAATTCAAAATATATATTTCTTAAACATATTGAGTTATTTATAATTTCCAGAAATAATATATTGCTTAACGTTTTTAAATTGATCGTGCTGAGTTGTAGCATCGTTTAAACAGAAAAATTATTAGAAATGTGCAAATTATAGAATTTTACTAGTGTATGGTACCAAATTCAAAATATATATTTATTAAGCATATTGCGTTATTTATTATCTTCAGGAATAATATATTGTTTAACGTTTTAAAATTTATCGTGGTAAATTATAACATCGTTTATTACTGAAATGTGCAAATTATAGAAATTTACAAGTGTATGGTACCAAATTCAAAATATATATTTATTAACCCATTAACGCCCGGATATTTCTGATGACTATAAATTAGTAAATACCTAACATAGAATCTATTATAGATACCTGGAAGTAAAACAAAATATGAAATTTAAACACCTTTAAATGTGACATCAAGTCATCATTAGTGAGGAGGTGTCATTTTAAAACATAAAAAGATGTCTTTAAAAAAAGGAGAACTTCGTGATAAGAGATTTATTTGCTATCATATATGAGAAAAGTACTAAAAAGAGATGACTTATTACAGATATGGCTATTCGCCATGATTTTGACCGGTATACGTTCAGAATACCGGTCATAATACGTTCCTATTCTAAGCTTAAAAATCATAAAATGTCGATCGAAATGACAAAATTATAGATAAGATATTTGAAAACTTGGGAGATTATTCATAAGATTAATATCTATTTCCATTAAAACGGAAGAATCTTTTCAAGAAAACAAAAACTCTACAAACCATTTTTTGACTGTCCTCAAATGATAACGCTGGGCGTTAATGGGTTAAACATATTGCGTTATTTATAACCTTCAATAATAACATATTTTTTAACGTTTTTAAATTAATTGTGATAAATTGTAACATCGTTTATTACTGAATTGTACAAATTATAGAAAACAACCTGCTAACTAAAATCGTATATTCTCAAAATAATTTATCTGGTTAATCTTTGTGTTGTAGAATAAAATGTAATTAAAAATATGATAAAGATTTTATTATATACAAATTAAAATATCAATTCTATCTGATTACATTTTGATCTGTTATTCATATGTTGTTATTGTATGTGTTATAATAGCAATATAATTAAAATTATATATTATATATTTAATTATTAATAAAACTATATTAAAGACATCAAATAAAATCCGTTATTGTAAAAATTTACTAACTGTAAAATATTCTATCTTGCTGTTTTTAAATTTTGTATTGGGATATATAGTTTATGTATTTACAAACATTTTGGAACATTCTGAATTCATATTCACAATCGAAATATAATCCTTTACATAATACATCTAAAATGTTTGTGGTAAGAATTTCATAGTAAAAACGTAAAATTTTCTTATCAAATCTCGAATTAACTAGTAAACAATATTCGGTAAAAATATATTCAAATTACATTTATGTCCTGATATGATTCTTTTAAAATCTATATTGAAATGAAAACATTTCGGTAAATTTTAATTTAATAAGGAAAAATTCAAAGCACTTTAAAAACATTTCTTTCAACCTTTTCATATTCGCTTTAACATAGGATTCAAATTTCTGCTGAATAATTCTATTATTGTAATGAATGCTTTAGCAATATAGTATTTGTTGTTTCATTATCCAGCTGCTAACATAAATCTCTCAGGAAAACAACGAGAAATCTTAAAATTCAAAAATAATCGAAAAGATTTTTCTCTTAAATCCTATATAACACTTTATCTTGATATACTTCAAACAACGGAAATATTATTTGTGATAGATATTTTATGTGCCCATGACAAAGAGAGAGTGTTTTTGTTCTTATTATTATAGACGAAAATTATTTTTCATTGTTAACACATTGTGTGCGGGTACATTTCACAGCGGAATTGTACTGGGAGCGGGCGTTTTGCGCTTAAATTTAGTTATTCAGTTAAATTTCAATAGATCGAAAATTATTTAATTTTTTAACCAACTTTTCCTATTTTATATTGAAATATATAAACAAATGTATAAATAGAAATACATAAATAACAACCATAAGATTTTTGTAAAAAAAAAAAATTTTTTTTTAAGTTGATAAATTTATAATAGTATCGTAACTATGAAAAATCAAATAGAAATAGTAGTATAACAGTTTTAATTTTTTCGAATTATGTTATATATAGACTTTTTACATTTAAAAAAAATGAAAAAAGCAATTATAAAACTAATAATGCTTTACAGTGTGGTAACGTTCAAAGCATTTTCCTCTATGAAGAGGCACACAGCAAAACTTGCATATGTAAGATGTTTCACTCCGCACTTTTTTCACAGCACACACACAACATTGTCTTTGCGGTTTTTTCTTCTTCCCATTAGTAACAATTTTCTCTAAAATATGTTTCATCATATCCAATGATAATCTTTCAGGAGGTTCATATTTAGGGTTTTAATCAACCTTATCGTTCTGTGGTTCTGTATCATCTGATGTAAGAACTAGTTTTTGTCTAAAGTTTTCCAGAATCTATGTAGTAGACAAGAACATTCGGCTTCTTTTTCCTGTATATACCGTTATTTTTGTACCCACAAACAAACCATGTTGTTTACTAACCCGTACTAGTACGGGACTCGCGCTCAAGTATGAATTGTAAAAAAAATGTACTAGTATGTGTCCCCGCATACAATGTCTGATTTTTACCGCTGCTTATTTAAAAATTTCAATAAATATTGGTTACATTTTGTCTAATAAATCTGTCCAAGAACACGTAAGATTTAATATATATCTATATGTATATCTATATCTATATGTATATATATATATATATATATATATATATATATATATATATATATATATATATATATATTAATTATATTACTTATTATATTATAGTTATAACTACCTTTTACCTATAAACGTCATCCATCAACGTAATCGGGTGAACGGATTACAAAGAAATTTTGTACATGAGCTATACACCAGATGCGGTGGAGGGAGAGTGAGAAAAAGGGAGAGAGTGAGAGAGATTGTAAGAGGGTGAGACAGAGTGAGAGGGAGAAAAAGACAGAGTGAAAGGGAAAAGGATGGTGACTGAGTAGCTGAGTGATTGAGTGGAAGGGTGAGTAAGAGGGATGGTGAGAGAGGAGAAAGTGAGTGAGCGGGTGAGAGAGAATGGGAGTGTGAGAGAATGGGAGTGTGAGAGAATGGGAGTGTGAGAGAATGGGAGTGTGAGAGAATGGGAGTGTGAGAGAATGGGAGTGTGAGAGAATGGGAGTGTGAGAGAATGGGAGTGTGAGAGAATGGGAGTGAGAGAATGGGAGTGTGAGAGAATGGGAGTGTGAGAGAATGGGAGTGTGAGAAAATGGGAGTGTGAGAAAATGGGAGTGTGAGAGAATGAGGGTGAGAGAATGAGAGAGAGATAAAATGTCAGTCAGTCAGTCACATAGCCTGCAAAGAAAAAGGACATCCATTCGAGCCATGACCTATTTTTTTAATTTACAATTGTCTCCTAAGTATTTACTACAAAGAGTCAGAAAGCATGTCCTTAGTCCACAAAATTCAGCTGTTATCCCTTGGATTTTGGCGCGCTCTGATCATAGTGTTTATTTACTCAATTTTCTTCTCTTTACAAAAATTTAGATCTTTTTACTAATTAATGCTTTAATTTCTAACTTTAAATTTCCAAACCTCACACACACACACACACACACACATACATACCGAACGATGGCCGAATGGTAGAGTGCTGATCTTCAGTACCGGAGTTCATAGGTTCGAATCCTACTGTTGGCATAGATGTTCATAGCCTTTCGGAATCGGCTTTAGACACTAGGTACTGGTCTCACGAGCACGGGTCTCCCCTCTCTCTCTCTCTCTCTCTGTCTGTGTGTCTCTGTGTGTGTCTCTCTCTCTCTCTCTCTCTCTCACTCATATATATATATATATATATATATATATATATATATATATATATATATATATATACACTTGTGTGCTTATTATTTTTTAAACGACAGTCATTACTATGCATACAATTAAATTCAGCTTATTCAGACATTTTCTCTCTTTCTATTTTTCTCTGTTCATCTTTCTCACACATTCATACGAACATACGCGTTAAAATCTTTTTTTGGTGTTGTTGTTTTGCATTTAGAAAAAAAAATTATACTACAATTTAAATTTGAAAAAGGTTAGGAAAAATAACGTACTTTAACATCAATGTCATTCAAAATTGCGATTCAAGTTCTTAATTTAAAATTAAAATTAAACACAAAATTATTTGATTCACATACAATTTCTAACACTATTCTAATATATTCTCCAGGTACCAAGTTAAAAATTTCTAAAACTTACTTGAAACAGCAGCTGAAAATTATACATCAGACATATAGAAGTATTTTTGAAACCATTTCGTCATCCCTTATGAAAATATTAGCACTCTGTTAGCATAGTTAAGACTTTCAAATTTAATTAATAAAGACATTAGAAATGTGCGTTTCAGTTTTCAGCTCATATTTCTTGGGAAATGAAAGAATGTTACGAATGATAACAGCTGATAGGAATTCCGTGATATTACTACTTTCATCTTTAAAAAAAAATAGTTTCAATTTGATATTGGCACTCAACTTTTGTTTTAAGTAGAAAAATTTTAACGATTTTCTCCTTGAAATACATTAAGCAGTATGTTACATTATTTTCTAGAGCTGTAATGTATAAATGTATTTTTCGCTAAACTGTAGTTTAATTCCTGGTTAATTTTAAGATAGATGGAGTACAGTGACTGACAAAGTATAACTTAAGTATAAATTTTACTAATACTTTTGCTTATACTTTTTAAGTATAAATTTAACAAAGTATAAATTTTAAGAATTTTAAGACATTTCTTAATCAAAACTTATTTTAACACATTATGTGCGGGTACATTTCGCAGCAGAATGCTACCGGTCATGGGCGTTTGCGTGTAAATTTAGTTATTCAGTTAAAACTCAATAGATCGAAAATTATTTAATTTTTCAACCAACTTGTCGTATTTTATATTGAAGTATTGAAACAAATATATAAATAGAAATATATAAATAACTGAGATTTTTGTAAGCAAAAAATATATATTTTTAGTGGATAAATTTAAAATAGTATCGTAAAAATGAAAAATCAAATAGAAATAGTAGTATATAGTTTACATTTTTTAGAATTATGTTGTATATAAACATTTTTACATTATAGAAAGATATAAAGAGCAATCATAAAATTAATAATGTTTTACAGTGTGGTAACGTTCAAAGCATTTTCCTCTATGAACAGGTACAAGGCAAAACCAGTACTAGTACATGAACCGCGCTCCAGTATCAATCGTCAGAAAACGTACTAGTACGTGTCCCGCGTATAATGTGTTAATATCGAGAATTATTTTAAAGGAAATATTGTAACATATTGGTTTACGATTCATGATGCACACAAACATATGTAGGATATTTGAATATGTGGGAATCTACTACCAAAAGGGAGCGCCCTATCATTCAACCGCGGTCTACCTGTAGACGTTCACAGTAGACTTATAAAAGTAATTTCCTGTAATATTAGCTTTAATGCAGCAAAAGATAGATCGTAATTTTCCACCAACCAACCTAATTCCTTAAAAATTTTAAGAGCGAATTACCTACATATAGAATTATATAATTTTCTATGCAGAAGGCAATACGTACATTATCCTAACGCCTTAAATAGGCTACGAACCTGTTACCGATTTAGCATCACCCGGAGATAACTTGTAGCTTAATTCCTTAACAGTTTCATTTTTCACGATTTTGAAACCAAAAATGTCACATTTTTTTTATTGCATATATTTGTTTGTGTTACAGATGTAAGTTGGAAAATATTATTAAAAGTAATATTCCTAATTGTTTTAAACATATATAACAACTGTTACAGGAAATAAAAAATGTTTTCCCTGGTAGCTGATTTTTCTCTCTCATGTACGCCAGAAAGGGAAGTTATATTTACAGATTTGCATGTAATATTACAAATATTTTCGATTATAAATGCTACATTATTAATTTCAAATGCAAATACTACAAGTACATTTATTTAACCTGTTTTATCAAAGATCAGATTTAGTGTGATAAATCTGGAAAGGCGGCAAGAGGCATAGTCCAAAGTCACAGTCCGTACAAAAATACCTAGTCTTTTCTAATTCTTTTGTAGTTGTCATTTTTCTTCAGTGAACACACATAGCACTTGTTTTCAAGTCTTAGTTTTTTTTGTCTGTAGGCGGAAATGCTTCAAAAAATCTTTTTCGGTCTGTCTCCTAAAACCTCAATCCAAAGTCAAGCCAAAAACTCTGAAAGCTCGTGGGGCAATGCCAAATGCCAAACCTATCAGAAAGCCCGCGCTTTTAAACCAAACTGAATACTCTTCGAAAACTAACATCTTTCGGACATCTATACGACTAATTTGACTTTAAAAATACAAAAGTTACTGCTAAAACAGTGAGAATGAAAAATAAATCAGATTGCCCGTACGCCTTACGGGCAAATCAGTAACGGCACAATAACCGTGCCCGTACGGCGTACATTCAAAACAGGCAAGGGGTTAATGTATGCTACGTATGCCAGTAAAATTATCCCCGCTGGGAATATTTAGAAGCAGGGATCCCAGGTTTGGCCTGCACCCCCCGAGGTATCATTCGAAAACTTGGAGGACTTTGTGACCACGAACATATTTTACGAGCCCCAGTCACCTTTAGCAAACACAGCGGATTTTATACCGGCTCCAACCCCGATCCCATAACCTTTCCGTTACGAGATCGCTGAATTTTCCCCAGATATATATATATATATATATATATATATATATATATATATATATATATATATATATATATATATATATATATATATATATATATATATATATATATATATATATATATATATATATATATATATATATATATATATATATATATATATATATATATATATATATATATATATATATATATATATATACATATATATGGGTGACAATAATTAAACTAACTGACAGTGCTCACAGTGTTCTGTAGCGCGATCTATTTGCGAGAATGACGCAACATTTTGTAGGAAGATTAAACAAGACGGGGAACGAAGGATTCTGTGAAAAAACAAATTAGTTACAATAGTAATTTCTAGGGGAATATTTGGTGCTGTGTTATAGAAAATAGTGTTAACAAATGCAAATTAATACGGAATAAAATTACCTTTTATTATGCACATTTTCTGATTTAGTTCAAGTGCAATATAGACACACTTTTAAAAAAGCGTAAAATCTACATAAACACCGATAAAGTCTCGTGATCTGCAATATCACGTACGCTGAGCAGAAGAAGTTCTTTATTCAACTTTTACGTTACATCCGTTGCCACAGTGTCAGAATGTAATTTCCATATTGATTTGCATTTGTTAACACTCTATTTTCTATTACACAGCTCCAAATATTCCCCTAGCGGTGAGTTTTGGAACTAATTTGTTTTTTCGCGGAATCCGTCGTCCCCCGTCTTGTTTAATCTTTCTACAAAATGTGACGTTTTTCTCGCAAATAGATCGCGCTACAGAGCACTGTCAGTACTGTCAATTTAATTATGGCCACCCGTTATATAATCTGCACATGTATACTATTCAATGTATAATAACATAAATGGCACATGTATAATGTTAACATGTCTATAAAAATATTTTTACATGTCACTGCAGTATCATTGTAAATAGGTTCCACTACATATAATTTTCTCTAAAACAATTAAAAAATAATTCGTACATTATTTTACAAATTATTAATACCCTATATGAATGTATGAAAAAACTTTAAAATGCCCAAATATAGATAAAGTTAATAGAGTATATATAAATAAGAGTTCCAATCTCTTAAGACATTTATGCTTCTTAAAAATTACAAGAGACACTATAATACTTAATTGTATTATATATCAAAAGAAAGCTTTCCTTTTCACCCTCTTTGAGTAATGGCTGTGACTAGGATCACTGCTAATACATGTGACATCCGTGGGTTCATTCTGTCTTCTTAAATTTATCACTTAATGCTGTGCCCTTTCGAGAAAACATCGTTCTAAATTTTTATTTTGGTTGGATGAGATAGAATAAGCACATGTCTTACAGTTTAATTCTGGTGGAAAATACGGATATATTTTTTGGTGAGATTGCGTTTGTCCGCAGAATATCGTACATAAAATGATAGGTTCGAAAATATATTTAGGTACTTAAGATTATTATTTAATATGTTTTTATGTATTGAATATTTATTATATTTATATATATTTTTCTGTATTTTGATCCGAAATTTTCGCCATTTTTAATTAAAACAGTAGTTAGGAGGATTAAATTATGTGTATCGTGTGTCGTGTTCATGCATAAATTCAACTTTAAATGCTTTTCTTGTTGGAAGTGAATGAGAGAGAGAATGTTCTTTCGTCTTGCAGTTGAATTCTCTGGAAAATACACGGATATGATTTTTCGGATAGACGTTGCGTTTGTTTGCAATTTCATTCACAAAATGTTAAAACCTGCTCTTAACCAGGGAAAATAGGGCTTGAATTAATGACATTAAAACGATCGAAAAGAAAGGAAGTTGTGGATTTCGGAAGTTTTAAAGACGATAGTATTTTTTGCTGTGATATGAAGGATATTACTACCAATTTATTTTAGAATCGGATCGATAGTTTAGGAGAAAAACTTTATGTAACGTGAGTTACACTTTTGACAGAGGAACGAAAGTGATGTCAGTGACCCTCCCCCATCCCTTTCGACCCCATTGGACAGGAGGGGTGGCTAACGCGGGTCAGTCATCTTTTGGGCTTGGCAACAATTGTTTTGTGATTTTCACTCAGCAAATTTGGAGGACCCTTCGTCTACTTCAGCAGAGACAGAAAAATCTCGGTTCTTTATTCAACTGAGGAAAGCGGCATCAGCAGGAGTTTCTTCCAACTGTTCCATGTTGAGGTTGGATATATTGGCATCTACACTCCAACAGCTCCATATTGAGATTGAATCTTTTCATGTGCGTCACCAGATTGTAGAAAATAAATGAAATTATAAATGAAAATGTCTGCAAAACGGTAAATCTTTGCTCATTTGTATCTGGTGTCTTAACTCTTTGTGTTATATCAAAATGACCTGGTATAAGTCATTGGTACGTAATACATTACTCGCTCTGAAATTTGCTAAATCAAGCTCATCGAGAATCAAATATGGATGCTTCTTTCCATTCCAGGTCCAATCGCTTCATAAATTGAAAGACAGACACAGAGATAACTTAGGCTGTTATTATATAAGGGATAAGCAATTATCTTAAAAAAGTAAAACAAGATCTATATCTGAAAAAATTAAACTTAAAAGATAAAAATGGATTAGACATATTTTAGGAATATCTACTAATGAACTATGTGGTGGTATTATTATACAGGGGATGCCGGAAAGCTGTTAAATTAAATTTTTTATGATCTTCCGTAGCTCAGTCGGCCCAAGCATCCATCTAATTATTCTAAGGTTTCGAGTTCAAGTCACGAGCGGTGTTTCTTAACACTTTGACTGCCATGGCTATCATATGTGATATCCAGTGATATTTCCGTTGAGACACTGGCTATCCGATATGATAGCCATGGCGTTTTAACACTTCACGCCATGGCTATCAAAGATGTTATCAGTTACATGAAAATCGTATTGGAGTTTGATTGTTGGGCTCCCTACGATGTGTTAGGTATACGTGGTTTGCTCAAATTGGTATATGTGACGATTTTATGAGCTAAGTTTTATGAAAAATTAAATATTTGGAACATGCAACAAAAAAAAAGAATATATATAAATAGAGAGTTTGTTTTAAAATATTGTTTGTTTTGAAATATTGTTTTTATATATAGTTTTATGTTGAAAAAATACAAATTACACAAAAAAAAAGTTTGGCCCCGTTGTGAACATTTGCAATTTTGGCTTGGCAGTCAAAGTGTTAAGGGTGGTTGGGTTCACGAAAAATAAATTAGGGTTCACAATGTTTTCCTAAATTTCTATACGCCTAATAGAGTGATTCTCTTCGGTATAGAATTTCTCGGGTTAGAATCCCACTGCTGGCAATGTTGTTTGTAGCCGGAATCGGCTTTAAACAGTAGACTCAGATCTCCTTAACCCTTGTGAGCAACACATTAAAAAAAACGAAACCAAACCATGTTCCTAAACGATAACTCTGGAGATAGCAGATCAAGTATGGTCTCTACTGCACAATTACCAGGTCCCACTTTTTTCTGTGTATTCTTAGGGGGTATTTTTCGGCGCCTATATGGTACTCCCATACTAAAATAGCCAATAAATGACTGCCCCTTTGTAGTGTTGAATTCAATAAGAACAAATGGCCTCACTTTAGAAATAGCTTTTTAAAGTTTAAAACAAATTATTTGATACAAGGTGGACTTAATGGCATTAACGGGAACTAGTAGAAATGTTAAAAAGAACTTAGAATAAAAAGAATAAAAGAAAAATTTGAATAACTAACGATAATGGAATAAAAACTTTTACTAACCTTCTAAAATTTTCAAAAATTGTTGATCTCATACATACTGAAAAGTTTAATGTTAATGGCGTATATATTAATATATTTTAATGTAAAAGGTAGATTGGGAGCTTAAAATGTCAATAAGGGAAAATAATCATAATTAATGTTATTACTTTCAATACATAGCTGCTGTTTTTCAGTCAACAAAAGCATCAATCGGAAGGAATTTGAGTTCGAGGAAAGATCCGCAGTGTCCTTTAATGTTGACTATGCCACGTAAAATAGATTGGTGGCAATGTCCTCTAAGTTCAAATGATATTTCTAGAGGTACAAGCTAAGTCTGGGGTACGTAATACTGATCCATGCTTCTAAATAACGAGGACCCAGTGGGGCATAGTTAGTCACATCCGTAGCATTCCTTAAGCTACACGTGCTCCATCAGTGGTGCTGCATGAGTAACAGCTTCGCTGAGATATTTCATATATATATATACATATATACATATACACATATACACATATACACATATACACATATACACATATACACATATACACATATACACATATACACATATACACATATACACATATACACATATACATATATACATATATACATATATACATATATACATATATACATATATACATATATACATATATATACATATACTTAATATTAATTTTAAACGTTTGCTACTTGAGTCAAAATGGAGATTGGGTGCATACAGTATCAAAAAGGAAAAATAATGATAAATTACGATGACTATTTTTAACTCATTCTGTAACCTTTGAAATTCAAAATTTTATTTACATCTTAAATAAAAATATTTAATATACATAAAAGTATTATTGTAAACATGTAAAGAACTTAAGATTTTTCTCCTTTCTTTTTCATTAACTGCATTCTTTTACAATATATTAAATCTCTGTAATTAAATTAATCTTCTAATAAACCCATTTTCTTAATTTTCTATAGAAGTGAAAATGGTTGTTTTAGTTTTAGCGAACACACTATCTAATGAACACAAGGAAATTTTCTAAAAAATGATTAGGTTGTAAATATTTACAAAATAAATTATTAAATCTGTTTTGAAAATGAGGGGATGAATTCCTGGTTGGTTTTACAGGAAATAAAATAAAAAGGTTATAAGAGGTAAACAAAATCTTGTTTTTTATCTTTAATATTTTTAATAAATTACCTCCCATAGTCAAATTTTGGATGACGATTTATTTGCATTTATAGATAAAAACAATTTATTTAAAAATTTCTTTGTGATTGGAATGGTTAACGTGTGGTGTTTACCCAATTAACACATTGTGTGCGGGTACATTTCGCAGCGAAATTGTACCATGAGAGGGTATTTTGAGCGCAAATTTATTTTTTCAGTTAAATCTCAATGGATCGAAAATTTATTTTTTAACCATATTTTCGTTTTTTGTATTGAAATATATAAACAAATCCACTTCCGGCAATTCCATAAAGTTGACTCAGCCTTTCATCCCTTCAGAGAATCGACAAACTGAAGACCAAGCATGCTTGGGAACTAACCATTACAGATTCCACGAAAGGTTGACCACGTAACCGGAACATGTGCTTCGCACCACAGGACCCTTGATTTCGAAAATGGATATTAGTAGACCCTGAACCCTTAGGGGCTGTTGTGTCCAGGAGTTAATTTAAGTACCTACTTACTGTTATCCCATATACAGCGTCACCTATAAAGTGTTGCCTCGAGGATAACCAGTTGCCTCGAGGAGTTTTAGTTTTATTATATATTTCTTTGGATGGCATCAGTAAATTATACAGATGAATGATGAAAAAACTTTCTAAAATTTGTGTTTTTGTATTTTTCGGCATGAAAAATTTTAAGACACTAATAAAACCTTGTAAATAAATTGCTGGCTTTTGAAAAGAAAATTTTAAGAAAAATATTTGGTGCAGCTCAAGAGAATAATTTTTGGAGATCTTTATTCAATTTTGAAATTTATAAAAAATATAAGCAACCTCATGTTGTCATAAAGTCATACAAATCTATAGACTGCGATGGCTTGGACACCTATTCCGACTCGATGACATAAACCCAGTAAAACAGCTCACTTCCACTAATCCCATGGGGCAGAGGAAACTAGGAAGACCACCAATTAGGTGGCTTGACTCAGTAGAGAGGGGCTTAACTACTGTCAAAAAGGGAAACTGGAGGAATCTTTTAGCAGATGGGAACGGCTGGAAAAAAACTGCTTGGGACAGCCTTGGCCTGTAACAGACTGTAGTGCTTTAGAAGAAGAAGAATAAAACCATGTAATTGATCATATTTCCATACTTCAACACGGAAAATCCCAAAAGTGTTTTAGTTAATTTTATGTCAAAATCTAGTTTCTGACCCTAGCTAAAGCACAAAAAGCACATAATTAAGCCAACTAAAATAGTTTTAAGAAGCTTAACTATGAGTTGGATAAAGTTTCAAATATCTCTGGGAAAGTTTCCCCATCTATGAGAAAGAAGCTAATAGAGTAAACATAAGGTTCAATATTGATATAGTATAAAAGATTTGAATGAATGGGAGGTGGTATATCATTTAATCAGACTATTTGCTAATTCTCATCATAAAATTATCCACATGATACTTTTATAGTAAACGCCAAGTTAGAGTGTTAAACATTTAGAATGTTTGTTGAGTCCTAAGATTCATTTACTTATTAGCAACCATGATAGTTTACAAACAATTTGGGTTGGTTGTTGGAAAATTACGATTTATATTTTGATGATTTTGGTTTGGAGCGCTACGGTCTACTGTTTTGCACACGAGGGCTAGTGAGACCGGGACCTACAGCTAAAAGACGATTCCGAACAGCTACCAACATCCATGCCCCTGTGGGATTCGAACCCACGAACTCCGGTACCGAAGGCCAGCACCGTAACTAATCGGCCATCATTCGGCTTATATTTTGTTGAATTAAAGCTAATACTACCAGGAACTACTTTAAACAGTCTATTTTGAACTGCTACACTTAGACGACGGTTGAATATATGCTCTCCCTTTCTGTAATAAAGTACCACAGATTCAAATGTCCCACATATGTTTGTGTGTATCTCGAAAAATAGACCAGTATATTACAGTATTTCCTTTAAAATAATTCTCGATATTAAAATAAGTTTTGATTCAAAAGAACCGTGAGAGCTTATTTTCACTTTGTGTCTTACTTTTTCAGTGACTTGTATTTATTTATTTATTTATTCATAGTTATTCATATTTGACTTCTATTTTTTCAAATATCACCTATGGGTACGCAGCTGATGTTTTCCCTGCGGGAACGAATAACTGAAATACTGGTAATTCGTGCACTTCCGTAACCTAAGAAAGGAATTTAAATAAACGAGATATCCCTTTTGGATCAGTTATCGATTCATACCATTGATGCTCATACAAATTCCATCGCTAGTAGTCTTTTAACATAAAACTTGAATTCCCGATACTAAAGTGGTTAACTTTAGTATCTCCCAGCTTGAAAAATGCTGTCATAATGCTGCCAATGAATGAAATAAATCATTTATCCAAAACCTGATCTACCTACTGTAGACTTAATCTGGTTCCTGACGGTGAAGATTAGACTAATTGCTTAGATCAAACCACACAACAAAGCTCGATGTCCAAATGGGTAAGGCTCTGTTTTTCGGTACCAGAGTTCGCAGGTTAGAATCTTCTTTTATTTATATGCGATTGTAGCTATTTGGAATCTGCTTCAAGAAGTAGGGTCCAATTTCATTATCATTTGCTTTCATTATTTTTATCATTTTCATTATTTTTATTTTTATCATTTGCTTTATTATCTTTGCCTCTTTTGCTTTCAATGTATAGCAAAACAGTAGACCTGAGTTTTCCAAGACAACCAACCACACGATAGATATCCTCCGAAGCCACTCACTTAGTAGCGGTTTGCTTACTAACTGCAAACCGCTACAATTGGCTGCAAGCAAACTGCTACTAAGTGGTAAAGGATAACAGGAAAGGATGACCAATTTGAGAAGAAGACTAGATACTGGGTAGGCTCTAGTAGAGTTTTTTAGCAGTCGTTATTTATGAAATGGGCATTGTATTTATTTGAATTTTGATTTAACATTAAAAAATAATCGGTACTTACTGTCCAGTCGAACGGTGGCCGAATAAGTAGGGCGTTCTCTTTTGTTCCAGAGTTTGTGAGCTCTAATCCCACTGCTGGTATAGATGTTGGCATGCGCAATAAAAATACATCCTGGTCTCATCAGCTCTCATGTATCAATAGAGTACGCCATAACGGTCCAAACCAGACAGTCTAAACTAGACTTAGCGTAGGGACACAGCTTATATTTAAGTTACTTTGAAAAATCATTTAGCCCTCTCATATTTTCGGAGAAAAAGGGTAAACTAAACGATACAGTACATAATGTTCCATATTTATTTAATACAAGGATGTTTTGTTGGAACACATTTGTTAGATTTAATAACGTAATTAAAATGTAGTGAAATAAGTTTTAGTTTAGTTTATAATAAGTTCAAAATAAGTTTAGTTCTTAAAATACTTTTAAAATAACTACAAGAAATATCAATGCACAAAGATAAAATGTTAAAAACATAATACAGTCTCATAAAATTTAACTTCCATTATAACAATTAAACTTTAAATTTCTTTTTTTTACATTTATTTACGAAGGTTGTTACATTATTAAGAAAAACAGTTAAATTGTTAATTAATTTAAAATAAATCAAAAACATTTGCTCAGACCCAGAAAATTAAAAAAACTATTGTAGTAGACACTGAAAATGAAAGATGGAATGTAAAGGAAACATATGTTTCCGCCTGTAAATTTCTTTCTTCTTTACACAGAAAATTTAAAATATTGTTTACTTTAGTTTTCTTATGTTCTTGTGCATTTCCATTTTTGAAGACTTTCTTGTATTTTTCTCAAAGGCTGTTTTTGTTTACTTTAAATTAAGTCCAGAACCTTCAGGGATTTCAATTACCTTTAAATTTCCGCCGGTGTCGTTTAGGCACCGCGATATAAAATATATAAAACAATTGTAATAAATTAATAATTGCAGGACTACCATTCAGTAGGGTTAAGTTTTAAGACTTTTTAATCCCTTCGCGACCAATGTCTCGTATACGCGACGCAACGATATCACTCTTTTCAGCCCTGCGTCGACTACTCGAAATGATTTACGGTTCATATTGAGATACCAGCGTCGCATATGCGTAACAGGATACCTGAATGTTTTATTTTAATTTTTAATTGCCGGACAGCCGGAAATGCTACCCCAACGCCAGTGGGCTTCAAAGAAATGTATACCAAATTAAAATTCAATATTTCTGTACTTCGAAAACCTATGTAAAACCTGAATCAAGTGAAATTATATATATATATATATATATATATATATATATATATATATATATATATATATATATATACACATATATATATATATATATATATATATATATATATATATATATATATATATATACAGACACACACAGACACACACACACACACATTTTTAAATACCTTTCAAAAGAATTTTTAATTTAGTATTAAATTACGTGAAATTTTTCGATCACTGGAAATACTTACATATAACAATTTTATAATTAAAAACTAGTGTTATATATCAGATTGCAGAAAAATGATAAAACAATGATTTATTTAATTAAACAATTTGTTTAAAATATTTTGTTTTAGTTACTTATAAAATTCCAACGAAACAAATTTATATTTCAAAAAATAAAATCAACAAATATGACAGACATTAAAAAGAATATTTATTCCCTGAAGTAATAAAATATGTGTAAATATATCCGGATTCTTTCTGTGTTCTTTTATGTTTTTATTTGATTTTACAGGTGGTAATTATTAAATAACATAGAATGATATATTAATTTACTGATTAGAGGAGTTGCTAGTTTTTTATAAATTAATTACTGCACTAAGTAATATGGCCAGCTTAAATTTTATTACATCTAAATAATAATAGTAATGTTCCGGAATAAATTCTCAAAATAATTTTTTTAAATGATGCATATAATTTAACAGTAACATTCGTGTAATTTATATAAATCATAATTTCATCATGTGTACATAATTTATTTATACTAAGATTATATTTTATATTACTTGAATGCATAAATCTGGGGTGTTTTGGGGTTTAGCTGTTATTAGATTTCTGAAATGTTTATATTTCTAATGGCTTAAAGTTTATAGCTAATAGTAGGATGTTTAATAAAATGCTAACTGTTGTGAATATTTTGCTAACTTGATGAGGGAAAGATTTCAGTAGTACCCCTATTTTAACTAAAATTTTATGTATTATATTGAGACATATCTCAAGATGCGAATGCACTTTTATTGTTGCTGCCTATGCCACTTGGACAAAACAAGTACTTAAGCTAGAGACCTTACATATTAAGGCGAAAGCTGTGCCTTGCATTTTGACGTGCACCTAGGTTGTAAGAACGTCTTAGCTGAAGTGGGTCTTCGTAATTTAAAAAAGGGGATCAAGCAGAAGACACCGAAGCTTGGCCTGCTATCTCCAGGGGTAGCCTGCTATCCTCTAGAACTTCGAGGACATCATGACCACGAACATATTTTACTTGTTCCAGTTACCTTTACAAAATGCGGCAGATCTTAAGGCCCCTCCATACTATGGTCCACTGCGATCCTTTACCACCGTTTGGAGGGGGTATAGCTTATCGAGGTTGACGATGGCACACGATAAAATGTTCTTGACGGAGGGTGGCTTCAGAAGCGATATTTCTCCAAAGATCAAAGGCAGCCAGATGCGCAACTAAAATGCGCAATAGACCCTATGGACGAATGCACGAGCTCGGCTTATTTAGTGGCCCAATGAGTAGATGGAACCCGTGAACCATCGTCCAAGGTCACCATTAGGAAGTGGTGAACAATCGGCCATAGTGTGGAGGCTACTTTAGGCCAGCTCAAACCCCCAAACCCGCAACCTCCTGTTAAGAGATTGTTGCCATTGCTGACTGAGCTACCGCAGCTCTAATACACATTTAAATCTATCCTCGTTAAAGTAGAAAATTTTCTGTCTGATATTTCTAATTTAATGTAATTATGGTTGCATTTACAGCGTATTTAAAGTTATAAGATGAGCAATTGTTTCATTCATAAATAAAATGTTTTTGAATTCGTTAGTCTAAAAATGATTATAATTGATTTTAATAAATTTATAAACTCAATTTACTGCTCATTAACTCGAACTATAAAAATTTTCAATATACAATGCAGTAAAGGGTTTTAAATTGAGTGACAGAAATGTACTATTAAATTTAAATCAATGGTATTTAAATTGTAAATTTTTTTGTTTTATAACCCTTTATTTTTCTACAACATCCGGGTATAATACAACCACCAACAAAGAAATGTTTAAAGATACTTTAAAAAGCAAATTTATTTTTATATAACTCTTATTTAAGACACAACTCCGCTTAAACAAGCATCTTTTGTAATGAAAATTGCACACATTTTAAAATGGTTGGGGGTAGATAAATTTTCAAATAAATAACTAGATCGAGTCACCCACTTTGTGATTTTTAGTGTTAAAATTCAGCGTATCATACAAACATATAAATTGAGAGTAAAACTGTTAATAAAGGATATATTTCTGTGTGTGCAAAATAAAAGATGTGTTGTGGTCATCTCTATACAGATTAAGGAGTAGTAGGGTTAAAATGCAAAATATTATAAAAATCGTAATAATTAACTAATAAGGAAAATAAAGTTTTCCTGCAAAAGTTATTATTAACATATTATATGCGGAACAAGTACTAGTACATTTCTGACGATTGATACATGAGCGCGAGTCATTTAAATTACCTTTCAAAAGAATTTTTAATTTAGTATTAAATTACGTGAAATTTTTCGATCACTGGAAATACTTACATATAAGAATTTTATAATTAAAAACTAGTGTTATATATCAGATTGCAGAAAAATGATAAAACAATGATTTATTTAATTAAACAATTTGTTTAAAATATTTTGTTTTAGTTACTTATAAAATTCCAACGAAACAAATTTATATTTCAAAAAATAAAATCAACAAATATGACAGACATTAAAAAGAATATTTATTCCCTGAAGTAATAAAATATGTGTAAATATATCCGGATTCTTTCTGTGTTCTTTTATGTTTTTATTTGATTTTACAGGTGGTAATTATTAAATAACATAGAATGATATATTAATTTACTGATTATAGGATTAGAGGAGTTGCTAGTTTTTTATAAATTAATTACTGCACTAAGTAATATGGCCAGCTTAAATTTTATTACATTTAATAATAATAGTAATGTTCCGGAATAAATTCTCAAAATAATTTTTTTAAATGACGCATATAATTTAACAGTAACATTCGTGTAATTTTATAATAAATCATAATTTCATCATGTGTACATAATTTATTTATACTAAGATTATATTTTATATTACTTGAATGCATAAATCTGGGGTGTTTTGGGGTTTAGCTGTTATTAGATTTCTGAAATGTTTATATTTCTAATGGCTTAAAGTTTATAGCTAATAGTAGGATGTTTAATAAAATGCTAACTGTTGTGAATATTTTGCTAACTTGATGAGGGAAAGATTTCAGTAGTACCCCTATTTTAACTAAAATTTTATGTATTATATTGAGACATATCTCAAGATGCAAATGCACTTTTATTGTTGCTGCCTATGCCACTTGGACAAACCAAGTACTTAAGCTAGAGACCTTACAAATTAAGGCGAAAGCTGTGCCTTGCGTTTTGACGTGCACCTAGGTTGTAAGAACGTCTTAGTTGAAGTGGGTCCTCGTAATTTAGAAAAGGGGATCAAGCAGAAGACACCGAAGTTTGGCCTGCTATCTCCAGGGGTAGCCTGCTATCCTCTAGAACTTCGAGGACATCATGACCACGAACATATTTTACTTGTTCCAGTTACCTTTACAAAATGCGGCAGATCTTAAGGCCCCTCCATACTATGGTCCACTGCGATCCTTTACCACCGTTTGGAGGGGGTATAGCTTATCGAGGTTGACGATGGCACACGATAAAATGTTCTTGACGGAGGGTGGCTTCAGAAGCGATATTTCTCCAAAGATCAAAGGCAGCCAGATGCGCAACTAAAATGCGCAATAGACCCTATGGACGAATGCACGAGCTCGGCTTATTTAGTGGCCCAATGAGTAGATGGAACCCGTGAACCATCGTCCAAGGTCACCATTAGGAAGTGGTGAACAATCGGCCATAGTGTGGAGGCTACTTTAGGCCAGCTCAAACCCCCAAACCCGCAACCTCCTGTTAAGAGATTGTTGCCATTGCTGACTGAGCTACCGCAGCTCTAATACACATTTAAATCTATCCTCGTTAAAGTAGAAAATTTTCTGTCTGATATTTCTAATTTAATGTAATTATGGTTGCATTTACAGCGTATTTAAAGTTATAAGATGAGCAATTGTTTCATTCATAAATAAAATGTTTTTGAATTCGTTAGTCTAAAAATGATTATAATTGATTTTAATAAATTTATAAACTCAATTTACTGCTCATTAACTCGAACTATAAAAATTTTCAATATACAATGCAGTAAAGGGTTTTAAATTGAGTGACAGAAATGTACTATTAAATTTAAATCAATGGTATTTAAATTGTAAATTTTTTTTTTATAACCCTTTATTTTTTCTACAACATCCGGGTATAATACAACCACCAACAAAGAAATGTTTAAAGATACTTTAAAAAGCAAATTTATTTTTATATAACTCTTATTTAAGACACAACTCCGCTTAAACAAGCATCTTTTGTAAGGAAAATTGCACACATTTTAAAATGGTTGGGGTAGATAAATTTTCAAATAAATAACTAGATCGAGTCACCCACTTTGTGATTTTTAGTGTTAAAATTCAGCGTATCATACAAACATATAAATTGAGAGTAAAACTGTTAATAAAGGATATATTTCTGTGTGTGCAAAATAAAAGATGTGTTGTGGTCATCTCTATACAGATTAAGGAGTAGTAGGGTTAAAATGCAAAATATTATAAAAATCGTAATAATTAACTAATAAGGTAAATAAAGTTTTCCTGCAAAAGTTATTATTAACATATTATATGCGGGATACGTACTAGTACATTTCTGACGATTGATACATGACCGCGGGTCAAGTCCTAGTACGGGTTAGTGTAACAACATGGTTTGTTTGTGGGTACAAAAATAACGGAATATACAGGAAAACGAGGCCGAATGTTCTTGTCTACTACATAGATTCTGGAAAAAATTAGACGTCGTATACAATTCCAGAAAGACGAAAAAAATTAAATATAAAATTTTTTATATGATGTCGAATTGAGATGAGTAACTGATCAATTACCTGAAACTAAAATTCCAGATCCAGGCAGTCCACATCTATTACACAAAGGGCACCTAAATATGACCCTGCTGGAAGATATTTTAGAGAAAATTGTTAATGCTGCTAAGAAGAAAAAACCGCAAAGACAATGTCGTGTGTGTGAAGTGTAAAAAGTGCGGAGTGAAACACATTACATATGCAAGTTTTGCCGTACACCTCTTCATAGAGGAAAATGCTTTGAACCTTACCACACTGTAAAATATTAGTTTAATGTTGCTCTTTTAATTTTCTTAATGTAAAAATGTTTATATATTACATAAATCGAAAAAAATCAAGACTATATACTACTATTTCTATTTGATTTTTCATATTTAAGATACTATTATAAATTTATCCACTAAAATATATATTTTTTCTTTAAAAAAATCTTATGGTTGTCATTTATATATTTCTATTTATATATTTGTTTATATATTTCAATATAAAATACGAAAAGTTGGTTAAAAAATTAAATAATTTTCGATCTATTGAGATTTAACCGAATAACTAAATTTACCTGCAAAACGCCCGCTCCCGGTACAATTCCGCTGTGAAATGTACCCGAACACAATGTGTTAAGTACAGTTATTCATTTCATGTCTCGCAGTATTAGAAATTAATCCAATGTATCATAGATAATATATAATTGTTTTTAATTGAGTAAAAACTTTTAAATAAACATATTACCTTGAGTACAAAATAAAAAATTAGCCTTCAGTCATGATTAAGATGTAGTTAATACCAAAGATTAAAAATTAGATAATTAACTAATAGCAAGATTAATGTTATGCTACAAAAGTTGTTATAACTGGAAACTAAAAAACAGATATATTTTACTGTTACCATAGTCTATTATTAAAACTTTTAAAATCATCAAATAATACTAAATCGACTTTAAATTTATTTGTATTTGGAGATTTGTAAATGTATAGTATTATGAGCTCACTCCATTTAACTATTATTGATATTATTTATAAAAATATAGTAAAATTTTTTGCGAACACATAATTGTGAAATATTTACAATTTTTTGGAACCATGTCATAAATTGTTAACTATACTTAAAAAGGTCACGTGGAAGAGGTGGTTATATTTATATTATTAATCATTGTTAAAAGCTTAAAATTTCATAGTTTGATATATTTTAAGAAATTTAGAGCTGTCACTCTTAGGGAATTCCAACCAATTCTTTTTTTTAAATATGGTATAACTTTTAACAAAAGTGTCAATAATATTTTTTGCATGACATTAGCATAAAAATTAAAATAAATTTTATTTTTTAATTAATTCTCAGACATCGTAGATGATATATTTTAAATATGGCATTAATAGTAATAAGTTGATAATTTTAAATATTGTATAAATTTTACAAATAAAATGGTTTTCTAACACTTTATAGACTTAGAGGCTTTCTGTAAATAAATTGCATAAATTTATGGAAATACAAATCATAAATTTTAGAGCTGTCAATTACACAATAAAATTTTTGTCTGAAGTAAATGGTTTATTAACACATTGTGTGCGGGTACATTTCGCAGCGGAATTGTACCGGGAGCGGGAGTTTTCCGCGTAAATTTAGTTATTCAGTTAAATCTCAATAGATCGAAAATTATTTATTTAAACCAACTTTTCGTATTTTATATTGAAATATATAAACAAATATATAAATAGACAAATAAACAAATATATATATATATATATATATATACAAATATATATATATATATATATATATATATATATATATAATTTTCGCAAGGATAAATAAAATGTTAATTTTAAATCTAAATTGATTTTTTTAAATCAACCTTCCCGTTCTGTGGTTCCGCATCGACTGATGTAAAAACTAGTTTTTATTTGTCTAAATTTTTCCAGAATCTATGTAGTAGACAAGAACATTCGGTTTCGTTTTCCTGTATATACCGTTATTTTTGTACCCACAAACAAACCATGCTGTTACACTAACCCGTACTAGTACGGAGCCCCTCTGAAGTATCAATCGTCAGAAAACGTACTAGTACGTGTCCCGCATACAATGTGTTAAAATGAATCTTATATTTTAGAAAAATCTTATATTTTAGCATATTAAACTTAGTCCATTTAACTCTTATTGATATTATTTACTAAACTAGTAAATGTTTCTATAAACAAGTAATTTAAATTCTATGCACTTTTTTGGAACGGAGACGTGTTTCAAATATAAAGATGAAACTAAATCATGAAATTAATTTTTAAATATATTTGAAAGTTGTGCGGATGACATAACCAGATTTACATTTTCACTCATATTTGACAATTGATGAAATAAATTCAATGGTGTAAAATTTAACAGTCTGATACATTTTCATTTGCTATAACGTTAATATTAATATTTTTGCTAACAAATAAGGAATCGGGATATTATAGAATTACATGAAGTACGTTCACTATCAGGCTATTTTAACGGGTATTTTTTACTGTAAAAGTCAATATTATTAAAAAATTCTATAAAATTATTATCTTTTTGAAGATTAAAAAATTTTCAAAACTCTCGTTTGATAAGAATATATTTGCATGAAAATTGTTTTCAAATACTATTGTACGAATTTTACGAAAGCGTAATCATAAATATTACAGCTGTCGTTTATAAAAATATAAAAGCAATATTTTGTTCAAATACTCTATACATTCTATGAAGTTTTAGAACCTTGGATGAAAATGCGACCAATTTTTTCATATATGGTATAGATTCTTTCAAAATTGACAAAATTTTACGTGTTATTTAAGGGAAAAATTAATCTAAACTTTATTTTATTTGCATACATTTTAAAACATCGTAGATCATACATCTTTGAGATGTCTTTAATAGGAATAATAAGCAAGTAATTTTAAGTGGCCTTATACTATGAAAATGAAAAAAATTTTCCCAAATGTAGCATAATTTTCAGAAACACAAATCGTAAATTATAGAACTGTCAATTATGGAGTGAAATATTTTTGAGATAGTATAATTTTTTTTATATAAATATGAATAAACATTTGAATAATCATTTTGCATGAATATTAAAAGACAATATTTTCAAACGTTTCAAAATTAAAAATTAAACTTAAGGCTGCCATTCACATAAAAAATATCTTTTTTTTTTAAATAGGGAACTAAGAATAACTTTAGGGAAGGAAAATTATAAAAATTAAAAGAAAATTAGAAAAAATTAGAAACGTCATCCATATATAAGTTTAGAAACAAATAATTTTAATAATATTCCATAAATTTATCAACAATCATAAAGCATTGAAATTAAGCGCTATCATTTCTCTGAATATAAAACCAAATATTTTCAAACATTGTATAAATTATACGACACATTAATCGAAAGTTTTTTTTGTCACTTTTATAAAAATCTAACACTTCTTTTTTAAATATTGTCTAAATTTACGAAAGCTTTTCTTGAAACTGGGGTCACATATTACTAATAGAAATTAGGCTAAATAATCTAATAACTACGAAAAATACTAATAATTGTAGATTTAATATTTTTATCTTACTATGAATATTATTACTTTATAAATAGAAAAAAATTAAATAGAAATTATGGATATACTTCTGAAATGTTAGATTATTTTATTGCAAAATGTAGACATATAGACTGGAAAATATAGGAATGTTTACGTTTAATTTCTTAAATAGTGCATGGAATCAGAATAATTTTCTAGTACATAAGTTTCTCTTTAACAACACTGTTTCTCAAAAATAGTTTATTATAAATATGTAATTTTACGAATACAAAAATATCTAAATTTTAAAATACAACATTTAGATGGCTAATATATCCTTTAAAATCAAGAATATTAGTAGTTTAATAAATAAATACCTCAGCTATTTATGCCAAATATTGATAAATATCTTAAAGTAGAAATGCACAGACTGAAACAAATATGAAAATTAAACAACATTGACAACTTAAACATCTTTAGAAAATCAATCCTTGTGAGTTATCACATACTGTTACGGATTACATCTTACGGAAGTCATTGACTTCTTCTTAAATTAGAATTTCAAAATTTTAATAAATACAAAATTTTTTTAATTTAGAAATTGTACAATTTTTTTAACTTTAATTACTTTCACTGATTTTATTTATCTGCTTTTGAAGTTTTTCCCTATTGAGTTATACATTATACTTCTCTTTTATTCGTTGAATGTTTTATTCATTTATATATTTTTACTAACAACAATAATGAATTTATAAAACTTTCTGTAAATATATATAATTTTTAATCTATATATGGGGTAGATATTTTATTGTAAAATGGAAGAATCAATTCATAAAAATGCAATTATTTGCTTTCACTTGTACTGAAAAGTGTAGTTATATAATGGATTAAGTTTTTCGTTATGATTTAGATCTTATAGTAAAAGTAAATTTCTCTGTGTTGTCCTGAAATGTCCTGAAATGTTGATCCCAGTAATAAAATTATAAATCATGCGTAATACTCGATAGTTTATTACAGTGTTGATAGAATGGCCATTTACCTTCGATGAAAAAGAATATTCATTCCTAAAAATTTTGCAATATATTTATCAGCTATCTCTAAAAAGGAAACTTTTAGCATAAATGAGATAAGCATTAAAAATTGTTCAACAATTGAACCCCCGTATTATTGCTACTTTCAAGAATGGCGAATACATACATACATTATATATATATATATATATATATATATATATATATATATATATATATATATATATATAATTTTTATATATATTTCATAAGTATTGACAAGTATTAATATTTAATATATTAGTGTAGTACTACATATATTTACTAAAATATATATATATATATAATTTTATATATATATATTTGTATATAATATTTTAGTTTGGAGTCTTTTTCCAACAGGCACTCTAGCGTTAAAATAATGTTCCTACAAATTTTTAACTTCGATGACAACTCTTATATACCTAGATTTCATATGTATTTCCGAATTTAAATTAGTTCTCGATAACATTTCTAAATATTTTTAAGTGAGTGATTATTCATATTTGTCTAAGGACTACATACAGAAACAATAAATTTTGTCTGTGATTAATTTTTGTATGATTACCAATAATTTTTTAAATGTTCTTTCATAAAAATTGAACTGTTGCTAATGACATTATAGCGCTTTTAAATATATTACATGAATTGAAAAAAAATCAATTTGAATCAGTTGTCAAACGGTTAAATTTCATGTGTCCCCATTAAAATTGTACCACTTACCCGGCAGTACGGCCAGCGCAATGAGCAATAGATATAAAGTGTGTGTGTGTGTGTACAGATACGGACATATAGTTATTGGTCCGTACATAAACATATACTATAAATATGTATATATGGTTTGGAGTTTGTTTCCAACAGGCATTCTAGCGTTAAATTAGTTCTCCTACAAATTTTTAACTTCGATGTCAATTCTCAAACATACAGATAACTATTCAAACTCAAAGATACATATGAAGTCTAGGTATATAAGACTTCATATGTATCTTTGAGTTTGATTTAGTTCTCTATAACATCTGGAAGCATTTTTAAGTCGATTTTAAGTTTGTCTAAGAACTACATACAGAAACAATAAATTTTGTCTCTGATTAATTTTTATATGGTTATCAATAATTTTGTAACTTTTCTTTCATAAAAATTGAACTGTTGATAATGACATTGTAGCGTTTTTAAATATATTACGTGAATCGAAAATAAATCAATTTGAATCAGTTGTCAAACATCCAAATTGAATATGTGTCCCTTTTAAAATTGTACCACTTACCCGTCAGTACGGCCAGCGCAATGAGCAATGGATATAAAGTGTAGTTACTATATAAATATTTCACTAATAAGTATATATAATATAAGATAGATAGATAGATAGATAGATAGATAGATAGATAGATAGATAGATAGATAGATAGATAGATATATATGTATTTATATTTTACAGATACGGACATATAGTTATTGGTCCTTACATAACTTACACATGTACATATATAATCTATGAATCTATTATAAATATGTATGTGTATATATATATACATGGTTTTTAACAGGCATTCTAGCGTTAAAATACTTCTCCTAGAAATTTTTAACTTCGATGTCAATTCTTATATACCTAGACTTCATATGTATCTTCGAATTTTATTTAGTTCTCAACATTTTGAAACTTTTTTAACTGGATGTCTTAGATTTGTCTAAGAACTACATACAAGAACAATAAATTTTGTCTATGATTAATTTTTATTTAGCTACCAATAATTTTCATAAAAATTGAACTGTTGATAATGATACTATAGCTTTTTTAAATATATTACATGAATAAAAAAATCAATCTGAATCAGTTGTCAAACGGTTAAATTTCATGTGTGCCCATTAAAATTGTACCACTTACCCGGCAGTACGGCCAGCGCAATGAGCAATGGGTATAGCATAGAAGAGGATTAGACTGTTTACGGTCCTGTGGCATCGAGCATCCACGTGTTGGATTTAGCAACGGATCTGTATTTCGACGTCCATGCTGCCAGCTGCGATGGGAGAAGAATGAGGGAATCGGAACTCCCCCGGATTTGTTATTTACTCTAAAAAGGTAGGGCGCGGTGAGGGACGGGGGTGCTAAGCAGCGATCGGTGCGCCCCTTAAAGTAGGTTAGATTTCGACGAATATTAGGTGTCGTCATTTCAGCGCGGAGTGCAAACCGGGATTGACTGTAGACTGATACACTTGTCTAATGTACTTGTTACGTATAACATATCTATTTGGCATAGATAAATTAGAAATAACATCAAAATGTATAATTATCTAAATTAGAATATCAGAATATTACGAAAGTTAGAAAATGTAAAAATTTTGTAACCTAAATTAGTTTTAATGTTTTTACTTATCTGTTGTTGAAGTGACTGTAGACTAATACACTTATCTAATGTACTTGTTACGTATAAAATATACATTTGGCATAGATAAATTAGAAATAACATCAAAATGTATAATTGATTCTTTCTAAATTAGAATACTAGAATATTACGAAAGTTAGAAAATGTACAAATTTTTTAACCTTAATTAATTTTACTGTTTTTACTTATCTATTGTTGAAGTTACTGTAGACTAATATAGTATATTAGTATATAGATATGTCTAATGTACTTGTTATGTAAAAAATATCTATTTGGCATAGATTAAATTAGAAATAACATCCGGATGTGAAATTGATTGCGTCCTAAATTAGAATACCAGAATATTAAGAAAGTTAGAAAATGTACAAATTTTTTTAACCATAATTATAATGTTTTTGCTTATCTATTGAAGTTACTGTAGACTAATGAACTTGTCTAATGTACTTGTTACGTATAAAATATTTGTTTGGCATAGATAAATTAGAAACAACATCAGAATGTATCATTGATTGCTTTCTAAATTAGAATACCAGAATATTACGAAAGTTAGAAAACTTTTTAGCCTTAATTTATTTTAATGTTTTTACTTATCTATTGTTGAAGTTACTGTAGACTAACATACTTGTCTGATGTACTTGCTAAGCATAAAATATCGCTTTGGCATAGATAAAATTAGAAATAACATCAGGATGTAAAATCCATTGCTTCCTAAATTAGAATATCAGAATATTGCTTAGAAAATGTACAAATTTTCTAATCTGAATTTTAATGTTTTTACTTATCTATCATTAAAGTTACTGTAGAGTAATATACTTGTCTAATGTACTTGTTACGTATAAAATAATCTATTTGTCATAAATGAAATTAGATATAACATCTGGATGTAAAATTGATTGCGTACTAAATTAGAATACCTGAGTATTACATAGAAAATGTACAAATTTTTAAACTTAATTAATTTTAATGTTTTTACTTATCTATTGTTGAAGTTACTGTAGACTAACATACTTGTCTAATGTACTTGTTATGTACAATATATCCATTAGGCATAGATAAAATTAGATATAACATCTGGATGTAAAATTGATTACGTCCTAAATTAGAATACCAGAATATTACGAAAAAAATGCACAAATTTTTTAACCTTAATTAATTTTAATGTTTTTACTTATCTATTGTTGAAGTTACTGTAGACTAATATACTTGTCTAAAGTAATTGTTACGTATAAAATATCTATTCAGCATAGATAAAATTAGAAATAACATCAAAATGTATAATTGATTGCTTTCTAAATTAGAATACCAGAACATTACGGAAGTTAGAAAATTTTTTAACCTTAATTAATTTTAATGTTTTTATTTATCTCTTGTTGAAGTTACTGTAGACTAATATACTTGTCTAATATACTTGTTACGTATAAAATATCTATTTAGCATAGATAAAATTAGAAATAACATCAGGATGCAAAATGTATTCCTTCCTAAATTAGAATACCAGAATAATGCGAAAGTTAGAAAATGTACAAATATTTTAACCTTAATTTTAATACTTTTGTTTAACAATTGTTGAAGTTACTGTAGACTAATATACTTGTCTAATGTTCTTGTTAAGTATAAAATAATCTATTTGTCATAGATAAAATTAGTAATAACATCCGGATGTAAAATTGATTGAGTCCTAAATTAGAATATTACGAAAGTTAGAAAATGTACAAATTTTTTAACCTTAATTAATTCTAATGTTTTTAATTATCTACTGTTGAAGTTACAGTAGACTAATATACTTGTCTAATGTATTTGTTATGTACAAAATATCCATTTGCCATAGATAAAATTAGTAATAACATCCGGATGCAAAATTGATTGCTAGAAATTAGAATACTAAAATATTGCGAAAGTTAGAAAATGTACAAATATTTTAACCTTAACTAATTTGAATTTTTTCACTTATCTATTGTTGAAGTTACTGTAGACTAATATAGTATATTAGTATACAAATATGTCTAATGTACTTGTTAAGTACAAAATATCTAGTTGTCATAGATAAATATAGAAATAACATGAGGATGTAAAATGTATTGCTTCCTAAATTAGAATACCAGAATAATACGAAAGTTAGAAAATGTACAAATTTTTTAATCTTAATTAATTTTAATGTTTTTGCTTACCAATTGTTGAAATTACTGTAGACTAATATACATGTCTAATGTACTTGTTAAGTACAAAATATCCATTTGAAATAGATAAAATTAGAAATAACATCAGGATGTAAAATTTATTACTTCCTAAATTAGAATACCAGAATATTACAGAAGTTAGAATATATACAAATTTTTTAATCTTAATTAATTTTAATGTTTTTGCTTACATATTGTTGAAGTTACTGTAGACTAATATACTTGTCTAATGTACTTGTTGCATACAAAATATCCTTTTGGCATAGATAAAATTAGAAATAACATCCGGATGTGAAATTGATTGCGTTCTAATTTAGAATACTAGAACATTACTAGAGTTAGGAAATGTACAATTTTTTTTAACTTTATTTTAAGGTTTATACTTATCTATTCTCGAAGTTCTCCCCCCCCCTTGCATTAGGCCGTACATATTTCTTGGGTATTGTTGGGTTTCTTCTCTTACTCATTTATATTTTTTTTACTAACAAACATAATTTTTAAAATTTTCTATGAATATATAATTTTTAATCTATATATAGTGTAGTCATTTTATTATTGAATGCGAAGCAAGAAATAATATAACTTTCATATACTAAAGAATGTTTGTCATACATAAAATTATCTTAAATATCCTGACGTAAAATTATTTCTAAAAGTAGTATTTCAGTGTAATTATAATTATTACAATGTACCGTAATTCTTTTTAAGTTTCATAGTGTAAGAAGATATTTTTCTAAAATGTAAGATATTTTAATAACATTAATTATTTTTAAAGTTTTTCTTACATTAGTTATATATTTCTCATGACGGGTTTATTCGTTTATACTGTTTTCTTAACAAACATATTTAAGTCATTCGTAAAACTTGCTTAAAAAACTAGCATATAGCCAGTCATATGACGAGATCAGTAAAAGTTTTCATTTTCTAGAATTGTAAAGTATCATATGAGGCAAGTAAAAAATGGTTTGGATTTTTGTCTGAGAATTATCTGGTACACGGTCGAAAAATTCGAGGACAGATGGAGAGATAACTTAGGATATTATTATATAGGGGGTATATAGAAGAAACTTTCCTTATTTTGCACTGTAAACCTTAATAATGTATTTTTATAGAATATAACTGTAGAGTTATCCCAAAATATTTACTCTTATTTGTGTAGATGACATTAATAGACAGAACAAAATACACGTAATATTATTAAGGGCATTAATTTTATCTTTATTTTCAAATGTATAAAAACTAAGTTTCCTTTCTTTTTACAGAAAATCTGAATAAAGTATCTTATAAAATATAATTGTTGAGGTATCCACAAATCCCTGCACAATCTTGTGTAAAAGGCATTAATGTATAGAATAAAATACATAGAATATTATAAAGTGGCTTATTTTTGTTGTGAAATGAAACACCTTGGTTGGTTCACTCATACACAAAATACTAGTCAAAAGTACTTGTCTTAATCTAACCTTTGGCCAGGCCGACTTCTCAACTCCATAAAAAAGTCAGCTTCTAATTGGGTAAGGGAAATTTATCACAACGAATTTAATAATACAAGTTCTTACTTACGCGGCTCATTTTAACTTGTTTGTTGCTTGAGAAGTCTATCTGCGTAATGAGGGGTGCAAAACAACTTCGCTTTATGAGGTTCTGCTCGTGCCTGGTTCTGGGTTAGCCTAAGTTTTAGTAAGGTCAAATATATTCATTTTTGTAATCGTTTTCAATGTTTTTCTTTTACTAGTAGTAATATTGTTTAACAGTTTAAGTTACCAGTTTAAAGGATTCTATACCATGTTTACTTGCCTTAAACCTTTTCTTTGTATGTTTTAAGTAAATTAAACGTTAGTTTTATTTTTAAAAGTTTATGTTAATTTATATTTAAAACACATTGCTGATGCTCTGACACGATAACTTTTACAATTCCATTTTTTACAATTTAAGACTGTTTAAGAAGTCTGTTTAATTTTTAGTTTGACTAAATAAGATTGACTGTCAATTTTATCTTTATTTTTAGATCTAGAAAAACTTTGAAATTTCCTTTTATTTTTACTGAAAACCTGAATAAAATACCTTATAAAATATTTATAGAAATATCTACAAATCCCTGCACAATGTTGTGTAGATGTTATTAATGTATAGAATAAAAGTGCATGGAAAAAGCCTAAAATTGTTTATTTCGTTTTTACATACAAATATATAAAAGAAAACTTCAAATTTTCCTATTTTTACTGTAAATTTGTATAAAATAATTTCATGAAATTATTGAGATATCTACAAATCCGAGCTCAGTAGTCAATAGAACATATGATATCTGAAATGAATATTAGAAGAAAAGAATATTAATAATTATAGAAATTATATGGAACAAAAATATAAATAATTGTAAAAATTATAAAGATTTTAAGAAAAAAACTGATAATAAAGGTTAAATCTTAATTAGACGCATTCTTCATTCAGAAATTATCATAAGGAATATACTTTTAAATTCGATTCTCAAAATGCAAAAAAACTACAATTTTTTCTGTTACGCTAATCGTAAAAAAATAAATGATGATCTTAGGCTTTTAGAAATTTGAACCTGTGTTGTAATATACTAAAAATATTTAGTAAAATATAAATTGAATTTATGAAAAACTATTTTTTTTAGAACTACATAAGCAAAAGTATATAATTCATATTTTTAGAACTAGAAGAAATTTTAACAGCATTCTTTTAATGATGTGTGTGCATTGAACTAAAAGGTTTTTAAAATATCCATTTACAGATGGGATATTGGCTTTTTTTGTTAGAAATTGTGCATTTTTTCTTGTATTTTTGCTATAAATGACACGATTGGCTGAAACCCAGCTATACTTTGGAAATTTACCATATTTTTTTTCACCTTAACACTAGTATAAAGAATACATGACTTTATTTATGGGAGTAAGTGTAATACATTTAAATTTCAGTTAAGAGTATACTCGTAAAGTGAAATAAAAAAGTAACCTTTTTAATTTTTGCCGAATGTTACGAAAGTGAAATATTACCCATAATATATCGGGATCTATAAAGTTTTTAATTTTTCAGAATTGTAAAGTACTCTATGAGGCTGGTAATAAAATAGTTTATTTTTTGAATGAGAATTATGTGGTACACGCTCAATAATTCATCTTACTCCTCTAAAGTCTCCCGATACTGGGAATGTAGTTTAGAATCACGTTGAATTCATTTAGACAGATAATTCAAAGTTTTCTTAGCTATCGTTGCATTTTTCCCAATTTTCTTTTTTTTTCCACAGTAATTAATGGAAGTAAAGAAATGAAACTATCATTTCCATCACACTCCGGAGGTAGATATAATTTGTTGTTAATATCGGTGGTAAAATTTTCATGGTAACAAAAGATAATTGAAGATTAAATTTAAAATTATAGCATATGTACCTAACCTATTATTTAAGCCAAATATAAAAGAAAATTATTTACGGAATATCTAAGTTCAGTGATAAAAGTATGAAAATAATGCAGACGATATTTAAGTAATTTATAATGAGAAATGGTTAAAGGAGATGGTGCTAGAAAAACATGCTGTTTTTACCTATTTATGTGACAATTTGATAAATTTAATCGCCTGCTTTGAACCGGAGAAAAAATGGCATTAAATGCTAGATAAGAGGGGAAAAGGGATGGATTTCGAACGTTGCTAACCCTTACTCACCAAGAATTCAATATGGTTGCCTCTACACCACTTCATATATTCTAGGACAGATGGACATAATTTAAGCTATTTTTATAAAGGGGATTGATGAATTTTCGTTTATTTTCATATTTTTCTCTCGTTTTCAACCTAATATTTCAGTAACTTCTAGTTAATTTTATAAAATAACGTCTCAAAATTCTGATTCTGATGATGTTTATAAAGTTCAGGATGTAAAATTTAGAATTTATATAAACTTTTTTGTACCATCATTATATAAAAAGTAATCTATTACGATATTAAAGGATTTGATTTTTTTTTTTAAGTTTTTTCTTCAGAGCTACAAATTTCCAAATTCCCAATAGTAAATCAATTCTTTTACGGGATGTTTAATATTAAATTAGAAATATGATTGTATTTTGTAGTAATAAAGTAATAGCTAATAACCAATCAATTTGTAAGTTACTTAAAGATTTGCGTATAGGGCAATTGATGTAGTTCCTATAATTTATTATAATTTACATTATTTTGAAAGATATCGAAATACAAAAGGGCATTATTTTGGGCAGTGTGACAGTGCAACTATGATTGACATAAGGTTTGCGAAACTGATTTGCTCGCCGCACTCACACGTTGTGGGTTGAATGCCCAAGTTTTTTTCGCGACTCCAGGAAGTGTGTGGTGTGGCCAGTGAAAACGATTGCACTTAAACTTCACCAAAATTTGGAGAGTTGTGATTGGTCTCCAGGAGACGATTCAGGACCATCCTTGGAGTCCCGGTCTTTCTTGTCAGAGCCGGGAAAGGACGCATTGTGCAAAGGACAATGGGCAACGGCACATACGCGTAGCACGTGGAGTGCTTCTTTTAATTTTTATTTTTTTAAATATTTTTTGGCATATTTACTTGTTTTTTGTTCAATATTTGAATGTTGTAATATAGATCAGTGTCATTTTACTATAATTAACCCCTTCCGGTAGGATTTAGTAATGAAAAACTGTGCATGAAATAACCATTTAATTTTTATTTAAAAAACTTGTTTCATTTTACAATTCTTACAAATTCTTAATTAAAATCCACTTTTTACATAGTGTTAAATAATATCAGAAACAGTAAAATTAAGAAAATATCAAAGCAAAACATTAATAAGGTATACAGATAATAGTCTTCAAGCTAGTGGTACTTTTCAAAACAAAGTGCAAAGGAATTCTTAATTGTTTACACCGCCAAGTAGTCTCACTTTTAATTTGATTCTTGTAACACACGTGGCATTTCTTAATAGGTTTTCTTTTATTCTGACTCATTAATTTGGCAATGACTTGTACCAATAAAATTCTAAGTAAACAATATGCAATAGTGACTTGTGATTTTCACAAGTGATAAAAGTGTTGCCAAATTCAGTACACTAGAAATTTTAAACTAAATTAATTATCATATTTAACAGTAACTTTCATCGCATGACGAGTGTAGCTCATCATTGTGCCGTATGGAATGAAAAAACGACCTAGACTCGTCATTTTACCGGAAGGGGTTAAAGACAATAAAAAGTAAACTTGGGTTATAATGCTTTGAAATAACAACAGCAGTGTACTACACCACAGCAGGGATGATACAAAAGAGGATGTATGATATGTTTTGGGTATTTTTTTAGTTAGGAGTGTTGACGTAAAGTAAAAAAAAAATGCTTGTATTTTTCTCTATTTTTGCTAATTTGTAAGACAATATATATGTATTTGTGTTTATTTTGATATTTTTCTATGTTTTATAGACTATTACTGCAATAACTAAAAAATATTTCCATAAAAATCTTATTTACAAATTTTGGCTCCGAACGTGGTCAGTTACCTTAAAATTTAATGATTAAAATTAAAGATTTACGTATTTTCTGTAAATCAAATGTGTACTATTCATTATTTTCATACAACAAAATACAACATTGTGTCAGTCTGAGGCTATGATGTACAGCAAATGTGATCACGTGAATCTTGGTTTTTCCAAAGAAAGCAAGAAGAGAAGAAGCTTTCATTATCCACAGTCAGTATAAATAAAAACTGTAATTTATGTAAATTTTTACGCATTTCACCTAAAGCTTTTTAAAAGACAATAAGTTAGTAAATCTAACGCAGAACACTGCTTCTGGTATGACACAAAATGAAGTAACTTGAATCCTAGCTTTTCCAAAGAAAGAATAGAACACATTTATAACCATTGGCATTGGGTAAAACTGTAATTCATATCGAATATTAAATTAACAACAAAGTTCTCTAAAAATCAACAAAAAATAAGTTATATTTTTGCCCGTAGCCATTAGGAAAAACATTATAGTGTATGCAAAATATTCAAATTGTGTCACTAAAGCATTTTTATAAAGAACTATATTAATCCCATTTCATTACATTCCCTCATATAATAATAGCCTATGTTATCTGTCCACCTGTCCTCGAATTTCAAAAGTGGTTGGACCTGAAATAGATAGAGGCATTCATATTGGATTCTTGACGAGTTAGGGTAGAAAAATTCAAACCGAGTAAAGTTTATCTCCTACTAAACTATCAACTCGATTCTAAAATGAATTGGTATAAATATCTTTCATATCACAGCAAATAAAACTATCGTCTTTAAAACGTTCGAAATTCCCCCTTCCCCTTCATTCGAGCTTTTAATGCTATTATTTCAAGCCCTATTTTCCTCGGTTAAGAGCAGGCGATTCAATTTATCACTTTATCACACAATAATTTGCTAAAAATATTTTTTAGCATTATGACGTCATTCCTTTAACCATCTCACTTAAGGGTTATTCCATGTGAAATCGACACAATTTTAGAACAAATTCTACCTGACCCCCTCCAATTTTGATTAAATTTGGTACAGTAAGTGACTTCATGGTAATAAAGAAAATCCCCAAATCTTATGTTCAAATAATAATTGGTTTGGGAGTTATAAGGCTTTAAAGTTGCCAGATTTGTCTAAAAAATACACTATCGGCATACCTTTAAATTACACTTGCTACTCACCTAATTAAGCTAGAGATATGTGTCTCATTTTCGTATTGCAATAGTAAATATATCAAACAAAAAGCTTTTGTAGCTTGTGATCCCATTATGATCCCAACATGAAACTTTGAGGATTAATTAACAATAATATGAGCAATTTTTGAGATTTTTTTCGAAATTTTAAAAACTTGGCTTTTTGAGAAATTTAAATTTTAAATTTTAATTTAAATTTAAATTTTTAAAAATTTTTTCAAGTCATCATATGTTGTATATCATATGAAAGCCCATTAAAAAAGGTTTAAAATAACACCTTGCACATATCTCTAGCTTAATTAGGTGAGTAGCAGGTGTAATTTAAAGGTATGCCGATAGTGTACTTTTTAGACAAATCTGGCAACTTTAAAGCCTTATAACTCCCAAACCAATTATTATTTGAACATAAGATTTGGGGATTTTCTTTATTACCATGAAATCACTTACTATACCAAATTTAATCAAAATTGGAGGGGGTCAGGTAGAAACCTTGTGTTGATTTGGTATGGAATTACCCTTAATCATTTATTTTAAATTATTTAAATATCGTCTGATTATTTTCGTACGTTTGGTAACTAAACTTAGATATTACGTAAATAATTTTATTTTATATTTTGCTTTAATAAAAGATCAGGTACATGTGTGATAATTTTAAATGTAATCATCGATTATTCTTTTGTTGCAATGAAAATTTTATCATCGATGTTTACAACAAATTCTATTTACCTCCAGGGTGTAGAGCAAATAATAATTTCATTCCTTTAATTCCATTAATTAATATGGCAAAAAAAAATGGGAGGAACTTAATTTCGACATTAATTTCGATAATTTCGACGCAGCCAAGAATTTTTTGAATTATCTTTCTAAATGAATTCAACGTGATTCTAAACTGCATTCACAGTATTGGATTCAACAAATTATTGATCGTGTTCCAGATAGTTCTCGGTCAAAAAAAAATGTACCAGCCTCATATGGATACTTTACAATTCTGAAAAAATTAAAAATTTTACTGATCCTGTCAAATGACGGGTTATGTGCTTGTTTTTTTTTATTTTTATCTATTTTCTTTCTGTAATATGGGATTTACTTCAATTTTCATCATAGCATGGAAAAATGCTCATTAAACACTTCAAAGTACGTTAATGGCTTGGAATAAAAATGTTTAAACAAACGGTTGTTTCAGATAAAACTTATTTAACTACTAGAACTTCAAAGAAAGTTGTTCCAAAACTTTAAAACACAATGTTTCGAAAGTACACTGACTTATTAAGGGTCAGTTAAATTATACTATATTAGTCCTTATAGTTAAAAGTTTGGGTAACCAATTTAAAGATTAAAAGGAAAACTATTTTTCTTTAAGTTCATTTAAAAGCGGAACCCACCTATTTCGCCCTTATTAAACTTAATAACTTCAGTTTCCTTCCATTTTTTCAAACATTTTTAATGCTATACGTAATTTTTCCTGAATAAGAGGAGGAAAGTTTTGATGCATTTTAATGATCTAATGCGTCATTTATATCAATATTTCAACAAATAATTTATTTCCTTTAACACAGACATTCCCAACTTTTTTGGACTAGTTTCCCCTTTACAAGAAAATAGTTTTCGAACGTGCCCTCCTCCGTAATATTTATATTAAATATTAAAATATTGTTTAATAATATCAATGTTTATTATATCTGATTATCCATAAGTTAAATAGATATTAATTATAACTGCCTAAAATTTTTTTATTAAAAAACTTATGTTATCATAAAATGTATTCATAATAAATAAGGAACGAGGGTGTTGAGGCTTAACAATTTATTAACGTCCAGTTTCAATTTTTTAATATTATTCGTAAATCTCCAGGATCAGTAATTATTTTAGGCAGTTAACTAGCTACTTGAAGCCCAGTGGCTTTTGGGTAGTGATTCGATCTACTAGGACACAGGTCCCAGATTCGATCCCCGGGCTGGACAAGGTTCACTTAGCCCTTTCAGTGGGTAGATAAACTGAGGACCAATCATGCTTGGTAAATAAACACTGGGAGGATCCGCTTAAGGTTGGCTATGTAACCGAGGCACATGTTTCTCACCCCAGGACACATCTAATTCTCGGAAACGGAAATTGAAACCGTAAGCCCTGGACTTCTAGGAGCTATTGCTCCACGGAGTTTAGTCTAACTAGCTACTTACTATTATCCCACATCCAGCAACCCCTATAGAAGTCTTTATGGATGAGGATTTCAAGGTAAATTGGAAAATCTGCTTCCACTGTCTAACATAATTCAGCCTGGGTAATGACCTCGATAAAAAATAGAAAAATTATGTTATAGAAAATTATTTAAAAAAAAAAATGATTGGATTTTATTTTGATTGTGTAAAAGTATTTTAGTACTAAATTTAACCACAGGTTCTGAGAAACTACAGGCGTAAGATATGAAACTAAACTAAAACCTAAATTAACAGCATCCGAAACTAGCTTAAACTAAAAAAAATGAATTTATTAATAAAAATATATAATATATATATATATATATATATATATATATATATATATATACAAAACTGATGGTAATTTTCACAAAATATGCTTTATCAACATCTTCTAAATTAGTTCTGACAGTAATTGTTTTAATACTTAAGTAATTGTGTAAATATAAGAGAGAGGACCTAATTTCAATTTCAAAATGTATGTAAAAGGGGGTACCTTTGGGGAGTTAAAATGGTGTGCTCGGAACACTGCTGGTTGATGGGTATCTATGGATCTTTCGTCGGTCTGGTCAGGGGCTTCCTCCTGAATTTTTGGAGTGGGGTCGTGCTATTTGATGCAGGAACACTTCCTGTCGGAATTGGCTGGACTCTTGAACTCGTTCCGTCGGACTTCTCTCCTCCTCTGGACTGTCGATCATCTTCTGTCGGACTTTTTCCTCGTCTCGACTTCTGAACCTCTTCTGTCGGACTCCTCTCTTCGACTCGACTATCGAATACCTTGTAACTTTTTAGCATTTCTTATTTTATTAATTTCATCCTTGTCCCCTCTTCCTTCTTATAGTTCAATCGGAATAGTTGTAAGAAAATATTGGTCTGCTTAAACCCCGCCTTGACACCGCCAACGTGGAAAACCTTACCCCTTCTAATTGGGCACTGTCCCTTTGGGACTCATAAATAACTCCAAAAAGGTACATTCTTATTTAATGTCAAGTACGGAGACGGTATTCTAATCTGGGACTGAGATCAGAACCCTACCCGAGACCACCGTACAAGACAACAATATCCGTAGAATATAATTTTATGGTCCTCTGTCTTTTTACAAAGATGTGATGAGGTCAGATTTAGATCCCGAGCATTTTACTTCTTGTATGAATGAATCAATTATATAACTGATCTAAATCGCCTCATCACAATAAGTCATATATTTGTTTAATTTTAACAGTTAACAAGAAACTGCACATTTCAGACGCTACAATCTTTAGTACTGTAGCTCATGGGTATCCAGATGACGCCCCATCTTGGAAATTACTAAATGTATAAAGGAAAATTATAGGATATTTTTCAAGGTAAAGACAATATTATTCATATGATTTATCAATTATTTTATTGTATTGTTTTATAGATATATCTACTGGTCACATTTTGCTGCCTTAACTCTATTTGACCTTAAAACGTTACATTTTCTTTGGAAGAACTCAACAAACACAGTTTGATATTGCACCTGTTAGAAACCTATGACCGAAAATTCATATGCTTAATTTCTCTAAAATAATTTAAAAAAATTTTATAAATAATTTTTTTCTAAATAAGGAAAAAATTCACATTAATCCTTGCTAATATACAAACATAATTTATATCAAGACTTTCGATTTCATTAAATAAATGTATATAAAGATTATTTAACTTAACAATTGTAGTTTATAATGACACACCCTGATTTATGGAAATGGTGAAATTTAAATGTTGCAGACGAAAGAAGTAAAATAAAATAAATTTTAACTACAGTACGTATAAAATTTATGTAATTACATTTTATATCAAAATATAAATGTTTATTTAGTATGTATAATTAACCTTTCATTGTTAATTATTTTTTATCCTATTTCATTTAATTGCAACATAGCATCAAATACTAAATTTTTCTACTTAAAGTAAGATTGAACACTGAAAAGATAAATTTATAACTCTAAATTAAGGAAACAAGTCGCAAATTTAAACCATTACATATATTGTGATAATAAAATATTTATATATATAGTTATATATATATATATATATATATATAATATATATATATATATTTATATACAATAATAAAATACTTTTAAAGTAAAATCCTACCGTAAATGTTTTCTGTTTCCCATTGAAAAGCTAGATTTCTAATGCAAATTCTAAAACACATTTTTCATAATAATAGAACACTTATTTCCTGGCAAATTGATTTAGGATCGCAGAATTGATTCATTTTTCCTTCGCATTTAAGATACTAAACTTTTAGAATAAACTAGAAGTAAATAAAGACATGATTGGTTACCGGAATAGCATCATTATGAGCCACACTCCTAATAGTTAATAAAAAGACACTCAGGTTTCGTGTCTTCTTCCTTTACGATATGTAATCAAAATATTCTGTGTTTTGTATTCTTTTTCTATTGCGATTTGTGTGTTTAGTGTCAAGATATTTTTTTAAGTGAATTCCTGCATCAATTGCTCGGCTACTACTTTTAATACTTATTTTACAGTGATCACTATATTTTTAATTATGTATTTTAATATAATATTATAATATTTATGAAAATAAAATTAGACTATTAATATTTATAAAACTCTAATATGTAATTGATATGTTAGATTAAGTATTATGAATCTGTAATATGTTTTTTTCTTATTAATATGTAATTTTTACATTGCCAATTTTATGTGTATATAAAAAATATATAAAAATATTTTTTATAAAAAAATAGTTGTGTTTTGATAAATTTATAGGTGTAAATCAGATTTGTTATATATTTAGAAATATATTATGTTATTTATATTTAAAAATATATTTTAAATTTAAATTTTAATAAATATTTTATTTATAAATATTTTTGTATTAATTAAATTTAATTATATTTTTATATATTTAAAAAAAAATTTTCTAATATTAAAAATTTATATTTTTAATAATATATAAAAAATATTTTAAATATGTATAAATATTTATATATTATAAAAATTTATTATATTTATTAAAAATTTATGTATAAAAAATTTATGTTGAAAATTTTTTGAATAAAATTAAATTATGTTTATATATTCAAATATGTAAATATTTTTTTATGTATTAAAATTTTTTGTAATATTATATTATAAGTTTTAATTTCAATCTATGAATAAAAAAATTATAGTAAAAATATAAAATTTTTTTTATATTTAAAATGTATAATATATATAAAATATAAATGTAAAAATCTCTATAAAATGTTATATTAAATAAAAAAATATTATATATATATAAATTATATTCTTATAAATATATATATATAATTTATTAAATTAATATATGTTGAAAAATATCATAAAAAAAAAAAAATATTATATTATCATATATGTTATATTTTCATATGTATATATTATATATATATATAAATAATATTATAGAAATATAATAAATACAAATTTATATAAATATGGTAAATAAAAAGAAATATAATAATATGTCTAATTAAATGTATTAAATTAAATGAAAAATATTAAAAAAAAAATACATATAAATAATGAACAAAAGGTTTCAAACAAAAATATAAAAAAATAATATAAAACACAAGTAACAAGGAATATAAACCATATAAATTAGAAAATAAAAAAAATAAATAAAAAAAACAAACATAAAAAATATAATAATACATAAAAATAATAGAAAAAATTAATAACAAAAATTAAATAAATAAAAATTAAACAATATAAAATATATAAACAATAAATAAATACAAAAAATAAACAAAAAAATCCACAAAACAAAATAACAAAAAAATAATTAAATAAAATAAGCCAAGCCAAATATCAAAATAAATATAACACCAATATTATTAAATAAAAAATCCTCAAAAACCAAATCTGACAAAAGTAAAAAACATTAATATAAAATAGATTCAATAAAACAGAAAACAGAAAACACATCAACACCAATGAAATAATAAAATAATAAAATAGAAAAACCATAAAAATATATAATATAGAATAACATAAAAAATAAAAATGATAAAAAATAAAACTAAAAAATATATTTAAAAACAGAAAAAGTTAAATAGAAATATAAAAAAACAAAATTGAAAATATTACAACACTTGATAATCAAAAATATAAAAAGAAAAAAATAAAAATAAAACTGTAAAACAATAGAATAAAGAATACCCACTTACCAAAACAACAATAAAAAAATATAAAAATATAAAAACATTAAAAATATAAAAAATATACAAACTTTAAAAAAAACCAAAAATTGTTGAATATTTTTATTTTATATTTTGTAAATTTTTCTGTTTTTTTAAATAAAGATTGTAACAAGTGAGGATTGATTCTAAAATCTAATTTTTAAATTCCTTTAATCAAGAAAAAAATAATTTTTCTTTTTATGTATCTTATATTAAACAGTATTCATTTTATATGGAAATAAATTAAATTTTTCATATCAATTATTTTGATGCTTATAATTAAGGAAATTATGATGTAAACAAACTTTTCCACGAACTCCATGTCAGTCAATTGGAACGTCATACTTAATTTTTAAAACTCTCTAACAAGCGATAGTGAAATGCCTATAAATTGAACTCTTTATAGGATAGGAAGAGAATTTATATATTGAAGGATTGAAAAGGAATTCATAGTTTTGATTTACCACTCTTGCTCACTTGAACACCATATGAGTGTTCTAATGTATGGGTTGGCAGATTAACGAAAGCAAACAGACAAATTACTCATTAAACAGTTCATATTAAATGGATATAGAAGTATGAACATTAAATGGATATAGAAGTATGAACGTTAAATGGATATACGATGTTCCGTCGTTTTTCGCGGTTAATGGGGACCAGAACCTTCCGTGAAAGCTGAAAATCCGCGAAGTAGGATTTGTCCTTAGGAATTTTTGTGTATGCTGGTACACGAATGTTTTAAATATGTAAATAGTATTTATACTTACATATTTCAGATAAAAATTACAACAGTATAGGTATTTACTTAAACGTATCAGTGCTAATTAAAAAGGTTAATTACAAACTTGAACACCATATGAGTGTTCTAATGTATGGGTTGGCAGATTAACGAAAGCAAACAGACAAATTACTCATTAAACAGTTCGTATTAAATGAATATAGAATTATAAACATTAAATGGATATAGAAGTATGAACGTTAAATGGATATACGATGTTCCGTGTAAAACGGGGGTACCTTTGGGGAGTTAAAATGGTGTGCTCGGAACACTGCTGGTTGATGGGTATCTATGGATTTTTCGTCGGTCTGGTCAGGGGCTTCCTCCTGAATTTTTGGGGTGGGGTCTTGCTATTTGATGCAGGAACACTTCCTGTCGGACTTGGCTGGAAACACGTTCCGTCGGACCTCTCCTCGACTGGACTGTCGATCACCTTCTGTCGGACTCTCTCCTCGTCTCGACTTCCGAACCTCTTCTGTCGGACTCCTCTCTTCGACTCGACTATCGAACACCTTCCAACTTTTTAGATATTTCTTATTCTATTAATTTCATCCTTGTCCCCTATTCCTTCTTATAGTTCAATCGGAATAGTTGTAAGAATCTAATTGGTCTGCTTAAACCCCGCTTTGAGACCGCCAACTTGGAAAACCTTACCCCTTCTAATTAGGCACTGTCCCTTAGGCACTCATAAATAACTCCACAAAGGTACATTCTTATTTAATGTCAAGTACGGTGACAGGATTCTAATCTGGGACTGGGATCAGAACCCCGCCCGAGACCACCGTACAAGACAACAATATCCTTGGAATATAATTTTATGGTCCTCTGTCTTTTTACAAAGATGTGATGAGGTCAGATTTAGATCCCGAGCATTTTACTTCTTGTATGAATGAATCAATTATATAACTGATCTAAATCGCCTCATCACAATAAGTCATATATTTGTTTAATTTTAACAGTTAACAAGAAACTGCACATTTCAGACGCTACAATCTTTAGTACTGTAGCTCATGGGTATCCAGATGACGCCCCATCTTGGAAATTACTAAATGTATAAAGGAAAATTATAGGATATTTTTCAAGGTAAAGACAATATTATTCATATGATTTATCAATTATTTTATTGTATTGTTTTATAGATATATCTACTGGCCACCCTTTTTGGCTGCCTTAACGCCCCCTATTAGCCCCTTAAAACGTTACATACCCTCTTTGGAAGAACTCAACAAACACAGGGGTTGTTATTGCACCTGTTCGAAACCTATGACCTAATACAAATTCTATAGTGCTTAATTTCGATTAAATAAGGAAAGAAATTGACATTAATTCTTTGATAATATATGAGCAAACATAGTCTGAATATATGAATTTTGAATTGCTGAATAGTCTCAAGAAAATTGGAACAAAATCATTAAAGATACTTAATCTCAAAAAATGAATTTATATCAAACCTTTCGATTTCATTAAATTAAATTTGGATATAAACAGACTTATTTAATTTAACAATTGTAGTTTATAATAACACCCTGATTTATGGAAATGGTGAAATTAAAATGTTGTGGCCGAAAGAAGTGCACAATGCAATAAATTTTAACTACAGTACGTATAAAGGCATATATAAATACCTTTTATATAGAAATATAAATGTTTATTTAGTATGGGTAATTTAACCTTTCATTGTTAATTATGTTTCAGTCCTATTTCATTTAATTGCAACATAGCATCAAATGCTAAATTTTTCTACTTAAAGTAAGAATTGAACACTGATTACAATAAATTTATAACTCTAAATTAAGGATATCAAAGATGCAATATTTAAGCCATTACATACAGTAGTTATAATATATATATATATATATATATATATATATATATATATATATATATATATATATATATATATATATATATATATATATATATATATATATATATATGAATGAAATATCGGCGAGACTCATTCAGAATCACAACACAGTTTATTTCTGGTAATAAACATGAAATCCGTACAACATGCAGACAGCTTTACAATCTCGTGCAAACAGACAATCTGATCCCGCACATACACTTTTCAAGTAGGGATTCCTAAGGTAATAGACTACGAATAATCCCGTGATCACGTGATACAAAATACCCATGTTTAAAGATAACTCGCTAACTATTGGCTAAAGTAGTCCAGACAGACGCTGCACTAAGTCTATAGCGTGTCTGGAGGAAAAACTCAGAATGACCGCGCAAACCCCGAACTCACTTTATGAACAAAAGTTATTAAATTAATATTAAAATATGTAAATAAGGGATTTTAATATTACATATATATATATATATATATATATATATATATATATATATATATATAAAATAGCCGCATGTGGCACTAGTGTGTAGCTGTGGTAGAATACATATGTGATACTGCAATATTTTTGAGAATAAAAATCATCAGTAATCACAAGGAAAAAGTAATATTAAACTACTCTTGAAATAATGCTCTTGTACAAACACTTATAGTATGCTGTCCATGGCCTTAATGTAGACGTCCAATCAGTGTAGCACTAAAAACATAAAACAATTAAAAGGAACGAAAGTATGCGGAATACACTACAAAAGATTAAACGGTTCTACTTAAGAATTGGGTTCCCCTTGGCAAACTTGGCGAAAATATTGGCAATATTTACTAAAACACAAAGGTAAATTATCCAAGCATTGTATTTCTTGCTTTTTGTGGCGACTTTAATTAATGCAGAGTGCACCATCGTAATAGAATTATATACTCTTAATTAAAGAAAACGACTTAAAAAAACAGACATTTATATTTATGGGCAATTAATCCTTTAACAGTTTGCAAACGCAACAGCTCCAAATTATTAGAAATCAACCATAGAGAACCATTAATGGTTTGTTATATTTAATTTTTTTAAGCATCGCGCAATTTTATTATATAAGAAAAGAGTTATACAAGGAGAGTTGGATGCAAATATTACATAAATTATAATATAGGTACAGAATGTTTGAACACCGTGAGATCGGAAAAAAATGTTAGGCGACCATACTTAAACCATTATCGCCAAGTTGGCGGGGGAACCCAATTCTTAAGTCAACCCGATTAAACAGAGGCTATAGCTGATTCCTACCGTTGCACATACCTCTAATAAGTTACATAAAATTAGCAATGTCCACGATGGAAAGTATTCATTACTCTCTGTAAATCAGTAATAAAATTTATATTAATCTAATTGTACATTAAAGATACACAGCACTATACTCATTGTTTCTTAATTCAGAGGCATATTCTTATGGCTAGCATATAGCCCGTCATATGACGGGATCAGTAAAATATTTAATTTTCCAGAATTGTAAAGTACTCTATGGGGCAGGTAAAAAAATGGTTTGTTGTGTGACTGAAAATTATCTGGTACACGATCAGTAATTTATATATCTTCATACTCTTTTAAAAACTCTCAATAATGTGGATGCAGTTTAGAATCATGTTGAATTCATTTAGTCAAACCGTGTGGTTATGTATTGCTGAAGCATAAGGAAAAGACGCAGATTGAAAACACCTTTTATTGAAAACACCAAAGTAAAATAAGAATTACGAGGTACATTGAGCTTTTATAGTTTTAAGATCCTGCGTCCAGCCAATCAAATTACAGGCAAAAACTAATTAAACACAACCAATCAAAACACAAAAGGATCAATTAAAGAAAACCTCGTACGTCAAAGAAAGATATTACTTATATACAACGATAATCAGCCAAGTCATCAAGTATGAGTGCGATTATATATTTGAACGTGTATAAAGAACAAACACACAAACGAGCAATATTCTTAATTTTCACAAACTTATTAATTTTCATAGATATATAAATTAAAATAGTTAAAAATATATATTTAGATAATAGCAAATAACCACACTTTTTGCACGCATTGTTATTTAGAAACAAATATATAGAAGTGTACGAAATATACTAGTGATGCAGTTAAGAACTGAATTAGATTGTTTAAATAGATATCACTCTAACATTCTGAAACCTAAATTCTATGTATACTACCGCGAAATTCGATTTCACCGACGAAACTTCTACTCTAGTGTTAGAACCTTAAATATTTGAATATCAAAACAGACCTTCCCTTTCCTTACACCCTTTTGTTTGAAAGGGATTGAACGTACCTGGTAAGGCATAAATCGTGTAAGTCAAATAAGGTTGTAGTTGCACTACTTCAAACTCAAATGTTTAAACTAATTACAACAAAATATTTTCATCGTAGTTTGTCAAACTACTGTTAACACTATTATTTCGCCTTATGCAGATTTGCAGGTTTCAATTAAATAGAAACCAAATGTGAGAAAGTTTATTTTATCTCAAGTTTCTCGACTAATACGTAATGTTTTACTAAAAACATTTACATCTTTTTCAATTAAAAAAAAAACAATATCCCGAGCTTTTTCTTGAGCTTTTAAAAAACGGATGCATGGCATAAATTATGAAAATCGATAAAACTAAACTTAACCATAAATGGTGAAAATGCATTACACATTTATATATAGTTTTTAAGTTTTTTTTAATTTATTGCATTTTAAAACATAAATTTACTTATTATTTTAAGAGTTTGTAAATGACGAAATGAAAATTTACTGTAAATGAAAAGAGAAGCACATTATTTCGTGTTTAAAGTGATGGATACATGTAGTACGCGATTAAAAACAAAATAAGTATATGAAGATCGTTTAGAATTGTCTATATAATCTGAAATTTGAAATATTTTTCAACAAATTTTACATTTACATCTTATATTCCTTTGCTGACCTTTGCTTAGTTTTTAACTGCTTCATATCACTTAATGTAACCTAGTTTCTTGGAATCGGTTCATTGCACAATAAGCATATTGAACAGTATACAGTGAGAAAGCCATGGTAGCTCAGTCGGCAAAGGCAGCGTTCTCGCAACTGAGTGGTTGCGAATTCGGAACCCGAGCCGGAATAAGATCCATCGTGTTTGCTAAAGGTGACTGGGGAACGTAAAATATGTTCGTGGTCACAAAGTTCTCTAAGTTCTCAAACGATACCTCTGGGGATCTTCTGCTTGGTCCCTGCTTCTAAATTACACGAACCCAGTGGGGGTAATGTTACTCTCGTCCGTAGCATTCCTTAAGCTACACTGGCTCACCGGGTGGTGTTAAATGAGTAACAGATTTGCAGCCTGTTATGGTTTGGTTTGGTTTGGAGTGCTACGGTCTACTTTTTGCAACACGAGGGCTAATGAGACCGGGACCTACTGCTTAAAGCCGATTCCGAACGTCTACGAACATCCATGCCTTAGTGGGATTCGAACCCACGAACTCCGGATCCGAAAACCAGCACCCTAACCAATCAGCCATCATTCTGCACAGCCTGTTATGGAGTAACGATAATGTCTGTATCGCCTGCTGCGTTGTAAAAGAAATGTATACAGTGAGAGCATGTAAAATTGCTTCCAGTCAGTGTATATGGCATAGAAATATAATTTAAGAATCAGAGATAAAGCTGCTATGTGCCAAGCCCACGTTAGAAGTTTTTAGCATTTAGTTACAATTAATTTATTTAGTAGTACTACGGACAATTTCTTGCAACTTGAAAGCTAATTAAACTGACGCATGCCGTTTTAAACCTCTTTCAAACAGTAGAGACATAATTAAGATATACAAGCTCATTTCGTTAATATTAAATTCTTATATATAAGGATATTGTCCAGTGCATGCTTATTGCCATTCACATTTTATTTTGATTTAATTTCATAAATCGCCCTGTGACACCTACCTTGATGGCGTAAGGCGTTTGTAATTCTAAGATGGATATTTTTTTTCAATTTAGATAAACCCTCCTTAGGGAGATCGAATGATAGCCGAATGGTTAAAGGGGAAAGGGTGTACAGGAAGATGATTCAACACAACACTCCGAGGTTCTATCACTGCTCGCTGACCAATAAGGCAATTTCATGCAGCATAGCACCTCTCAACTCTTGACAAATCCAGCTTTCGTTTTAAACGGAAGGGCAACATTTTGGTTGCCTATTGGCTATCGTAAACATGGAAATGAACGAGAAGGGTATTAAAGTGGTTCGTGACGTTGCATAAAGTCGCTTTATAGTCTTTCTTGTGAACAGGACTTTTAATTTATAAATTATTAATTTCATGCTGCCCTGTGTGATATTAAAATGTATTTATCGTGTGTAAAATGTATTTATTCTATTAAAATGTATTTCCCCACGTGACACCTTACTAATTACGTCATATTCCAAACTTTGTATGTAACTACAGAATCTCTGTTAATGTAAAGTAATTCATGCGATTTATTTTATCTAAACATGTGTATTTTTACAATGCAGCTAAACGAAGTTGTATAACTCATGACGAATTTTTTAAAGAACACTGTTTTTAAACTCTTTAATAGCAAAAGGATGAAGTTTATTTTATCTAACGCTTGAACACATTTTCAATGAGTCACAGATTTAACAAAACTTTACTTCATCCCTACTACTGATCGAAAGATCGCTAAATGGTTAGGACGCTAATCTTCGGTACCGGAGTTTATGGGTTTGAATCTCATGTGGCATAGACGTTCGTAGCCGCTCAGAATACGCTTTAAGCGTATATAATAGATACCAGTTTCATTAGTCCTCGTGTTGCCAAAAGTAGACCGTGTAACTCCAAGCGAAACCATTCCTAAAATTCTATACATTTTGTGTTTAACCAAACATAAAATAAATCATACTCATTATACAAAGGTTATTTCATCATAGTTTTCTGATTAGAAATAAAAAGAACTATTCCAAGAAATGACGATTAATTTTTTGATTTATATATTTTTACGAGATTTCAAGAATTCTATATAAGACGTTTGTTAACTTTCAAAACTAACTTTTATTGCTTTTTATCGATTTGCTTAAAAATACAATATGTTACTAGAAATATATTTAGATTAAAGTTGTTCAGTTGTGAAGCAAAATATTAAGTATTTTTAGCTAATATACGTTAATAGTCATCAAACTGAATTCTTTTAATGTTCCACGCGTATTGGTTTTAAGCATTGCATGTCCTTTTTATGTGGGACTTTGAACATACTATTGCCATTTTTATTTATAAATCTTAAAAAACTTTTGATTGATATCCTAAGAATTTACGGTGTATATAATGAAGAAAGAGATAATAATATAAAACATATCTTCTCTTTAATTTTAGATTCTTTCACAATTTTGTCGCACTTCATATTGCTTTCGGAATGCTCTCCATCTCTAAAGCAGGACCAAGAAGGAAGAGATGTATATGAATGTTAAACATTCCAAGAGAAAACACATTTAACTCATCTTATAGGTAAGCCTGTATTTGATTCTATTCGATCTTCTATTTTGGAAAACATCAGTTTTGTTCACTTCGTATAGGATAATGAATACATGAGAAGTTTTGGTGGCAAAAGCCCCGTAAGCTAATAATAATGATATCTTAAGCATTTTCGACAAATATATAAAGGAAATATATTAATAATAAGGAAAATATGTGTTCTTTTTTAAATAATTCCGGTTCCTTTCACAACTTTGTCAGACTTGACGTGGTTTTAAGGGTATAACAGAAACGGTGAACCTTATTGTTCTTATAAAGAGTTCGACACTAAACCCTTTATAGAGGGACTCCTTGCAGGACTTTGGAAATTCATCCATACCTGGTCCCTGATGATATTCCAAGAGGGGTGAGATGTCTTGTCAATGTTAAACATTCCAAGAGAAAACTCATTTAGTTCTTCTGATTAAAAACCCAGGATATGAACTTGCTTAATCTTCTTTTTTGGAAAAAAGCAATTTTGTTAGCTTCCTATACGGTTACTCCGCTTATTTTAGGCATTAGAATTATTTTTCAGAAGACTCTTGAGCACTGCGTTTATTTTATTTTCCGAGGTGTCACAAAGATTCAATATCAGAAAGTATAATGAACTAAGCCGTATGGGATATTCAGATGGCTAGCAGCAGCCAGATGGGATATTCTAGTATATGACTTAAATCAGCAACCTGTGCGTCAAAATTAGTTTTTAAGTCACACTATAAGACCGACTATATGATACCTAACTATCTCGTTCCATTTCTGTCTAGTAGATTGGTTTGATATGGACTGAAAAACTACAAAACTTTTTTTTGTTACGCTTTTGCTACCTAATGACTTATAGGTGAGGAGCCTAGGACTGTTTAACCCCTTAACTTGCACGCTCGAGTTCACTCGAGCGAGCTAAACTGGCCAAACTGACCACACTCGAGATAATTCGAGTGGCGTTGTACTTTATGTTTCAATAATTTTTCACACTCGAGTTCAATCGAGATTTGAAAATAACAATGGGAAAGCAAAAAAAAAAACAATCGTTTTTTAATATTTGTCATTTACATGGGATTGTAAGCTATAACACTTATTCAAGTATAAAATATAATTTTTTCGTACTTTTCACTTGCTGTGTGTTTTGATAAAAGAGATAGCAAAGGAAAAAGAAAAAGAAAAGACAGTTGTTACATGTGTAATAGTTGCAATGTTGGGCAATGGGCTACACATTCGAAAAATATCACACAAAAGAATTTAATTTTATAAATACTAGTATTGTTATTATTTATGTTTTAAAATTATAAATAAATATTTTTATTGATAATAATGTTTATTCTGAAATGGAAATTCGAAAAGAAAGATAAAAAAAGGTCTATGAGCTTGTAATATTACAATATTCGACTATTTTCTGCAATGTTATTAAAATCTAAATTGCGATAAAAATTTTAATTATTTTTGTATTTTTGTAATTTTTTTGGCAAGACAACGTTCTAAATTGTGTTTTTACATAAAAAAAATTGATTTTGCCTTTTTTTTTAAAAAAACTGTACATTAAGGGGTTAAAACGTATTTCGAATTGCTACCAGCATACTTAAAGGAGTTAGTGTTCGTGGGTTCGAATCCCACTGTGGCATGGATGTTCGTAGCCATTCGGAATCGGCTTTAAGCAGTAGATCCCGACCTAATTAGCCCTAGCGTTTCAAAAAAGTAGACCGTAGCGCTCCAAACCAAACCAAACCAAACTCTAGGAGGAGCAATTTTTGAAACCACGGACTCGTACAAAAAAGCAGAACCCTACCATTCGGTCATCTTCCAGCTGTCTAGGACAAACTTCACTACAAACTAAACAATTAACAACGATGAAATATTTTAGGCTTTATTTGTTTGGGTTTACAGGTAAAACAAACTGTTTAACTGATCACTGAATCGTTTTTGAATAATACATTTCAAAGTGTGGCATAAACCTTCTTTGAAAATTTATAAAAAAAAGTTTGAAGAGTATTCTTTTTATATTAGACCTACAACTTCCACAGAACTATATTTCAGCTTAAAAAAAATCATTTGAAATTACTTTAAAAGATGAAAACTTTGTCTACATTCATCAAGTATCGTAATTAACTAAGCTAATGATACACCAGGGTTTTCAAACTACTCTTTTAGAAGCTTCTAAACACTTTTTTATAACTCAACTAAACCAAGCAGTCATTAGGAACACGCGTAAAAATTAACGTCATAGCTTTCAATCCATTTCAAGAAACAAATATTTAAATATTTCTTGCACTGTTTCCTGGAGATGATTTGCTTTAAAAATCTAAATTCTTTAAACACGGAGCACTAATGGGGCAACGAGAAAAGATTTTCTTTCAAAACTCAAAATGATTTTCGTATGGAAATTAAACTAGATTCGGAATACTAAAATGTAATCATCATAAATTACGCATAAAACAAGGTGTCATTTGCAAAAGAAAGGTGCGTTATTGCTAACAAGCATGAAAGCAGAAGCGAGAATATAACCGTGCATTTGAAAGTGAGATGTATCACAGTTTCCTTTTTAATGATCTGGTTTTGTTTCCATACTTAAACGTGATGTAAGAAGGCGAGCATTTTTTGCTAAACTACATCTCTGTAAACAGATATACCCTAATTGATTCCTTTACTATAACTTTCTGTTTATGCTTATTTAAGATTAAAATCCCAGCAATGCAAGCCTCTTGTTCAGTAATTGTCTTTTGTGTTGGTGTAAAATAATTAGGATTTAAAAATCGGCGTATTTTAATTGTAAATGTTTTAAATATTTGCAGGTTTATTATCTCAACATAATACGTTTATTTAAAGAGAACACATTTTTATCGTCATTTTGTTCATTTTTTAATTTAGTCTTAAAGTACAATGTAGGAAGTTATAATTTGAATTACTACATATACTCATTTACCGTGTATTTTAAAAATAAACGGTGATTAATTTAAGATGCTTATGAAAACTATTCATGTACTTAAAAGATATTGCGAACTTCTCGTCATATCATTTAAACAGTAAAAAATATTTAATACAAATTTTACTCACAAACAAGACTAATTATAAACATCAAATAAATTACTTTTTAAATAACAAGTTCTTTTTAGTAAATCACGTAACTTAATAATTAGAAGACTAATTTAATAAAAATTCAAATAATTCAGAAAACATGCGGAATTTCATTCAATCATTTACACATGAATCTTATATAATCCTTATGTATTTTCATTATGATGTAATCATATATGACTATATGATTACAGTATAATGAAGTTATATGATTATATATCATTATATTTAGTCAGCTAATTAAACTGTTAAGATAAAAAAAAAACGTGGAGCCATTTTGTCGGCGACAGTTGGAAAACGTGCTGAATAGATATAAAATTTATATCTATAGTACAGAAAGCTTTGGAAAATGTATTGAAAGAATTTTAAGTAGAGAACATTCCTTTGATTAAGACATTTAAAGACTGGAAAAAAGATTTTAAGGAATTAGAATGGGAGAGAGAAGGTTTTTAAGGAAATATTAAAGTGAAATAATTTTGATATATTATACACACACACACTATCTATCTATCTATCTATCTATATCTATCTATTCTATATATATATATATATATATATATATATATATATATTATATATATATATATATATAAAATTTAGTGTAAAATCATTCAGATAAATTATTTTAAAACACTAATCTATTTTCAAAATATCACATTATTTAATAATTATAAGTCTAGTTTATAACATTCATTTTCAAAATTTTGTTCAAACAAAACATAAGATTGGGTGATATTTTGTCAAATAACGGAATTACCCATTGACTGCTGAAGATTAAAAAAAGTTTCTTCTCTACTTCGTTTTAGACTGCATAGTGACCCAATTGCATAGAAACTACAATCAAAGTCAAGGTCACTATGCCGTATGCACACACAAATACTTAAGACTTAACGATGCTTCAGCAAATAACGGAATTAGCCATTGACTATTGAAGATTAAAAAAGATTCTTCTCTACATCGTTTTAGACGACATGGTGACTAAAATTGCATCGAAACTACAATCAAAGCCGCATATACATACAAATATTTAAGACTTAAAGATGCTTCAAACAACGGAATTAGCCAATTGACACTTTTATAAGATTCGTCTGTACATCGTTTTTCACAGTATAAGGGCTCGAATTGCAGTGAAGCTACGATCGATGTCGTAGCTTCACTGTGTATTAAATGTATTAAAATACATTTAATCACAAATGTATTAAAATACATTTTTCGATATTACCAGAATATACACAAAAATGCAGAAATTATTTATATTTGAACACAGTAGTACACAGATTTGTAGCAATACGAGCAATATATTTTAATTTATATTAGGATAAATATTTTTATTCTTTAATTTCTTAAATCATTAATGAAACATTTTAAGGCAATTTAAAATATTTTAAAGGAGAACACACGGTTATTTGGCAGTATTCATAATATTATTGTACAAAATTTTACGATTTATCTATTTTTAAAACATGCAAGAAACTTGATTATTTTACTCCTAAAGTTTGGGTTTTAGAGGAATTACAATTCCACCATATTTAATGTTTGTTTTCAAAGGACTGAATTTAAAAGTTGTTAAATTAACGTTATGATAGCAATGCATGTCCTAAAGCAGTGGTCGGCAAAGTGCAGCACCAGAGCCGCATGTGGCTCTTTGGCTCCTTAAGTGCGGCTCTGGTACAAATATCCACGGAAGGCGCAAAACTATTTTCATTTAAAAAAACTTGGTAAGAAAAAAATTACACCTTATTTTGATAAATAAAAATTCTTCTATAAATTGAGAACATGTATAATTTTTTGTTTAAGTTTGAAGATAGATAGGTAATTAAAATTTTGTCCTGTCTTGTTAAAAAGTTATGTTTTTCAATCTATCTGCACAACTTACAGATATTTTTATATGATTTTATTACACCTGCTATATATATTTGTGGTTCCGGTACAAAGTTTGTAATCAATTTTTGGATACATTCTATTTGTCCAAATGTTAATTTTTCTTCTACTTTTAGTCATATTAAAACTTTCGTTATTTTAATGATGGAAAAAAAATTTCTTTTTAGTGCAGTTACATGTATTAATAAAATTGTATTTTTTAAAAAGATTTTTTAAAATTTTTTATCAATTTAATAGCGATAATAATTTTTTACTTGTGGCGTTAGAAAAAAATATATTTGTAATATTTTTATTACTAAATAAGTATAATAATAATTATATTAATAATAATTTTACTAAACAAGCAGATTTGAATCCCAATTTTTTTTTTAATTTTTGTAATGTTCATATTTGGCTCTTTTGGCTAATAAGTTTTCCGACCACTGTCCTAGAGTATACTATTATATTTGAGATTTACAAAATAGGAATTTTTATTTATTTATTTATTTATTTATTTTTATTTTTATTTATTTATTTATTTATTTAATTTTTTTTCACAACGAGTTTTGAATAAATAGTCTATATTTTGCATTTTCTACTAAATTTTATATTCCAATTTTTTAATTAAAGTCTAAATATTAGAGAAGGTAAAAACTTTCTATCACAATATAATATAAAATGTTAAGCTCACTCAAGTAAACAACGATTCAGTAGAGAAAGTATGAAGAAAGTTGTAGTTACACTAGTATCACTCAATGACTTGTAAAAGTAGACTGCATGAGTCTGCATTTACTTTGTGTGAACTGCCGAACGATGACCAAATGGCAGAATGTTGCTCTTCAGTACCGGAGTTCATGGGTTCGAATCACGCTGCTGGTATATATGTTCGTAGATGTTTGAAATCCACTTTAAGCAGTAGGTCTTGGTCTCATTATCCCTCGTGGGCAAAACAGTAGACAGTAGTTCTGTAAACCAAACCAAACCAATACTCTCTGAGTACTTTCTCTCCCGATTTATGCCTTACTTACGTTGTCTTTGCTTTTTATGTTAATGAAAATTATTAGTAGTTTAATTGGTTTAGAATTATATTTAAACATTAAATACGTTTCAACGCAAAAATTTTGCATGGAAAAGTGTTCAGATAAACACATACAACTCTAAAGACATTTATTCCTACAGAAAGACTATATTCAATTTTACAGAAAAAGACTACGTAATGTAAGATTAGTTTTGCGTAACTAGTAAAAAAAACTGAATATCTGTCAGACATTGGTAATTCTTTTTTCTAACTAAAGCTCTTATTCATTTGTAACGTATTTATAAAATTTTTCTCCTTTGGCATTTTCCAAGTTATAAATTGCTCCGAAGTATAAAAGTTTCATTCTTCAAGCTGTGTAACTACTTTAAAAGAAACGAAAAAAGGTTCGGGGATTATTAGGATAGAGTTTCTTTTTTTTTCTCTAATGACATCCTTTCTTTAACGATATAAGATGAATCAGCCTTTGGAATTTCTTCAGAAAATTCATTATACTTTTGTTTTAGAGTGTTTTATACTTTAAAAATAATCACAGTTTTAGAGCTGTGATTCAAGATTTTATTTTAAGCAGAGAAGGAAAATCTGTCTCTGCAACTTCTTATATATCCGATATTAATAGAAATACGTAATTTAATCATAAACGTATGTGTATTGAAAATTCTAATGTTTCTAGATGTAAAAAATGATTAAAGGTCTACTCCTTTCCATAAGTCTAAAACATGTTAGACTTGATATTGTGAAATTTTTGCAAGATGAATCAACATAGTCGCGATATCTGACGTGAATTCACGTCATTTCCAAATCTGGACCTGATTGCTGCTGACGTACATACCCGTCAGTTCATTTCCTTTTATTTAATACTATTGAAATTAATTCACTTCATTTAAAATTTTATTGCTAATCGCATCAGACGTGAATTCGTGTCATTTAAAATTTCATTTGCCATTGCTGTGAAAAAGAATTCACCCGGTTTCAAATTCCTTACCTGATTGCTGCTGAAACAAATACTCTTCAATTCATTTTCTTCTCTTTAATACTATTGAAATTAATTAATTTCATTTCAAATTTTATTTCTAACCGCCTCAGACATGAATTCATGTCATTTCAAATTACATTTGCCATTGCTGCGAATAAGAATTCAAGTCATTTCAGATTCTGTACCTCATTGCTGCTGACGTAAATACCCGTCTATTCTTTTATTTAATGAGTCTAAAATTTATTTACTTCATTTCAAATTTTATTTCTAATCGCCTCAGACGTTAATTCATGTTAAATTCCGGATTTCACATCATTTCAAAGTACATTCGTGTTTTCTACGAACGGGAATTCACTTCATTTCAAATTCTGTTCCTGGTTGCCACTGGCGTTATTCCCCATCATTTCATTTTCTATTATTTATTACCAAGGAAATTAATTCACTTCATTTCAAGTTCTATTCCTCGTTGTCTCAGGGAATTTGTCATTTCAAATTATATTCTTGTTTTCTGTGAACGGGAGTTCATGTCATTTCAAATTCTGTTCCTGGTTGCCACTGGCGTGATTCCCCATAATTTTATTTTCTATTATTTATTACCGATGAAATGAATTCACTTCATTTCAAATTATATTCCTAGTTGCCTCCGGAAATGCATGTCATTTCAAATTCGTGTTTTCTGCGAAAGGGAATTTACGTCATTTCCAATTCTATTCCTGAGTTCCACTGACGTGATTCCCCGTCAATCATTTCCTGTTATTTATTACCGATGAAATGCACTCACTTCATTTCAAATTCTATTACTGGATGTCTCTCTCATAATTCCTGTTATTTCAAATTATGTTCAAGGTTGCTACGAGCCGATATTCATGTCATTTCAAATTATATGCGTAGTTACCGCTGATAAAAATTCACGTCATTTTCTATTTGTTAAAGTGTCAATAAATTCCCTTCATTTCAAATTCCATACCTGATAACCGCTGACGTGAATTTATGTCCTACAATTTCTGTTTTTAAATGCACTAACTTTATCACTTACGTGTAGTACTATAAAAAATAGAAAAAGGACTATAATTTACACAATGTATTTATTCTTTTATTTAGGTTATATTTTGATACCTCAATGCATTCATATTTGAGCTTATTACCATTTAATTTTTATCCTTGCCTACATGATACCTATTTACGATAACCAACTTCAGAATTTCATTATTTTCCTCAATATTCGGTATCATAAAATTTGCCAGTAAGCCGAATATTTGCCGATTGTGCCAATTAGATAGCTTAGAAAACATATTTCTAATTAATAATGTAATTTCAAACGTATGTTGTAAAACAGAGTATTAATTGTAATGTATCATGTCCAGTATTAAAAAGAAACAGTTTCATCAAAACACACCTGTGGGTTAAACATTTCAGTGTCTCCGTGCTACCTCTAATCATAAACAGTGGGTAAATCCTGGTTCTTTTAAAACTTCTAAACATCTTTGACTTTAATTGAGCCACGATAGCTGAGTCGGCAAAGGCAAAGCTCTCGTAACTGGAGAGTTGCGGGTTCGGAACCCGAGTCTGCCTATAATCCGCCGTGTTCGTTAAAGGTGACTAGGGTATGTAACATAGTTCCTAGTCACAGTGTTCTCCAAGTTCTCAATCAATACTGTTTGCAATTCCATTTTTATTTGTTTCGTCGAAGAACATAGTTATGTACTGTACACTAGTACATAGTTATGACTGTACAATAAAGAGAGGGATTTGGGGAATGCTCGGAAAGTTTTTGACGGCCCCGCGACACATTGGCGATCGCCAAAGCGAATTCCCAACAAATACCTATGGGGGTGACAGGTCAAGCCTATGGGTGTTCTGCTTTTAAATTACGAGGCCCCACTTGAACATAAGTTTAATTCACCCTAGCGGTGCTCGTTAAAAGAAAGGTGCACTTATTTGCCTTAATATGAGTAGCATATGGCTCAATCGTGCTTGGTTTGACCAAGTGGCATAAGAAAAAACAGTAACAACTTTAACTTGTAAATCTTTTACAAATGAAGGGCAACTATCAAAGTTAATAAAATAGATTAGGAAACATATTTTCCATTGAATCTATAATGCGATTTGAAACATTTTAACTGGATCTGGCATAAATAGTAATTATCAGTCGTATCACCTTTATAATAATAGCCCAAGTAATCTGTCCATCTGTCTTCGGATTTATGAAGCTGTTGTAACTGAAATAGATAGAGGCATCCAAATTGGATTCTTCATGAGTCAGGGTTAGCAACGCTTGAAATCTACCCCCCCCCTTTCGAGCGTTTAATGTTATTATTCAAAGCCCTATTTTCCCTGTTAAGAGCAGGAAATTAAATTCATCAATTTATCACATTATAAGTTGATGAAAATAACAGTTTTTCCAGCATTATGACGTCATTCCTTTAACCATCTCATTGAATCATTTCTTATTTTAAATTATTTAAATATCGTCTGCATTAGTTTCATACGTTTTATCGATAAACTTAGATATTACGCAAATAATTTTCTTTTATATTTGGCTTAAATAATAGATAAAGTACATATGTGATAGTTTTAAATTTAATCTTCGATTTTATTTTGTTCCAATGAACATTATATCATCGATATTAAAAACAAATTTATCTACCTCCAGGGTTTAGTGGAAATGACTGTGTCATTCCTTTACTTCCATTAATTATTGTGGTAAAAAAATTTGGGAAGAACTTAACGATAATTTCGACGTAACTAAGAAAACTTTGAATTATCTTTCTAAATGAATTCAGCGTGATTCTAAAGTGCATTCACAGTATCGGGAGACTCTAGAGGAGTATGAAGATAAACAAATTATTGAGCGGGTACCAGATAATTTTCCGCCAAAAAACAAACCGTTTTTTTAACTCCCTGATAGGGTACTTTACAATTCTGGCAAATAAAAATTTTACTGATCCCGTCATATGACGGGCTATATGATAGTTTAGAAGATTCTGTAACTCAGTAATTTCGGACATCATTTTTCTTAAATTTTAAAGAATCAGAATCGAAAATATATTAACATTTCATATTAGGAAAACATATTTTACCGTTAAATTCATAAAACGAATTTTAACACATTTGTTGTATGCAGTAAATTGTAACATCCTTTAACTGATATTTTGAAGAATTAAAATTGAAGGTATTTTAACACTTACGATAAAAAAAAACAGATTTTCGATTACAATGTGTATTAAATACAAATTGTAATTTAACACATTTACTTTAGAGCAGAAGTTTTAATTTTCAGTCGTATGTTGTACGCAGCAAATTGTGACATTACTTCACTCAAATTTTGAAAAATCAGAATCAAAGTTATATTAACATTTCAGATTAAAAAACAACTTTTCGATTAAATCCATACTGTAAATTAATACATATGCTTTTAAGTAGAAAGTTTAATTTTTAGTCTTATTTAGAGGTTCTGTTACTTCGTAATTTGTGATGTTATTTTACTTGAATTTTGATGCGTCAGATATTAACGTTTCAGATTAGAAAACATCTTTTCCGTTAAATCCATAAAGAAGTTTAATACTTTAAATTGTGACATCATTTCTCACATATTTAGATACATAAGAATCGAAAAATATATTAACTTTTCAGATGAATAAACACCTTTTTCGTAAATCCATAATGCTATTTGATACATTAGTTGTATACCAGAAATTTTAATTTTCTTTGTATATAGAAGATTCTCTTACTCAGTAAATCATGACGTCATTTCGTTCAAATTTTGAAGAATCAGAATTGAATAAATATTATCGTTTCAAATATGAAACATCATTTCCGTTAAATCTATAGTTCTGTTTAATACAGTTGTTTTCGAGCAGACATTTTTATTTTTAGTGGCATTTTGACGGTTCTATTACGCAGAAAAGTGTGACATTTTTTCATAATTTTCAAGACTTATAAGGAATTGTATATTAATATTTCATATTAGGATACATCTTTTTTCTGTTAAGTTCATAATACAATTTATTACATATCGCTTTTGAGAAGAAGTTTTAATTTTCGCTCATATTTCGAGATTATATTACGCAGAAAATTGTAATATCACATTAAACAAAAATTTTATATATGAGAATTGAAGAAATATTAACGTGTCATGTTAGGATACATCTTTCCTTTTTTAACCATGATGCTATTTGATACACCTGCTTTCGTACAAAATTTTAATTACGGCCGAATTCAGAGGTTTATTGTTACGCAATAAATTTTGACGTCACTTTAATCATTTTCTTGTTGTTTCTCATCCCCCTAGTGTAGGAAAACCCACTCCAAATTCAATATCTGCGTCACAGTGACTTAAATCATACTTTTACAAATCATAATGTAAGTAATATTAACATTTCAGTCTGTGAATAAAATTTTAAAAACTTGTAGCTATATTCGAGTTTACATAGTAACAAAATAATACGAGTTTATTGAAAAATTCAAACATACTCCCACTCAATATAAAATTACGCATATAGTGAATTGATATATAATCACTACTTCTTTTTTCTGTTATGTAGTTATTTCTGATGTCACTGTTTAAATTTTGTCATGTAAAAATTAAGTAATAGTTAACCTTTAAGATCGTGGGTGGATCGAAAATTAAGAAACATATCGAAATATGATTTTAAAATGTCATAAGGTAATAAGATTGGAAATCATAAAATAAAAATTAAACATACTGACATCTTTGTGTAAGTTAATCTTTTAAAATAATAACAAATTGTGAAAACTGAAAAAATTTCGCCATAAAGAAATATATTTAAAAGTTGTTTTCTAATAATAGAAACTCAACAGACAATCAAACATTTTCTCGAGTTCAGGCAAAAAATTTTAATTCTCAGCCATAACCACTATATAATAATAGCCTAAGTTATATGCCCGTCTGTCTTCCAATTTATGAAGCGGTTGTATCTGGAAGGGATAGAGGCATCCATATTGGATTCATAATGAGTTAGGGTTAGCAAAATTCAAAGCGAGTAAAGTTTAAAATGAATAACTTTTAGTCAGCATAATTGTCAAATGGAATAATATATATTAAATATAAAAGGGAAAATGGTTACCCACACGGTCGTTACAATACTTGGTGATGGAGCATGTTTATTTCGATCGCTTTCGTATCTTATGTTTGAAACACAGTCTGTTTGCAGTGATCCGGAATAACTTCTAATCGGGATCTTCAATCTCAAAAATTTCTTTGATTCAATTAATGTACATTGAAATATTAGGATTATTCAAACAGCCCCATTGCTGTATCACTGATCTATCTCGCTCGCTGTTTGGGATTTAACAGCACACCTCTCTAATTCACATCGCTTTCGGAGTATCATTGTTGAATTTCAGCAAACTTTGGAAGATTTTCCTAGAATTCACACTATTGGGAGTCTTCAGAGGAGTATGAATATAAGCAAATTATTGAGCTTGTTCCAGATAATTCTCAGCCAAAAAAACAAACCCTTTATTAAATACCTTATAGGGTACTTTACATTTCTGGAAAATTAAAAATTTTACTTTTCCCGTCTTATGATGGGCTATGTGCTAGTTTAGAAGGTTCTACTTCCCAGAAAATTGTGATGTATTTTCTCTCAAACTTTGATGCATCAGAATCAAAGATATATTTTTGTTTTAGATTAGAAGGCATTTTTTTTGCATTAAAGATACAATTCAATACATTTACAGTAGAGAAGAAAATTTAATTCTTAGGCTGCTACTCACGGGGATCATCTACACCACTAGATTATCTAATGACGTCATTAGAAGTGCATTTCGGCAAGTTGGGTATGTCGATGATGGGAGCTCTAGCTACTCTGCAGAGAGATTTTCGTCATAAAAGCGTAGCCAGTCAAAAAAAAAAAAAAGCTATTCCAATCGTTTAGAGTTCCTGTGAGTATCAGCCTTAGTCGTATCTCCTACATAATAATAACCTAAGTTATATGTCCGTCTGTCCTGAAATTTATGAAGCAGTAGTACCTGGAATGGATAGAGGCTTCCATATAGAATTTTTGATGCGTTAGAGTTAGCAACGTTCGAAATCCACCCCTTCTCTCCTTTTCTAGCATTTAATGCCATTATTCCAAGCCCTATATTCCCCTGTTAGAAGCAGGCAATTAAATTTATTAATTGGTCCCCTAATAAATAGATAAAAATAACATTTATTTTCTATCATTATGACGTCCTTCCTTTAACCATCTCATTGAATCATTTCTTAAATTAAATTATTTAAATATCGTCTGCATTCTTTTCATACTTTTTATCGCTTAAACTTTGATATTAGGCAAATAATTTTATTTTATATTTGACTTAAATAATAGATTAGGTATATATGTTAAAATTTTAAATTCAATCATCAATTATTTTTTGTTCCAATGAAAATTTTATCACCGGTATCCACAACAAATTCTATCTATCTCCAGGGTATAGTGGAGATGATAGTTTCTTTTCTTTACTTCCATTAGTTATTGTAGCAAAAAATATTGGGAAGAATTTAACGATAATTTTCACTTAGCTAGGAAAACTTTGAATTATCTTTCTAAATGAATTCAACATGATTCTAAACTGCATTCACAGTATCGGGAGACTGTAGAGGAGTATGAAGATAAATAAATTATTGAGCGTGTGCCTGATAATTCTCAGCCAAAAACAAATTATTTTTTTAAATCTGCCTCATACACTCATGCCTCATACTTTACAATTCTGGAAAATAAAAAAAATTTACAGATCCCGTCTTATGACGAGCTATGTGCTAGTTTAGAAGATTTGTAACTCAGTAATTTTCTTAATTTTCATCATTTTTCTTAAATTTTAAAGAATTCGAATGGAAAATGTATTAACACTTCATATTAAGAAAACGTATTTTACCGTTAAATTCATAAAACGAATTTTAACACATTTACTGTATGCAGTAAATTGTAACATTCTTTAACTCATATTTTGAAGAATTAAAATTGAAGCCATTTTAACACTTAAGATAAAAGAAACAGCTTTTCAATTACAATGTGTATTAAATACACACTGTAATTTAACACATTTACTTTATAGCAGAAGCTTTAATTTTCAGTCGTATGCTGTACGCAGCAAATTGTGACGTCATTTCATTCAAATTTTGAAAAATCAGAATCAAGGTTATATTGCTGCAAATTAATACATATGCTTTAAGGCAGAAAGTTTAATTTTTAGTCTTATTTAGAGGTTAAGTGACTTTGTGATTTGTGATATTATTTTACTTGAATTTTGAGGTGTCAGATATTAACGTTTCAGATTAGGAAACATCTTTTCCTTCAAATCCATAAAGAAATTTAATACATTTAGGCTACTTTCGACGTATCAGAATCGAAAAATTAACGTTTCAGATTAGGAAGCATCTTTATCATTACATACATAATGTGATTTAGTACATTTACTTTCGATCAGAAATTTTAATTCTTAGAACCGATCTCACCAAAGTCATTTAAAGGCTAACAGAGATTAACTAGTGTTAGGGCAAATTATGTGCCTACAAAATTCATTTGCTAGTACGCTAGTACGCACGTATGACCAGTATATACTAACCAATCGTAAATGATAAATAAATTAAACCTTGTTAATCTTTATTTATATCCTATTAAGTAAATATACTATACTCTGTATAAACACAAATTCAAATTATTTATACTTCATTCTTTTCTTTTACACAGTTAACTTTGTATATTTTAGTAGTAATGCTAAAGTTACGTTGAAGTAATAATAGAATATTTAAGAATGCATATCGCTATGCAGATTCAGATAAAAACTGGGACAGTTAATTGTAATAATTTTCTAAATCAATAATTTAGAAAATGTTGCTTTTTATTATTGTTATTTAAAGTAAAGTATATAACATTTAAAGCATGGGACAAAGAAAGTTTTAAAACTGTATTTCAATTTAATAATGAATTACAATTGCATCTTTATTTAATACAGAACATTTTTAATATTACAAAGTAATAAGAAAAATTATCAACGTTGGCGTGAAGTCTGTTTTTCACCAACTTGGTTGATCAACTCTAAGTAGACGCCAATATGTTTTTCGCCAACGGTTACCAAAGTCTTTCTCGTCATTGTATAAAACTTTCAGCCTCTTGTGTAAGAAAGGTTCAATAGACTTTCAGGGAGACTTCAATAATACTTTGACATATCAAAATGTAAAAAAATATTAACATTTAAAATTTAGGGCTGATCTCACCACAGTCGTTTAACTGCTAACCGAGATTAATCTCTCTTTAAACGGAGATTTGCATCCCGCCATTGGTTGGCGCCGAGTATTCTACTTTGGTGGAAATCGCGATTTTGTATTTGGAATACCATAGATTGGCAACCCCAAAATACAGTTTACTATTAGCGTGTTTTTATCATTCAAGCATTTGCTATACAATTTTGTTTGTATTGGCTAGAAACATAATTTGGCAGGAAATATCGTGACGCCAGCTTTAACGCCAATGAGCCAAACCAGTAGTTCAAATTTTCAGCAAATCAAGTGCCGATATCCAAGACTGTAAAAATCGTTGGCGCCATGGGTTAACTGCAGTTAGCCGTTAAACGATTTTGGTGAGACTGGTATTAAGAATAAAATAAAAAAGCTAGTAACTAAATTGGAGTTTATATTGCAATAAACTAAAAACAGTTTATTGAAAAATTTAAATATGCTACCAGTGCTCAATATAAAACATACAGTTTAGGAAATTTAATCCCCATTTTCTTTTCTGTTACGTAGTGCTGACGTCACTATATAAAGTTTGTTAAGAAAAAGTAGTTATTAAGCTTTAAGTGGTGGATAAAAAAATTAAGAAACATGTAGAAATCCGATTTTAAAACTCCATGAGGTAATAACATTAAAAAGCAGAAAATAAATGTTAAACATACCGATATCGTTATGTAAGTTAATTTCCCAAAGTAAGAGTAAAAACTGGAAAATTGAAAACTTTTCGCCATGTACATATATCTTCAAAAATTATTATCTAATGATCTAAGCTTAACATAAATCAACTTACTACATAAATATGAAGCCTACGACCGACTTCATCTTGTTTAATATATTTGACCTGATTTATGATAAAATTGGAATTATTCCAAAAAGGTTAATATATCTTTCCTTAGAAAACTCCGTATGAATAAATACATCATCAAGGAACGCAAAAGGAAGATTTCGAACAAATTTAATAGGATTAAAATTGGTTAAGTTTCATATTTATGGATTAATTTTTGGAACTAAACTCGCTTAGTAACTGGCTTGACTCAGAAAGATTATGCTGTATATATTTTTTTTATAAATTTGCTATTTACATCACTATTGGGAATTGTTAATAAATCCGCATTTTCATAATAATCCTAATGTAATGAGATACATTTAAAATATAAACATCTCTTGAAATTAAAAAAGAAAAAAATGAACTGATATGTAAAGACTCCAATGGTGGAATTGTAAAGATTCTAAGATGTTTCTTTTCTACATTTAAGGAAGTTTAAGCTTTAAAGTCACCATTATAACCGCTTACATTTGATTTAACATATAATATTGCCCTAGATTATTCATAAATGTCTAAATATATTACTAAATCTATACTAAATCTATTTAACTACTATTTTACTTTACTAAATCTATTTCATTTAATAATATGAAACATTGCAATTGTGTGTGTGTGTGTGTGTGTGTGTGTGTGTGTGTGTGTGTGTGTGTGTGTGTGTGTGTGTGTGTGTGTGTGTGTGTGTGTGTGTGTGTGTGTGTGTGTGTGTGTGTGTGTGTGTGTGTGTGTGTGTGTGTGTGTGTGTGTGTGTGTGTGTGTGTGTGTGAGTGTGTGTGTGTGTGTGTGTGTGTGTGTGTGTGTGTGGTGTGTGTGTGTGTGTGTGTGTGTGTGTGTGTGTGTGTGTGTGTGTGTGTGTGTGTGTGTGTGTGTGTGTGTGTGTGTGTGTGTGTGTGTGTGTGTGTGTGGTGTGTGTGTGTGTGTGTGTGTGTGTGTGTGTGTGTGTGTGTGTGTGTGTGTGTGTGTGTGTGTGTGTGTGTGTGTGTGTGTGTGTGTGTGTGTGTGTGTGTGTGTGTGTGTGTGTGTGTGGTGTGTGTGTGTGTGTGTGTGTGTGTGTGTGTGTGTGTGTGTGTGTGTGTGTGTGTGTGTGTGTGTGTGTGTGTGTGTGTGTGTGTGTGTGTGTGTGTGTGTGTGTGTGTGTGTGTGTGTGTGTGTGTGTGTGTGTGTGTGTGTGTGTGTGTGTGTGTGGTGTGTGTGTGTGTGTGTGTGTGTGTGTGTGTGTGTGTGTGTGTGTGTGTGTGTGTGTGTGTGTGTGTGTGTGTGTGTGTGTGTGTGTGTGTGTGTGTGTGTGTGTGTGTGTGTGTGTGTGTGTGTGTGTGTGTGTGTGTGTGTGTGTGTGTGTGTGTGTGTGTGTGTGTGTGTGTGTGTGTGTGTGTGTGTGTGTGTGTGTGTGTGTGTGTGTGTGTGTGTGTGTGTGTGTGTGTGTGTGTGAGAGAGAGAGAGAGAGAGAGAGAGAGAGAGAGAGAGAGAGAGAGAGAGAGAGAGAGAGTGAGTGAGTGAGTGAGTGAGTAAAATTTGTGAAAGAATACAAATCAGCTTACCTGGAATGTAACATAATTAAAACTATTTTTAATCAATTAAATGCTAATTATCTTTTACAGTATGTGAATATAATATTATATCAATACAAAAATATATATTATTTTATACAATTATAAAAGATATATTTTTTTAATTTTCAGTTTCTTGACAGTTTTTAATTTTTTTTAATTAAGTCTTTGGCTACTTTTAAAGTTTTAGGTATAGTAAATAAAAAACTATTTATAAAAGTATTTTAAATATATTTTATAAATATTTCTATATATATTTTTTATATATATTTTAGCATTTAATAATTTAAAACTGTCCTTAATCAATTAAAATCTAATTACCTTTTACAGTATATGAACGTAATGATATGCTAATACGAAAAATATATATTATTTTATATAGTTATAAAAGATATTTTTAAAATTTTCAGTTTTTAGTAGTTTTTAATCTTTTTAAATTTAAAAATTTTTGGTTAACTTTAAAATTTTAGGTATACTGAATACAGAGATTTATAAAAATATTTTCAATATATTATATATATATATATATATATATATATATATATATATATATATATATATATATATATATATATATATATATATATATATATATATATATATATATATATATATTAGTTTATAATTAAAAACTATATTTAACCAATTATAAGCTAATCATCTTTTACTTACATATCTTTTACACTATGTGAACGTAAGGCTATACTAATACGAAAAATATATATTATTTTATATAGTTATAAAAGATATTTTTTTAAATTGTCAGTCTTTAGCAGTTTTTAATATAATAACATTTTAAATTGTTAGCTACCTTTAAAAATTTTAGGTATACTGAATAAAAAAAATTATAAAAGTAATTTATATATATTTTTATATATGTATATATTTTATACATATATATATTAGTTTATAATAATTAAAAACTATATTTAATCAAGTAAAAGCTAATCATCTTTTACTTATATATCTTTTACAGTATGTGAACTTAATAATCTACTAATACGAAAAATATATATTATTTTATATAGTTATAAAAGATATTTTTTTTAAATTGTCAGTCTTTAGCAGTTTTTAATCTTTTTACATTTTAAATTTTTAGCTACCTTTAAAAATTTTAGGTATACTGAATAAAAAAATTTATAAAAACAATTTATATATATATATATGTTTATATATGTATATTTTATATATATTTTAGTTTTTAATAATTAAAAACTAATTTTAATCACTTAAAATCTAATTATCTTTTACAGTATGTGAACTTAATAATCTACTAATACCAAACGTATATATTATTTTATATAATTATTAAAGATATATTTTTTAATTTTCAATTTCTTTGCAGTTTTTAATCTTTTTAAATTTTAAATTTTTGGCTATCTTTAAAGTTTTAGGTATACTGGATGAAAAAATATTTATCATTAATGTCATTAAAAAATTTAGTTTCTAATACAGATATCTGAAAAATTATCTTTCGGGTAAGTGAATTTCCTTCACTCCACATATACGTTTATGTTGTTATTAAATTTATACCACTTGATAAGACAAAAATAAATATTTTTTGAAACTAGAGAATTATTAAAGAACATTCCTACTATTATAATTATCAAAGCAATAATTAAATTGGAATTATTATCTCACACTCCGAAAATAGCATTGTAACGTGAAATTGTAAAACTAAAACTGAAATCTAACAATCAATATGTATAATAACAATTAAAATATACCTCGTTATTTTAGGATAAAACCATACCTTATCGTTATTTTAGCATAAACCCTTCGACATAACCCAACGTGCCGAAATGCACTTCTAGTGACGTCATTGGATAATCCTGAAGTAATGAGATATATTTTGAAATAAAAATATCTTTTGCAGATTTAAAAAATCATTTTCTATCAGCTGTTAATTAAAGATCTCTTCAACAGCCTGTAAAATTCTCCTAAATTAAATGTATTGAATGTCAATAACCTTTTAACCATATAATGTAATCTTTACCACTTAAACTTTACGTATTTACTGTGTATTAATTTCTTCTACACACAATCTATCTTAAAAAATGCGTTGTATGTGTAGCAACTATACACCACTATCTACCTTATTTTCTCATTTGGTGAAATATATTGATCTAGTTTGCATTTTTGAAATAAGAATTATCAATACGATACTGAAATAAGTACTACAGCTTGACCCACAAGACTGTAACTTGAAAACGACAAACTAAACCTGAAAATTTAATGTTTCGTATGTATGAACAAGTATAAGGTAATAGAAACAAAATTCTATAACAAATGTTGCTCTGTGACGATTGGGAACAGTGCTTCCTTTTCGAAACCGTAGATCATGGGTTAGAATCCCAAAGCTGGCATGGATGTAACCAATAGTAATTGAGCTTTAGCATTAGGCCCCAGTGAAATTAGCCTTTGCGTAGCAAAAATGTAGACCTAATGCTCTAAACCAAATTATAATAAATGTTGACGAAGGGTTTTATCAGATGATCAAGTGATTAAGGTAACACGGTTTAAAAACCCGTTTCTATAGTTAGGTACAGATGAATATATTTCATGGTTAAAAAATGTCTAAATAATTAATGAAACAAAATTTGGATTTTTGAAAGAGGATTACGGCAGGGCAATGCCCTATCATGCATTTTATTCAAACTAGCATTAGAAAAGGCCATCACAGCATCTGGTATCACAACTAGAGGAACCATTTACCAGAAAACTTTACAAACCTTGGCATTTTCTGATGACATTGCCTTAGTTTATAGATCCAGAAATTATATTATAGAAGCTTATAATTTATTAGAATCTGATGCTAGTAAATTAGGCTTAAAAATAAACGAAGATAAAACAAAATTTATGGAAACATCCCAGAGTACACCTAATCTAAAGACATTTCAGTGGGAGGCTACACCTTTGAAATAGTTTCACAGTTCAAATATCTTGGAACAACCATCACCACTAATAATAACTTGAATATAGAGATAAACAACAAGATCGCCATGTCAAATAAATGCTATCATGGCCTTAAAAACCAATTAAAACCTCGATTTATAAGTTTATAAACGAAAATTAACATCTATAAAACTCTACTTCGACCTATTCTGCTCTATGGAAGTGAATGCTGGGCAATAACCACACTGCATGAAAATAAATTGATGGCTTTTCAAAGGAAAATCTTAAGAAAAATATTTGGTGCAGTTCAAGAGAATAATTTTTGGAGATCTTTATTCAATTTTGAAATTTATAAAAAA
>CM063506.1:145695806-145718306 GCA_032207245.1 Pardosa pseudoannulata
TTTTTTTATAAAGACGGCCAAAAAAAAATAAATTTTTTAATATAAAAAATAATTTAGGACGTTGTCTTGCCAAAAAAATTACAAAGATACAAAAATTATCAAACTTTTAATTCATATTTAAATTTTAATTAATCAAAATTTGATATCATTGCAGAAAATAGTCATATATATATATATATATATATATATATATATATATATATATATATATATATATATATATATATATATATATATATATATATATATATATATATATATATATATATATATAATATATATAAATATATATACAGATATAGATAGAGATATATATATATATATATATAATATAGATATAGATATATATATAGATATATATAATAGATATATAGATATATATATATATATATATATATATATAATATATATATATATATATATAATATATATATATATATATAGATATATATATATATATATAAATATATATATATATAAATATATATAGAATATATATATAATAAATAAATATAAAAATATTTAATTGATATATAAATATTTTAATATAAATATATAATTTTGATAACATTGCAGAAAATAGTCGTATATATATATATATAATATATATATATATATATATATATATATATATATTTAGATAGATATATAGATAGATATATAGATATATATAATACTTGAATAGGTAAGTGTTATAACTTACAATACCATGTAAATGATAAATATCCATAAAACGATTCTTTTTTTTCCTTTCACATTCTTATTTTCAATTCTCGATGGCATTCGAGTGGGAGAAATTACATCAACATAAAGTACAACGCCGCTCGAATTATCTCGAGTGTGCACAGTTTGGCTAGTTTAGAGCGCTCGAGTTAACTTGAGCTTGCACGTTAAGGGGTTAACATGCTAAATAATGAGTCAAAATATTTAATAAACATTTTTTGCAGATTTGCTTACGAAAAAAATTATTAATTTATAATACTCTGAGTACTTAATTTTCTGCTGTACAACAGAAAATGATCTACAGTTTACAAATAAGCTAACTATAAAATGTTATGTAATTTAAGATGGCATATTATGATGTTTACTAGAATATATTCCGTCTGATGACGGGATCAGTAAAATTTATAATTTTTCAGAATTGTAAAGTACATTATGATAAATGTTAAAAAAAATGGTTTCTTTTGACTGAGAATTATCTGGTACACGCTCAATAATTTGTTTATCTTCATACTACTCTAAAGTCTCCCGATACTGTGAAAGCAGTTTAGAATCACTTTGAATTCATTAGAAAGTTAGTTCAATGTTTTCTTAGCTAAGTCGAAATTAATCTGCTGTTAAACATTTGCGGAGTTGAAAACAGCATAGCACATTTATTGTGTAAGTCATTTCAAAATATCAATTAAATTGTCACATTTTTGTATTTCATTTATTATTTAAATTGCTAGCCTTCTATTTTTTTCTGTATCTCAATAAATTAATTTTCATTATTACTAAAACTTGCTTACTAAAGATATAGTAGTGGTTGATATATTTTGTAGAATACAGTTAGTCTTAAATTAAAAACGCACCAAATTATATAGCACGTTTTATTTGATATACTGTTTTAGTTAAGCTTTGTGTTGTGTATTTCAATACAAAGAACTCATACAAGTAAAAAATGTGCTTCTTATATCCTATTAGGATTTTAATTGGGGAATTTCTACGCTGTTAAAATTTAGCATACACAGCTTTTACTACTAAAATATGCATTATTGACATACTCTCAGTATGACTTACCAAAAAAATGCACTTTTAAATAAATGGGCACTTTCTCAATAAAAAGTGCCCATTCCCTAAAGCTGTTCCAAACCCTTACTTTGATAAAATACACCCTGCCCCTTTTTAAAAGAAATATAAACACATATTCAAATTTTAACTAAGTAATTAGTTCAAATGTTACTGTCCTTCATTAACATCTAATATAATAGATATGTAGAATGAATAATTAGGAATAATTTCTATAGGTGTCGTAATTTATTATAGGTGATAATATTTTCGCAAGTTTTCATGAATTCCATTATCACTAAGCCTTCTCAAGGAAAAAACAATTGCTTCCCTCTTATATACTTAAATAAATAATTAACGATCTTTTTCTTTATAACTTTACTCTTTTTAAAGCAGACAGTAAATATAAAATGTTTTCTAATACATTTAATGAAATATTGCTACAATAACTCAAGGCCGCTATCAAAAGAATTTTGTTTAAATATCGTTAATATTAATGTTTTAAATACACTACAATTAATTACTAAGAAACTATTAAGTTACTAGAGCTAAAGTAACTAGCATAAAAATTTTATTCATTATATTTTTAAATAGTAACTAATTATTCATTTGATTTTGTCGGTTTTTCAAGAAAAATATATATTTAATAAAAATAATGAAGATAAAACTAATTTAAACCTTAAGTGAACACTTTTACAGCATAAGTAAAGGTATAAACTGCATAATTATTATAATTACTTTGAAAAAAACAATCATGCTACATCAGTATATGTTAATGATTGCTTAAAAAATACAACTAAATTTCAGTAACAAATTATTACAAACTCTTAAAAGAAACTAAAGTAAAAATACTAAATGAAAAATTTTAAAATATTTAAAACATTAAAATTTTAAGTCTACTGCAATTTTTCACTTAATAGTTTTTTATTAATAAAAAATACAGTAAGTTTAAATAGCAATAAAACTTTGCTATTGGAATGCTATTTGAAAATCGAGGACTGCAACACAATTTCGTCATTTAGATACAAATATATTGCAGCCTTATCTCACCATACGTTAATTAACTCTAATGTGAAGAATAATTAGAGCAATTAATGTGTATCACCGCTTGTTTGTACTTATCTCTTTTAATAAATCATTTCCCAGACAAACAGTAAATAAGTATCTGAGGAACACAAGTTAGTTTTGAATATTTTTTTACTACACGGTATGACTTACTATCAGTTTATAACCATTAAAAAATGCTCCAAATTATTTTCATAAAGAGTTAAATTTTTCTTTTAATTTTGATGAATGTATTCACATTAAATTTAAGTTAAATTTTAAAATTTTTAAAATAAACTTCTTTAAAACATAGGTTAAAAGAGAGAAATTCACGAGAACTTACATGATATTTAATCATTTTTGTTATCAATATGGAAAAATACTAAACTAATATTTATCTATCTAAATTCTTTAAGAAGTGAAGTTTTATTGAATAAATTTTGTATTTTGTAGCCATCGGCCGAAAAAATTGCATATTTAAAATTTACAGCATGCTAATGTTATGTTTGAGCAATGTTTATTTGGTTGTAAAATTTCACAAAAGCTGTTCATTTATTGCTACAAGTACGTACATACGTACGTACGTACGTATTGAAGCGTTTTCGACTCTGATTGGGCTAGAAAAAGGATATCGGAGGCCTAAGTACAGACTAAAGATCTTTATTAGAGTCACAATGTTGAAGTTATGTATACAAATGAAAATGATGATTTATCTACAAATGAAAATGATGATGGTCACAGGAATCAGCTTCCTAATCGATGGAGAGAAAAGGGGGGAGGACACTCTCAGTCGCTCGCCTAGACGTTCTCGACCGACGAGTTCACAGGAGACTCGATCGGTCAAACATTCTCTCTGGGGCATGAACTCCGGTCTTTTTATATCGTCGTCTGACTTCAAATTTCCATCTCCGCTGATCGGACATCTGATTGAAGATGTGGTGAGGAAACCGTTTGTAGAACTCTAGCTGGACAGGTGCAAGCCCAGTTCCAAAGGAAGTTTGCAGTAATCGAGAGTAATCTTGCAGATCACTAATCGATGTTTCTGGATAAACCTTGGGAGAATAAGGTAGGAAAGTATTGCTGCTTCCCGTACAATATAGAGGATTTCTGTCGTGTGAGACTCTTTCTTTGGGATGCCACTGAAACTAACACTGGAAACACTTCGCCAGCATCCTAATAAATTTCTCTCAGACAGAATGATTGAGATGGTTCTCGGTGTTAACAAGACTCTATTTAGCAACCTATTCAGCATCATAAACAACGTCCTTTCACTGGGTAAAGAGGAGATCAGTTCAAGTGCTCACAAAAGGCACGTTTGCTATTTCTTCCTTATCTCGGGTATTCTCACGGTCGTAGATAAGTCTGTATCTGGAAATTTAATGTAACGAGAATTCGTTACAATGTATATATATATATATATATATATATATATATATATATATATATATATTTATATATATATATATATATATATATATATATATATAATGACATGTCGTGATCCAGAGTTAAGGAGAATGGAACACAGTCTTCTTGATAATAAGTTTATTAAACCATCGTTAAAGTAGAACATGCGCCATATTTACTTTTTCGTCGAAGACGCGCGTAGTGTTGTTGACAGCTCCATGTCCATGCGCTCACTGAAAACTTATCTGTTTCCAAGCTCATCAAATTGTTTCTAGATGTTTCCGCCAGACCGTATTATCCTAAAAGCTTACGTGGGTCTTTTCCATTTATTTTATTATTATAAAAGAATTCCCTTTTTAAAATCACTTTTAACTCACGTAATCTACAACTACCCCTTTTTTAGACCTCACACATACACACACACACACACACATATATATATATATATATATATATATATATATATATATATATATATATATATAAAATGTGTAAGTTTGTCTGTATATAGGTATATATTTACACACACATATGCAGAGAAAGTATTGCCCCCTCTGGGTCCTCCTAATTTAGAAGCTGGGATCAATCAAAGGACTAGAAGAGGAGAAGGATTTTCCAGCAACCTCTTAAAGGTATCATTTGAACTTGGAGTATTTTACAACCGGGAACCTTATTTAAGTGTCCAAACACCATAAACGAACACAGTGCATCTTTGGCCAGTTCACTGCTCTTCTTCCGCTGTCTTAGAAATTAGAAATAATATATAAACATTATGATAAAATGTTAAAGTTTACATATCAAAGTTTCCATTGATTTATTTGCAGGATTATAAAATTTTATCATTGTACCAGAAGAAAACCGTTTGATGTTGCGTTTTTGCACTTTAAATATTCTGACATTTAATTTTCATCCTGAGAGGACATAGCAAAGAACAAAGTTCTCCATTATCTAGGATACGCAAGTAATTGCTCTGATAGAAATACTGAAAAAATAAATCTTTCACTCTTTTTTTTCCTCGTTTCTACGACTCTTTATTCCGGACAAAGCACGTTTCCCTTCCACTCTTCTGCTAGCTTTGTTCCCAGAAAGCTCTTGATTAATGAATGCTCTGCTTTTGTGATCTTAATTAACTTGAATGTCAAGAATCCTTTCAGATTTCTTTTAATGTGCTAGTCTTAATATTTTCCGAAGAAATCATAATAATTATAAGAGAACAAAATTATATATTGTATTTATTATAACGTATACCTTGTATATTATTTCAGGTTTTCTGCGAAAAGTATTTAAAGATTTTCATTACTTTAGTTATTAATTAAAATTTCATACGTTTAATGACTAATATTTTGTTTAAAACAAAATAAATGTAATTAGTTTTAATACGAATTATTATATTTTAAAAAAATAATTATATTTACAAAATTGAGGATAATGCTTCCAAAATAATTTCGTTGAGTCTTAGATTTGATCTTATTTGATAAATACAAAATTCTTGTTAAAAGACTATTTTTTTAATTACTGTTATAGAAAATGTATTATATATTCCTAAAATTCTCTTAAATATCACCATCAACAAAAATTCATTATTTGTTTTGGTAATATCATAATAATATAATACAATTATTTTTCTAAGGGAAATACTTATAGCTGACCTAAAGGTGATTTCATTTATTCAATGTGTCTTGATTATTTTTATTTATTTATTTTTTGTTTCCTGAGTATGAGCCAAAATCTGAGGAAAAATCTGACTTTCGTTTAGTTATCACTAACAATGTATTTATGTAAAATCAATGATTTTTTTATATTTCCTGATACTATTTTTTATTATATTCAATGTAATATTTTCCTTTATAAATACCTTTTTTCGAAAAATCCCTTAATCGATGTACTAAGGTAATTTATGAAGGTAGGCAAGAATTTCAAATATTTATAAATAACAGTTGGGCTGAAAAGTTCGTAGGCTAATATAAAAAAAATTTCGATAAAATTTGATTTTATTATTCAATGTAATTGTCTTCAAGGGCGATACAACAATAATAGCGATCATACAATTTTTCGATACCATTTTCATAGTACGATTTGTCTTTAGCCTCAAAATAGGCCTCAGTTTTGGCGATTACTTCTTCATCAGCTCTAAATTTCTTTCCAGCGAACATTGTCTTGATGTCTGAGAACAGGGAAAATTCGCTGAGGGCCAGTTGCTGATGGGTCAGTTTTTCTGCGATTTCATCCTTCAAAAGCTCTAATAATGCTATGTGATAGTCGTTGTTGATGTTTTTTTCCCTTTTCAAGATAGTCGATGAATATTATACCATGAGCATCCCGAAATACTGATGCCATAAACTTGCCAGTCGACTGTTGCGTCTTTCCACGTTTTGGAGTTGATTCATCACGAGCAGTCCACTCGGATGACTGTCGATTGAACGGTGTGAAATGATAGACCCATATTTCATGCAATGTCACAAATCGGAGCATAAATTCGGGTTTATTATGGTTAAACAGCTTCAAACACAGCTCAGAATCATTAATTCGTTGTTGTTTTTGGTCGATTGGGAGCTCGCGTGGCAGCCAAATATTCATTTACGATATGTCCAACACGTTACTTTGATGGCTTTACACTCTCAAACATAATTATTTTGTGAACTATTTTGTTATGTTTTCGATGGTAACAGCCTCTTTGGGCCTTCCATTGCGTGCATCGTCCCCGGTGCTCATTTCACCTCGTTTCAACTCAGCAAACCACTTCTCAACGGTTGATATTCCTGGCTCAGAGTCCGAATAATGTTTGTCAAGCCAAGCCTTGGCTTCAATAGTATTTATTTTCGCCCAAAATCAATGCTTTACTAACACACGTATTCCTGTTTATCCATTGTTTTCAAACTATCAAAAGTTGCTTCACTCAAAATACTATATCTCACAAACTAATAGTCCGAAAGCTGTCAAATTTATACACGTGTTTTGCTAAGGTGAGGGCTAACTAAAAATTATATGGATTTAATGCTAGTAGCGACATCTATGTGTCAGTCTACAAGCTTTTCAGCCCAACTGTTAAAGGCATTTATTTTAGTATACGAGAAAAATGATAAACATTCTCTATATAATTATTAAAAATCATATTTTCAAGCATTCCTGTGTTTCAAAAAATCATCCAAATTTTACTATGTTATTGATTTTTTACATTTCAACTTTTTTATGGTAATGCCATAATATAGTTTATCTATTTGCTAGAAAAACATATTTTCATGTACAAATCGATAAGATTTCCAGTCTTTCTTCACTAAATAGATAGAAATTCAAACAAATGTGCAGTTTTCTAAAAATATTGCCTCGGAGTTAAATTTAACAAGAGCAAATACCACAATTTTTTTCTGTTTTCATTCATGTTTTACTGTGAAATATTCTTTTATAATTAAAAAACGAAATCTTACCTAAAGAGTTATCAATTTGACAAGTTCAACGAAAATAGTAGATATTATTCCTAAGTTTACAAAGTTTTTTTTTTTTTTTTGTCTAACACTTTTTTCTAATAAGAGATTGTGTTTCGCTTAACCTTTGTGTTTGCATATTGTCACCCGTATATATTTCAAGCAGTTGCATATATATATAATAAAAAATAACAAAATTATAATAAAAAAATAAAATCTTACCTAAAGAGTTATCAATTCGACAAGTTGAACAAAAATAGGGGATTTTATTCCTTCTCAGTTTACAAGGTTTTATTTGTCTAACACTCTTTTCTAATAAGAGATTGTGTTTCGCTTAACCTTTATGTTTGCATATTGTCACCCGTATATATTTCAAGCAGTTGCATATATATAATAAAAAATAACAAAATTATAATAAAAAGATAAAATCTTACCTAAAGAGTTATCAATTCGACAAATTGAACAAAAATAGTAGATATTATTCTTTCTATACTTACAAGGTTCTCTTTGTCTAACACTGTTTTCTAATAAGAGATTGTGTTTTGATTACCCTTTACGTTTACTAATTGTCACCCATATATATTTCAAGCAGTTGCATATGTCTAATAAAAAAATAATAATAAAATTATAGTAAAATAATTTACCTAAAGAGTTATCAATTCGACAAGTAGAACAAAAATAGTGGATTTTATTCCTTCTCAGTTTACAAGGTTTTCTGTGTCTAACACTCTATTATAATAAGAGATTGTGTTTCGCTTAACCTTTGTTTGCTTATTGTCACACGTATATATTTCAAGCAGTTGCATATGTATATAATAAAAAATTATAATTTAATAAAATTTTAATTATAATAAAATTATAATTTAAAAGATAAAATCTTACTAAAAGAGATATCAATTCAGTAAGAAGAACGAAAAGAGTAGACATTATTCCTTCGAAGTTTACAAGGTTTTCTGTGTCTAACACTCTTTTCTTATAACAGATTGTGTTTCGCTTAACCTTTATTTTTGCTTATTGTCACACGTATATATTTCAAGCAGTTGCATATATATATAATAAAAAATAATAATAAAATTATAATTTAAAAGATAAAATCTTACTAAAAGAGTTATCAATTCGGCAAGAAGAACAAAAAGAGTAGATATTATTCCTTCTAAGTTTAAAAGGTTTTCTTTGTTTAACGCTGTTTTCTAATAAGAGATTGTGTTTCGCTTAACCTTTATGTCTGCTTATCGTCACCCGTATATATGTCCTGAAGTTGCATTATGTCGTAATTAAAGAGCACCGTAAGGGAGCAGCCTACCCTATTGGGTGTACGGCTTGCAAGTGCTGTCCTGGGGAAGAGTCCACCCCAGACTCAAAGGCGAATAAGAATTTAAAAATTAAAAAATAAATAAATGAAAATAAATAATTAACAGAAAAAATCTGATTTACATTAGCAGTTAATAGCAGGGAAGACGCTGATAGGTAATGGAATCTCCTGAGATATATCAATACCGTCAAGGTGGCTTAATACATAACAAGCTAAAACAAATATACAAAAAGAGAACTCTTGAATAGACACTTGACAATTAACAGAATTTATGAATATTAGCAATATGCAAAACTGTTATAAACATAATTACTAACACTATAAATTGTATATAAAGAATATGGATTACAAATATTGTATCAATACCCAGTAGGCGGCTTGATATACAACATGTGAAATCAAATACACAAAAACAAAACTTTTGATTAGGTAATTGACAATTAATTTTAAAAAAAAAGAAAAAACTAATGAATCTTGACTGTAATGTCGTAACTAATGAAATCATGACCGCGAAAAATAATTTTAGGTAATTTCAAGCACCGGAAAAATTCATAACCTTTTTTTTCATTATCATTACTTTTACCAAAGGTAAAGTACATGTCACATTATTTGTAAATAGAATGCATTATCACTAAGCTCAATGAATATATTCTCAGTAGCTATTGGATGCAAAACTTTTAATTAACACTAAGTTTACTGGATGCGTCATTTTGACGAATTTCGAATTTTATTAGGAAAATTACATAAAGCTTTTACATTTTTTATTTCTTGTTATGATTTTTATCCACTGAAATATATATTGAATTCTATTTTCTTTAATAGTTTTGAAGTATTGAAATTTTCTATGTGGTATGCTTATCTCTACGGATATGAGTCTATTTGATGCGATTGCATTGTAGACAATATTTTTAGTAAATTAGTTCTACTCGTGCAAACATTACAACAGTAATAAATAGGATTGTACCGACAATGCTTCCATCCGTTACTTGATATTGTTATCTCAAATAAAACAAGCAATAAGCAACAGTCGAAATCACGGAGCTCAGAGTGTCAATTGTAGTCGGAGTGTGAGAAGATTTTGAAGGTTTTAGTTGCTTAGTTCTAGTATTGAAAAATACTAGAAAAATTTTGGAATAATAATATTGTGAACCTCAATATTATCTCATATTTTTATTTTATACTTTTAGTGTTGTTGTAATGCACTTGCAACACAAACACCAGTATTTTTTCTCAAAGGGGAAATACATTAAAATATACGCTATGGTATTAAAGGAAAATATCTAATATTTAAACTAAAACATTTATTATGTACAATATTTACAAATTAATGCATCACTTGATTAGTATTTAACACGACCTGCAATTATTTAGTTTTGCTATTCATCAATTTCAGTTTATCTTATTGTATATACTTCATTAGATTGTGTACGCTTAATGCATGAATAAAACTGCTGAAAGAAATAAAAGTTATTTCTAAGAATACCTTATTTTGTTAGAGCAATAGAAATAAAATTTATAAAATTGTTTATACACGTACTAGAACATTTTAGAGCATACCTATAATCCAGAGTGTGTATGTAACTACTCTCACTAAAATATCGATATATGTATCTGTTGTAATGTACTTACAAAACAATCAAAAGTGTTCGTTCTTAAAGGGGAAACCATAGTAAAATATACGCTATGGAATTAAAGGAAAATACCTAATATTTAAACTAAAACATTAATTTTATACAATATTTACAAATACATCACTTGATTAGTTTTAAACATGACCTGCGATTATTTGGTTTTGCTATTCATCGGTACTCTTGAAACAGTATTCCTTATCAAAAGATTATGAGGCCCAGGTAATAATTAGGAATATTATTAAGTTTACCTCCAGTGATTACAGGGGAGCAGGTTGAGGCTCTAAACAGGCTGGACGTCGGTGCGGGCGTGCGGCCATTATTTTGCTGGACGTTTATGCTGGCATGACGAACATGCGCATGCGGGTTCGAGAATCGATTGCTGGCCCGGGCTCTTTGGCTTGCTCACTGGATCTCGAAGTCCAGCAGCTCTTGAATCCCGACCTCGATTCCTTTTCCCACTCTCCTTCCACACCTCTCAACCTCGCTTCAACGCCCCTTTTTTCTCTATCCCAATTACTTTTTGGGGAAATTTTCCCACATCTGCACTCCTTCAGATGTGCAGGTGGGCTCATTAAAATGGCCCCTTTGGTTAAAGTTGACATTATTGCTTAGCCCTTTCCCCCATATCTCACTGCTACATCCCTGCCTAGACTTGACCGTTACACTTGTGCCACTCCGTAAGCTATAACTCATCCTCATGGGTCCCTACTTAAACTCAAAGTCAGCAGCTGCACCTAAATTCTTGAAAATTCAGTCCACAGCTACGTATGGACGTGCTGACCATTGTAGGAAAGAACATTGGTAAAAGTGTATAATTATATTGCTTTCTGAGTGTTGTTATATGTAATCGTTCATGCATCAAATTAACGCGTGTTTGTAGAGATAGGTATATAAGAAATGTACATAAACCTAATGTTAAACTAAATTAAATCTGCTGTTTAATTAAATTACACAGTTGTTTAAGTTATTTCACGGCACAGGCCACTGTTAACAAAGATTTACGTATCTACGTTAAATTGGCTATTATCAGTAGGACCTGGTCTCCTTAACATCCGTGTAGGAATCAAGCATCGATCCGTGAGGCCCTTCAGTGTAGCAAAATAGTAGACTGTAAATCTCTCTGTTAAACCCAACTCCTTAAATTCTTAGCCATCTTCTATCAAAATAACATACCGTAGCGCTGTAAAGCAAACCTCTGAATTCATTTATATATTTTTCGTATCAAGAGAATAAAGAGAGAAATATCTTTCATTTATATACATAGCAACATTCTTAAAAATCTTCTTCAGAAAATATTCATTATAAAAACAAAAATTTGAAACCTATGAAGAAATATTTTCCGTCTCACAATTGAAAGGAAAAACTGTGGAACTCTTAATAGTTTCTCTCGGATTTCTGCCAATATTGGTAAATTTCTTAAACAAAATATTTTACCATAATTGGATCTCAGAAAAGAGCAGAGACATATATTTTAACAAATATAGAATCCAAATAGCACCGTCTGAATACAAAACCTTGAATGCTTTGGAAGCTATAAAAGTCTATGCAAGAATCCAAAATGTATTTTCACTTTGGAAAAAAATGATTTGGTCGGTAAAACGCTTTTCAGTTCAAGAGCATTTTGGAATATAAAATTGTTTTTATTCAAAGTGTTTTGTATTAAAATATCTTTCACTTCCCTCTGGCAGTTAAACATCTTTCGAAAAATATTTCTCTGATAAATAAAAAAGCTATTTTAACTTAGTGACTAGGTTTACTTATGTTTTTGATAGATAGGCAAGTAATATAGTATGAATTGTCAAACATAAACAGATATCTATATGAAACAATTATACATATCAGGAGTCAGAAAACTTTTTTAGAATTTTGAGTTAATTTTACGTTTACGACTATTATAGCATATGTTTGTGCACCATTTCTTTTGACTGTAATATACACTCCGTGTAGTGACAATTCATTCTAAAAGATATTCAGTATAACGTCATTAACACTGTGAGCCATAACTCAAGAACTGTTAAAAAATTGAAGTCTTGGATTAATTATAATATCTAGTTTTTCTCCTTCCCTTTTAATTGCATTCTCCCCTCTGCACTCTATAAAACGAATAATCTTAATTTAGTGTAAATGCTTATAAAATGAGGAAATTTTGTATTTAGGACTGTTATAACATTAATATGTGATTTATTGCAATTTTCCCTTTATATAGCAGAAAATATAAATATAACTGCTTTTACTGCATTGATACAGTATTGCAATTCAAATATAATCACGCATACATATTGTAAGAGTGTAGCTATGTTTCACATAAGGTTTGCGAAACTGATTTTTGTGGTTTAGAACATTGCTGTTGTTATTTCAAAGCCATTAATAAACCCAAGTTTACTTTATATCTACTTTATATACTTTATATAAGACAAGGAAATATGCTAATAAATATTTAAAAAATTAAAAATTAAAAGAAGCACTCCACGTGCTACGCCTGAAAAAAAATTGCCAATGTTTAAGAGAGCACTGCATTCTTTTCCTTCCTTCTTTCTACTCAGGCAACCCTATACTTTCTCCATTATCCTGTGCTGACGTTGTTCCATTGTCCTTTTTACAATGCGTCCTTTCCCGGCTCTGCCCAGAAGGACCGGGACTCCAAGGATGGTCCTGAATCGCCTCCTGGAGACCAATCATAATTCTCCAAAACTTGGTGAAGTTTAAGTGCAATTCTTTTCACTGGCCACAACACACGCTTCCTGGAGTCGCGTAAAAAACTTGGGCATTCAACCCACAACGTGTGAGTGCTGTGAGCAAATCAATTTCGCAAACCTTATATCAAACATAGCTGCACTCTCACACTCATGCAGTTTTAACAGTGTTATTTAACCCCTTCCGGTATGATTTAATAATGAAAAACTGTGCATGAAATAACCATTTAATTTTTATTTAAAAAACTTGTTTCATTTTACAATTCTTACATATTCTTAATTAAAATCCACTTTTTACATAGTGTTAAATAATATCAGAAACAGTAAAATTAAGAAAATATCAAAGCAAAACATTAATAAGGTATACAGATAATAGTCTTCAAGCTAGTGGTACTTTTCAAAACAAAGTGCGAAGGAATTCTTAATTGTTAACACCGCCAAGTATTCTCACTTTTAATTTGATTCTTGTAACACACACGGCATTTCTTAATAGGTTTTCTTTTATTCTGACTCTTTAATTTGGCAATGACTTGTACCAAGAAATTCTAAGTAAACAATATGCAATAGGGACTTGTGATTTTCGCAAGTGATAAAAGTGTTGACAAATTCAGTACACTAGAAATTTTAAACTAAATTAATTATCATATTTAACAGTAACTTTAATCGCATGACGAGTGTAGCTCGTCATTGTGCGGTATGGAATGAAAAACTAATGACGAGCTAGACTCGTCATTTTACCGGATGGGGTTAAGCAGTGAAAACAGTGGTTTCAAAGGTGACTTTTCGAAAAAAGATCTATTATTTGCCAACAATAATTTTAAATTATTAATTCGCAGTTTTAACAATGTTATTTAAGCCATGAAAGCAGTGGTTTCAAAGGTAATTTTTAGAAAAAACATCTATTATTTGCAAAAAATAATTTTAAATTATTCATACTCAGTTTTAACAATGTTATTTAAACAGTGAAAACAGTGGTTTTAAAGATGATTTTTATAAAAGAAAAAGATTATTTGTCAAAAATAATTTAAAATTTTTACTGTTTACTTCTTCTTGGTATAGGGAGAAAAAGCATTGTAATCTCTAAAAATGTAAATGTAAAACATAATATGTTGATATTAGAAAGTCATCGTAAGAGTATCAATCCTTCCGGTCTCCGTCAGATGTCAGTACTTCAGCTTCATGTAGACAACAGGGATATTACGAGAAACGAAACTGACTTTGACTCTTGAACTCTTGAAAATAATGTGCGAGAGATATTCTTCATGATGCATCGTACAAAATATAAAACATATATAATATTATAGACGTAAAAAGGCGTCATATGTTGCCCAAATCAGACCCTATTCCATATTCGTCTCTCTTCATTCTGTCCCATCTATAATAATAGCCTAAGTTATCTGTCCGTCTGCCCTCAAATTTATAAAGCGGTTGTACCTGGAATGAATAGAGGATTCTGCCTTATAGTGGATTCTTGATGAGTTGAGGATAGCATAACTCGAAATGCACCCCTTCCCCCCTTTTGTAGCATTTAATGCTATTATTTCAAGCCCTACTTTCCTCGGTTAAGAGCAGGCGATTAAATGTATCAATTTGTCACATTATAAGTATATAAAAATAACATTTGTTTCTAGCATTATGACGTCATTCCTTTAACCATCTCATTTAATCATTCTTTATTTTAAATTATTGAAATAACGTCTACATTATTTTCATACGCTTTATCGCTGAACTTAGATATTACGTAAATAATTTGCTTTTATATTTGGCTTAAATAATAGATTAGGTACATATGTGGCAATTATAAATTTAATCCTTCATTAGATTTTGTTGCAATGAAAGTTTCATCACCGGTATTAGCAACAAATTATTTTCATAAAAGTCTAGGAGTCTATGTCACGGACTAATAAATATCTAGCGTTTAAGCTGTATATCTTAAAAAATTAAGAAGTTTGTTCGATCATGTGTTTGTTTTTATATTCTTTATTTTAAATTATTGAAATAACGTCTACATTATTTTCATACGCTTTATCGCTGAACTTAGATATTACGTAAATAATTTGCTTTTATATTTGGCTTATATAATAGATTAGGTACATATGCAATAATTTTAAATTTAATCATCGATTATTTTTTGTTGCAACGAAAATTTTATCACCGGTATTAATAAATTCTATCTAACTCCAGGGTGTAGTGGAAATGATAATTTAATTCCTTTACTTCCATTAATTACTGTGGCCCAAAAATTGGGAAGAACTTAACGATGATATCGAAGTATCCAAGAAAACTTTCAATTATATTTCTAAATGAATTCAATGTGATTCAAACTGCATTCACAGTATCGGGAGACTTTAGAGGAGTATGAAGATAAACAAATTATTGAGAGTGTACCAGATAATTCTCAGACAAAAAACAAATGTTTTTTATCTTCCTTATAGGGTACTTTACAATTGTGGAAAATTAAAAATTTTACTGATCCCGTCATATGACGGGCTATATGCTAGTCAAATAATAAATAATTTTCGAATTTTTGAAGATTTCAAAGTTATCTGCTCGTTCCCCTCCCCTTATTAGCCTTACAAAGAAGTCACGTGTTGTCCTTATCAGACTATTTTTAGCTCTTAATTTGACAAGATGTTTTTTCAAATGTTTTTTAATTTCAGTTATTTTCCAATGTCTGTATAGACATTAAGATCTCTGTAAAAAAAAATATCATTTTTCATTTATGAGATAATTAATGTTCGCTGTGGCGAACACTGACAATTATGTTATGTTGTAGTTATAAATATACATGTCCGGTGTAGCGGCCAGATTTAGCCAAATTAAGAATTAATTTAATAAATTTAAATTATGTTTTAGTTGGAGGTATTCAAATAATTAATGAAACCTTGATAAGTTTATATTCGCCATGTGGGAGAGATTCTTTGAGCAAGTTCTATTCATTCGAGTGTATGAGTCTAACAATAATCAACTTAAAGGTCTTTTATGTTCAGACGTTGAACAATGGTCAACTGCTTAGGATTTAAAGTTTCGGAATTAAAGTTTCCTTGCTCGTACATATAGGGGCGTAAGACTTATATTGGAATTTCACTCACATATGTTTGTTGATATTTAAGTCTGAAATTTATCAATGTTACAAATACTTACTTTCAAGCACCAGATATCTGACTTGTCGGTGACCTGAGAAACAGCAGAGATGGATAGGTCTACGACCTTAAAGTAATCTCCACAAGGCTGATCTCCAATATAACCCTTATGCCGAACGATGGCCGATTGGTTAGGGTGCTGGCCTTCGTTATCGGAGTTCGTGGGTTCGAATTCTACTGTGGCATGGATGTTCGTAGACTTTTGGAATAGGCTTTAAGCAGTAGGTCCCAACTCATTAGCCCTCGTGTTTCAAAAAAGAAGACAGTAGCACTCCAAACCACACCAAAACTTTTAAGTTCACTGAGAAAATGATACTAATTTTGGGGTAATACAAGAAATTTAAATTTTACAATTGCTCAAAATTAGACAGTGACAAAAAAGTATAAAAATTAGTCCTTTACTATTAAAATCTATATCGAAATCTACTTTTTTCGAATACTTCAAAAAAATTTTAACATATTGTATGCGAGACACGTACCAGTACGTTTTCTGGCAACTGATACTTAAACGCAGGTTACGTACTAGTCCGAGTTTGTGTAACAACATGGTTTATTTGTGGGTACAAAAATAACGGTATATACAGGAAAACGAAGCCGAATGTTCTTGTCTACTACATAGATTCTGAAAAAAATTAAACAAATAAAAACTAGTATTTACGTTATTAGTTTTATAATTGCTGTTTTCATTTTTTTTATAATGTAAACATGTTTATATATTTAACATAATTCGAAAAAATAAAACTGTATACTACTATTTCTATTTGATTTTTCATATTTAAGATACTATTATAAATTTATCCAATAAAAAATATTTTTTTCTTTACAAAAATCTTATGGTTGTTATTTATATATTTCTATTTATATATTTTTTATACATTTCAATATAAAATACGAAAAGTTGGTTAAAAAATGAAATAATTTTCGATCTATTGAGATTTAATTGAATAACTAAATTGACGAACAAAACGTCCACTCCCGGTACAATTCCGCTGCGAAATGTACCCGCACACAATGTGTTAATAAAATATTGTTAAAATATTCACCTTTACAATTTCTCTACCAATTAAATAGCACAGTTTTCATGCGTCACAAGCAATCCAATCATAATATTATTTGTCAAAAGTGTAACTATTTAAAGCTAATAAATATACTTTAAAAACTAATATTTCACGATGATGTCGTTTCTATATTTCAAAACTTCGCTTTTCGTAACAATCCAGAAAACTTAAACGACTGTCAAAAGTTTCAAGCTTCTTATCAAAATCAATATTTTCAATAATAATCAGTTATGTCTTTTAGCAATCTTGTTTGGGAGTAACACGAGAATACACTTGCTCATAACTTTCTATTTTCAATTTTAAGCCTTACGTTATCACCTCTCCAGAAAATAAAAACAATAAATTCCAATTTTACGTGCTTTTCCCTTCCCAGCTCCATTTGTTTCGACACATTTCTCCTCGCGAGAAAATAAGCACAGATAATAAAATTTGACTTCGCCACATTTTAAGCGTTGAAGGTCTTGGAGTAAAACTCAAAACTGGTTTATTGTTTTGAAAGGCACTGCCAGTTCCGAAATGCAAATATTTCGGGAGGTAACATATTCATTCGGCTGGATTCTTGTTACCTAAATGATATTTAGATGTAAAGAAAATAAATTTTCAATATATAAAAGAAATGAAATCAGTGTCTATGTGCAATATATATTTTTTTATTTTAAGGTCTAAAGTAAAAATTTCAAATATTTTGTTAGCCTGTAGTTAAAATATATTGAAATCCCCTATATAATAATAGAATAAGTTATCTTTCCGTTTATCCTGGAATTTATAAAGCTGTCGGACCTGGAATGGATAGAGGCAACCATATTGGATTCTTGATGAGTTAGGGTTAGCAAAATTGAAAGCGAGTAAAGTTTATCTTCATTTAAACTATCGATCCGATTCTAAATTAAAAGTTGGTATAAATATGCTTCATATCACATCGAAAAATACTGTAGCCTTAAAAAAGTTCGTAATTAACCCCTTCACGTACTTTTCGAGCTTTTAACGTCCTTATTTCAAGCCATTTTCCCCGGTTAACAGCTGGCGATTAAGTGTATCAATTTATCTCATAATAAATAGGTAAAAAATGCATTTTTAGAGCACTATGACATTAATCCTTTGTCTCATTTAATCATTTCTTATTTGAAATTATTAAAATATCGTCTGCATCATTTTCATAGGTTTTATCACTGAACTTAGATATAACGTAAATAATTTTCTTTTATATTTTGCATAAATAATAGATTAAGCACGTATGTGATAATTTTTAATTTAATTATCGACTATTGTTTGCTACAATGAAAATTTTATCAGAGGTATTAACAATAAATTCTTTTTATAAAAGTCTGAGAGTCTATTTAACGGACTAATAAATATCTAGCGTCTAAGTTATATATCTTTAAAAACTGAAAAGTTTGTTTGTTTGTGTTTGTTTTTTATACATAACCACTCGATTTGACTAAATGAACTCAACGTGATTCTAAACTACATTCACAGTATCGGGAGACACTTGAGGTGTCTGAAGATAAACAAATTACCAGATAATTCTCAGCCAAAAAAACAAACATATTTTAGCTGCCTCATAGAGTACTTTACAATTCTTGAAAATTAAAAATTTTACTAATCCCGTCATATGACGGGCTATATGCTAGCTGTTAAATATTCACCTTTAAAATTTCTCTACTAATTAAATAGCACAGTTTGAATGAATCACAAGCAATCCAATCGTAATATTATTTGCCAAAAGTGTAACTATTTAAAGCTAATAACTATACTTTTAAAAACTAATATGTCGCTTCTATATTTCAAGACTTCGCTTTTCGTAACAATCCAGAAAACTTAAACGACTGTCAAAAGTTTCAAGCTTCTTATCAAAATCAATATTTTCAATAATAATCCGTTATGTCTTTTAGCAATCTTGTTTGGGAGTAACACGAGAATACACTTGCTCATAACTTTCTATTTTCAATTTTAAGCCTTACGTTATCACCTCTCCAGAAAATAAAAACAATAAATTCCAATTTTACGTGTTTTCTCTTCCCAGCTCCATTTGTTTCGACACATTTCTCCTCGCGAGAAAATAAGCACAGATAATAAAATTTGACTTCGCCGCATTTTAAGCGTTGAAGGTCCTGGAGAAGAACTGCGTCGTTTTAAGAAAACTGGTTTATTGTTTTGAAAGGCACTGCCAGTTCCGAAATGCAAATATTTCTGGAGGTAACACATTCATTCGGCTGTTCTTGTTATCTAAAAGGGATTTAGATGTACAGAAAATAAATTTTTAATATAAAAAAGAAATTATATGAATGTGTACGTGCAATAATTTTTTTTTATTTTAAGGTCTAAAGTTACGGTTTCAGATACTTTGTTAGCTTGTAGTTAAAATAAATATATCGAAATCCGAAATATAATAATAACCTAAGTTATCTGTCAGTGTTTCCTCGAATTTATGAAGCTGTTGGACCTGGAATGAATAGAGGCATCCATACTGAATTCTTCATGAATTACGGTTAGCAAAATTCAAAGCGAATAAAGTTTACCTTCTCCTAAACTATCGGCCGAAAGCTGAACGATTGGTTAGGCTGCTTATCGGCGGTACCAGAGTTCATGGTTTCGAATCCCACTATGGCATGGATGTCCGTAGCTCTTAGAATTCGGCTTTAAGCAGTAGGTCCCGGTCCCATTAGTCCTCGTGAGCAAAACAGTAGACCGTAGCGGTTTAAAACAAACCAAACCAAACCAAACCTAAACTATCGATCCGATTCTAAAATAAATTGGTATAAATATGCTTCATATCACAGCAAAAAATACTGTCGTCTTTCAAACGTCCGAAATCAACCTTCCCTTCTTTTCGAGCCTCCCCCATTTGTCCTTATTTCAAGACCTATGTTCTCCGGTTAAGATCAGGCGATTAAATTTATAAATTTATCATAATAAATAGGTAAAAATAACATTTTTCCTCTAGCATTATGACGTCATTCCTTTAACCATCTCATTTAATCATTTCCTCTTTTAAATTACTTAAATATTGACTGCAGTATTTTTCATACGTTTTCCGCTGAAATTAGATATTACGTAAATAATTTTATTTTATATTTGACATAAATACTAGATTAGGTACATATGTAATAATTTTAAATTTAATCATCGATTATTTTTTGTTGCCATGAAACTTTTATCACCGCTATTAACAATAAATTCTATCTACCTTAATCTGCTTAATTTTGAGCCAAAAAACAAACCATTTTCCTACCTCATAGGGTACTTTAAAATTCTGGAAAATTAAAAGTTTCACTGATCCCGTCATATGGCGGGCTATATTCTAGTACTTAAAGACATTTAAACAATAGGCTACGATACAGACGTAGTTAAATTCTGGAGTAATCTTTTATATAGAGAATGTCATCTTGACATAATATATTTTCTGAAGAAAATACGCTATATTCATAAATCTATAGAAGAAACAAACACAAATACTTAGATTTGCCAAATGATACATGCATAGAAATATATTGTAAGCAAAGATATTTGCACAAACATTTCTTGTGTCCTAAATAGATTCTAAAAATACATTTTAACCCCTTGACTATGGAATACACTTGAGAAAAACGTGCCAAAACTGGAAAACTTTTTTCTGTTTAATTTTGTTTGTTATAATCATAAAAATGTTAGAAATATATTATTTTTAAAAAAACAAACTTTTAAACGAAATAACTACTGTTTTCAATTTTTTCACATATATTTGAAATGTTAATAGATTAGAGTTAATTTTGCTGAAATTATAGCAAAATAATTCAAATGACATAATTTTCTGGATAATTATAATAAACTAATAAAACAATTGTTGTAATGTACATACAACATATACACCAGTGTTCGTTACAAGGGGGAAACACAGAATGAATATAATACCTTATGTAGATTCAGACATTTATTCTATACATTTATTTACAAAAATACTTGGTTAACATAATCAATCATTTATATTTTCTATTTACAGACTAATTATCCCACATCACTTTATAAGGAATTATTATTATTAACAGAGGCCTAAGTCAAAGGACTGCAAATATTATTTATAAATTACCTCCATTGAAGTCGCAGGGGAGCAGGCAGGGGCTTTTCTCACGGGCATACGGGACGAGTTGGTGATGTTGAGCGGGACCGTGTCAGTCCGGGCGCACGGGACAAGCTCGTGCTAGTGGATTCTTGTTCCACTTCTCTCGACTGCCCACTTCTAACTCTCAGCTCTCAGCCTCTCACTCCGTTTCCAAAAACTTTACCTAGGTCCCAACGCCCCTCCTTTTTTCTTCTTATCCAATCTTTTCTCTTCGGGAAATTTTCCCACATCAAATGCCCTTCGGGAGTGCAGGTGGGCTCATTAAAGTAGCCCCTTTTTGTTCAAGCTGACATTACATTTTAGCCCCTGCTCCCATAATTCACGCTTACAGTTCTGTGCGAGCTTGACCGTTATGCTGCCATTCCGTGAAGTATCCTCTCTGGAGGGGTCCCTAAACTTGACGTAAATAATTGGGGTCTTAAATTCGTCAGGGAAAATCCTCCCACGGCTATGCATGCACGTGCAACTCACCGTGAGAAAGTACCTCGGTACAACAATACTAATATCTGTCAACTGTCATGAATCCCATGTCCCTCAGATTTTTTTGAATTACACAAATCCTTTTCAATATCTAAGAAATAACGAAACTGCCGAACTTTTCGTAGGAAAGTATCTATATATATTGGAAAAATAACAATTTAAACAAAAAAACCTATTTCGGTCTTTACGGAATTGAAATACCTTTTTTCTCTTGCCCGTATTCAGGTCAGGCATTCCATAATTAACGCATTTGCGTTGCCCAAATTGAGTTCAGGCGTCACAGGCAAGGGGTTAATACTGGTGGGAAGCGATATTACGCATACGAGGGTTACTCTGAAATTTTTGAGATACGCGCAGACTAAAATTTGCGATAAAAAATAATGGTTTAATTTTAACATGCAAAGTATTTTAACAAAGCAGACAATTTTTCACTGACTTACTTCA
>CM063506.1:145725806-145768306 GCA_032207245.1 Pardosa pseudoannulata
CGGTGCATTCGAACTATCAACAGAACAGGAGCTTCTACAGGTGTACTGCGACTTCCACATCGTTGGAAACGAGCTATACATAATGCATGCAAGGATATTGAAGGACTGCAAAACATGGTGATATGAATCACTTTTGTATTAGTTGTAAATAAATAGTTGCCGCTATTAACGTTCCAACCCTAGTATTGTGTAAGTGAACATAATCATACAACTCGGATTGCTATAAATGGGCTCTAGAAACACAGAAACTTTATTTTTTATATTTGAGGAGACATGCTATAATTATAAGCGGTAAAAAAATTATTTTACATCTGGAGAAGCAATTTCAATAAGTTTAATAGCATGTAGTTAAAATACTTTGAAAGACACTTAAAACTCAGATTAAACATATATAGATATATGGCCGAACGATGGCCAAATGGTTAGAGTGCTGGCCTTCGAAACCAGAATTCGTGGGTTCGTATCCCACTATGGCATGGATGTTCGTAGCCGTTCGGAATCGGCTTTAAGCAGTAGGTCCCGGTCAAATTAGCCCTCGTGTTGCAAAAAGTAGACCGTAGCGCTTCAAAACCAAAACCAAATATAGATATATGTATGCAAATGTACTAATTTTTAATACAAATATTTTCATCAATATATATTCACACAGCTGGGTTGATGTCATCCAAATGGATTCTCGAAATACAGCATCTTTCCTTTTTGTTGAAAATGGTATTATGCACATGTATTAAAAAGTTTGGATATAAGGTCTACAGTAACAGCTTTAATTAGTTACTTAGCTTGCAGTTAAAATTCAACGAAAGACTTTTAAATTACACTTTTACTATTTTAGTAATTTCAAACAATGTAATATTATACGGACTTAAATATATTCCATAGTAAAATTTTATACACAGAATTTTATCTTTTATCAAATATTTTTTGAAGATATATCAAATATGTTTTGAAGATTTGAAGATATTTTGTAACCTGTCTATGCAATAAATTTAGATTTATCATGGGATAGATAGTATGCATTCTCAAATATTTCGTATGCAAACATATTCTTTGATGGTTTCTTGTCGTGTAAGTGGATTTTAAAGTAACTTTAAGTAAGTATAGTAACTTTATTTTTTTTATCGGGATTTACGATTTTCTCATCAAATTATCTGTATGTATATATAATAAAATTTTTGAGTGTAAAGTCTACAGTAACAATTTTTATTATTTTATCTACTTGTGATAGCTAGTTATTTAATCTTTTACTATATGAAGCATTTTATACAGTACTATAATATGGACAAAAGTAAACTGTAAATAGTATTTTATTAAGTGAATTTCCTCTTAGCATAAGTTTTTCTTGGAGAATTATGCTATTTTCGTAATGCTGTGAAAGCGGTAACCACAAATATCTTCATTTAACATGGATAAATATATGCATGCAAACATTTGACTTTTAACAAAAATATTTCGGTAAAAGTGCGATTTTGTTGCCGAAATAAACTCTATATATAATGTTTTTTATTTTTTAATGTTAGTATTTATATATATACATATATATATATATATATATATATATATATATATATATATATATACATATATATATATATATATATATATATATTTTATTAATAATATTCTGCATTAAGCTTCAGAGAAATTCACTTTTCAGTTCAAAATACACTGAAAACCGTATTATTTAAAACATATGAAACAATGCGTTACTATACATGCGAAATTTAATTCTGGTATAAAATTCTAAAGTATAAATTTCAACTTTACATAAATTTTTTGTTAAACAGAATTTTTTTTGCACAAAACTATCATAGAAATAAACTGTAACGTATCCGGTCCCTGTTTCAGGAGACACAAGGAAGAATCCGATGTACCTGGATTAATACATTTATTTACACTTCTATTATATACATCATTTCACAATTATAAAAAAAAACAATCTGATCACAGGAAGTGATTAGTACACGTAGGCCTGAGTAGAGACGGGTACTTAAACTAAATTCAGACTCTGCCGAAATATGGGTGCGTAGACGGAAGACACAATTCGTAGCTTTCTCGCTAATTCACTGAAACACACGTAAAGCTCTAGCACAGTTCGCTCTGAAGAACAGCAACAATCCTGAAGAGGATTATATGAGAATTCTATAAACCCAAGCACAGGGTAGCACTTCGATCTCACAAGAGATTTATCCCAAGACGGGATTTCGCTAATGAAAACTCTCCGATAGAGAGACAGGTCAAGGCGACCTCCTAGTTAGCCGATGCGGCTACTCCTTCAAGAAAAGATCCCAAGGTGGGATTATAGCAAATAACTCTCCGGTAGAGAGACAGATCAAGGTGACCTCTGAATTAGCTGATTGCTAACTTCTTTCCAAAAAAAAATCTTCCTCGTCTCTTTCTAGGAGAGGGGCCTAAAAGAGACGGCCTCATCCACAATTTTATTATTGGGTCACCTAGCGATGACCTCATCTTCGGCCAACTGCATTGGTCCGGGTTAAACCATTATCGGCTGCAAAGCTAAGGTTGCTTTAGCGGCAACATCTGAGAAGCGGCAAACCCTTTGTTGTTCCGCGATCATCTTTTAAGCTGTCAGAGAAGGTACCGTGCAGTCTGGCATATTGTTCCTTTACTATAGTGCACTGCCGCGTAGACTTCATGGTGCCGTAGAAAACAATTCTTTTGTATCCACACAAGTCCACCTTTCAAAGCAAAGTTCTTCGACGATACACCGCTATACCACGCCGTTACAAAAAAAAAATGCTTAATGTTACCGGGATTAACAATGTTATAATGTTAAAAAAGCATTGTAGTATATATATATATATATATATATATATATATATATATATATATATATATATATATATATATAATATATATATATATATATATATATATATATTAACAATAAGCGACAGGAGTGGTACGGTCTTTCTTGCATCCCCCTATATTATTTTCTTTACTCTACAGATGAAAGAAGACTATTAATCGTTTATGTCATCTACCCTTCCTTAAATTTTTACTATTAGATTTTTGTTATTAATATCGTTTAAACCAAAGATAATATTAAAACTCTAATGGTTAGGATCCTGTAATACGATCGTTTTCCAGATGAAAATGAACTAAAATATTACATGGTTTTTATATATGTACAAATAATATGATGATGATGATGATTCCTAAATTTTGAATAGAAAGGATAAGGCTATTTAAAATTTTAAACATAGCTTATTAGATTAGTCATAACATTTCTAATATAATAAACGCAACAATTTATTTAAATAGGAACCGACTCCTTCATGATCGTTAAGCATTCTAAATTTTTTATTATTTTTGAAACTACATTCAAATTAATTCAGAAGTTTTTAACAGACGTTTGTTTTCTGTTTCTTTTTTAAAGCAGTGGCTGGTTACTTTTCGAATAGTATGCTAAGTAAGGTGCTTGTAACAGCGTATATGCTTTTTTAATTAAAGCTGTGGTACATGCTTCCGTAATTAAGATGCAATGACCAGTCATATTTTCTTAGTTTGCAAAACAATGCAGATGTTCCGTGTAAAATTAATATCCCAAGAAATATAATTTCACTCATTAGAAAAAGATCTTCCTCGACATCTTCCAAAAACTAAAAATTTAAAATAGAGGGTTTACAAGAAATGAATTCCCCATTTCAGAGCGCTCTAGAATGTCTTTAGAAAAGTTCAGACGAGATCAAATTTTAACTGTAAGCTAATTAAAATGTTGCGCTTGAGATTGATAAAATAAAAGAATTAGTACAAAAGTTCTCCGCTAGATGCCGCTACATAATAAAAACTTTGCATCAGTTGCAGCACGGGGCTCTGCGGCTCAAAATATCACTATTAAGCAAATCACTAACTCTCCCCGGTAAATTTTAATAGTTCGTTTTTTTCTTAATATCGTTCGTTTCTCAAAATTGATTTTTTGCATGAAAAAAGCGATTCCACCATACTGACCAAATATACATTTCCGAAGATATTTCCGGTTCTACTTAAACTACGTTAATGAAACATTAAAGAATAGTGTGATACGGTGTAAAGAACTATTTTAATATAAATAAAGTTGATTGCTACAGTAGTTCGCTCAAGAACGTTACTTTCTCAAAGTTGATTTTTAGTATGTAAACAGAGATTCCACTATACTGACCAAATATCGAATTCCGATGATACTCCGGGTTCTACTTAAACTACGTTAATGAAACTTTAAAGATTTGTGTAATATGGTATAAAGAGCCATTTTACCTAGTATAAAGTCGATTCCTTTAGTAATTCGCTAAATATCGTTCTTTTCTCATAATTGATTTTTAGAATGTAAACATCGATTCCACTTTACTCACCAAATATACAATTCCAAAGATATTTCAAGTTCTACTTAAATAATGTTAATGAAACTTTAAAGAATAGTGTAATACGGTGAAAAGAGCGTTTTTCCCAAATATAAAGTCGATTTCTTTAGTAGTTCTCTTGATATAGTTCGTTTCTCAAAATTGATTTTTAGCATGTAAACAGCGAATCCATTATAGTAACCAAATATCCAATTCCGAAGATATTTCCGGTTTTACTTAAACTACGTTAATGACACTTTAAAGAATAGTGTAATACGGTGTAAAGAACTATTTTAATAAAATTAAAGTTGATTGCTATAGTAGTTCGCTTAATATCGTTCGTTTCACAAAATGGATTTTTAAAATGCAAACAGCGATTCCACTATACTGACCAAATATACAATTCCGAAGATATTTCGGGTTCCACTTAAACTACGTTAATGAAACTTTTAACAATAGTGTAATATGGTATAAAGAACTATTATACCAAAAATAAAGTTGATTGCTACAGTAGTTAGCTTCATATCGTTCGTTTCTCAAAATTGATTTTTAGCATGTAAACAGCGATTAAACTACACTGACCAAATATCTAATTCCGAAGATATTTTAGGTTCTATTTAAATTACGTTCATGAAACTAAAACGAACAGTGTAATATGGTGTAAAGAGCTATTTTAAGAAAAATGAAATTGATTTCTACAGTAGTTAGCTTAATATCGTTTGTATCTCAAAATTGATTTTTACCATGTAAACAGTGTTTCCAATATAATGACCAAATATACAATTTCGAAGATATTTCAGGTACTACTTAAACTACGTTAATGAAACTTTGTAGGGTAGTATAATACAGTGTCTTAAGGTATCTTAAATAGTATAAAGACGATTGTTCCAGTAGTTCGCTTAATATCTTACGTTCTTCAAAATCCTCTGAACATGCAGGTCAGTTCTGGAACAAAGAATGATTCCTCCTAAAACGAGCCATCCTGCACCACCGTAACGGTGTCGGTCAATGGTGTTCTCTTGGTGGTAACGGGTACCTGGCGCTCTCCATATGAAAGTATGGCGAGAATCAGAATGTAAACTGAACCTGGACTCGTCGGAAACATCACAAAAGACCACTGTTGCGGTGTCCACAATGTATGCTCTCTAGCCCAGCATAATCGCAGGCGACAGTGAGTTGCGATAAGGGGAACACATCTGACAGGCCTACGAGCATATAAACCAATGTTCCCTAAGCGTCTTTACACGGTCTGCCTTGAAATTGTCGTACCGGTAGCTGAAGAGAGCTGACGAGACAGATCTGATGTTGTGCTCCGTCTGCTTCTTTTGGCAGTAACTGCCAAATACCGGTCATCATTCGGAGTAGTAACTTGGGGGCGATCTGTGCTGTAACATCTACTCACATTACCATCATGTTTGAATCGTTGCCAAAGCCTAGAGATGACACTCTGGGCGATTCCAAGTTCCTCGGATACTTCCAGCTGGGTACGTCCACATTCCAGTCGCCCGATAATTCTACCAATTAAAAAATCATCCAAATGCTTCCTTTGTGCCATAACTAGGCGGTTATTGCACTAAAAGGCTTTTAAAGCGCTTGTGAACAATTTTACTTCTTTGCTACCATTCCTTATATACCCCTTTCATACACTCTCGTCATTGTGACGTACTATCCGCGCCGTCTGGTGGTTTCCTGCAATTTGCATATTCTTCTTCAAGATGTGTGTGATAATTCTACAGGTGAAATTATTATTTTAGAGCTCAATTTCTGTGTGATTGTGAATCATCCTTAATTTATGAACATGAGTGTATATAGATGATAGCTTCAGTAGTTTGCTTAATATCGTTTGTTTCTCAAAAATGATTTTTAGCATGTAAAATCGTTTCCACTATAATTTCCAAATATGCATTTTCGAAGATATTTCAGGTACTTCTTAAACTACGTTAATGAAACTTTGTAGGGTAGTGTAATACAGTGTATTAAGTTATCTTAAGAAGTATAAAGACGATTGTTCCATTAGTTCGCTTAATATCTTACATTCTTCAAAATTCATTTTTAGCATGTAATAAGATATACCACTGCAATGACAAAATAAGCGATCCCGAAAATATTTTAAGTTCAATTTAAACTAAGTTAATGTAAGTTTGTAAGGAAGTGTAATACAGTGCATTAAGCAATTTTACCAAGTATAATGACAATAGCTTCAGTAGTTCGCTTAATATCTTTCGTTTCTCAAAATTAATTTCTAGCATGTAAAAAGATTTACCACTGTTATGACCAAATAAGCGATCCCGAAGATATTTTAGGTTCAACATAAATTACGTTAATGAAACTTTGTATGATAGTGTAATACGGTGCATCAAGCAATTTTACAAATTATAATGACGATAGCTTCAGTAGTTCGCTTAATATCGATAGTTTCTCAAAAGTGATTTATAGCCTCTAAACAGCGTCTTCACTATATAGGCCAAATATACAATTTCGACGATATTTCAGGAACTACTTAAAGTACGTTAATGAAACTTTGTAGGATAGTGTAATACGGTGTATTAAGCTGTTTAATCAACTCAAATGACGATAGCTTCAGTAGTTCGCTTAATATCGCTTGTTTCTCAAAATTGATTTTTAGCCTCTGAACTTCCTTTCCACTATATTGGCGAAATATACAATTTCGACGATATTTCAGGAACTACTTAAAGTACGTTAATGAAACTTTGTAGGATAGTGTAATACTGTATATTTCGTTACTTAACTAAGTCTAATGACGATAGCTTCAGTAGTTCGCTTAATATCGATTTTTTTTAAATTGATTTTTAACATGTAAAAAGCGTTTCCACTATAATTGCCAAATATACAATATCGACGATATTTCAGGTACTACTTAAATTACGTTAATGAAACTTTGTAGGGTAGTTTAATTCAGTGTATTAAGGTATTTTAAGAAGTATAAAGACGATTCCTCCAGTAGTTCGGTTAATATCGTAAGTTTCTCAAAATTCATTTTTAGCATATAAGATATACCACTGTAATGACCAAATAAGCGAACACGAAGATATTTTAAGTTCAAATTAAACTACGTTAATGAAACTTTGTAGGATAGTGTAATACTTTTTATTAAGCTATTTTTTCAAGTATAATGACGATAACTTCAGTAGTTCGCTTATAATCGTGTATTTCTCAAAATTGATTTTTAGGATGTAAACAGCGTTTCTACTATAATGGCCAAATATACAATTTCGAAGATATTTCAGGTACTACTTAAACTACGTTAAAGAAACATTGTAGGAGAGTGTAATACGGTGTACTAAGGTATTTTAAGAAGTATAAAAGACGATTGTTCCAGTAGTTCGCTTAATATATTACGTTCTTCAAAATTCATTTTTAGCATATAAGATATACCACTGTAATGACCAAATAAGCGAACACGAAGATATTTTAAGTTCAAATTAAACTACGTTAATGAAACTTTGTAGGATAGTGTAATACAGTGCATTAAGAAATTTTAAAAAGTATGACGATAGCTTCAGTAGTTCACTTAATATCGCTTGTTTCTCAAAATTGATTTTTAGCCTCTAAACAGCGTCTTCACTATATAGGCCAAATATACAATTTCGACGACATTTCAGGAACTACTTAAATGACGTTGATGAAACTTTGTAGGATAGTGTAATACGGTGCATTAAGCTATTTAACCATGTCTAATGACGATAGCTTCAGTAGTTCGCTAATTTCGCTTGTATCTCAAAAGTGATTTTTTGCCTCTAAACAGCGTCTTCAATATATAGGGCAAATATATAATTTCGACGATATTTCAGGAATTACTTTAAGTACGTTAATGAAACTTTATAGGATAGTGTAATACGGTGTATTACCCTGTTTTACTAAGTCTAATGACGAGAGCTTCAGTAGTTCACTTAATATCGCTTGTTTCTCAAAATTGATTTTTAGCTTCTAAACAGCGTCTTTACTATATAGGTAAAATAAACAATTTCGACGATATTTCAGGAACTACTTTAAGTACGTTAATGAAACTTTATAGGATAGTGTAATACGGTGTATTACGCTATTTTACTAAGTCTAATGACGAGAGCTTCAGTAGTTTGCTTAATTTCGCTTGTTTCTCTAAATTGACTTTTAGCCTCTGAACTGCCTTTCCACAATATAGGCCAAATATAATTTTTCGACGACATTTCAGGAACTACTTAATGTACTTTAATAAAACTTCACAGAATAGTGTAATACGGAGTATTAAGCTATTTAATAAATTCTAATAACGATAGCTTCAGTAGTTCGCTTAATATCGCTTGTTTTTCAAAATTGATTAATAGCCTCTGAAGTGCCTTTCCACTATATTGGCGATATATACAATTTCGACGTTATTTCAGGATCTACTTAAAGTACGTTAATGAAACTTTGTAGGATAGTCTAAAACCGTGTTTTACGCTATTTAAACATGTCTAAAAACAAGAGCTTGAGTAGTTCGCTTAATTTCGCTTGTTTCTCAAATTTGACTTTTAGCCTCTTAAAAGGGCAAATATACAAGTTCGACGATATTAACGAAACTAGTTAAAGTACGTTAAAGAAACTTTGTAGGATAGTATAAAACCGTGTTTTACGCTATATAACCAATTCTAATGACGAGAGCTTGAGTAGTGTTCTTAAATTAGCTTGTTTCTCAAAATTGAATTTTAGCCTCTAAACAGAGCAAATATACAAGTTCGACGATATTAAAGAAACTAATAAAAATACGTTAATGAAATTTGTAGGATAGTCTAAAACCGTGTTTTACGTTATCAAACCAAGTCTAATGACGAGAGCTTGAGTAGTTCGCTTAATTTCGCTTGTTTTTCAAAATTGACTTTTAGAATCTAAACAGGCCAAATATACAAGTTCGACGATATTAACGAAACTACTTAAAGTACATTAATGAAACTTTGTAGGACAGTCTAAAACCGTGTTTTACGCTATCTAACCAAGTCTAATGACGAGAGCTTAAGTAGTTTGAATAATTTTGTTTGTTTCTCAAAATTAACTTTTAGAATCTAAACAGGCCAAATATACAAGTTCGACGATATTAACGAAACTACTTAAAGTACGTTAATGAAACTTTCTAGTATAGCCTAAAACCATGTTTTACGCTATTTAAGCAAGTCTAATGGCGAGTGCTTGAGTAGTTCGCTTAATTTCGCTTGTTTCTCAAAATTGACTTTTAGCGTCTAACTACGCCAAATATACAAGTTCGACGATATTAACGAAACTACTTAAAGTACGTTAATGAAACTCTCTAGTATAGCCTAAAACCATGTTTTACGCTATTTAGGCAAGTCTAATGGCGAGTGCTTCAGTAGTTCGCTTAATTTCGCTTGTTTCTCAAAATTGACTTTTAGCATCTAACCAGGCCAAATATACAAGTTCGACGATATTAACGAAACTACTTAAAGTACGTTAATGAAACTCTCTAGTATAGCCTAAAACCATGTTTTACACTATTTAGGCAAGTCTAATGGCGAGTGCTTCAGTAGTTCGCTTAATTTCGCTTGTTTCTCAAAATTGACTTTTAGCGTCTAAACAGGCCAAATATAAAAGTTCGACGATATTAACGAAACTACTTAAAGTACGTTAATGAAACTCTCTAGTATAGCCTAAAACCATGTTTTACGCTATTTAGGCAAGTCTAATGGCGAGTGCTTCAGTAGTTCGCTTAATTTCGCTTGTTTCTCAAAATTGACTTTTAGCGTCTAACTACGCCAAATATACAAGTTCGACGATATTAACGAAACTACTTAAAGTACGTTAATGAAACTCTCTAGTATAGCCTAAAACCATGTTTTACGCTATTTAGGCAAGTCTAATGGCGAGTGCTTGAGTAGTTCGCTTAATTTCGCTTGTTTCTCAAAATTGACTTTTAGCGTCTAACTACGCCAAATATACAAGTTCGACGATATTAACGAAACTACTTAAAGTACGTTACTGAAACTCTCTAGTATAGCCTAAAACCATGTTTTACGCTACTTAGGCAAGTCTAATGGCGAGTGCTTGAGTAGTTCGCTTAATTTCGCTTGTTTCTCAAAATTGACTTTTAGCATCTACAGAGGCCAAATATACAAGTTCGACGATATTAACGAAACTACTTAAAGTACGTTAATGAAACTCTCTAGTATAGCCTAAAACCATGTTTTACGCTATTTAGGCAAGTCTAATGGCGAGTGCTTCAGTAGTTCGCTTAATTTCGCTTGTTTCTCAAAATTGACTTTTAGCGTCTAACCAGGCCAAATATACAAGTTCGACGATATTAACGAAACTACTTAAAGTACGTTAATGAAACTCTCTAGTATAGCCTAAAACCATGTTTTACGCTATTTAGGCAAGTCTAATGGCGAGTGCTTCAGTAGTTCGCTTAATTTCGCTTGTTTCTCAAAATTGACTTTTAGCATCTACAGAGACCAAATATACAAGTTCGACGATATTAACGAAACTACTTAAAGTACGTTAATGAAACTCTCTAGTATAGCCTAAAACCATGTTTTACGCTATTTAGGCAAGTCTAATGGCGAGTGCTTCAGTAGTTCGCTTAATTTCGCTTGTTTCTCAAAATTGACTTTTAGCGTCTAAACAGGCCAAATATACATGTTCGACGATATTAACGAAACTACTTAAAGTACGTTAATGAAACTCTCTAGTAAAGCCTAAAACCATGTTTTACGCTATTTAGGCAAGTCTAATGGCGAGTGCTTCAGTAGTTCGCTTAATTTCGCTTGTTTCTCAAAATTGACTTTTAGCGTCTAACCAGGCCAAATATACAAGTTCGACGATATTAACGAAACTACTTAAAGTACGTTAATGAAACTCTCTAGTATAGCCTAAAACCATGTTTTACGCTATTTAGGCAAGTCTAATGGCGAGTGCTTCAGTAGTTCGCTTAATTTCGCTTGTTTCTCAAAATTGACTTTTAGCATCTAAACAGGACAAATATACAAGTTCGACGATATTAACGAAACTACTTAAAGTACGTTAATGAAACTCTCTAGTATAGCCTAAAACCATGTTTTACGCTATTTAGGCAAGTCTAATGGCGAGTGCTTCAGTAGTTCGCTTAATTTCGCTTGTTTCTCAAAATTGACTTTTAGCGTCTAACCAGGCCAAATATACAAGTTCGACGATATTAACGAAACTACTTAAAGTACGTTAATGAAACTCTCTAGTATAGCCTAAAACCATGTTTTACGCTATTTAGGCAATTCTAATGGCGAGTGCTTCAGTAGTTCGCTTAATTTCGCTTGTTTCTCAAAATTGACTTTTAGCGTCTAACCAGACCAAATATACAAGTTCGACGATATTAACGAAACTACTTAAAGTACGTTAATGAAACTCTCTAGTATAGCCTAAAACCATGTTTTACGCTATTTAGGCAAGTCTAATGGCGAGTGCTTCAGTAGTTCGCTTAATTTCGCTTGTTTCTCAAAATTGACTTTTAGCGTCTAAACAGGCCAAATATACAAGTTCGACGATATTAACGAAACTACTTAAAGTACGTTAATGAAACTCTCTAGTATAGCCTAAAACCATGTTTTACGCTATTTAGGCAAGTCTAATGGCGAGTGCTTCAGTAGTTCGCTTAATTTCGCTTGTTTCTCAAAATTGACTTTTAGCGTCTAACTACGCCAAATATACAAGTTCGACGATATTAACGAAACTACTTAAAGTACGTTAATGAAACTCTCTAGTATAGCCTAAAACCATGTTTTACGCTATTTAGGCAAGTCTAATGGCGAGTGCTTCAGTAGTTCGCTTAATTTCGCTTGTTTCTCAAAATTGACTTTTAGCGTCTAACCAGGCCAAATATACATGTTCGACGATATTAACGAAACTACTTAAAGTACGTTAATGAAACTCTCTAGTATAGCCTAAAACCATGTTTTACGCTATTTAGGCAAGTCTAATGGCGAGTGCTATAGTAGTTCGCTTAATTTCGCTTGTTTCTCAAAATTGACTTTTAGCGTCTAACCAGGCCAAATATACATGTTCGACGATATTAACGAAACTACTTAAAGTACGTTAATGAAACTCTCTAGTATAGCCTAAAACCATGTTTTACGCTATTTAGGCAAGTCTAATGGCGAGTGCTTGAGTAGTTCGCTTAATTTCGCTTGTTTCTCAAAATTGACTTTTAGCGTCTAACTACGCCAAATATACAAGTTCGACGATATTAACGAAACTACTTAAAGTACGTTAATGAAACTCTCTAGTATAGCCTAAAACCATGTTTTACGCTATTTAGGCAAGTCTAATGGCGAGTGCTTCAGTAGTTCGCTTAATTTCGCTTGTTTCTCAAAATTGACTTTTAGCGTCTAACCAGGCCAAATATACAAGTTCGACGATATTAACGAAACTACTTAAAGTACGTTAATGAAACTCTCTAGTATAGCCTAAAACCATGTTTTACGCTATTTAAGTAAGTCTAATGGCAAGTGCTTGAGTAGTTCGCTTAATTTCGCTTGTTTCTCAAAATTGACTTTTAGCGTCTAACTACGCCAAATATACAAGTTCGACGATATTAACGAAACTACTTAAAGTACGTTAATGAAACTCTCTAGTATAGCCTAAAACCATGTTTTACGCTATTTAGGCAAGTCTAATGGCGAGTGCTTCAGTAGTTCGCTTAATTTCGCTTGTTTCTCAAAATTGACTTTTAGCATCTAACCAGGCCAAATATACAAGTTCGACGATATTAACGAAACTACTTAAAGTACGTTAATGAAACTCTCTAGTATAGCCTAAAACCATGTTTTACGCTATTTAGGCAAGTCTAATGGCGAGTGCTTCAGTAGTTCGCTTAATTTCGCTTGTTTCTCAAAATTGACTTTTAGCGTCTAACCAGGCCAAATATACAAGTTCGACGATATTAACGAAACTACTTAAAGTACGTTAATGAAACTTTGTAGGATAGCCTAAAACCGTGTTTTACGCTATTTAAGCAAGTCTAATGACAAGAGCTTGAGTAGTTCGCTTAATTTCGCTTGTTTCTCAAAATTGACTTTTATTATCTAAACAGGCCAAATATAGAAGTTCGACGATATTAACGAAACTACTTAAAGTACGTTAATGAAACTCTCTAGTATAGCCTAAAACCATGTTTTACGCTATTTAGGCAAGTCTAATGGCGAGTGCTTCAGTAGTTCGCTTAATTTCGCTTGTTTCTCAAAATTGACTTTTAGCGTCTAAACAGGCCAAATATACAAGTTCGACGATATTAACGAAACTACTTAAAGTACGTTAATGAAACTCTCTAGTATAGCCTAAAACCATGTTTTACGCTTTTTAGACAAGTCTAATGGCGAGTGCTATAGTAGTTCGCGTAATTTCGCTTGTTTCTCAAAATTGACTTTTAGCGTCTAACCAGGCCAAATATACATGTTCGACGATATTAACGAAACTACTTAAAGTACGTTAATGAAACTCTCTAGTATAGCCTAAAACCATGTTTTACGCTATTTAGGCAAGATTAAAGGCGAGTGCTATAGTAGTTCGCGTAATTTCGCTTGTTTCTCAAAATTGACTTTTAGCGTCTAACCAGGCCAAATATACATGTTCGACGATATTAACGAAACTACTTAAAGTACGTTAATGAAACTCTCTAGTATAGCCTAAAACCATGTTTTACGCTATTTAGGCAAGTCTAATGGCGAGTGCTTCAGTAGTTCGCTTAATTTCGCTTGTTTCTCAAAATTGACTTTTAGCGTCTAACCAGGCCAAATATACATGTTCGACGATATTAACGAAACTACTTAAAGTACGTTAATGAAACTCTCTAGTATAGCCTAAAACCATGTTTTACGCTATTTAGGCAAGATTAAAGGCGAGTGCTATAGTAGTTCGCGTAATTTCGCTTGTTTCTCAAAATTGACTTTTAGCGTCTAACCAGGCCAAATATACAAGTTCGACGATATTAACGAAACTACTTAAAGTACGTTAATGAAACTCTCTAGTATAGCCTAAAACCATGTTTTACGCTATTTAGGCAAGTCTAATGGCGAGTGCTTCAGTAGTTCGCTTAATTTCGCTTGTTTCTCAAAATTGACTTTTAGCGTCTAACCAGGCCAAATATACAAGTTCGACGATATTAACGAAACTACTTAAAGTACGTTAATGAAACTCTCTAGTATAGCCTAAAACCATGTTTTACGCTATTTAGGCAAGTCTAATGGCGAGTGCTTGAGTAGTTCGCTTAATTTCGCTTGTTTCTCAAAATTGACTTTTAGCGTCTAACTACGCCAAATATACAAGTTCGACGATATTAACGAAACTACTTAAAGTACGTTAATGAAACTCTCTAGTATAGCCTAAAACCATGTTTTACGCTATTTAGGCAAGTCTAATGGCGAGTGCTTGAGTAGTTCGCTTAATTTCGCTTGTTTCTCAATATTGACTTTTAGCGTCTAACAACGCCAAATATACAAGTTCGACGATATTAACGAAACTACTTAAAGTACGTTAATGAAACTCTCTAGTATAGCCTAAAACCATGTTTTACGCTATTTAGGCAAGTCTAATGGTGAGTGCTTGAGTAGTTCGCTTAATTTCGCTTGTTTCTCAAAATTGACTTTTAGCATCTAAACAGGCCAAATATACAAGTTCGACGATATTAACGAAACTACTTAAAGTACGTTAATGAAACTCTCTAGTATAGCCTAAAACCATGTTTTACGCTATTTAGGCAAGTCTAATGGCGAGTGCTTCAGTAGTTCGCTTAATTTCGCTTGTTTCTCAAAATTGACTTTTAGCGTCTAACAAGGCCAAATATACAAGTTCGACGATATTAACGAAACTACTTAAAGTACGTTAATGAAACTCTCTAGTATAGCCTAAAACCATGTTTTACGCTATTAAGGCAAGTCTAATGGCGAGCGCTTCAGTAGTTCGCTTAATTTCGCTTGTTTCTCAAAATTGACTTTTAGCAACTAAACAGGCAAAATATACAAGTTCGACGATATTAACGAAACTACATAAAGTACGTTAATGAAACTCTCTAGTATAGCCTAAAACCATGTTTTACGCTATTTATTCAAGCCTAATGGCGAGTGCTATAGTAGTTCGCTTAATTTCGCTTGTTTCTCAAAATTGGCTTTTAGCATCTAACCAGGCCAAATATACAAGTTCGACGATATTAACGAAACTACTTAAAGTACGTTAATGAAACTCTCTAGTATAGCTTAAAACCATGTTTTAAGCTATTTAGGTAAGTCTAATTTCGAGTGCTTGAGTAGTTCGCTTAATTTCGCTTGTTTCTCAAAATTGACTTTTAGCCTCTTAACAGGGCAAAAATACAAGTACGACGATATGAAGGAAACTAGTTAAAGTACGTTAATGAAACTTTGTTGGATAGTCTAAAACCGTGTTTTACGCTATTTAAACATGTCTAATGACGAAAGCTTGAGTAGTTCGCTTAAATTCATATGTTTCTCACAATTGACTTTTAGCCTCTTAAAAGGCCAAATATACAAGTTCGACGATATTTACGAAACTATTTAAAGTACGTTAATGAAACTTTGTAGGATAGTTACAAACCGTGTTTTACGCTATTTAAACACGTCTAATGACGAGAGCTTGAATAGTTTGCTTAATTTCGCTTGTTTCTCAAAATTGACTTTTAGCCTCTAAACATGCCACATATACAAGTTGGACGATTTTAACGAAACTACTTATAGTACGTTAATGAAACATTGTGGGATAGTATAAAACCGTGTTTTACGCTATTTAAACACGTCTAATGACGAGAGCTTGAGTAGTTCGCTTAATTTCGCTTGTTTCTCAAAATTGACTTTTAGCCTCTTAAAAGGCCAAATATACAAGTTCGACGATATTAACGAAACTACTTATAGTACGTTAATGAAACATTGTGGGATAGTATAAAACCGTGTTTTACGCTATCTAACCAATTCTAATGACGAGATTTTGAGTAGTTTGTTTTATTTCGCTTGTTTCTCAAAATTGACTTTTAGCCTCTAAACAGGCAACATATACAAGTTCGACGATATGAAGGAAACTAGTTAAAGTACGTTAATGAAACTTTGTAGGATAGTCTAAAACCGTGTTTTACGCTATTTAAACATGTCTAATGACGAGAGCTTGAGTAGTTCGCTTAATTTCGCTTGTTTCTCAAAATTGACTTTTAGCCTCTTAAAAGGCCAAATATACAAGTTCGACGATATTAACGAAACTACTTAAAGTACGTTAATGAAACTTTGTAGGATAGTCTAAAACCGTGTTTTACGCTATCTAACCAAGTGTAATGACGAGATTTTGAGTAGTTTGCTTAATTTCGCTTGTTCCTCAAAATTGACTTTTAGCCTCTTTACAGGCCAAATATACAAGTTCGACGATATGAAGGAAACTAGTTAAAGTACGTTAATGAAACTTTGTAGGATAGTCTAAAACCGTGTTTTACGCTATTTAAACATGTCTAATGTTGAAAACTTGAGTAGTTCGCTTAAATTCATATGTTTCTCAAAATTGACTTTTAGCCTCTGAATAGCGTTTCTACTATATTGGCGAAATATACAATTTTGACGATATTTCTGGAACTACTTAAAGTACGTTAATGAAACTTTCTAGTATAGTGTAATACGGTGTATTACTCTATTTTACCAAGTCTAATAACGATAGCTTCAGTAGTTCGCTTAATATCACTTGTTTCTAAAGTGATTTTTAGCCTCTAAACAGCGTCTTCACTATATAAGCCACATATACAATTTAGTCGATATTTCAGGAACTACTTAAAGTACTTTAATGAAACTTTATAGGATAGTGTAATACGGTGTATTAAGCTATTTAAGCAAGTCTAATGACGAGAGCTTGAGTAGTTCTCTTAATTTCGCTTGTATCTCAAAATTGACTTTTAGCCTCTTAAAAGGCCAAATATACAAGTTCGACGATATTAACGAAACTACTTAAAGTACGTTAATGAAACTTTGTAGGAAAGTCTAAAACCATGTTTTACGCTATCTAACGAAGTCTAATGACGAGAGCTTGAGCAGTTCGCTTAATTTCGCTTGTTTCTCAAAATTGACTTTTAGCCTCTAAACAGGCAAATATACAAGTTCGACGATATTAACGAAACTACTTAAAGTACGTTAATGAAACTTTGTAGGAAAGTCTAAAACCATGTTTTACGCTGTCTAACTAAGTCTAATGACAAGAGCTTGAGTACTTAGCTTAATTTCGCTTGTTTCTCAAAAGTGGTTTTTAGCCACTAAACAGCGTCTTCAATATATAGGCGAAATACACAATTTCGACAATATATCAGGAACTACTTAAAGTACGTTAATGAAACTTTATAGGATAGTGTAATACGGTGTATTACGCTATTTAACCAAGTCTAATGACCAAAACCTCAGTAGTTCGCTTAATATCGCTTGTTTTTCAAAAGTGATTTTCAGTCTCTAAACAGCGTTTTCACTATATAGTCCAAATATACAATTTCGACGATATTTCACTTAATATCGCTTGTTTCTCAAAATTGATTAATAGCCTTTGAACTGCCTTTCCTCTATATTGGCGAAATATACATTTTCGACGATATTTCAGGATCTACTTAAAGTACGTTAATGTAACTTTGCAGGATAGTGTAATACGGTGTATTATGCTATTTAAGCAAGTCTAATGACGATAGCTTCAGTAGTTCGCTTAATATCGCTTGTTTCTCAAAATAGAATTGTAGCCTCTGATTTGCATTTCCACTTTATTGGCGAAATATACAATTTCGACGATATTTCAGGAACTACTTAAAGTACGTTAATGAAACTCGTTAGGATAGTGTAATACTGTGTATTACGCTATTTAACCAAGTCTAATGACGATAGCTTCAGTTGTTCTCTTAATATTGTTTGTTTCTCAAAATTTTTTAGCATGTAAACAGCGTTTCCACTATAATTGCCAAATATACAATTTTGAAGATATCAGGTACTACTTAAACTACGTTAATGAAACTTTGTAGGACAGTGTAATACAGTGTATTATGTATTTTAAGAAGTATAAAGAGGATTCCTTGAGTAGTTCGCTTAATATCGTAAGTTTCTCAAAATTCATTTTTAGCATATAATAATCAATACCACTGTAAAGACAAAAAAAGCGATCCCGAAGATATTTTAGTTTCAACTTAAACTACGTTAATTATTCTTTGTAGGATAGTGTAAAACGGTGTGTTAAGGTATTTTACCAAGTATAAAGACGATAGCTTCAGTAGTTCGCTTAATATCGTTTGTTTCTCAAAATTGATTTTTAGCATGTAAAAAGCGTTTCCACTCTAATGGCTAAATATACAATTTCGAAGATATTTCAGGTACTACTTAAACTATGTTAATGAAACTTTGTAGGATAGTGTAATACTGTGTACTAAGGTATTTTAAGAAGTAAAAAGACGATTCCTTCAGTAGTTCGCTTAATATCATAAGTTTCTCAAAATTCATTTTTAGCATGTAATAAGATATACCACTGAAATGACCAAATAAGCGATCCCGAAGATATATTAGGTTTACCCTAAACTACGTTAATTAAACTTTATAGGATAGTGTAATACAGTGCATTAAGGTATTTTAAAAAGTATAATGACGATAGCATCAGTATTTCGCTTAATATCGTTTGTTTCTCAAAATTGATTTTTAGCATGTAAATAGCGTTTCCACTATAATGGCCAAATATACAATTTCGAAGATATTTCAGGTACTACTTAAACTACGTTAATGAAACTTTGTAGGATAGTGTAATACAGTGTCTTAAGGTATCTTAAATAGCATAAAGACGATTGTTCCAGTAGTTCGCTTAATATCTTACGTTCTTCAAAATCCATTTTAGCATGTAATAAGATATACCACTGTAATGACCAAATAAGCGATCCCGAAGATATTTTAAGTTCAACTTAAACTACGTTAATGAAACTTTGTAGGATAGTGTAATACGGTGTATTAAGCTATTTTACCATGTATAATGACGATAGCTTCAGTATTCGGCTTAATATCGTTTTTTTCTCACAGTTGATTTTTAGCATGTAAACATCTTTTCCACTATATGACCAAATATACATTTTCGAAGATATTTCCGGTACTACTTAAACTACGTTAATGAAACTTTTTAGGATATTGTAGTATGTTGTATAAAGCTATTTTACCAGTATAAAGGCGATTGCTCAAGTAGTTCGCTAAATATCGTTCGTTTCTCAAATATACTTAGAATTGCGTCCCACCATTGGTTGGCGCCATGGGATAATGGGTTATCCTTTAAACAACTTTGGTGATGCACCCCTAATAATTATAGAAGACCAGTGGCTATCTTAGCACTCGACTTCGAGTAATTCTATTTGCACTTCGTTGTCTTTTCCTGCATTTTGTTTGGTTCACCCAGGATCCTACCCCACGTCTTCTTTTGCATCCCCTCCTTCGCTCTCTCTCTCTCTCTCTCTCTCACTTCAAAATTCTGCAGCAGCGTTTCTCGATGCCACAACGTCGCGACTAATCGACCCACCAAGTGTCGATTTCTAAAACTGTCATTGGACCTCATTCTCAATTCTGATTCAATATGATTTTCTCATTTGGATCATAATCAAGCTATCTTCGAAATTGTGCCTTCTGCACGGCATTTACTCTTTCTCCCTTTCTTAAAGACTGTTTTTGTCTTATAAATTTACTGGTGTACAAAAATTAAGCAACAGGTAGATTTTTTTCTTAACTCCACGAGAAATCATCTGAGAGACATGAAATTCAGAAATAAGGGAGGGTATTATGTACAGGGTTTTATGTTAGACCAGATCACTGGATAAAATTGGTTTTAACCGTTCAAAACTGGTTAAAAGTGCTCAAAAACTGTCAGAAGTTGTTAGAATTTTTAAAAAAATAGTTTTAAATCGTCTTAAGTTTAATATTAGAATTTTTAAAAAAATAGTTTTAAATCGTCTTAAGTTTAATTTATAATATCTTTGTGATTAGAAGTGACTTTTAATAAGCAGTTAAACAAAATATTACGCTAACAAATTAATGATATATAACAGGAATATACAGAATAATAAGAATGCTTCGATTTAAAAAAAATACCATGCACAGGCAGTTGGAAAAATGTAATCCAATTTCAGTAAAAACCATAAAATATGAGTTACATTAAAAAAATAAAACATGAGTTACATTTAAAAACATGAAACATAAGTTGTAGTTAAAAGCATAATTTTTCAACTTAAAACAAATAACATGACATTTTACGATTAAAATTGTTATTAACTTATAATTATTTTAACTGCCATCACCATAATTGGTGGGCAGCAATGAGTAAGGTTATAGGCATTAAGATAAAATCTGTTGATTTTACAATACATCTAATAAACTGTTGTGCAGCTCTTCATCTATAGAAAGATTATTTTCAAAGTTTGGAGTAATCCAAAATAATTACAAAATCGTTTAAATTTAGAGATTACTACAAAACTTGTTACTTGTAACCGTTTTTTGAATTCAACATAAATTACATATAAAGCAGCTTGTATAAAAGAAAAATAAATAAAATATTTTTTTTTTGTATCTTGGTGGTATCTTGGTTGTTTGTATCTTGCTATATATGTTTTTTTGCTAGCGTTATTTATATTACGATATTTTTAACAAATGTAACTTGCCTTTATCATATGCTAATAATCTATGTTGGATTAGTATTAAATATATTCAAAAGTAAATTTCATTGGTCAAAACTGGTCAAAATTGATATTGACCAGGGATGTTAAAACCACTGGTTTAAACCCCCATGGTTAAAACCGATACAACTCTGATTATGTACGTAAAAGATGACGAAAGCATCGTCACTAAAAATGGAATACAATACATACGGTATGGAATCAAACGAAAACAAGCTTTATTGAACGTATAATATTGTGACTCATGATTGTCTATCGAAGAGGGAGAACAACAAGCAGATGTTCCTTAATATGGAATATACCGTACCCTAACTGGACACTGGGACACTGGACACTGGAATACTGGGTTTTGGAGCACCTGGGGACGAAGTCCCCTTATCCCCAATATGAGCTTTGATAAGTGAACCAATTTACATTCATTATTGGCTGATGAAATTAGGTATAATTTATACATACTACAAAAAACAACAATAGAGTAAAGGAAGGGGAAGAGAGAGAGAAAAGAGAAAAAAGAAAACACAATCAACAGAAGAGTTACAATATGTTTACAATTTTATACGAGGAGATATATCTTCTTTAGCCCTTATAATTATATAATTATTTTTTAATTTTTTTTCCCACTCAGTTTACTCTTTGACAAAAGGAAATACATAATAATAGTACACAATTAGAACCATTCAATTTAAAAATACATAAGACGCTGAAAGTAAGGTCAGCAACATTATAAACAGTAGGTAAGAGTACTGAGAGTTTTATTTTTTATTTTATTTTTATATATATATATATATTTTTTTTATTTTTAAATTTATTTATATATATTTATATATATATATATATATATATATATATATATATTTATATATAACTATATATATATCTATATATATAGTTAATATAATATATATATATATATATATATATATATATATATATATATATATTTATAATGGGCAGAAGATATTTACAAAAGTGATGTTCCAGGAACTAGACCCGTTGGAAGGACCGTAGTCGCCCTAGGACGTCTAGGTTTCTCAATCGGGTCATAGTCCGGAATATTAGCAATTTCCTCGTTATTAATAGAGTTCATTTTATTATAAAAGATTGTTGATATTTTTTTGATGAAATCCCTAATAGGCTCAATGCCCAGGTCCCTATGGATAATGTCGTTCCGCAAGTAACGATTAGCTTTTATTATTGACCTTAAAGTTTTATTTTGTATTACTTGTAATCTCTGGATCTGTGAGTTGGATGCAGAGCCCCAGACCGGTGCTGCATACAGGAGAATGGGCCTTAAAACCGTCTTGTACAGTAGGACTTTATTCCCCATTCCCATTCGATCATGGTACAGGAGGTGAGCTGTACCCTAACTGCAATGGTTACTTCGCACAGTGTCCACCTATTCAGAACCAGCCGGTCCAACATTTCTTGCGGTACAAGTGCCCTTTCCGCAATAAGCATCTGTTTGAGTTGTTGGGTGTTCTCTGGAAGATGTAAACGTGCTGCAATGCGTCTACCCAAAGCATCCCACAATTGTTCGATAGGATTTAAATCAGGGTAGTAAGATGGCCAATCCATTCGAGTGATATCTTCACTTTCTAGTAGACCATCAGCAGCAAGAGTCCGATAATAACAATAAATCTGCATATTCTTTACCGGTAAAAGGAATAATAAATCACTCTTGCATGTTGATGGTTGTGAAACCTGATATTTCTCATCGCATTTGCAATGAAGACACTAAGTTTTGATTAAACCTCAGACTGAAAAGAATTCTAACAAATATAAAGTTTTCTCTTCATTTTAGGTCTCTCGAAACCGGTTTGACATGTATTTTAATCATAATTTTTACATTTGTTATATCTTAAAAATCTTTTTCTCAACCCATTTCCCTTACTACAAAAAAAACACGTGCATACAGGAAAATTGCAAACATTAAACTCAATAAATTCATCGAATCTGAAACGAAACACAAGCATGCTGTCGCTTTGTTATCATTCAGAAATATCTCAGTAACAGTGATAACTGTCAAACGGAATTACATATAAAAGGAAATGCATCAATGCATGATCAACATGCATAACTCAAATGACACAATGAATACAAATAAAAGAGAGCAGGAAAAATAAAAAGGACCTTTTCAAAATTTTGCCGATCTTGTTTCCACAAAAGCATTGAAGTGTTTTTTATTGTAAGATTTAATTTTTCATTGATGAGAGTGATCATGAAAGCTGACAAAGCAAAAATTTATCTGGTTGGAAAAAAATTAGTAACTTTCTTTTGATAGGAAATTTTATTATTCTTTCATACAGATGAGAGATTTTAGTTCTCTTTTTTTTAAAGAATGACATGTTTTGCTGTTATATTAGAAGATGAATGTACTCGTCAGCAAAATTCTATTTTGTTCTTCTGCTTAGTATCATTTGAGATTTTCAAGTAATGACTTACCTGCATAAGTTTATTTACTTCCACATAAAAGGGAATTATAAATTGTTAAATATTGCAAATTATTCTAAAATCTATGAAGATTGCCTTCTACCAAAAAAATTATTTCAAATAACTATGAAAATCTAAGATTAAGATAAGGTTTATATATTATAATATAAATCGCCTATTATTTTCAAATATGGTACGTTTATGTTTTATAATTTATATAAAATCAAAATATTTCTTAACCCTTTCCCGGTTTTTCCCGAGCTGAACTCGGACAGGCGAAATGTACCATCCTGGATCATCCCGAGTGTATTTCGGGAGCTGTGAAATTTTACACTGGAATGAGTCTTTCCCGAATTATTTCACATGTGCTTTTTATGGTTTCGAATGCTTTTGTTTTCTATTCTGGCTACTAGATTATTTGCTACTCAAAGAGAAACAGTAGAGGGATGAAGGTAAGGAGAGAAACAAGGTTCTACTATCCAAATTGCGATGCAGTACCGTGTTTTCGATTGTATCATATACGATCAAATTTTGATTAATAATTTCATAATCATTTATGTAAATGCATAGGATATAAATAATACTTAAATCAAAATAAAAGCTAGGTAATCTAAGTTTTATATTGATAGTTAGTGTGAATTGACTCCAAAGTCGAATGATTTCTGCCGTACAGAATGCCAACTATACAGCTAAATTACTCATTTATTTAAATTGATTTTTTTACATTAATTTTTAAAAAAAATTGCATGTGAATGATGTTGTTATGTTCAAAAAGATATGTATGTATGAAAATAAGCATAAAAAATTGACATTTTTTGGCACGTAATCCCGAAATAAAATAAATCTGGAAGGGGTTAAAGGTTTTAAAAAGACCACGTGATATCACTATGTATACCAGACAGAAATCTGAGAGTGAAACGGCTAATGAATTTATAGTTAGTCTAGTAATATCTTCATCTGAAGAACTGATTTTAAAAATATGAATAAATGATACTGTAACGTCACTGGATCCTCGAGTAGCGTGGGGGTGTTGAAGTGGTTATGACAGGACGTACAGCTGAGAACAATAACAACGTTTATTCTTGGTTAAAGAGAAGTTATGTACACATTTTCCGAATGGAAAACACAGGGCTCACGTGAGCTGGTACGGACCTAAAAGCCCCAGGTTCGATGCGAACCTAAAAAACACAATCTGCGGTCAGGTGCCGACAGATAACGTTGTACAGGGATACAACTGGGACTCCTTGAGTCCCACACAAAACTGGAGAAAGCCTCTCCAAAAAACCAAACCGCAACTCTTGTTGCCTTGCCTTCGTCTCCCCCTTAGGGAAACTCTCCGGCGAAAAACTCGCGCCGCCTTACTTCACCTTTCAGCTCTTCCAATTGGCTTTTCCTTCTCGCGTCGCCATCCTGCTAGCCTCCAATTGGTCCTTCATTTGGCGTCTCACAGTCTAACAATTCAGCGTCGCTTTCGACCTTCTAATCACCTCGGACATCTCAAGGCGTGTCGAAGCGAAATTCTTTTGTAGTATAGTGTCAAAAACTCAGACAGAAAGTCACCTTGGTCTGGACTTTAACAAAACCTCTTTGTAAAACCAGTGGGGTGTAGAGACGTCACAATACATTTAAGGGAGAGAAAAAATGCTGCTTCAAACGTGTTTGCTATCTATTTTATTTTTAGCTAAATTCTGAAGCCAACAAATTAATTGTCCGCTTTAGATTATGTTTGTAAAAAATATTTAAAAAGTTGTGTTTGCTTTTGCGTTTGAAAATTGCTTGTATATACGAAAAACGTTTAGAGATTTGTAAAAAAGACTGATTTGAGAACGAAAAAAAGTAGATGATGTTAAGGAGGCAAGGAGTGGTTTCCGAAAAAAATTAACAGTATGTTGTTAACATACACCTTACAAAATCCAATTACAACAAGTTTCGTCAAATCCTACAAAAGTTGTGAATTTGTATTGGGACAAAAAATCTCCTTTTATGTATAATCCGGTTGAAAAGCCGGCAAAAAAATTAAATAGTAGCACAATAGAAAAAAAGGTATGAATGAAATAAGTGACTTTTCTTACTAACCATAACATAAGTGTAATAAATAATGAAAATAAAACAAGACAAAATTCTCGAAAATGCATGTATAATTAAAAACCTAGCAAAGATAAAAAAAATTAATTGTTTTTCCAAAGTAGCTCCACCCCTAGAAATATTAAACTTTAAATGTTCTTGTAGACTATTCAATACAAAACATTGTGCAATACAAACAAAAGATACAAGAGAAATTTAAAGTAAAATTCCTAATAAAGCAAATTTCCTATATCCTAATATATTGCTAAGTTCTTCAGTCGTTGGAAGTACAATCTTAACATATTTAAGTTTCTACAGATTTATAATGCTTAAAAAATACCGGCGATAGTAAATTATAGAACGCATGGCTAAAGTACACTCGTCTGTAGTGTTGCCGAAACATGAAAGCCTTTAACTTCTGCTACTTGCATAAGACGAATCGTAAAATTATTTATCATTAAATAAAGGTAATAAAAAACCTATTAAATATTTAAAAAAACATTATCGTAAAGTTTTGCTCGGTGGCACGAAGAAAAGACTGTACCAAATCTAATACATGTATGTTGTACTGTTTATAACAGCCGTGGTACCTCTGTCAGTGAAAGCAGGGATCTCATAACTGTAGGGTTGCGGATTCGGGGTTCGGGCTAGCCTAAGATCCGCCATGTTCGTTAATGGTTACTGGAACTCGTAAAATGTGTTGTTGGTCACAATGTCCTCCAATCCCTCAAATTATGCCTCTTTGAGTCTCAGGACGATCTTGGTTTTTTGTTTGGTACCAGTTTACAAATTACGAGGACCTACTTGAGCTAAATTTTTCTTTCACCTTAGAGGTACTTGTCACATGTTCCCTTCACCTTAATATTTATGGCATCTGATTCAAATGATTGACTCGTCCAAGTGGCGTTAGCAACAACTATTTATAAGCAATCATATTTATATAAATTCACATTAAGCATTTTATGTATTAAATAACATTTACTTTAATAATCTCTTAGCATTCAGCTTATTATAACTAAAACATTTAACAACTGATTTGTAAAAAAACAGATTTACCAACTTTTATAAATACAAGTATTCAGAAGTGAAATAAAGATATAGATCATAGTTAGCCAAGTAAAGGTTTTAATACTATTAACTAGTAATCTGAATAATTTATCTTAACTCCCTAACGATCGATAAATTTATCTTACCACTCTAACGATTCAATAAGAGAGCAATAAATGAGCTTTATTTGTTCAAGATTATCATATAAAAACTAGCATCTAATTTAACATAAACTGACAATCTCCAAATACGTCATATATAGTCAGGTACTAGTATGGGATGGGAAAAATTACAAATAGAAATTTTCTTGGAGTATGCAATGGATCGTTTTTTAATTATGTTAGGTGTATTTTAACGATTCAATAAGAGAGCAATAAATGAGCTTTATTTGTTCAAGATTATCATATAAAAACTAGCATCTAATTTAACATAAACTGACAATCTCCAAATACGTCATATGTAGTCAGGTACTAGTATGGGATGGGAAAAATTACAAATAAAAATTTTCTTGGAGTATGCAATGGATCGTTTTTTATTATGTTAGGTGTATTTTGCTTTTGAACACCTCCGGCCTAAAAATGAGTACAAGAAACAGCATTCGAAACTTAACCCCGTATTTTTGACGGGCACAAGAAATAGATTGTTTTTACTTTTTGACGAGTTACTTTTTAACACCCCTTAGAAAATTACACGGGTACAAAAATTAAAGTGCGATATTTCAAGCTATATTTACATGAATGAGAAGGTAGGGGTTTAAGGGGTCTGAACACAATTTGGAATTTGGAATGTTATTTGAATCCTAACAGATTCCTATACTTAATAAAGAAACTCAAACTTTTTTGAGAAGTCAATTTTAAAGCTAGCAATTCCACTCTACACAATATCTGCAAAGCTTATAACAACCTAAAAAACATCAAGGAATCTGAAATGAAGTGCAATAGTTTTCGACTTATTTTAAATACAAAACAGGAGTTACGACTTCAAACAAAATTCCTGTTAGATTTAATCAAGCGTGATTTCAATTGGAATTTCTACCACTAAAATTAAATAAACAACAATTAAAATACTTTAAATAGCTTCCTTTTCCCTCCATTCGTGATTCAAAGTCGTCTAAAAGTTCGAGCAAGTTTCCCCTTTTCCGAATTTTTATCAGAAGAGATCAGAGAGGATGCTGGAAATTTTATAAAATTCTGATGGAACGTAATTAAATTATATTTCCAACTTCTCCTTCTCTCGCACTTCAAGTGCAATTCAACAGTCATTTTAACAGTTCGCATTTTAAGTTAAATGGTAGAAAAGCGTACGAAATGTTTAATTCGACATTCAAACATAAAAGATTGACTGTAAACTTAATAAAAGTGCAGTGCTACGGATATGCAGAACTGGTAAATATAATGTGTTAAAATTTGCTTGCTATATTTACTATTAGACTGAACTGAAAGGTTTTTAAACCATTTCCTAAATGTCTTGTTTTCAATGAAAGGAAATTTGGCTTAAAAGATTAACACTTCAGAGTTTCAAACTAATTTAAACGGTTTTGATTGCGATAACCTCTCATTTAACACATTGTATGCGGGACACGTACTAGAACCTTTTCTGACGATTGGTATTTGAGCGAAGGTCACGTACTAGTACGGGTAAGTGTAACAACATGGTTTGTTTGTGGCTACAAAAATAACGGAATAGGCAGGAAAACGAATCCCAATGTTCTTGTCTACTACATAGATTCTGGAAACATTTAGACAAATAACAACTAGTTTTTACTATAGTCGATGAGGAACGGATACGGAGTTTGATTTAAAAAACCAATTTAGATTTAAAATTAACTTTTTATTTATCCTTGCGAAAATTTTATATATATATATATATATATATATATATATGTATATTTATACATATATATATATATATATATATATATATATATATATATATATATATATATATATATATATATATATATATATATATATATATATATATTGTGTGTGTGTGTATATATATGTATATATATATGTGTGTGCGTATATATATATATATTATATATATATATCTTTATTTGTCTATTTATAGATTTGTTTATATATATCAATATAAAATACGAAAAGTTGGTAAAAAAATAAAATAAATTTCTATCTATTCAGATTTAACTGAATAACTAAATTTACGCTCAAAACGCCCGCTTCCGGTACAATTCCGCTGTGAAATGTATCCGCACACAATGTGTTAAGATGAATTAAAATTTCCGACTGTCTACACCTAGTAGTTTGTCAGTTATGCGAGATACATATTTACATACGAACAACAGAATTGCAGAGAAAACTAGTTCAAGAATGGTTAATGCATATTTAAAGTTTCCTTGCTCGTACATATAGGCGTAACACTTATGTTGATATTTCAATCAGATATTTTTATTGATATTTAGTCTGAAATTTATCATTGTTTCCAACACACCAGGTGGTACAGACATTATTCTAAAGCCATATCAAGGCTGCGAACCTTTTACTCATTTAGCATCACCAGGTGAGCACGTGTCGATTAAGATATACTAAGGACGAGAGTAACATTACCCCCAGACATTACCATCGTGGCCTGCTTCTAAATTACGAGGACTTTACATGCCCCAGTCACCTTTAAAGAACAAGGCGGATCTTAGGCCGGCTTCAGCCCCAAACCTGCAACCTTTCAGTTACGAGAACGTTGCCTTTGCCGATTGAGCTACTACTGCTTCTGAAATTTATCATGATTACTATACTTACTTTCACTCACCAGATATCTGACTTGTTGGGACCGGAGAAACAGCGGAGATAGGTAGGTCTATTACCCTAAAGTATGCTCCACAAGGGTGATCTCCAATACAGCCCTTGCACCTTTCTTACGGCTTACTTGCGGCCTATCTTAATAGGTTGCACCTCTTCTGCTAGCCTAAGTTCTATTTGCAGCGGTCTGAACAAGCCCGATCAGTACTTGTTTAACTGCACATCAGAAGGGATTGGCATTTCAAGCTTCCATACTAGGCCTGGTGAGCGCCGGGGCTGACTAGCTAAACTATAACAAAACCCAATCGATTAAACTATGTAAACTGTTCGGTTGGACAATGGAAAATTCGGAGAACCTGCAAGCCCCAGAACAATTCTGTGTCCAAAACGTTCCAAAGATTGTATTTAAACCAAACCGCTGAACGTTGGCCGATTGGTTAGGGCGCTGATCGTCGGTACCGCAGTTCGTGGGTTCGAATCCCACTATGGAATGGATGTTCGTAGCAGTTCGTAATCGGTTTTAAGCAATAGGTCCCGGTCTCATTAGTCTTCGTGTGCAAAACAGTAGACCATAGCGCTCCAAATCAAACTCAAACTAAAACTAAACCAAATCACTATGTGTAATTTTCATGTAAATATCTTAACATGAAATCTTATACATTTGTTACCTTTTATTTAATCTATCGCATTTCTCTTTGTATATAATGTATTTGAATACGTTTGTAATAATTTTACTGCATATTATGAGCTGTTGTGGATTGTACACCCGGGTACACCCAAAATACCTAAAACTTCTGTTTTAAGGCAGATGGTCTTCATTCATGCAGCAGTACTAACTTTCACTTTTTACAAGGCAATAAAAAGTCTATAAAGATACTATAGCACTTTAAGTATGAAAGAAGTAAAAATACTAATTTGAATTTCAAAACAAAAGACTTTGAGAAGTTTATTTCAAGGCTATAAAGATAACTGTAACCCAATTTATGCATGAAGGTGGCACCATTTGTGTGAAATTTTGTTTTATACACATACATGAACCATGTAGCATAAGATAAGGACTTCTAACACTTCAGAAATCACACATTTAGTGATATATAAGTTCCTATAATGGATCTTGTAAATTACCAAATTCTTAGAAAGTAATTTCTTACACTGTGGTAATTAGCTTTTAGGATATCTTAATATAATAAGCCGTAGGTAATTAAGATATTTAAAAAATGCTTTAGTACTTGCTAATAGTCTTCCTATATATCTATTGATGAAAGCCACTTGTTTGCATCACAAACAAGTGGCACTTAGCGATGTCGGTTTCTAGTTCAAGATGTGAAATACAAAACATGAAATACTGAAATTTCAGAGGATTTCTGACACTGTAAAAGCCAAAAACTCAGTTGTTTATAAATCCTATCATAGAACGTATAAATTGCTAACTTTTTGCGAAGTAATTTGATCAAAATTCCTTTATAAGTGAACACTAAGACCATTAACAAATATGTGCACTTAATGAAATATATCTCTTAATATCTTATTAAACAAGGCATTGGGCAAATAATGAGAAAATCTGTGCCCGAGAAATCAGCAAAAAGGAGATTTTTAACTTGTTAAAGTAATTACCATTTACACGTGATTAGATAACAAAAGTGTTAATGATTTGTTTATTCTTCTGTCTGACTTTGCTAACTATTTCGAAAGAAACTGCAGTTAAACTATTCGAATAATTTGATTTTCTTACGAAAGATAATAGAGACAATCGAATCCAAATAAGTATAAATACTGAGACTTTGAGACTATTAATATCTATTTGGATATTAACAAAATGATTTTTCGAATCAATATATATATTTAATGGTTTACTGCGCAATGCAGTAATTCTGCTTCAGTATTAAATTTTATATGACGTAAAACAAATTATTAAATATTCGATAATTCGTTCCACTTAGCTATTCCTGTGTAACTGTATTATGCTATCAATTATTTCGTAAGCTCTTTATGGATCATTTGATAAAATAACATCCTGTGTAAATTAGATTTATATCACATTGTCAATGTTAATATAGAATAAGTTTCGTTGCTAAACCATATTTGAAGTTCATTTCACAATCACTACATAATGATTCCAACACTATTAATCTACCTTTAAGAATTCTTTAAATTTATGCATAAGAGAAATTTCTTAATAATCAACTATTTCATAAAAGGGTTAAATAAGCAAAACAAACTGAAAATTGTAACAAAAAGCTACATAATGGTTTTTTAACCTGCAATTTACAGTGATACATATGATTGGATTAATTTGAAGCTCTATGCTCTATATTTGGCTAATGAGACCACGAACTACTGGTTAAAGCCGATTCCGAACGGTTACGAACATCCATGCCACAGTGGAATTTGAACCCACGGACAGTACCAAAGATCAGAGCCCTAACCCTTATGCCATCATTCAAGTGTGATACATATGAAATTTGTTTCAAAATGTATATTACATCTGAACAAGAGAAGCAGTCTATTCAATTCAAGAAATATATATATATATATATATATATATATATATATATATATATATATATATATATATATATATATATATATATATATATATATATATATATATAGTGTTCGCAGAAGTCTCCGTTTAAGATGATTGCCACCGGAATTTGGCCTTTACGACTCAGAAAATAAAGGAGCAGATAATGAACAAAGATACGAAGTTTGTCGTGGTAACTCTTACCTACCCGCCCCTGAGAAACCCATCAACCTTCCGTGGGGAGCCTGGAGATGACCCTCGGAAATGGCTTGCAGAATACGATCGAGTGGCAAAGTTCAACAAATGGGATGAAATGATGTGTCTTGCAAACGTCTATTTTTTCCTAGACGGTACGGCCAAACAGTGGTACATAAATAATGAAGATACCTTGGACTCCTGGGACGCATTCAAGAGGGGTTTAAATGAACTTTTGGGCGATCGTCTCAAGTACACAAAAAAGGCCGAAGAACAACTAAAATGTAGAGCTCAAAGGGCAGGAGAGAGTACTCAGTCCTACATTCAGAGTGTATTAGGGCTTTGTCAAGAAGTCAATCCTTCAATGTCCGACAACGAGAAAGTATCTCACTTAATGAAAGGAGTTGCTGAAGATATGTACCAAGTACTCTTAATGAAAGAAGTGAAGACTACAGCTGACTTCATCAAGTGGTGTAACTACATTGAGGACATGAGGCAAAAAAGAATTGGTCGAAAATTTGAGAGACTACCAAACGTCGTACCAGTTGCAACCATGGAGGAAGAGACAGATTTAGTGTCTCTTATCCGTAGAATTGTACGCGAAGAGGTAAATCGATTAGTAAATCAAGTCGACGAGTTTCCGGACCCCTATTCCCAGCCGCTACAGACCGTCATCCAAGACGAAGTCGAAAGAGCTTTGGCGCCAGTGGTCGTAAAGTCTGCAGACGCCCAACGACGTCCCACGTATGCAGCCGCTGTGACGAGGAAACCTAGAAGTTCTGTCCAGAGATCAGCACCGCCGCCCAGGAAAACGGACCTATGGAGAACGACCGACAACAGACCAGTTTGTTTCCACTGTGGACGCCCTGGACACGTCGTACGCTATTGCCGTGAGAGGAAGGCCATTTTTGACGATTATCGAGCCCGCCGACAGAACTTCGATGACGCTGACGATGAGTTTCGCCAACCAAGCCCCGAACGCCGTTCTTTTCCTAGTCCTACTAGAGGCCGATCACCAACCCGTCGTTTCCGATCGCCGTCGCCATGTCGTCGATCAGGTCAATCTCCAAGCCGTAGAAACGAGGAAAACTAAGCAAAGCGACCTTTCGACTAGGTGAGGCCGCATGTAATGAAAATCCTCCATCGGCCGCAAGGATGACGGGTAACCACCTCGATGTTCTGGTAGATAATCAGCCGATTCGTGCTCTAGTAGATTCTGGAGCCTCATTTTCCGTCGTCTCCGATAATTTTCGTAGATCCTTAAAGAAAGTTATGTTCACTGACACCAAGAACACTATGCTGAAAGTCGCTAATGGCAATTCCGTTAGGCCGCTGGAAAAATGTGTTCTGCGTGTCGTTATAAATAGACAAGAGCTGCCTGTTGAATTCATCGTCCTACAACATTGTAGTCACTACGTAATCCTCGGATGGGACTTTTTGGAAGCTTCTCAAGCTGTGATAGACTGTGGCAGAAGTGAACTGTTGATAGAAGATACTTGCCAAGAAACCAAGGCACTAGACGCATGGAAGGTGTATGCCACGAAGGACTACAAGCTTAAGCCACGCTCAATGACAAGAATAGCAGTATCAGGACTAGATATCGGAAGAAACATAAGCGTAATCGTGGATGGCAATAGACACTTGCTGCTCGAAAGAAACCTTGCTATACCATCGATGGTATCCTTATACCATAATGGACAAAGTCAGATTTGGATTGCTAACATGCAAGCCAAAGATCAATTCATTCTTAAAGTAATGTACGTAGGCGAAGCTGAGCTCCTGGATGAAGGGCACATATGCGAGATTGCGGAAACAACAAAAAGTACGAGTACTCTGCAGGAGCCGACGAATTCCAATACAGATTACACCAAGATGATATCCCCTGAGTTGAGCAGCGAAAGAAAACGCAAGTTAGTCAAGCTCCTACAAGCCTTTTCGGAAATCTTTACAAAAGCTAACAAGTCGACAGCCGCAAAGACAAATGTGAAACACAGGATCAATACGGGTGACCATGCTCCAATTTACCAAAGGGCTTACCGAGTTTCACCGACTGAAAGACGCATAATTCGCGAAGAAGTTCAGAAAATGCTTGACCAAGGTATTGTCCAGCCATCTGAGAGTCCGTGGTCATCTCCCGTCGTACTCATAAGGAAAAAAGATGGAAGCTGGCGCTTTTGCGTGGACTATCGCAAACTGAATAGAATCACGAAGAAAGATGTTTATCCTCTGCCCCGTATTGACGATACTCTGGACTGTTTAAAAGGCGCAAAGTTCTTTTCTTCCATGGATCTCCGATCTGGTTACTGGCAGATAGAAGTGGATGAAGCAGATCGTGAAAAGACGGCATTTATTACTCCAGAAGGTTTATACGAATTTAAAGTCATGCCGTTTGGACTTTGCAATGCACCGGCGACTTTTGAAAGAATGATGGACAATTTGCTGCGTCATCTCAAATGGACTATGTGCCTGTGTTACCTGGACGACATAGTAGTTTTCTCGGAAAGTTACGAAGACCACCTTATCCGATTAAGGACAGTTCTGAAATGCATTCAAGAAGCTGGACTCATACTTAACCCCAAGAAGTGCCTTTTTGCTGCTAAAGAAGTAAAAATCCTTGGCCATCTCGTATCCAGTAGCGGTGTCCGTCCAGATCCCGACAAAGTGAAAGCCGTGACCAATTTCCCTACTCCGCAGAACTTACATGACGTACGAAGTTTTCTTGGACTTTGCTCCTACTTCAGAAGGTTCATTAAGGGCTTTTGCTATCTCGCCGAGCCCCTGCAGGTTCTGTTGAAAGGCGATGCGAAATTTCATTGGGGTTCTAAAGAGGTAGAGGCTTTTGACAACCTGAAGAAGGCGCTTACATCTGATCCAGTATTGGGGATATTCGACGAAAGATGCCCTACAGAAATTCATACAGATGCCAGCGGATATGGTATTGGAGCAGTTCTGGTTCAAATGCAGAATGAAGTCGAAAAGGTCATTGCTTACGCCTCTAGGACCCTGACAAAGGCCGAAAAAAATTATTCTACTACAGAACGGGAATGCCTTGCCGTCATATGGGCTATCAATAAATTCCGACCATACCTGTTTGGAAGACATTTTACCGTCGTGACAGATCACCATTCATTGTGCTGGCTTATGACTCTAAAGGATCCCTCAGGCAGACTGGCAAGGTGGGCTCTACGACTCCAAGAACATAATTTTTCAGTAAAATACAAATCGGGTAGGAAGCATAACGATGCCGACGCTCTCTCGAGGAATCCAATAGACGAAGAGACTGAGACGCAAGATCAATTTTTAGCAGTAATAACTAGTATAGACCTCGCTGTCGAGCAGAAGAAAGATCCAGACATAGCAAAAATGATCCTTCCGAAGATCGGATCATCCACCGAAAGGCAATTTGATTTAATTGATGGAGTCCTATGCAGAAAGAATTTTGATCCAGCTGGAAAGACATGGTTGCCCGTCATTCCCAAACATCTACGTGCAGACATACTTAAACATTTCCACGACGCGCCTACCGCAGGGCATCTTGGCTTTGCGAAAACGTACGACAGGATCCGGAAAAGATTTTACTGGCCAGGGATGTACCGAAATGTTGTTAGATATGTCATGCACTGCCAAGAATGCCAAAAGAAAAAATCAGTTCCACAACTACCACGTGGACGACTGGTTTCTATCCCTCCTGCTGTCGCACCTTTTCATCGAATTGGGATAGATCTACTTGGGAGATTTCCTAAATCTGCCCATGGTAATAAATGGATCGCAGTCTGCACCGATTATTGTACACGCTATGCAGTAACTAAAGCTTTACCAACTGCTGAAGCCGAAGAGGTAGCTAAGTTCCTGCTCGAAGAGATTCTTCTAAAACATGGAGCTCCTCGAGTTATTATTACAGATCGTGGAGCCGTTTTTCAATCCAGATTTGTTTCCGCTCTCGTCGAATTGTGCAATATCAATCATCGCATGACGACTGCCTATCATCCCCAGACAAATGGTTTGACGGAGCGCCTTAACAAAACTCTAGCCGATATGCTGTCCATGTATGTTGACACCGAACAGAAAAACTGGGACGAAATTCTACCATTTGTGACGTTCGCCTATAACACTGCCAAGCAGGAGACAACAGGATTCACACCGTTCTACCTAGTCCATGGACGTGAAGCCGAAACGACGCTGGATACGATGTTTCCATTCTGCCCTGATGATGCAACTAACGATTACATAGCCAAGACCATTTCCAGAGCAGAAGAGTCGAGACAGTTGGCTCGAACGCATACTCTGAGAGCGCAAGATAAAGACCGTCGACGTTATGACTCTAAGCACCGAGTAATGTCTTATAGTCCTGGAGACCTCGTATGGGTTTATACCCCGGTCCGAAAGGTCGGTCTTTCAGAGAAGCTCTTAAGGAGGTATTTCGGTCCCTATCAAGTGTTGCGCCGTCTATCCAACGTTACCTATGAAGTGCAAGATTTCGATCCTTCCTCCCGAAAAAGAAAACCAAAAGACGTTGTCCATGTTTTACGTATGAAGCCGTACCATGATCCGACGAAGCAGACCGAAAGTGAAGATGAACGTAATCCATGTGTCGTCCTTCCGGAAGAGAGGTCAAAAGAAATTTACAAGGGACCTGTGACACGCTCCAGATCTAAATAGCAGCGAGACGCTGTCTTTTTGAGATGGAAGTAATGCCGCATAATACCCACTAGTTGTAGACAACTAGTGGGTATCAGCTTTTATACCCGAACAGAACATTCGAGAAATAACTAATTTAATTATTAAAGAAAGATCTAGAATATTCAAGAACATAAGGAAACAATAAACAACAGTATTAAATTAAAAATCTGTACTTTGGATAAACTGCCATGTCAAGCATCGAACCCACAATCTCCGGGTCTGGATCGCGTGCTTTGACCATTCGGCCACTTAGCTAGCTGACTAAGTGTCTTTATGCGGCAATATATATATATATATATATATGTGTATATATATGTATGTATATATATGTATATATATGCATATATATATATGCATATATATATATGCATATATATATGCATATATATATATATATATATATATATATATATGCATATATGTATGTATATATATAGATATATATTCAAAATAATTAAACTTTTTACTGTGATATGGAGTTTTACAAGTATTAGAATTAATCCTAAAAATGGTTGTAATTTGTTTTCATTTCCACCTCTACAAAGTGAAAATTAGACTATCAGTGCATTAATGACTTTTCAAGTGAGTATTCACTGAATTGTGTTATGATAAAAATTATTGTTACAAACTGTACATTTCTAAAAGCATAAAGAGCACAATTTTATAATTTTCTGAAGGCAAATGCACTATCTCGCAGAGAAACCAACATAAAGATATCAGGTCTTCTTCTGGCAGCCATAAAGTCTGGGGTAAGCACAGTCTTTAAGATTTACATAAAATACATTGAATTCTTTAATTGCTTAGAGAATTTTCTATCCTTTTGCGAAACATTTTGGATGATTTTTGATGAAAAAAACCTTATGAACACACTTCGAGGAGTCTGTAGAATTTTCCAGAATGTGTTACACATACTTCAGAAAATTTGAAATATCTTGTTTTTCAGTTGGTGTCAGTACAGATCTAGCTGCTAAATACCACGGAACTTTATAGATGACAGATAACGGATAAGTTACTGCTTATTCAGAGTCGCTTATTTAGTTTATATTTGGGTTTAAATATAATATTAGGTGCATATGTGATAATTTTTAATTGAATCATCGATTATTTTTTGTTGCAATGAAAATTTATCAATTCTTTTCATAAAAGTCTAGGAGTCTATTTCACGGACTAATAAATATCTAGCATTTAAGTTATATATCTTTGAAAATTAAGAATTTCGTTTGTGTGTTTGTTTTACATAAATAACCACACTGTTTGGAACTATCATAGGCATTGAAACAGCCCCATCGCTGATCGCTGTATTGTTGATCTAGCTCTCTCGCTGTTTGGGATTTAACTGTACCCCTCGCTATTTGACATCGCTTTCCGAGTATCGCTGTTGAACTTCGGCATACTTCGAAAGTTTTTCGGAACACCCATCTTTGAACCAATTACATTCCGAGTTGGGTGAAAGACCTGGAATGGATAGAGGCATCCATATTGGATTTTTGACAAGTTAGGGTTAGAAAAATTTTACTGATCATGACAGTTATATGACGGGCTATATGCTAGTTGGAAGTAACAAAACACCGTAGAATTTTAAATATCCTGCGACAGTATTTCGTTGGGAAGGTTTTCACAGCGTCCTCTTGTAATTTAGTCTATTTCTTAGTCTATTAATCTATTCTAGTAATCTATTTAGTCTAGTAATCTATAAGTCTATTCTAGTCTATTATTTAGTACATTATCCTAATGACTTAACAGGGCTCCTCTTGTAATTTAGTCTATTTCTAAGCTTCACACCTGTAAAGTAAAACTGATTTTACAGTTGAATTATAAAATTTGAAGTTTCAATTTAGAAATTTATTAATTATACAAAGATCCAAACATAATAAAACTTATTTCAATTCAAAGACTGGAATGAGCAGAACATTTTATCAGAAAGAAATATGACTTAGCCACCAAAAAATAACGCTAAACCAACTGGAGCCCAAAAAAAGAGCAAAAGAAGGAATCCGGTGGATTAACGGACTTTTTTCCGACGCAGCAGGCGATACAGACATTATCCTAACGCCTTAACAAGGCTGCGAACTTGTTACTCATTTAGCACCATCCGAGAAGCACGTGTAGCTTAAGGTATGCTACGGACACGAGTAACATTACCCCCGATGGATCCTCGTCATTTAGAAACAGGGACCAAGCAGAAGACCCATACACTTCTCCCCCCTTCCAGAGGTATCGTTTGAGAACTTGGAGGACTTTGTGACCACGAACATATTTTACGTGCCCCAGTCACCTTTAACGAACACGGCGGATCTTAGGCCGGATCCAGTCCCGAACCCGCAACCTTTCACTTACAAGAACGCTGTCTTAGCTAACTGAGCTACCACGGCTCGGATTAAGGAACTTAAAATAGATCTACAGGCCCTTAGAGTCAAAAACTGGAGAAGTTTATGAAAGAAAAGTGCTTCCTGGCATTCGATGCTACGAAAGGCCATGGGCTTGACTAAAGAACTGAGTTCCCCCTCCAACTTGGCCATAATGGTTTAAGTATATTCGCCTAACATTTTCTCCTGATCTCACCGTGTTCAAACAGTCTGTATCTATATTATAATTTATATGATATTTGCATCCAGCTGCTCTCCTTCTGAAACTATTTTCTTATATATTAAGAATGTGCTAAATGCTTAAAAAATTAGATATGACAAACTATTAATGTTCACTATGGCTGATTTTTAATAATTTGGAGCTGTTGCGTTTGTAAAATGTTAAGGGATTAATTGCCCATAAATATAAATGTCCGGTTTTCAAGTCGTTTCTTTAATTAAGTAAGAGTACATAATTCTATTACGATGGTGCATTGTGCATTAATTAAAGTCGGCAGAGAAAGCAAGAAATACAATGTTTGGATGGATTACCTTCATGTTTTAGTAAATACTAGCTGCTTTGCACCTAGCCTTCGTTCTGGATTTTAAAATATTTCCTTTAAAGGTTTAAATCCACTATTAAAGATAACATATTAATAAAAATATTGAATATTGAAATTTGAAATTAAAATCAAGTTCTACATAATAAAATCTATGACAAAAATTTTGCTTTAAAAAATAGCAAATGTGAATAAAAATAAAATTGTTAGAACTTGGAGAGTCTATAATTATTGAAAAAAAAATCTCGCCAAGAGAAAACAGAAAAATGAAATAAGTCCATAAATTAAATGCCGAGAACAATTATTTTACCTGAAAGCGTTATCAGATGAATGAAGTTACTTAAAGAATTTCAATTTTTATAATATGTAGTTAAAGGAAATATATACAGGAAGTCGCCAAGCATAATTAAGAATAGGTGGAATACAGTTTGACGTCTCAAAATTGGATAACTAAAAATGCCACAATTGAATTAAAAATGAAAAAAATGTACCAAATTAACATTGATAACGTAAAATAAATAAATAAGGCTAAAACACCGAGAACAATGATATTATTTCCAATCATATTTTAAACTTTAGTCAAAAGTAGCAATCTTATCTCAACATTTCACAGTTGATTTTTCTAAAATGAATACTAATTTCTTTCCTGTACATCATTTACCTATTTTTTAGATAACAAAACCTATAATCATACGTTAGTTTTCATTTAACAAATGGCAACTGCGAATTAAAAATAAATTTTGATATAATTTGGCGAGTTTTTAATTACTGAAAACCAAAATCTCGCCAAGATGATAAAATAGAAAAAATAATGCTTTTCTAAGAAAGATGTTTAGCGTTTAACAGATCACCAATATTTTCACCAATTTTATCAAGGGGAACCCAATTCTTAAGTAGTCCCAAGGCCATGACCCACCTTGGACTGATGTACTACTGAACAAGTTCAAGTTTTATTGTTAAAACTGAAGAAGTTCAAACTTTATTTAAAGTATTGAACACGTGGCGAGTTTTTATTAGTCAAGAGGTATCACCTTCATCAGTTCCCCTATCGTGCTAACTATTGCTCCTAATTAGGTAAAACCATTTTTATCTTCAACATCCCCATTTTGTACACTAAGTTGAAACAATACTAGTTAATTTAATAAGTCTGTTGTTGTTGTTGTTTTTCGTGTTCACCTTCATCCGTGTTTAGACAAAGTGTATAATTGAGAAATTTAAAATAAGAGATTTGAAAAAAAAATTTCAATTTTACAACTCCTCTTCAACCTCCACTCAAAATACAGTTTTCTTTTTTTTTTTTTTGTTTAAATTAATTTTACAATTTACATGTTTAATTAATTTTACAATTAATCCCCGTATGGCGTAAGCTGGGTCAGGTGTATAAGTTACTTACAATTTACACTAAATCACAAATTTGGGATGAAAATCACACTCAGTTTATTTAATTTGTGATTAAGTGAATGTTTCAGTCTATTTAGTATGAATGTTATGTGTTTCCTTTGTGTTTTCTTTGTTAATTCAATTAGATTTTAAATATTCAATTTTTGTAAAATTTTTCCTCAAAATGTTGTTTTTGTTTATGTATCAATTTGTTGAGTTACGATCCCCTCGCCAGATTTCAAACGCCACGCTGCAAGCACGCCACGCACGCAAGCTGCAAGCACGCCAATTTCGCCAAATGTGGTTGAAGCACCAACAAGATCCATGATTAGAAACAGGAGAGTGGGCTAAGAAGAGGAGTTGAATAAAGGGATTTATGACTCATAAAAAAATAAATGTTTTCGTACGTTTCCAAATTGCTGAAATTGCAATTACTCAAAATTTTACTTTATCAGATTATAGAAGTGTGTTCATAATTTGTAGAGCTCTTTATTCAACGTAAGCAACAGCCTATAATGAAACTTTCCTTTAAACAATTCTAATGGATTTCTAATGATGCTTCTAAGACACAAGAAAGAACAGGTTAATAGCCTAGAAGGAAACAATGTTTCTGTGCTGAACGGTTTACACATTTGTCACGAACTTTACAAAAAGAGAATCAAATAAATAGCAGGATATAGTATTCATTGTTTCTAAATCGTCATCTAATGCTTTCAAAAGCATAATAGATATCAACGAGCAATATTGGTTTGGGGGAAGATAAACCAATGTAGCAATCTATAGTTTCGTGACAGGGAACAGTTAGTTCACAAGAGCAAACGTTATAATTGTTTTGTAATGATAGCTGTAATTACAACTAAGTGTTAGTTTACTACTGTTTTAATGTGAAGAAAAACGTATGAGGAGAAGATTAGATAATATTTCACTTTGTCAAAGTGGATTTTCCCAGATGTAATCAAGTTAATATTGTCTGTTAATTTAATGAAATTATTAAAGAGACATTATTATTAAACAAAAATTATTGATCTACAGCTAAATTATAAATGTATTAATTTATAGAATTAGGCACAGTAATAATTCTTAAACTTTTTATTAACAAAATAAGATCACTTCAAGAATTCCACAGTCATATTTACTCGTTATATAATTATCACAAACACAACGCTTCATTATAATGTGACGTGACACAGATTAATATGAAAAAGTTGATATCCACAATTTCAAGAATTCCACAGTCACATTTACTCCATTATATAATTATCACAAACACAACACTTCATTATAATCTGACGTGACTCAGATTAATATGAAAAAGTTGATATCCTCAATTTCAAGAATTCCATAGTCACATTTACTCCGTTATATAATTATCACAAACAGAACACTTCATTATAATCTGACGTGACTCAGATTAATATGAAAAAGTTGATATCCTCAATTTTAATAATTCCACAGTCACAATTACTCCGTCATATAATTATCACAAACACAACACTTCATTATAATCTCACGTGACTGA
>CM063506.1:145773306-145785806 GCA_032207245.1 Pardosa pseudoannulata
CTAAACTTGGATTGTGGTTGGTAGCCAAGGAGGTGATTCAGGACCATGTCTGGATACCAGTCAATCTTGACAGCGCCGGGAAAGGACACATCAGCACAGATAATGGAACGACAATGATTTGAAAGAGTTTTTGGCGAAAAAAGTATACTGTTGCTGGAGTAGTTTAGAAGGAAGGAAAAGAATATAGCGTGCTCATGGATTTTGGGAATTTTTCTTTGAGGTGTAGTACGTGGAGTGCTTCTTTTACTTTTTATTTTTTTATATTTTCTTTTTAGCATTTTTCCTTATCGTTTCTTCTCACTAATATATTCGTATTTTGTAAAACAGATCAGTGGCATTTTGCTATAATTGAAATTAAAGATGATATAAAGCAAACTTAGGTTATCCATTTAAAGTTGAATAATCCATTTGAAGTAACAACAGCAATGTACTACACCACTAAAATTTCACCCTTGAGGTACTCGTTAAAAACGAAAGGCACACCCCTTTGCTTCAATACGGGTAGCCTCCGGCTCAATCGTCTTTGATTTGACTAAGTGACATAAGTCAACAACAACAACTTATCCCCCTGGTGTTGGAAAGCCTACACCAGGTTCAAAATGCCCCGACGCTCCAGATCAGATCCTCCTCATCCCACAGCTGTCTCCAGCAGGCACCAAGACACTTAAGAAGGTGAGCAGGATTGACATAGAAGAAACAGGAACAAGGATAGTAAATCCTCTTCCCATTCAAAAACCTCAAAGATTTTAAGTGTCCACTTCTAAATCTCACCAAGGCCGATTGAAGAGGCCGGGGATCACTGCATGATGGGAACAAACCAGGACCATTGGCGCCATACCAGTGGTAAAGTTTCCCCTTTTCGTATGCATATAATATTTTATCTGCATTTTGTCATCTTTTATGAATAGTCACTATACAAAGATAAATTGCTCTAGATTTTAAAACATTATGGATTTAAACAAACCAATATATGTATATATAATATCTTAAATAACGTCCGCATAATTTAAAAATACTATAGAATATAGTAGCAGAGTAGATTAATGCAGAAATATCTACAAAAACATTTATAAAAACATCTTTTATTTAGAACACCAGATAACACACAAATCCCCGTAGGGAAAAAGAACACAAAAACAGAAAATATTTGATGATTTATTTACATCGATACCTCAAAGGAACAAAATATGTATGTTTGTCCTTTTATTAACTTTTGGAAGGGGCGTGGCTCCAGGAATGATTTCATTCCGGTAACCAATCACCTCACTGTAATCACTGCTAGTTTATTCTAGAAGATATAGTACATCACAATATTCGAAAAAAGAGAATCAACGGGGCTGAGTTTCTAAATTCAAGGTGCCAGGAAATGAGTGCACACGGCCATTATTATGAAAAATGTGTTTTAGAATTTGTTAATAGGTAATCTAGATTTTCATTGGAAAACAGAAAACATTTAATTTAAAATTTTACTTTAATAGAATTTTATTATTTCATATATATATATATATATATATATATATATATATATATATATATATATATATATATATATATATATATATATACAGTCTGTTTCAAAAATGACCAGTATATTTGAAAAATCAATAAAAGCTATAAACATATATATATATATATATATATATATATATATATACAGGGTGTTTCGAAAATGACCGGTATATTTGAAAAATCAATAAAAACTAAATGGACAGAGATAGAAATTCACAGTTTATTGCAATATGCTTGGAACAGTAGTAAATTTTCAGGCAGACAAACTTTAAAGTTAGTTACAATATTCCATAACAGATGGCACTGCAGTCTGGAAAAAAATCTAATCTACGCTATTTGTCTGTGGGAACTTTTAAAAGACCAGATGTACCGCCACTATCACGAAACAATTCAATAACTGGAACAGTACATCTGTTCTGCATGTGAATCCATCCCGCCTGAGACGTTTACACGGGTTTCTGATGATTTCGTTCTGAGAATACGCCATATTATTGCTCGCATGTTGGATATCTCGAAAATATCGTAGGATAGATTTTTCCAGACTGCAGCGTCATCTGTTGTGGAACATTGTAACTAATTTTGAAAGTTTGTCTGCCTAAAAATTTAATATTGTCCCAAACATATTGCAATAAACTGTATATTTCTATCACTGCCCGTTTTGTTTTTATTGATTTTTCAAATATACCGGTCATTTTTGAAACACCCTGTATGTATGTGTATATATATATATATATATATATATATATATATATATATATATATATATATCAACTAATGGATAATTGTAAATACGTAAATACACAACTAAATCTTCTATTAAAACAAGGATCAATTATCCCATTGCACTGCAAGTAATTGATCAAATTCTATTCTAGCAATAGAGGAAATCCATTACATGAGGAATAATTGAAGTAGATTTAATTTAATATTGCATTCTATGTTTACATAACATTGAATTCATACATACTAATTTAAATGACATATTACCTCAAATATCAGTTCCGTATAATTGTATTTCACATTTCTCGAGGGTTCCAATCTTTTTTCTCTCCACCTTGAGAACTGCAAACCCTAGAGAGTATAAACCTTTAAGATAAATATTATTCAGGTTAATTTCACAGGTAAAGAGTGGGTGTGATAGATAAACTTCCTGTAATGACTAAAAGGAATTATTCATCATATGTGAATTAAATTTTCATTTAATAAGTGCTTACGGCGAAAGCCTGTATGCTTGAAATCTCCTGTTTAATACGAATAAAGTTTATCTGGAGAATCCACCAACGTTTTGAAAAACAGATTATGAGAGGTGTGAATGGATATATTATTTTCCGAAAAATTATGTAGTGTTTAATGCAATTATTTCAGCATTAGAAGAAAGTAGCTGTCAAATTAAGTAATAATTGTTGTATAATACGATTACAAATTGTAATGAGCCATATGAATAATTACCCGTAAGGCATCTTGAAAATGTTATTATTCGACAAGTATGGCAGGAAAGTTTTCCGCAGAAAGGCTAGATGTTAGTTAATTGGTTAAAAGAGCAAAGTTCTCTTAATTTACATATGAGCTTATAAGAGCGAGACCTACTACTAAAATCCGATTCTCTACAAGCTACAAACAACTATGCCAGTAGCAAGATTCCGGCGCACAAATTCCAATACCGGAAGGGAGTGACTAACAATTCTGATTTTCACTAACACAAAGGAGGGGTTCACAATCTAAGTGAGCTAATTCCATTTGGAATGGTTTACAGAAATGGAATCTTAAAGCGGCAGAATCATAATTAACATTAGATTGTCCAAAGAAGTCATTTTGATTGCTTTTTAATTTTAATTACATATACATATAGATATAGACGAATATATAGGAAAAGATATAGATATAGCGAGACATATATATATATATATATATATATATATATATATATATATATATATATATATATATATATATATATATATATATATATATATATATATATATATATATATATTGTAGCGTACTGGGGCTCTAGGTGAGCCCGAAAAAGGATAGCGGAGGCCTACGTGCCGACTATGATATTTATTAAGAAACACAATATTGAAGTGATGATAAGATACAGATGAAACGATGAATATCTACAATGAAAAAGAATGATCGATGCAGGACATCAGCTTAATAAGAGAAAAAAAAGGGTGGGGGAGGACACTCTCAGTCGCTCCCTCGAAATCTGGGCCGATGAGTTCACACACCAGACTCGATCGGTCAAAAATCCTCCCTGGACCTCGAACTCTCTCTTCTTATATAGTCGTCTCCTCAAGAATGTCCCTCTCAGCTGATCGGACAGCTGGTGGATGACGTGGTGGGGAAAGCGCGCGTAGCACCAACAGGTGCCAGTAATTGGTTGCCGAAACCTGGTGAAATAAGGCCGATCCATTAATCGGTGTCCATAGACAATCTCTTGGAAAACAAAATAGTAAGGTATTGTTGTTTCCTTACAATGCAGAGGCCTTCCACTATGTAAAAAAGAGCCCACTTCAAGTGTCCACAATAGGCACGTTTGCTATTCTTCTACGTTAGGCTGGTTTTTCTCACTGTTTTAGTTCAGTCTCAATCAGGAATTCAATGTAACGAGAATTCGTTACAATATATATATATATATATATATATATATATATATATATATATATATATATATATATATATATATATATATATATATATATATATATATAGAGAGAGAGAGAGAGATAGAGAGAGAGAGACATATTTAGATAAATATGGACAGATAAATATAGCTAGATGTATATATAGATAGAAAAATATATAGAGACATAGAGAGCGATATAGATAGAAAAATATATAGAGATACATATACATAGAGATATATAGAAATATAAAGATAGATATAGATATAGCTGTATAGATATGATAGAGATATGAATATATATATATATATATATATATAGGTATATATATAGGTATATTGACAGATATAGATGATATATATATATATAGATATATAGAGATGATAGATATAAATAGGACATATATATAAATATATATATATATATAGATATATAGATATATATATATATATATATATATATATATATATATATATATATATATATATATATATATATATATATATATATATATATATATATATATATATATACACATATATATACATACATAAACATACATACATATATATATATATAGGTAGGTAGGTAGATAAAAGTTTGACTTTCACAAAAGTTTAATCTATATAAAGTTTAATCTATATATAATCTATGACAGGAAGTTTCAGAATTAAAAAAATTCTTTGAGGCATAAAAATAATCAAAAAATAAGAAAACTCTATCATATCCTCCTCTCCCTAAAGATGCAGCGCAACACTTTATTTCCATCGTCTAAAAGTACTGTAATTGTTTGAAGTTCGCATAGATCACTTAATTGATTTTTTTGTTTTTCTTAAGCGCACCACTTTAATGAACGCTATTGAATAGTCTAAACAATTAAACAGGTAGCACTCTAAAGTCTTTCTAGACACCACTTAATGTGTTTCACATGAATTAAAGAGCTTTGGCGAAAGAAACTCAAGGATTTAATGGAATGGGCGAATCGTTTAGAGAAGAAAATCAGCTTAATGGAAAGAGAAAATGAACTCTAATTTATAACGCTGTGTGATTACTTAAAGTGCATGCTTTTAAATCACTTTTAGATTTCTTTTAATTTCTGCCTATCATCCAATAGTGCCGAAGTGACCGAGACATGGATGAAAACAGTAAATTACATATAAAGAAGTAATTGTTTTTAGTCTTATTTTATAATGCATAAATATTATTTCATAGTGTAATTAGGAAGTTCCTAGAGAACCTGTATGAAATTATTAACATAGCTTATCCCACGTCTAAAGTGTAAAAGATCTTATCAAAACTTATGTAAAATTATACGAATCTAATTTCTAATAAAATAAGATAAAATGAAATACAATAAATATTCAAAAAAAAGTATTTCACACAAAAAAATGAATAGACTTCAATGCTGTGAAAGAAGTTTGGGGAACACTTACTGAAATCTATTTTTAAGTTCTTGGTGATATTAGTTTGTAAAATTTTCTCTAAAACAGCATTAGAAATAAAAGATAACGTTTTCTCGGATACACACAAAAGTAGTAAAATATATTTTATTTTAGAGATACCTATTTTGTGTATTATATAAATTATATGAATCTATCTAACAAAATAAGACAAAATGGAATACAATAAACATTTCACAAAACATATTTCACAAAAAATAAATAGACTGCAATGCTATGAAAGAAGTTTGAGGAACATTTACTGAAATCTATTTTTAAGTTCTTGGTCATATTAGTTTATAACATTTTCTCTAAAACAGTATTAGAAATAAAGGATAACGCTTCCAACTATAGAAAAAAAACAGTAAAATATATTTTACTTTAGAGATATACATTTTGTTTATTATATGAATTATATGAATCTAACTTCTAACAAAATAAGATAAAATGGAATATAATAAATATTTAAGAAAGCGTATTTCACAAAAAAAATGAATAGACTGTAATGCTATGAAAGAAGTTTGGTGAACACTTATTCAAATCTATTTTTAAGTTCTTAGTGATATTAGTTTATAACACTTTCAGTAAAACAGCATTAGAAATAATAGATAACAGTTTTCCCAATAGACACAAAAATAGTAAAATATATTTTACTTTTGAGATATCCATTTTGTTTATTATATGAATTATATGAATCTAACTTCTAACAAAATAAGATAAAGGAAATACAATAAATATATCAGAAAGCGTATTTCACAAAAAAAAAATGAATAGACTGTAATGCTATGAAAGACGTTTGGTGAACACTTACTCGAATCTATTTTAAAGTTATTGGCGATATTAGTTTATAACACTTTCTGTAAAACAGCATTGAAAATAATAGATAACGCTTTCGATTATAGACACAAAAATAGTAAAATATATTTTACTTTTGAGATATCCATTTTGTTTATTATATGAATTATATGAATCTAACTTCTAACAAAATAAGATAAAATGGAATACAATAAATATTTAAAAAACGTATGTCACAAAAAATGAATAGACTGCAATGCTATGAAAGAAGTTTGGTGAACACTTACTCAAATATATTTTTAACTTCTTGGCGATATTAATTTTTAACACCTTCTGTAAAACAGCATTAAAAATTATAGATAAAGGTTTCCCTGATATTCAATACAATAGTAAAATATGTTATACTTTAGAGATATCCATTTTGTTTATTATATGAATTATATAAATCTAACTTCTAACAAAATAAGATAAAATGGAATGAAATAAATATTTAAGAAAACGTATTTCACAAAAAATGAATAGACTGCAATGCTATGATAGAAGTTTGGTAAACACTTGCTTAAATATTTTTTTAAGTTATTGGCGATATTTGTTTATAACATTTTCTGTAAAACAGCATTAGAAATAATAGATAACGCTTTCCCCGATGGACACAAAAACAGTAAACTATATTTTACTTTAGAGATATCCATTTTGTTTATTATATGAATTATATGAATCTAACTTCTAAGAAAATAAGATAAAGGAAATACAATAAATATAGCAGAAAGCGTATTTCACAAAAAAAATGAGTAGACTGTAATGCTATGAAAGAAGTTTGGCGAACACTTACTAAAATCTATTTTAAAGTTCTTGAAGATATTAGTTTATAACCCTTTCTGTAAAAGGGCATTAGAAAAAATAGATAACGCTTTCTCCGCTAGACAAAAAATAGTAAAATATATTTTACTTTATACATATCCATTTTGTTTATTATATGAATTATATGTGTCTAACTTCTAACAAAATAAGATAAAATGGAATATAATAAATTTAAAAAAAAAACGTATTTCACAAAAAAAATGAGTAGACTGTAATGCTATGAAAGACGTTTGGTAAACACTTACTCAAATCTAAAGTTATTGGCGATATTAGTTTATAATACTTTCTGTAAAACAGCATTGAAAATAATAGATAAGGCTTTCCCCTATAGACACAAAAATAGTAAAATATATTTTACTTTAGAGATATCCATTTTTTATTATATGAATTATATGAGACTAACTTCTAATAGAATATAAAATAAGATCAAATAGAATAAAAGGAATAAAAAAGAGTCTTTCCCCAAAAATAAATAGACTATTAATAAATTGAAACAATTTGGATGAAGCACTTTTTCAAATCTGTTCTTAGCGATTTTAATTTATAACGTTTCCTGTAAAACAGCATTGAAAATAATAGGTAAGGCCCCGACAGACACAAAAATAGTAAAATATTTTATTTTAGAGAAACTATTTTGCTTGTTAAGGGGCCCCTATATACCAATTATGATCTTATATATACGTTTCTCATCTTCTCTCATGAAACCGAAATAAATAAAATAAAATTTTCTTGTTAGGGAAATAATTAGCAAATTGTTTGGCTAAATAACTTGGCGATAAGTTTAATAAAAAGGGGAATTGCTTTTTACGGTTAAGCATTTTATAGTGGTTTGAAAATGATGAATGAAACTAGAAACACAACAAAACACTACAAATATTTTCTGATATTAATATTAAGTCATATGTAAAATATTCTTAACTCTAAAGTTGTTTTCCAACCCATATATATTGTTTTATAAAGTCTAGTAATATGGGCATATACATAACTATATATGAAGAGGTATGTGTTTATATTCTATGAAGTAAAAAAATATAAATATTTCAGCCTTTCCACAGTCAATTTCCAGTAATCATTTCCACAGCTCCAAACTGAAAATGACATGGTTAAAAATTGTAAACTACATTTCTCTTTTCTATTCATTATTTCAAGTCAAATAAAATTTCATGGTGTAATTATAGATATCAGGTGCTTTGATCTCATACTAAAAGAAGACCACTAACAAGGTGGCTCAATGACGTTGAAAATGACCTCAAAATTTTAGGAATTAAAGACTGGCGGAGAGTTGCGCTGGACCGTGTGAGTTGGAGGAATCGTGCTGTTGAGACAGCTAAAGACTGCAATACTTTGTCACTCTATTAAATAAAGATGAATTATAAATGTCATACTGATGTACCAACTGTTAGTTATCACGACGGATTGTTAATAGTTGTTGTTTCCAATGCCACTTCAACGAGCCAAGCACATGAGCTAGAGGATTCGCGAATTAAGGCGAAGGGATGCACTTTTCTTTTGACGATCACCTTAAGGAGACCCTAGCTATGGCTCGACGATTCTTAAAGAAGTAACCGCAGGGATAACATCACATATAAAACCATGCTCAGAAGGGATTCACACGGTGCAGTTAAAATAAAACAACTAGATCTAGACACAGGCATTTATTTAAGATAGTATAATGAATCACGTTGAGCGTCGGATATCAAACTGAACTAACATTACAGAAATTTAAAATACTGAAAGTACATACAAGTTACATAAACAAACATCGGCACCTTAGATGCAACCGAGCTATCTGATATTGCCACACTGATTCTAATACAGGCAGACAAGATATACATACATTACAGATATTTATAATATATACAAGACGCTATTTACAAAGACTGAATATTACGTCAATGGCCTTAATCAGAAATGATGCGTATGACGTCAATCTTCGGCGAAACAAAACAAGGCAACGACTTTAGTTGTTATTGCGTAATCACCACAACCTCTATGAAGAAAGTACGTCTTAGTTCAAGCGAATCTTCGTAATTTAGAAGCATAGTCCAAGTAGGAAGCTCCAATTTATGGCCTACCACTCCATAAGTATTGTTTGAGAATTCGGAGGATATATTACCACTAACAAATTGTGCTCTAGTCATCATTAGCGAAGACGACTTATCTTAGGCAGGCTCGAGTCCCGAACCTGCAACCCTCTAGTTACAAGATCTTCCCTTTACTGAGTTATCACGTCTCTCAATAGTAGTTAATATAACATCTCAATTTAATTTTTGATGTTTCACTTTAATACTATAATGATTAATGAGATTACCCAGTTTGCTTATACACGACGAATTTTTAAGTATTGGATTTAGTCTTCAATGTCGAGTGCTTTATGATGTCATATATTAAGTCATACATGCGTAAAGGTCCACTGAAATTTCTACTTGAAGAGTACTTTAAGAATTGATTCGAGTTGGTCAGGATTAAATCTTGATAAAGTTAAAACTTTAATCTTCCTAAAACTAATTTATCTTCTGGAACTTTCCTGAAACGGAAATAAAAGTTTAAGGGATTGATTTAACTCAGTTTCCTACTACATAAAAAGGAATCATAAAATTATTTTATAAACAACTCAGGCATTTACTTTTCTAAGAATTCGAAATTCAGAATCAAAACATCTTTCTATAAAAAATGTATATTCTTTAAAAAAAATTACTAAATTTGAACATAATTTTAGCCTTTAGCATGCAATTTGAACTTGAGAAAATTTCTTTTAAAAACTTATATAATCATTTTCAAAGTAATTCAGAAAATTGTTGCTAAAATGCAGTCAAAAATAAAAAGAAAAATCATCAAATAGCTAAAAAAAAAGCTAATATTGGGTAAACAGAAAATGTTATTTTCACATAGATTAAATCTAAAAAACTGATGTAAAGCATAGTTATATTGAGAACACAATTTAAAACACATGCTAAATTCTATGAGAAGGTCTAAAAACGCTTCGGAATAGCTGTAAAAATTTAGATGAATTGTACAGATATTTCTGAAACCAGCTAAAAAGAATATCTAAATTTAATGAATATTAAATTGTTTAGAAATGTGCTTCTTGGAAAAGCTCTGAACACGAGCAAAAGTGTTTTTCTTTATACGAGAGTGATAAAAATTTAAAGGCTATTAGAAAGATAGTAATAGCAAAATTTATATAAGTTTAAATTTTTCATTTTAAAATTTTTAAATAAAAATTCAAAATATATTAGTTAATTGTAAGCAATTATTTTCATTTTGCTAAAACATATATATAGGCAACGAGATTTTGACTAAACAATCCAACTTAATTATAATTATTTTCTAAAATAAATTTCTAGTGATTTTATCCCTAAAATGACAGCTTTTGGCGAAATACCTTTTTTCATTTTTAATTGTGGTAAACTTTAGCGACTAAGAGAATACCAAATTAATTTCTGTTTAGCTCAATTAATCTTGATCTTGATTCAGTAAATCCTTACGTAAGTTTCACTTCTAAGGACCCCATGTGATATAATTTTAATCTCTGATAACATATCATTGAAGTTTATATTGGGTAATAAACCCCAATACATATATTTGTAAATAAATAAATAAACAAATACTTCTATCAGCCATTCAAACAAATAAAGATATAAAGGTTTGAAATCAGAACAGGGTAACCCTCGCCAACATGGCGATAAAGAGTTAAGCATGTAACCTAACTTTTATTTCCTGATCTAGACTTGTCTATATTATATTTTTTTGAATGCCGCACCTTGTGAAACCTTTTTATTACTTACTAAATAGGACTAATTCTTATTGGCTTGTGATTTGGGGGAATTAAATTGATTGGTTTCAGCGAATAATGATGGTTTTACCAAAAATTCTAACTTATTAAACTTCTGTACCAGTAAAAGTCACTAAGAATATTAAGAAGTATTTTATTGTGATGAAGCACCAATATAAAATCTGCAATGACTCATAAAATATCTTTTAACACATTGTATGCAGGACACGTACTAGTACGTTTTCTGACGATTGATACTTGAGAGCGGGTCGCGTACTAGTATGGATTAGTGTAACAACATGGTTTGATTGTGGGTACAAAAATAACGATATATAGATGAAAACGAAACCGAATGTTCTTGTCTACAACATAGATTCTGGAAATATTTAGACAAATAAAAACTAGTTTTTACATCAGTCGTTGCGGAACCACAAAACTGGAAAAAATTAAAACTATATACTATTATATCTATTTGATTTTTCATATTTACGACACTATTATAAATTATCCATTAAAAAAAATATTTTTTGTTTACAAAAATCTTTTGGTTATTTTTTATATATTTCTATTTATATATTTGATTATGTATTTCAATATAAAATACGAAAATTCGGTTAAAAAGTTAAATAATTTTCGATCTATTGAGATTTAACTGAATAACTAAATTTACGCTCAAAACGCCCGATCCCGGTACAATTTCGCTGTGAACTGTACCAGCACATAATGTGTTAACAATTTAAATTTGCCAGAAATTAAAATGGATAAGTATTTTTATTATAACAAGTTTATAAGTGTTTATTTCAAGTATTCGACATGAAAAAAAGTGATGCATGTAGCATTTTAAATATTTAAAATCGGAGAAAATTTGTAAAAAGTCATTTTAAATTTTTTTAGTACCTTACCTGTAATTATTTAAACTTGATAAATCATATTAATTTTGATAAATGCTAATTAATTACTATTTTCATTATGTTCAATGCATTTTTAGTCTTACGACATAAATCATATAAAAATAATTAACTTTAGTCCACTGTTTGCTTGAGTCCAATATTAAAACAGGAAATAAGGTATGAATATAAAAAACAATAAATATTAAATAATTTTCGATCTACTGCGATTCAACCAAATAACTAAATTTACTCTCAAAACGCCCGCTGCCTGTACAATTCCGCAGGGAAACGTAACCACACACAATGTTTTAAGATCTTTTATATACGTTTTCTTAATTACACATGCAATCTAAACAATATTGAGTTATCTTTCTCTTTATGTAAACTTATTTTAAAAATTTTAGCACGATGCTTCGCTGCCATCTACGCATTAATCTAAATAAACTCATCGAATCTTAAACATCTCATACGCCTCTCACGCCATGTGTTTAGGGTTTTACTCATAAGTTAAAAGCAGAAAGTTTGTTTACCAGGCACATTCATGATTACTTAAGTGTTTCATTAACTTGTTTATTCAACAACTTAACTTTTACTTCACAAAATT
>CM063506.1:145788306-145830806 GCA_032207245.1 Pardosa pseudoannulata
GAAAGCATTATATAAGGTTGATTTATAATCAGCCTCTTGAAATTTATATGTTAAGAAAGGGTTTTTAATTAGAAACATAAAAATTTATTATTGTTCGTAAAGCAACTGCGTAGTTTACAACCATGGCGGACATCGACAACCACACATATATTGCTAACATTCGTTTTCACATGTTAACGTAAACTAAACGATTACAATTCTTTCATCGATATACAGAGTGAGCCTTACAATTATATTTCCGGCCCAGCATGACTTTTATGATTAAGCGGTTTTTTTAATAGCTGTCCATGTTTATGAACAGCTAGACAGGGTAGAATCCCAGTTCCGGGGGCCAGCCGCTTTGTTTTTGGCTCTATTTTTGTACAAGTAATCGCCAAATTGTCGCCAAGTGATGTTTACAATTTGTGCTTCGTTCTGTATTAAGTTTATACCCAATTTTAAAGGATATTTTGAACAAAAAAAAGGTTTGAAATTTTGTTAAGATGAATACAAATATAAATTTAAGCAAGAGGAAGGGTTGCCAGAAAACTGGGCTCTAGAATTTGGCCCATGCTTGGCGTGCCCATTGAACTGAGTTCAGCGGGCCTCCTGAATTGGGATACGGACCTAGGCAGATAGCAATGTGGGACAAAATTGTATAAAAAAAAGGATTATTTCTTAATTTTTCTCATTGAAAACTAAATATCACACGTAAAGCTCTTTTAATCCCAAAAAATCTTTAATCTATTAAGGTTCTGCAGTAGCAGTTCTTAATTCACGAATTTTTTTCAAACTTTACGTAATTCAGCTTCGTTTTATAACAACCGCAGTTTTATTGCCCTTTTACAGTGTCAGGTAAACAAACTCTTTAAAATATATTTTAAATTTTTAAACCTAATTTATTAACATGGTACGAGTTTTTATTGTGGTATTACAGCAATAAAGAATAACGCTCAGACTATTCAATGAATCTGAGGTCATAAAGTCCCATTTTTAAGAAAAATCTATATTTTTTAAAAATAAAATAAATTTTAAATATTGCACTTAAAGCCCTTTTAATCCTTTAAAACCTTTAATCTATTTAAGTTCTACAATAGCAATTCTTAATTCATGAAATGTTTTTAAACTTTACTAATTCAGCCTTGTTTTGTAAGAACCGCAGTTTTATTGCCCTTTTTAAGTCTCAGGTAAACAAACACTTTAAAGTATATTTTAAATTTTTCAACATAATATATTAAAATGGTTGGTACAAGTTCTTATTCTGGTATTGCAGCAATAAAGAATGACGCTCAGACTATTCAATGAATCTCAGGCTGTGAAGTGCAATTTTAAAAAAATCTTAATTTTTTAAAACAAAAGAGGACTATTTATTAATTTTAACTCAATGAAAACTAAATATCACACGTAAAGCTCTTTTAATCCCAAAAAACTTTCAATCTCTTAAGGTTGTACAGTAGCAATTGTTAATTCACGGATTTTTTTTTATTTACGTAATTCAGCCTCCTTTTATAACAACAGCAGTTTTATTGCCATTTTGTAGTCTCAGGTAAACAAACTCTTTAAAGTATATTCTAAAATTTTCAACCTAATTTATTAACATGGTACAAGTTCTTATTCTTGTATTGCAGTAATAAAGAATAACGCTCAGACTATTCAATGAAACTAATTTTGTGGGGTTTAATTTTAAAAAAATCCTTAAGTTTTTTTTAAAAAAAGGACTATGTCTTAATTTTATCTCAATGAAAACTAAATATCGCTCGCAAATCTCTTTTAATCCCAATAAAACTTTAACCTATTAATGTTCTGCGGTAGTAGTTCTTAATTCATGACATTTTTTCAAACTTTACGTAATTCAGCCTCGTTTTATAACAACTGCAGTTTTATTGCCCTTTTGCAGTCTCAGGTAAACCAACTCTTCAAAGTATATTTTAAAATTTCCAACTTAATTTATCAACATGATATAAGTTTTTATTCTGATATTGCAGCAATAAAGAATAACATTCAGACTGTTCAATGAAACTCAGGTCGTACAGTCCCATTTTTAAAAAAATTCCATAAGTTTTTTAAATGGACTATATCTTAATTTTATCTTAATGAAAACTAAATATTGCACTTAAAGCACTTTTAATCTCAAAAGACTTTTAATCTATTAATGTTCTGCAGTAGCAGTTCTTAATTTACAAATTTGTTTTAAACTTTACGTAATTCAGTTTCGTTTTATAACACCTACTGTTTTATTGTCTTTTTCTGTCTCAGATAAACAAACTCTTTGAAGTATATTAAAAAATTTCCAACCTAATTTATTATCATGGTGCGAGTTTTTATTCTGGTATTGCAGCAATAAAGAATAACGCTCAGGTTATTCAATAAAACTCAAGTTGTGGGTCCAATTTGAAAAAAAAATCCTTAATTTTTAAGGACTATTTCTTAATTTTATCTCAATGAAAACTAAATATCACACGTAAAGCTCTTTTAATCCCAAAAAACCTATATTCTATTAAGGTTCTACAGCAACAGATTTTATTTTACGAAATTTTTTCAAGCTTTACGTAATTCAGCCTCGTATTATAACAACTCAAGTGTTAATTTTCTTTTGCTGTCTCAGGCAAAGAAACTCTTTAAAGTATATTTAAAAATGTTCAACCTAATTTATTAACATGGTACGAGTTCTTATTCTTGTATTGCAGCAATGAAGAATAATGCTCAGACTATTCAATGAAACTCAGGTTGTGGGATCCAATGTTTTAAAAAATTCTTAGTTTTATTTAAAAAAAAAGGATTATTTCTTAATTCTTTCCCATTGAAAACTAAATATCGCACATAAAGCTTTTAATCCCAAAAAACCTTTAATCCACTAAGGTTCTATAGTAGTAGTTCATAATTCATGAAATGTTTTTAAACTTTACGTAATTCAATCTCGTTTTATAACAACAGCTGTTTTATTGCCCTTTTGCAGTGTCAGGTAATCAAACTTTTTAAAATATATTTTAAATTTTTCAACCTAATTTATTAACATGGTAAAAGTTCTTATTGTGGTATTGCAGCAATAAAGAGTAACGCTCAGACTATTCAATAAAACTCAGGTTGTAGGGTCCAATTTAAAAAAAATCCTTAATTTTTTAAGGACTATTTCTTAATTTTATTTCAATGAAATCTAAATATCGCACGTAAAGCTCTTTTAATCCCCAAAAACCTTTAATCTATCAATTCTTACAGTAGTAGTTCTTAATTGACGAAACTTTTTTAACTTTGCATACTTCAGCCTCGTTTTATAACCGTAGTTTTATTTCTTTACTGAAGAAATACTCCCTTTTTTATTTGTATCCCTCTCCCCTTTACGATCGCCGAAAGAATTCTCAATGTGCTTCCTTAAGAATTCTCTTAATGGGTACTTGTATTCTGTTACAGTAGAGTAAATGAGCAAGGAAGAAAAGACTTAATAGGGTATTTAAAAATTTAAGCAATTCAGTTTCATTTTACTTAATGCCTTAAAAAGAAACGATATGGTTTGGCAGCTCCTGTTTTGAAAGACATGCTAAAATATTATGTTAAACGATTAACAGCAGCTGAAGATCTTGAATTAGCATTTGAATATATAAACATATAGCATCGATGAATAGCATACATACAAACTTTTGCCATAATAAATTTTTAATAAAAGTAAGAGGTGACAAAATAGAGGACAGTAGTTGTATTTTTTTTCTTTTTATGCGGAGAAGCCTAGGTATCTCAGTCGGCAAAAACATCGATCTCATAGCCGGAGGGTTGTGACTTCCAGCCTTGAGCCAGCCAAAGATTTTCGTGTTCATTAATAACGGTTAGCACAAGCAAAATAGGTACGTGGACACAATGTCCTCCAACAAGTTTAAAAGATACCTCTGGAGGTGACAGGCCAATCACAGGGGTCTTCTGTTTTATCATTGATTCTAAATTACCAGGACCAGCGGAGGCAATGTTACTAAGCGTCCGTAGCATTCCTTAAGCTACACGTGCTCTCTGACTGGTGCTAAGTCAGGGACATACCAAACTTCAAAGCCGAATTTGTAATAAAGATATTTGCTTGTATTGTGAGCTGCATCGAAAAAAATCCAGTTTTTAGTTATTGAAGATTGCACATAAAGTTTATTTTGCAGTATGTAAATTGCATTAGGTCACTTATGGTAATTAACGTATGGTAAATTATATACGCTACGAAGTGGGTGAATTTTAGTAGCTATTGATTTGTTAAAATTCTCCATTCATAAACAAATACACACACGTATATATATATATATATATATATATATATATATATATATATATATATGTATTATGTACAAATGAGAGTTTTAATAAGAAAGTCACAGGCAAACTTTCTTTTCAGAAATACGTTATTCATTAAAATTGCAAAATGCAATAATAGAGCAAAAGCCGTTGCATTTTTTCATTTGTAGAAGAATTGATTTAATGATGATTTAAAATCCTGTACTGGGCCACTTTTGATAATTACCCATGTAAAAATAGCGGTTTTGCATTTTCAAAAGAAAACTTAGAGTAACGAAAAAGAATAACTCATTGTTACCAAGCTCAATGGTATATGTGATAAAAACTGGGTGGATTTTAAGCAGTTTAAAAAATTATGTAAAAATTTTGAACTATTGTCTATGATTGTACACTGACAGAAAAGAAAACAGTAAGGAATGTAGTGTTTGTATGCATTAGATTACTTTATTAAAGATATATATTTTAATGAACTTAAAATAAATATATGATAAATACGTTTTCTTTATACATATGTGGCTCTAGTTAATTAAATGAAGTAGTCATGTAATACTATTCTTCTATACATTGAGCTAAGCTATGAAACTACTGAGATCTAAGCGGCCAAATACTACCTTACACGCAGATATATTTCAGACCCAGACATGTACAAAATACATGAACAATATATACATATATCTCACTCTTTTTCTGCCAGACGCACATACACAAGTGTGTGTGTGTGTGTGTGTGTGTGAGAGAGAGAGAGAGAGAGAGAGAGAAAGAGAGAGAGAGAGAGAGAGAAATCGGCGAGGGACTAACTGGCCTCAAAATTTTACACTTGAAAACGTCTTTTGAAATTGCCCCTATTATTTTATCAGTCCGGACATGCTGGGCTGCCAAGAGTCCCACTAATCATCTGTTCGAAAGAGACAGACTGTTTCTTTCGTTATCAGTCGTTGTGGCCGAACATAATTTTTATTTCATCTTCTCAGACTCGGACAAATTCCAGATGCCTCTGAATCGGACGGTGTCAGAACGCTCTCTCTAACTACATGTGGCAACAGCAACCTTTAGCGAGAGACGTCTAAATACTATGTGTGATTTAGTGTCATGGGAAAATGCTGATTCAACTGTTAATTGCTTAGACAGAGTAACCTTTGATTAGAGCCATCTGCTAAAGTGTGGCGTTTCAGATGAGCGTTAATGCTGATCATTACAGGTTTTCCTGGCAGAGTTATACTTTCTAATTAAAATGTCAGCCATATCATTTTTTGATTTAAGAATCAAAAAGAGAGAATTTCAGGGTTCTTTTGAAGGAATGAAAACATCCTCGTTTAAATTGGATGGCTGGGAAATATGGTTAATATAAAGAGAAGAAATTAAGATCTAGAATAATGAATGGGTAAAAGGGACAATTTTGGATAGACTTTATGGTTTATATATATATATATATATATATATATATATATATATATATATATATACATATTTGCTTGGTTTGGAGGTCTACGGTCTACTTTTTCAAGTGATAAAAAGTAGTTCAATGTGTCACACTCGTTTCTATGGAATGACCGATTATATATATATATATATATATATATATATATATATATATATATATATATATATATATATATATATATATATATTATTACACTTTAATATCTCTTAATTCTCCTCTCTCCCATTCTAATTACTTCAGAACTATTTTCCCCGCCAAAAAATATATTAAACAAGTATCCTCGATTTAAACTTCTCCCAACACATTTCCCGAAGTTTTCTCTGCAATAGATGAAAATATTCTGTCCATTCACCGCGTTTTCCAGGTGTCCCTATCAAATGGCTCAGTTTTTCCCATCTAATCTAAGTTCACTTTTCTTGATAACAACGCCGACTAAGCTACTTTCTGTTGGGAATTCGTTTCAGCGTCTCGTCTGGGATTCAACCATGTTCCATCACGTGTTTCGATGATTATTTCCTCTTCTACCTTTGACTGTGAAATGCATGTCGTTCTCTTAACTAAAATGAAATTTAAGTTCTGCACGGATTTGTTCTTTTCTTCAGTGTGACCCGAATGCAGCGTCATTAATTATTCTAGCTGTGTAGATTAAGTAGGCTTCTTCTTACCCAGTAACCCGGGCAAGTAAACACAATAGGGGGCTATGATTATTTGTAACCTTATCGGATTTAATTTTCTCCGTGTTACATATAACTCAATTTGTCGCAAAGTCACGAACTACTATAATGCCCTTTCTATTCATTTTCATGTTTACAACAGCCAATAGACAAACAATAAACTGCCCTTCCGTTTGAAACTAAAGCCAGAATTGTCATAAGTTGAGAATTTGTCCTACTGAGAGAAATAGCCTTATACAGTAGAACATGGATTAACCTAGCTTCGATTAACCGAGGTTTCTTTTAACCGAGTCAATAACGAAGTCTAATTTTTTTTCTCCTTTCCAAAATGAGCTTGAAAAAAATTATACATATTTTAGATTGTTGTCCATGTTAAGGCACTTTTTCCAGACAAAAGCACTTAACTTCCAAGAAATGTTACACTTTGAGAATATAACATCCATGAATGCTTGGTTAACAGTGGTCATGTGACCCTATTGAACATCAGGTGCAATATGTTATCGGACACTTACACCCCCCGCTGTTGGGGGAGGGGATTTGTTCTACTGTATATGCGTGTGTGTGCGTGTATGCATGTAAGTAAATATATCAATATAAAGTTTTGTATATCTGTTATAATTTCATAAGAAAACGGATAAAGTGCTTGAAATTTCAATGCTTTAAATCATGGCACGCTTGAAACAATTTTGTTGATATAAAGCACAGAAACAGAAGACTTTTATAATTACGAGCAATATTTGGCTTTTGCGGAATTTTTACGGTGGTGTTATAAATTCAAACGTTTTGGCTTAAACTTGGAAGCTATCCAAATTTCATAGATCATCTGGAAAGCAGAAAAATTTCCAGAGTAACTGAGGAAGAGGTACGATTAAATATATGAGCATTCATAATGAAACGAGATGTAATATGGAGTGAAGAAGTATGTAGGAGAAGGAAATCAATTAAAAAGGGAGATAAAATTTATATTTCGTGTGTAGGATTAATTAAGTAAGGCAATGGTGAAAAGTTTTGAATGAAGTTTTTCTACACTTGTATATCTTAGTATTCTGAATCTGAGTAGAACAATAAGAATACGTATCATTAAAAATGTTTTGAATTTTTAAATAGCAAACAATTATCGTTAATGAAATAGCAAACAATTTTCGTTAAACATGTTTTCATTTTTAAATAGGAAGCAATTATTGTTCAATATATTTTCATTTTTAAATAGAAAAACTATATTTTTCATATTGAACGTTATAATCTAAGTTAATACATTGTATGCGGGACACGTACTAATACGTTTTCTAGCGATTGATACTTGAGCGCTTGTCACGTATTAGTACGGGTTAGTGTAACAACATGGTTTGTGTGTGGGTACAAAATAACGGTATATACAGGAAAACGAAGCCGAATGTTCTTGTATACTACATAGATTCTGGAAAAATTTAGACAAATAAAAACTAGTTTTTACCTCAGTCCATGCGGAACCATGGAAAGCGAAGTTTGATTGAAAAAATCAATTTAGATTTCAAATTAACTTTTTATTTATCCTTGCGAAAAGGACATTATACATATATGTATATTTTCATTTTATATATATATATATATATATATATATATATATATATATATATATATATATGTTTATTTGTCTATTTATATATTTGCTTATATATTCCAATATAAAATACGAAAAGTTGATTAAAAAATTAAATAATTTTAGATCTATTCAGATTTAACTGAATAATTAAACTTACTCCCAAAACGTCCGCTCTCGGTACAATTCCACTGCGAAATGTACCCGCACAGAATGTGTTAAATTTGACGAACAATTTCATCATACCTGGTAAACATGCTGGCATACGTGGCATACTGCCATACAAGGAAGTAAATGCACAAGATCATACATTTTGTATATAATTGAGTAACTTTACATCTATTGAATGATTGCTGTTTTAATGATATAATTCGGAATTAAATAGAAAATAACATATTTTAGGGGGATTTTAGATTCACCTCTAACTAGTTTAAAGTTTGTCATATCGCTCCATGTTAGCACTTATCTAGTGTATAAACACTTGCTTAACATCTAATAAATACAGGTAATAAATACATGCTCAATTTGTGTATAAAGAATGAAAGATTTGGAAAGTATTTAATATAGTTCTAAATTAAACAAAAAACCCTTATAGTTGAATTTTATATAGCGTTTTCAAATTAAGAAATATTCCTTCGATAGTAAACTGGCTCTACGAAGTTTCACTATTACTTAAATAAAGAAACGATAGTTTAATATCATAGAACCTTTGAACGATTGACCAATTGGTTAGGGTTCTGGCCTTCGGTACCTGAGTTCGTGGGTTCGAATCTCACAGTGGTATGATTGTTCGTGACGGTTAGGAATCAGCTTTAAACTGTAGGTTCCGATCTCATTAGCACTCTGGTTTCAAAAAGTAGACCGTAGCACTCCAAACCAACCAACCAACCAACCATAGAACCTTTGTCTAGCTCGAAGGTTGAACTGGCAACCCTCTGATTTGGAGATTGATACCTTTGCTATGTCTGCTAAAAATAAGAATCAGATGTTGTTTTAATATCCATCCCTTTATGTTTAACATAACTTCAACAACAACAAACAGTTCAGTAATTTCTAGTATTTAGTTCAAATGGTTTTTAAAATACAAATGTTTGAATATTATAAGCATTTAAAAACACTCCAGATGCATTTCTAACCGTCATCTATTTCCGAAAGTTACGCAATATTTACCTCCTAAAGAATAAAATGAAAGTAGTTAAAATTTATATATTTCGTTCAGCATAAATCTTTTCGCATTGACGTTAGCAGTTATTAATACTTTGTACGGGAGAAATGTAAGTTTTAATTAATATTATTTTTACTATATTTCAGAGATGCTTGCAATAAATTCTAAGATTTATTCATAAGCTTAAAAGGTATTACAGGAATAAAAATAACTGTATTATATGTAAAAGGTATGCACTTGAAACTCTTTTCTAACAATTCTCTTCTTGAAAATATTAATATTTAATAACTTTTAAAATTATTAATATTTTATTTTCAAAGTAATATCCCTTTCCCTAGCTAGCTATATTACTTCTTCAAGCAGATTGGTTGAAATATAATATAAGCTAGTTTTGAAATAGTACTTATTATATTAGTAGTATATTAGTAGAAGTAAAACTAAACCTTATAAAAATATATGTTGCTCTGTATACTCATCTTACTGAAAAAGAAAAATTTGTAGTTTATATATAAATCACGAGTGGCATGTCAAATGAAATTTAATTTAACATGTTCTTGAACAATGTGCAAATCAAAATTAACTGTGTTTCCTCTAACTAAAAGCACTCATCTGTCAAAAGTTTATTTAATCCCGAGATATTAGGTCGCTCTTTTTTTGTGGTAAATTTTAAAGAACGTTTGGAGATCCAGGAAACTATACACTAAACACTCTAAACGCATTTCTAGCAGTCATGTAGGGCCAATATTTATATATAATATACCCCGTAAAGAATAAATAAAAGTTAGTTAAAATTTATATATTTCTTACAGCATAAATCTATCTTTATTCACATAGGGGCTATTATTCATATTTCGTAAGACTAGTAATTTTAACAAATATTATTTTAATTATCCCACAGAATGCTTAAGATAAATAAATACTAAGTTCCATTTTAACGTCATTCTAAAAGTATCCTGTGAATAAAAATCACCAGTTTATATGTCACAGGAATGTGCATTTAACACTTTCAATAAGGATCTTATTAAAACAATTAATAATCAATAAATTTTAAGACTGTAAGGTCGCGTCTGTCTCTGTCGGAGGTCGGGAGAACTTTTATTCTTTTGAACAATTGAAAACGGCAGTATTGTACCAGTTATGGTCCTTTTGACGCACGGACGATTAGAAGTGTCAAATGTGCCGTTTTTGTCAACGCACCGACAGAGAAAAGAAATTGTGTTTTGTGTGACCGCGTAGGCTGGGCGCCAAAGGGCGTTTCGGCTATTCCAAGGACAAAAGTCAACGAAGGGGGTGTTAATCTCCCCTGAAACCGAGGTTTCCTGTTTGGAAAAGAAGAAATGGGAGGGGACTCCCGGCTGAACATTGAGATGAGCAGGTTGCCTAGAGTGATCTCTGGACGATTTTGCATATATTTTTCTTTAAATGTTTTTTCTGTTGTAATAAATCAACATTGTTAAGTTTAATCCTCTACGGCTGATTATTTCGTCTCCATACCTGCTCCTTATGCGAGACCCATGCGGAATCATATCCAAATGACTAGGGTATTGACTTTACAATCGGAAGTAGAAACATCGCAAAACTGCTTGGCAAGATTACAAAGACTATTAAAATTTTACTTCCAAATTATTAACACTTTTCCATAACTATATTGCTACCCAGATAGCATGCATACTTGCAACAAGTTTGATTTTTTCTGAATAATATCTTGTCATAGCAAATTTGATGTAACATACTTCAAACTCCTGCAAGTTAGACAGAGCATAAAGTGACCACTCTTTTAAAATGCAATTTTGCTGCTAAACTGTGGCAATCTTGTTATGTCTTGGCTCTGGAGTGGAGCCATTTAAAATTTGTCCTCAAACTCGAGGGCTTCCTACGGAAACAATGAAGAATAATTAGTTTTTACGATTAGTTTTTATTCTTATGCTAAAAATTGCATTGCCTCCGTAGCAGCGCAGCCCTCGAGTTTGAAGACAAATTTTAAATGTCTCCACAAACTCGAGGGCTTCCTACGGAAATAATGAAGAATAATTACCTTTTACGATTAGTATTTATTCTTATGCTAAAAACTGAAAACTATTTACATTGTCTCCGTAGCAGCGCAGCCCTCTAGTTTGAAGACAAATTTTAAATGGCTCCACTTTAGAGCCCTAGAGTGCAAAGGGTAAATTAGCAAGAAATTAATTACTAATGAATTTTCAATATTTATTCAAAATTATCTAAAATATTAGTCTTTCCAAATGTAAAAAAAAATTTCCCTTTACATATTCTATTTAAACCAAACAAAAAGGTTTTTTTTCTCCAAAAACAGCGGTGTCTTTTCCAACCATGGTTTGCAATGAACTTGCTCCATGTTTGATATGACAAGTTTGTGGCAAACTTACAAGACAAGTGCACTGTAACTTGCATGACAAGTATGCTGCAAGTTGGAGGTATGGTGACTTCGAAGTTTGCGTAGATTTTCTGCAGTCTTTTTTCAAACTTGCAGACTTGTCATGCTGAACTTGCTTCAAGTTTGCTGCAAACTAAATTTGCTATCTGGGTACTAACATACTGAATTTTTGAGCATATCCGTCTAAAATAATATAAATCAAATTTAAAGTCAACTTTATTTCAGTTCGAATAAAACTACTAATACCACATCATAATGCGCTTATATAAAGAAAGAAAATTTGGTGGATGATATATAATTCACGAAGGACTTACCAGTTAAAATTTACTTAAAATGTTGGTGCAAACTAAAACTAAGTCTGCTTCCTTTAACTAAAAGCATTTCTAAATAACTCTGTCAAAAGTTTATTTAATCCCAAAATTTTATAGCGCACTGTCTTTGGAGTAAATTTTAAAGAACGTTTGGACATCAATGAAACTATACACTAAATACTTCAGATTCATTTCTAACCATCATATATTTCCTAAATTTATGTTCAATTACCGTAAAAAGTATAAAATAAAAGTTAGTTAAAATTTATATATTACGCACATCTTAAATCTATTGATATTATAGGCTATTATATTAATAGGCTATTATAAGCTATTTATTATATTAATAGGCTATTATAAGCTATTATATTAATAGGCTATTATAGGCTATTATTGCATTTCTAACCGTCATATAAATGTATGTTCTATTTACTTCATAAAGAATAAAATAAAAGTTAGTTAGATTTATGTTAGAAATATATAAATTTTATCTTTACTGGTATTATAAGGGCTATTATTAGTGGAAATTTTAACTAATATTATATTGCCTACTTTCCAAGAGAATATGTACGACAAATAAGTGTTGGTGCAAAATGTGTTTCGAGCACAAAATAAAATTAACTGTGTTCCCTCTAATTAAAAGCCCTTCTAAATAACTCAGCTGTTGGAAGTTTATTTAATCCCGAGATTTTATGACGCACTGTTTTAGAAATAAATTTAAGAAAACGTTTGCACATCCAGCAAACTATACACTAAACACTTCATATGCATTTCTAACCATCATATGTTTCCTAAATTTATGTTCAATTTACTTCATAAAGAATAAAATAAAAGTTAGTTAAAATTTATATATTTCTTATAATATAAATCTATCTTTACTGATTTTATAAGGGCTATTATTAATATTTCGTACTAGTAGAATTATTATCTAATATTATATTACCTACTTTCCTAGAGAATTCTTATGATAAGAATTAGTTCAATTCTAAAGTCTTAAAAGTAGCCTATAAATAAAAATGGCCATATTATTTGTCACATGGATTCACATTAAATACTTTCAATAATGCTCTTTTGAAACAGTTAATAATTAGTTACTCTTAAAATTATTAAAATTTTACGTTGAAAATAATAACTCTTTTCCATAATTGTACTGCTACTAACATATTAAATTTTAAAGCATATTAGTCTAAAACAATATAAATCAATTTTTAAAATCCACTTTATTTCAGTAAAACGTATATCATGATGCGCTTATAGAAAAAGAAAATTCTAACTTCATACATAATTCACAAATGGCATGTCGGTTGAAATTTAATTTAACATGTTGGTACACAATGTGGTTCGAGCACAAATTAAAATTAACTGTGTTCCCCTAAACTAATCGTACTTCTAAATAACTCATCTGTCAAAAGTTTATTTAATCCCGAGATTTTATGACGCTGTGTCCTCGAGGTAAATTTTAAAGAACTTTTGAACATCCAACAAACTATTCATATTTTCTAACACGAATTTGAAATGGATTTCTGAGCTTTCAGGCCAAGGAAAAGCACGCTTATTAGGGGGTTGAATGAATACTATAAGTTATTTTAATCCTTTTATTTTATCATTAGGACCCATTACAGGGATATTTTAGTGGAGAGAGCGTTCATTAATTTCGCAAGATACACGATCTAAACCTCGTTTATCACTCTGAGAATACTCAATGAAATTTGGTCGTTTCCATTAATTAGCTTGAGAAGTTTTCCATCGCCGCTGTATTAAAACAGATTAGATACAGACTTCCATGAGCAAAAGTTATCTGCATTCAGTTTAAAAGCTTTCTAGGACGTGAAAGAATTTGCTCGATCAGATAAAGCCGCCTAAACACGTGCCACTTGCTTTGAATTTTATTACGGAAAAAGGTAGTAAGGGGAAATTTTTAACTTTTCTGAGGTTGAGTTTCCTTGAAATATTCCACCTTTTCATGAAAAATCTGAGATAAAGGTATTGGCTTTAAAATTTGAAGTTATTTTTCTTCCCGTGTTAAACACCGCATTTAGTTGATACAGCCTATTAATAATGAGTTAATAAGCAATTATTTACAAGAAAAATATGGTAAAATATATTAGATAAATTTCATTGAAGACTCTGTTACCACGTGGCAAACATGATTGTTAACGTTATGTATTTCATTAGTATAATTTATTAAGATTTCTAATAACGAGTAAATTAGTAATAATTTTTAAAAAGTTGTAAAAGAGTATTAAATGAAACTTCTGTAATACATTTTACCATATTTGTTTTGTACAATCTTAATAAAATAAACTAAAGAAATACGCTATGTATTTCTTTAGTATAATTTATTACGATTTTTAATAACCAGTAAATAAACAATAATTTTTACTACGTTGTAAGAGAGTACTAAATAAAATTTCTCTTATACATTTTACCATATTTGTTTTGTAAATGATTGCATGGTAAAATGTATTAAAGAAATTTCCTTTAATACTCTTTTACAAAGTGGTAAAAATGATTGTTAAAGTTATGTATTTCTTTAGCATAATTTATTAAAAATTTTAATAAAGAGTTAAAAAGCAATCATTTACAAGAAAAATATGTTAAAATGTATTAGAGAAATATCTTTTAAGACTCGTTTACAACGTGGCAAAAATGATTGTTAACATTATGTATTTCTGTATTATTTATTAAGATTTTTAATAACGAGTTAACACGCAAACATTTACAAGACAAATATGTTAAAAAGTATTAGAGAAATATCATTTAAGACTCTTTTACCACGAGGCAAAAATGATTCTTAAAGTTATGTATTTCTTTACTATAATTTATTAAGATATTTTAATAACGAGTAAATTAGCAATCATTTTAAAAAGTTGTAAAAGAGTATTAAATGAAACTTCTGTAATACATTTTACCATATTTGTTTTGTACAATCTTAATAAATTATACTAAAGAAATACATAACGTTAACAATTTTTACCACGTTGTAAAAGAGTATTAAATGAAATTTCTAATACATTTTACCATATTTGTTTTGTAAATGATTGCGAGGTAAAATTAGAGAAATTTCATTAAAATTCTTAAAATTCTTAAAATTTCAATTCATTAAAATTCTTTTACAACGTGACAAAAACGATTGTTAAATCATGTATTTCTTTAGAATAATTTATATAGATTTTTAATAAAGAGTTAATAAGCAATTATTTACAAGATGACTATGGTAAAATGCATAAAAGAAATTTTATTGAAGATTATATGGCAAAAATGATTGTTAACATTATGTATTTCTTTAGTATAATTTATTAAGATTTTTAAAAAAGAGTTAATTATCAATCATTTACAAGACAAATATGGTAAAATGTATTAGAGAAATTTGATTTAAGACTCTTTTAAAACATGGCAAAAATTTATGTATTTCTTTAGTATATTTTTTAAGATTTTTAATAAAGAGTTAATAAGCAATCATTTACAAAACAAATATGGTAAAATGTATTAGAGACAATTCATTTAAGACTCTTTACAACGGGGCAAAAATGTTTGTTAACGTTATGTGTTTCTATAGTGAAATTTATTAAGATTTTTAATAGTGAGTAAATTAGCAATCATTTACAAAACAAATATGGTAAAATGTATTAGAGAAATTTCATTTAAGACTCTTTTACAACATGGTAAAATTGAGTGTTAACGTTATGTATTTCTTTATTATTTATTAAGATTTTTAATAACGAGTTAATTATCAATTGTTTACAAGACAAATATGGTAAAATGTGTTAGAGAAATTTCATGTAAGACTCTTTTACAACGTGGCAAAATGATTGTTAAAGTTATGTATTTCTTTTGTATAATTTATTAAAATTTTTAACAGAGTTAATAAGCAATCATTTACAAAACAAATATGGTAAAAGGTATTAGAGATATTTCATTTAAGACTCTATACAAAGGGGCAAAAATGATTGTTAACATTATGTATTTGTTTATTATTTATTAAGATATTTAATAAGGAGTAAATTAGCAATCATTTACAAAACAAATATGGTAAAGTATATTACAGAATTTTCATTTAAGACTCTTTTACAACGGGGCAAAAATTATTATTAACGTTATGTATTTCTTTATTATTTATTAAGATTTTTAATAACGAGTTAATTACCAATCACTTACAAGACAAATATGATAAAATATATTACGGAAATTTCATTTAAGACTCTTTTACAACGGAACAAAAATGACTATTAACGTTTTGTATTTCTTTATTATTTACTATGATTTTCAATAACGTTTTAAGCAGTAATCATTTACAATACAAATATGGTAAAATGTATTAGAGAAATTTCATTTAAGACTCTTTTACACCATGGCAAAAATAATTGTTAACGTTATGTATTTCTTTAGTATAATTTATTAAGATTTTTTTTCTAGTCAGTTAGTGTGATTAATTTCACTGTTTTGCCAGAAAATAGAGATGATGGATCAATTTAGAGAAGATTTAGAAGTTAAAGAAGATTTATTACAAGATTTACTCTTAGACAAAATTATGGTTTGATTTAAATGAACGCGTTATGTAAATTCTGCAGTTCTGGAATTCTATGAATACATTTTAACCACCAGTAAAAACTTTAAAATTCAAACCATATAATCTAAAGATTTAGAACTTTTATGGATAAATTTAGAGACACAGAAAGTTAAAGAATATTGGTTAAAAGGTATATTCCTATACAAATATATAGTGTGATTTAAATGAACGCATTATGTAAAACCTGAAGTTCTCAAATTTTATGAATAAATTTTATCCTTTAAATTCAAATTACATAATCTAAAGATATTGAACTTTTCTTAAACTTTAAAATCCCTTTTACAGTTGATATAAATAACTTTTATATAAATAATTTAATTTTTTCGGCTGTTTGTGTCCTTAGAAATTCATGGATAACTTTTCAGAGTAGTAATTTTTAGACTAAAACTTTCACTTAGATCCTATATAAAAAAATTGCTGTCTGCTTTGGAAACAAATTCAATTAAGCAAGTGAAGGAACGTTTAATATTCTGAATGTCTAAAATAAGTTCTTAAATCTAACATAAAAATAAGCCCACTCACATTCTCAAGCAGGAGCAACATTTAAGAAATTCTTCTTGTTTAATACTTATATAAATCCAGAGCACTTAAATTTAAAAGTTGTTATCCTTTGAATTTAGATACTCTAAAGTAAGTTTTAAAGGTTAAGTATATTATAATTATTATATTAATAGTAATAATAATAACATTAGTAATAGTAATAAAAATAACATTAATAAAATACGGTTCCGTTAGTTTGTTAGTTTGGATCGGTACAGTCTACTGTTTGCTACACGGGGATTAATGAGACCTAAACCAACGGCTTAAAGCCGATTCTGAATGACTACATAAAATTAATGAATGTATTAATATAAAAAAATCCGTTTAAATTAAGTTTTATTCCATACCATATTTTTTATTTAACCTGAAGTAGGTACTGGTTATCTCAGAAATGATGTTTAGACGGTATAATATATTTAGTGTAACTTTACGAGGCTATTAAACTTTCCATAGCTGTGTTTTTCTTCTACCAAATCTGGAGTAAATGTACAATGAGAGATGTTTAGGTTTACTTGAAAGTAAGATCTTATTTTCGGCTGAGGATTACATAACGGTTTGAGTGTTACTTGTTGATGCTGATGTGATCATAGCGTTGTACTTTTATTAAGCTCACTTACTGAATAAAGACATATGTTTAGGCTGTCTTACACCTAACATCTTACTTTTAGCTGCATAATCACAGAATGGTTTAGGTGCTATATATTGGCACTAATGGGATAATAGCTTTGTTCCTTTATACTAATTGGGCTTTGTTACTGAATAATGAGAGATTTTTACACTCTGTTATACCTAACATCTTATTCTTAGCTGGATGATCACAGAATGGTTTGGGAGCTATATATTAACACTAATGGGATAACACCTTTACACTAATTTAGCTTATTTACTGAATAATGAGAGATGTTTAGGCTCTCTTGTACCTAATATCTTATTTTTAGCTGGATGATTACAGAATGGTTTAATTGCTTCATATATTGGGACTAGTGGGATACTAGCGTTTTACCTTTACACTAATTGAGCTTATTTACTGAATAATGAGAGAAATTTAGGCTCTCTTACACCTAACATCTTATTTTTTTTGCATGATTCCAGAATAATTTGGGTGCTATATGTTGGAACTAATGTCATAATAGCGTTGTACCTTTATACTAATTGGGCTTTATTGCTGAATAATGAGGAACATTTAGGCTCACTTAAACCTAACATCTTATTTTTAGCTGGGTGATCACAGAGTGTTTTGTGTGCTATATATTGGCACCAATGTGATAATAGCGTTGTACCTTTATACTAATTAGACTTATTTACAGAAATATGAGATTTGTTTAGGCTCTCTTATACGTAACATCTTATTTTTAGCTGGATGATTACAGAATGGTTTAATTGCTTCATATATTGGGACTAGTGGGATACTAGCGTTTTACCTTTACACTAATTGAGCTTATTTACTGAATAATGAGAGAAATTTAGGCTCTCTTACACCTAACATCTTATTTTTTAGCTACATGATCACAGAATGGTTTTGGGTGCTATTTTTTATTTCCCTAATGAGAATAATAGCGTTGTATAGTTATACTAATTTGGCTTTGTTACTGAATAATGAGAGATGTGTAGGCTCTCTTAAACCTAACATCTTATTTTTAGCTGGGTGATCACAGAGTGTTTTGTGTGCTATATATTGGCACCAATGTGATAATAGCGTTGTACCTTTATACTAATTAGACTTATTTACAGAAATATGAGATTTGTTTAGGCTCTCTTATACGTAACATCTTATTTTTAGCTCATGATCCCAGAATGGTTTGGGTGCTATATGTTAGCACTAATGGGATAATAGCGTTGTACCTTTATACTAATTGGGTTTTTTTACTGAATAATGAGAGATGTTTAGGCTCACTTACACCTAACATCTTATTTTTTGCCAGATGATTCCAGAATGGTTTGGCTGCTATATATTGGTACTAAAGGGATAATAGCGTTGTACCTTTATACTAATTGGGCTTTATTACTGAATAATTAAAGATATTTATGCTTTGTTAAAAATAACATCTTATTTTTAGCTGGATGATAACCGAATGGTTTCGGTACTATATATTGGCACTAATAGGATAATAGCTTTGTACTTTTATATTAATTGAGCTTATTTACTAAATAATGAGAGATGTTTAGGCTCACTTAAATCTAACATCTTATTTTTAGCTGGAAGATCACATAATGGTTTTGGTGATTTTTATTGGTACTAATGGGATAATAGTGTTGTACCTTTATACTAATTGAGCTTATTTACTAAATAATGAGAGATGTTTAGGCTCTCTTACACCTAACATCTTATTTTTACCTGCCTAATCACAAAATGGTTTGGGTGCTATATATTGGCACTAATGGGGTAATAGCGTTGTAACTTTATACTAATTGAGCTTATTTACTGAATAATGAGAGATATTTATGCTCTGTAACATTTAACATCTTATTGTTAGCTGGATAATTTCAGAACGGTTTAGGTACTATATGTTGGCACTAATGTGATAACAGCGTTGTACTTTTATACTAATTGGGCTTTGCTACTGAATAATGAGAGATGTTTATGCTCTCTTTACACCTAACATCTTATTTTTAGCTGGATGTTCACAGAATAATTTGGGTGCTATATATTGGCACTAGTGGGATAATAGCGTTGTACCTTTATACTAATTGAGCTTATTTACTGAATAATGAGAGATATTTATGCTCTGTAACATTTAACATCTTATTGTTAGCTGGATAATTTCAGAACGGTTTAGGTACTATATGTTGGCACTAATGTGATAACAGCGTTGTACTTTTATACTAATTGGCTGTTAATGAATAATTAAAGATGTTATTATTGTACATAACATCTTATTTTAGCTGCTGATCACTAATGGTTTTGGTGATTTTTATTGGTACTAATGGGATAATAGCACGTACTTTATACTAATTGAGTTATTTACTGAATAAATGAGATGTTTATGCTCACTTAAACTAATCTTTTTTTTAGCTAAATCACAGAATAATTTGGGTGCTATATATTGGCACTAGTGGGATAATAGCGTTGTACCTTTATACTAATTGAGCTTATTTACTGAATAATGAGATATGCTTAAGCTCTGTTACACCTAACCTATTACTTTTACCTTCCTGATCATAGAATGGTTTGGGTGCTATATATTGGCACTATGTATAATTTTTGTCCCTTAATAATTGGCTTTTTACTGAATAATGAGATGTTTAGGCTCTCATAAAATACATCTTATTTTAGCTGGATGATACAGAATGGTTTGGGTGCTCTATTTGGCACTAATGGGATAATAGCGTTGTATCTTATACTAATTGAGCTTTTTTACTGAATAATGAGAATATTTTTGGCTTTTACACCTAACATCTTATTTTTACCTGCCTGATCACATAAATTTGTGTTATAACGGTATGTCATAGCGTTGTACCACGATACTAGTTGAGTTTTGTTACTGAATAATGAGAGATGTTTAAGCTTACTCAGATCTAACATTTTAATTTTAGCCTAAACAAAGAATGGTTTGGGTGCTATTTGTTCGGGCTAGTGAGATCATAGTGTCGTATCTTTACACTAATTGAGTTAAAATTGAACTTTAAAATTTTCTATTTCCGTGGTTCCAATCTAATTCATATATCTATATTAATAACTTCTCCTTTAAGAGATTTTACTTTTAATCATTTTCCACTTAAAACATTTTATTTCCCTTTAACCCACTTTTTCACTTCATTGTGAGGCTTCATTAATTTTTTATCGAAAAGAGATATTTATAGGAGATATATTTATAGAAAAATTGTGTAGCGATAAAACTAGAAATATACCGGTCCTTTTACAGTAACAGTTTTTTTAATATTTGGGAGTTTTGATACTGCATGTAACTCATGGAAAGTACAATGTTTTATATGCGATGTCTTTTAGATTCTATCTCTATGAAACCTTGATATAGATTAAAGCATTAGAAATTTATTATAGGTGAGATAGGACAGAAACTAATGACAGAGAACTGATGGATACGTTTTATACAGTCAAGTAGTAAGCTAGAATCTGATGATTTGGGATAATGCAATGCTGAAGAAAATGAAATTGCATGGATAACTAATTATAAAAATCTTTTAAATCAGAGTTTAGCAGCTTGTTAAAATTTCGTGGTGGTATAGTTTCCAGCGACATAAGATTACAAAGATCTCCGGTTTTTCTCCTAAGAATTAAAAGTTGTGTTAGAGAACGGAAAGAGAGATCGACAGGTTTAAATTATTTAGTTTTCACAAGTATGGAAGGAAAACAATCTCAATGAATCACTATATTGATTCATTTTGTGTGGCTGAGAAAGTTAACATTAGAAAAATAGAACGAGAATTGATAGAATATAGAATATTTTTGGAAGTAATGATTGCTAATATATTACAAACATACAGAAAAATTTCGTTATATATTAATCAATATATTTTGAATTTTACGTATTGTAACATAACATATAGTGACACAAAGATTACAAAGATCTCCGGTTTTTCTCCTAAGAATTAAAAGTTGTGTTAGAGAAGGGAAACAGCGACTGACACTTTGAAATTATAAAGTTTTCAGAAGTGTGGAAGGAAAGCAATCTCAATGAATCACAACATTGATTCATTTTGTGTGGCTAAGAAAGTTAACATTAGAAAAATAGAACGAGAATTGATAAAATTTCGAATATTTTTTAAAGCAATAATTGTTAATATATTACAAACATACAGAAAAATATCGTTATATATTAGGAAATATATTTTGAATTTTACGTAATTTAACATAACATATAGTGACACAAAGATTACAAAGGTCTCCGGTTTTTCCCGTAAGAATTAAAAGTTGTGTTAGAGAAGGGAAAGAGCTATTGACACTTTGAAATTATTTAGTTTTCAGAAGTGTGGGAGGAAAGCAATCTCAATTAATCACATTACTGATTCATTTTGTGTGGCTAAGAATGTTAACATTAGAAATATAGAATGAGAATTGATAAAATCTCTAATATTTTCGAAAGCAATAATTGTTTATATATTACAAACATACAGAAAAATATTGTTATATATTAGGCAATATATTACGAATTTTAAGTATTGTAACATAACATATAATTGTGACATAGCATTACTTATATATTAGTTAATGTTAATAATTTATGTTATTAACCCCTTCCGGTAAAATGACGAGTCTAGCTCGTCATTAGTTTTTCATTCCATACCGCACAATGACGAGCTACACTCGTCATGCGATTAAAGTTACTGTTAAATATGATAATTAATTTAGTTTAAAATTTCTAGTGTACTGAATTTGGCAACACTTTTATCACTTGTGAAAATCACAAGTCACTATTGCATATTGTTTACTTAGAATTTCTTGGTACAAGTCATTGCCAAATTAATGAGTCAGAATAAAAGAAAACCTACTAAGAAATGCCGTGTGTGTTACAAGAATCAAATTAAAAGTGAGACTACTTGGCGGTGTAAACAATTAAGAATTCCTTTGCACTTTGTTTTGAAAAGTACCACTAGCTTGAAGACTATTATCTGTTATACCTTATTAATGTTTTGCTTTGATATTTTCTTAATTTTACTGTTTCTGATATTATTTAACACTATGTAAAAAGTGGATTTTAATTAAGAATATGTAAGAATTGTAAAATGAAACAAGTTTTTTAAATAAAAATTAAATGGTTATTTCATGCACAGTTTTTCATTATTAAATCATACCGGAAGGGGTTAATTTATAAATGATAGATTTTATAAATACTAGATTTAAAAATCTGTATTCTGATTATTTCAAATTGCATCCCCTTTAAGTTGATAAAACATTTTAATAATATTTGGATTTTCCAGCTTTCAGAAAGAGAATAATTTAAAGTTTTCCACTCAATAAACCCGTTCCTAATTTACTTTCGGGTCTTTACTTCCCTCAAAATGACGTATTTACAAACCCGGGAATTTCCTTGTCTCTCTCGAAACGAAACAAACTGGATAGCTCCAGAAAATTCTGACATGCAAACAACAACTTACAGCGTCTAACAAGATTACATAAGTCAAGACAAATAAGTTAAGAGCGTGGAACTCTGCTCAACTCTTTTTACATTAAACATAAATGGCATCTCAAGTAATTCTATTTACGTGCGCTCATTTTCCTCCAGAATCAAGGGTTATAAACGGTGAACAAATTTATTTTTCTTGAGAACAGAAATTTCCAGAGGCTTAAATTTAAGGAACTTTTATAATAATAATAAAGAGAACTTTATCGCTACTCCGGCCGAAAGAAAATGCAATTAAAGTGAAGAGGTTTTTTAATGTTTCAAAATTATTCTGTAAAATTTTCAACCGGGCTAAAGGAGCTATAAAAATAGAACGTCCCTCCTAAATTGAAGGGACGTAGATGAGAAACACCTGCGATTCTTTATAGAGGAATATGGAATGAAAATTTTCGCTTTTGAATATTAAATTTTTAATTTTTCTGGAATTAGTTTTGTAAAGATTAAAGTTTTTCAGTTTTTAAAGAAAACAAGTTAAGAAACTTTTTAACTTATTCTATTTTTAAAAATTATACTTTGAGGCCTAAAAACACCAAGTAGTTTTTTTTTGCCTTTATTTCAAATGGTACGATGGGTGCACAATAATTCAAAATTAAGAAATGAAATTTTGTGCTTTGAAGAAAAAATTTATAACTTATGTGGAATTTTTTTCGAAGATTGAAGCTTTTCATTTTAATATAAAACGTATAAACTGTTAACGTATGCAATTTAAAAAATATTCTTTGTATCTCAATTAAAATAGCTTACTTGCTTTCATTAGAAATATATTTATATGGGTATGCAACAAATCAAAAATATGAAATTTACAGTTTTGAATATTTATTTTTTATTTTTTTTGATTTAATATTAAATTTTTAATTTTTGTGGAATTACTTTTGTAAAGATTAAAGTTTTTTAATTTTTAAAGAAAACAAGTTAAGAAACTTTTTAACTTATGCTGTTTTTAAAAATTATACTTTGTGGCCTAAAAACACTAAATAGTTTCTTTTTGCCTTTATTTCAAATACGTTTAGATGGGTACACAATAATTCAAAATTAGGAAATAAAATTTTGTTCTTTGAATAAAAAATTCATAACTTATGTGGAATTTTTTTTAAAGATTGAAGCTTTTCATTTTAATATAAAACGTATAAACTGTTAACGTATGCAATCTTAAAACAATATTCTTTGTATCTCAATCAAAATAGCTTACTTGCTTTCATTAGAAATACATTTATAAGGGTATGCAACAAATCAAAAATGTGAAATTTACGATTTTGAATATTTATTTTTTTTTTTACTTTTTTTTTATTTAATTTCTTAAAGGTTAAGACTTTTCAGTTTAATTCAAAACATGTTAAAGGACTTTTTAACTTATGCTGTTTAAAAAAAAATTTTTGAGGCCTAAAAAAATTAAAACAGTTTTTCTTGCCTTTATTCAAATTTATATGGGTACACAATAATTCAAAATTGAATGAAATTTTCTTTTGAATATTACATTTTTAATTTTCCTTGAATAAATTTTGTAAAGATCAAAGCATTTCAGATTAATAGAAAACAAGTAAAGGAACATTATATATAGTATGCGTATTAAAAAGTATTCTTTGCCTCCAAAAAAATCAAAATAATTTTAGTTTGCCTATGCTTGAAATATTTTTAACTGGTGCATAACCAATCTGCTGAAATTCATCAATTAACTATTTGAGAAAAATATCATCTTTGATTTTACTTTTATCTAGCTGTCATTAGCGATTACAAATTAATCTTTTGAACTCACGTTACATTTTACAGGACCAACTAACTAGCATAAATTAAAAAAAACGTCGGCTTTAAAAAAAAATAAATGTATTGCAGTGTGCTTAAAGTTTAAATTCAGACACAGTTCAAAATTTCTGGTTACTTGAAGAGATATAGTAAAAAATTTGTTTTTGATGATACATATTCAATACATCTAACCTGACCTGTTCAGGTACAATGATTTTTTGAGACGAAGAAAATTTTTTGTGGTCAGAATTATTAATTGTCGGAAAATCTTAAAATTTGAAAAAATGGGAAACAAATGCATGAACCTCTTGCATTGTAATCATTCTTTATAATTTTTAAGTAAAAAAAATTTTAGAGATCATATTCTGAATTACAGAATAAAATCTGGTAAATTGTATACGATGGTTTAATTATTTTTTTTTAATATTTAAAAAATATTTACATTTAGATCAACTACAAATATTTATGTTGGGATTCGCATATTTATTTCATTATATTTTGAGTACTGTATCATAATCATTAATTGTAGGAATACTGAACATAAAAAATCTTTAAGCGGAAATGTTTAGCACTGCACCATATTTCAACAAAGATTTAAAGGAAATGTGTAGAATTTTAGGAATAATTTTGACCACAAGCTACAATTAAGGTTTTCATTGCAAAACAAGCTACTTTAAGGTATTATTTTAGGAAGCTATGACCTATAATTGACCTGTCCTCTAAAAACCAATTGACCAATTGAATTCATTATGATTAGGCACACCACAAAAAACTGACCAAGCCTTATGGATGATTTGAACCCGATCAATCTAGCTTGGAAGATTGATGCCTACTTTGTCGACCACTATAGTGACAGGGTGGTTTAAAGCTATTAGGCAAAGGAAAAAGCAAATACTTAAGTAAATTACATATAGATATATAATTTGTTAAAATTTATGTAATTTATATGATTTGTCATATAAATTACATAAATAATTGCAATTATGATTTAAGATGAATCCCCCATCAATTTTACTTTAAAAGCTCATTCTGAACAAATTATTTACTTGTACATAATCTATATTTTTATTATAACAATTCACAAAATGATTTTTTTCCGTTGGCTTTGATGTAATACAGAGTCAGAAAGGCATTGCAACGTTATTAAGACGTACTTTTAAAAATAACGCTCTCTATTTTATCTCATTCTGAGCAAATTATTTACTTGTACATAATCTACATTTTTATTATGTACACAAAATGTTATTTTCTTAGGCTTTGATATAATAGATTCAGAATGGCATTACTGCATTGTTATTACAGGCGTACTTTTAAAAATAACGCTCTCTATTGTATCTCATTCTGAGCAAATTATTTACTTGTACATAATCTACATTTTTATTACAACAATTCACAAAATGGTTTCTTTTCCTTGACTTTGATATAATAGAGATTCAGAAAGTTTTTATTGCATCATTATTACAGGCATACTTTAAAAGTTAAAGCAATCTATTACATCTCATTCTGAAAAAATTATTTACTTGTACATAATCTACATTTTTATTACAACAATTCACAAAATGGTTTCTTTTCCTTGACTTTGATATAATAGAGATTCAGAAAGTTTTTATTGCATCATTATTACAGGCATACTTTAAAAGTTAAAGCAATCTATTACATCTCATTCTGAATAAATTATTTACTTGTACATAATCTACATTTTTATTATAACAATTCACAAAATGAGCTTTTTTTCTTTGCCTTTGATATAATAAAGATTCAGAAAGGCTTTATTGCATCGTTGTTGCACACGTACTTTAAAAGTTAACTCGTTTATTGCATTTTTGTCGTTCATCTTTGTTTGCGATTACATCAAATTATCTTGGATAATGGTGTTAATATTAAGGAAATTATTGATTGCATCAAGACTGTTGTGTCTTTTAAATAACTAAGTCATTTACTGACCAAGAAAAGTTAAATCACAGTACTTTTAAAAACCTTTAAAAATTAATCAGTTTTGATAAACAACTATAATTCAAAAACATTCAATTCAAAAACATTTTTCTTTGAAAATGCAACAAAATCAATAGCAGTCTTCAAAAAGATAAAAAATACGAAACTCATCAATTTTCATATTGTTTAAGATGCTAAAATATCAATATTAAATATATATTTCCCGTTGAACAAATCAATAATCAATATTTATATACCTTAAACTTTCAGTTTGCGAAAATTCCATTACATCTGCAATTTAATTACCTGACTATTAAACCTGTTTTGACTGAATTAATAATGTGAAGTTTCGCGTGAGAAATAATGTTTGTTAATTTGCATCCGAAGATTGTCTGGAAGAAAAATTATATGTTTGCAGAGACAGATTATTAGTTCAAACGAAAGAAATTTGATAGCCTGGATTGACATCCAAACAATTACAGCAATCTAACAAGATTAAACAGTTTATAGCATATAAACAAATAGCTAGCACATTTATTTCTGCTTCCTTTTGTTTTCGTAACTTTTACAAAGTAAATTTGAAGATTTGACACGACACAGACATATGTAGACAGTCTTTTAAGTACCCAGTTATATTTACCAAAAATGCCTAAGAACTTCGTTTATAAAAAACAAATATTTGTATATTAAAATAATATTGTATTTGGTTATTTTATTTCACAAGCATCCTTGTATACATATTTAATAGTAAATCTAATACTGATTAGACTGCTTGCCAATCCCAGCTAATTTTCCTCCAAAAAACTTTTATTTATATTTAAAAAATGGAATGAATATAAATAAAAAAATAACAAACATATATTTTATCATTAAAATAGTATTGTATCTGGTTATTCTATTACGAAAACATTCTTGATTACATATTTAATAGTAAATCATATACATGAATAGCTTTCCTGCAAATGTCGATTAATTTAAACTTTTATTATTTATATTTATGAAATTAAATATAAATAATAAAAGATCGCATGATGATATTTGATACCAAGGGTGATACCATATTGCAGTCGAGATAAGTCATAATAACGTCAGAAGTCTCCAGATAGGGAAATTTATGGTACCACATTCGCATCGCTGGATATTTTTGACGTCATTATGGCGCAGAAGTCCCCTGTTACATTTATTGACCACATTATTTTAGCAGCTCAAATCCACATTATATAGCAGCAGACCAACGAAACTGGGAGATAGAGACCGACGGGTGCTGTCCAGAGAAATTCGGAAGAACTACATCCAAACGATAGCCCTACTCCGCGAGTACTTTCAACAGAAATACGGTAGTATTGCTTCAATGAATACCACCTGTAAGGAAGCATATTTGCTTTGTTTTCATGGTCGTGCTGCTGCCCATAAGCCTTTGATCCCAAAGTCCAACCGCGCTGCTCGGTTAATGTGGTGCAAAGCACATCGAAATTGGACCGTAGATCAGTAGGAACGGGTTCTTTGGAGCGACGAATTAAGGTTCACCCTTTACCGTTCGGATGGCAGGGTCTGGGCCTGGCGTCTGCCTGGAGTACGTCTTCTGCCAGAATGCATTGTGCCAACAGTCAAGTTCGGCAGAGGTGGAATTATGGCATGGGGGTGTTTTTTCTGGTATGGACTGGGACCCTTGGTCCCCATTCATGGTAAGCTCAACGCCTACTGCACTATTTTGTATGACAATGTGCGTCCTACGTTATGACAGTTTTATGATTTTTACTACTGTTACTTTTAGGATGACAATGCCAGTTGTCATATTTCGAGGTTAACCAAGGCTTGGTATGGTGGCAATGGAATTCATCAAATGGACTGGCCTGCCCAGATCTGAACCCTATCGAGAACCTCTGGGACAAATTGGATCGCTGAATTAAGTGGTGCACTACCCGTTCAAAATCGGTGAAGGAACTTGTATGTATACTCCAAGCCGAGTGGAAGACAATATCACTAGCTGTAATACAAAGATTCTTGTAAAGTATGCCTCGGAGGGTTCAAGCTGTAATTGCCTCTCGGGGAAGCTCTACCAACTATTGGTTTTGAATAAAGTTAGTTTTACTTTTCTATCACAGGTGTCCAAATACTTATTGGTACACATTGTACAAAAGCTATTAGTTAAGGGTGCTACTATATTACGGTCGACATATGTCACTGGTGAATTTTACGTCATAATGATGTCAGAGAGGAAAATTTTTGGTACCAAACACCCAACTCTGATGATTTCTGACGTCGCTATGACGCGGAAGTTACCAGTGACATATGTCGACTGTAATATGGTAGCAGCCTAAAGATGATTTTAGACAGTTAAAACATTCTTTAGTCCGATTAAAAAAATTTGTACAGTGTCTTTTTTTTTACCTTCATCTAAGTTACGATTTAATAAAAAAAGTTAATAAAGCAGACTTTTAACGTAAGAACTTTGAAAAACCAAATTGCCGTAAATAATTTCATCTACACGTTCAGTTGTAAATATTTCTGAACAATGCTGGAATGTGCCCACTTATACAATTGTAATTAAACACGATTTGACGAACCACTTTGTTAAGGAATTTTGCTCTCGGGTTTTACTTATTTGTTAAACTTTATAGCTTCTGCTTCAGAATTTCGATATATGTGATGCAAGTAATCTTCAAATTCAGAAAGGCAAAAACTCTTGCAACTGAAAGAAAATATATAACTCTGTCATCCTTGGCAATATGAAATACTGCGAGATGTATTAACTGAAAATGTCAGTGATTTTTACTCTACGTGATTCGATATTAAAGGTTTCCTAGTTGCTTGAACATGCTCTAATTTTTAGTTACTGAGAAACATACTGTTGAAATATTATTATGTATTGGTACCTTTTATTACCCATTGCTAAAAAAGGTTTGAACATTCATTCTAATATTATGATTAATACAAGCTCACTGCAATGCTGAAAGGTAAGAGTTCTACATTTTTTGCTTGTTATATGACTGTATTTGTGCATATTAAGTAAGTATACGATTGTGCTTATTAAGATTCTGTAGTAAATATTTTGATGCTCAAACACTGGTTACGGTAAGATTTGGGCGATTAAATAGCATTCAGAACTTTTACGTACAACAAATGTACTCAAACCTATATACTATAGATTATTACAACCACCGTATGTGTTCTGTTTTCATTATAACATGACCAATTGTTTTCTGATATATTTACTTAAATTTCTTTTTCACCTTATGTATACGCATATAAAGAAATTCGAAATTAAAGGTTTCATGGTTGCTTTAACATGCTCTAATTTTTAGTTACTGAGAAACATACAGTTAAAATTTTATTACGTATTGGTACCTATTATTATCTATTGCTTTCTAAAAAGGATTTGAACATCCATTGTTGTAGTATGATTAATACAAGCTCACTGCAGTTCTGAAAGGTCTACATTTTTCGCATATTATACGACAATTCATTTCTGCATATTAAGATTCTGTAGTAAATATTTTGCTGTTCAAACACTAGTTACGCAAGATTTGTGTGTTTAAATAGAATTCAGAACTTTTATAAACAACAAATGTACTCAAACCCATACACTATGGATTACCACAACCAGCATAGGTATTCTGCTTACATTATGACATGATCAATTTTTTGTGATGTATTTACTTAAATTTCTTTTTCACCTTATGTATGCGCATATAAAGACATTAAAGGTTTGGTTTGGTTTGGTTTGGTTTGGTTTGGAGTGCTACGGTCTACTTTTTGAACACGAGGGTTAATGAGACCGGGACCTACAGCCTAAAGCCGATTCCGAACGGCTACGAACATCCGTGTCACTGCAAGATTCGAACTGCGGTACCGATGGCCAGCACCCTAACCAATCGGCCATCGTTCGGCCGACATAAAGTTTCACGGAGTGGCGACGCGTTGTCGTCGGTCGCTTGGGTGGGTGGGGGTGGGTGGTGGACCTCGTAAAAGGTTTCACGGGTGTTTGAACATGCTCTAGTTTTTAAGTTACTGTTTTTAAGTTTCTAGTTTTCTAGTTACTGAAAAACATACGGTCGATATTGTATTACGAATTGGTACCTATTATTACCTTTTGCTTTCGAAAAGAGTTTGAACCTCCATTCTAATAGTATGATTAATACACAGTGACTGCAATGGTGAAAGGTAAGAGTTTTACATTTTTCGCTTGTCATATGATTGTTTATTTGTGCATATTAAGAAAATATACGTTGTGCGTATTAAGATTTTGTAGTAAATATTTTGCTGCTCAAACACTAGTTAAGGAAGATGTGTGTGTTTAAATAAAATTCAGAATTTATACAACCAACAAATGTACTTGAATCCATACACTACCTTGAATCCATACGCTTACCACAACCACCGTAGGCATTCAGCTGTCATTATCACATGACAAATTTTTTCTGATGTATTTACTTAAATTTCTTTTTCACTTTATGTATGCGCATTTAAAGAAATTCGATATTAAAGGTTTCAGGCTTGCTTGAACATGCTCTAATTTTTAGATAGTAATTTTTTTTAGTAATTATTTTTACGAATCTGACAAATTAAATGTATCTAAAATCTAAAATTTCCTGAAAACATACAGTTGACATTTCATTACGTATTGGTACCTATTCTTACCTATTGATTTCGAAAAGAGTTTGAACATCCATTTTAGTATTTAGATCAATACACGTTGCAGTGCTGAAAGTTACGAGTTCTACATTTTTGGTATGTTATATGATAGTTTATATGTGAACATTAAAATTCTGTGGTAAATACTTTGCTGTAAAGCGAAGATTTAGGTGATTAAATAGAATTCAGAACTGTTTCATTATGGCATGACCAATATTTTTCTGATGTGTTTGATGAAGCTTCTTTTTTTACCTTACGTATGCACGTGTAATGAGGAAATTTGTTAATTTGTAGCTTTGATTGTACTAGATAGGGGAATCTAACGGAGTTCTAGTTTTGTTTAGAAAATATTATTTAACGTTACACATTAGCTCTACAGATGCGGTTTCATTCCAAATTACCAAGATAATTTTGAAGTAAAAACTTTAAAAAAAAGCTTGTATTTTTTGTCAGTACTAATTACTTAAAGAGATGCATCACTTTTAAACCTCGCAAAATTTTGATTTTTAAAGGTTTAAATGTGATGATTTTTTTTTACATTTTAACACCTTGGGACATTTCTGAATTGTTTAAAGTACATCCCACTGAGATGTTAGAATTAGAAGCTGTAAAAATATATTTTTCATTTAACACATTGTGTGCGGGTACATTTCGCAGCAGAATTGTACCGGGAGCGGGCGTTTTGCGCTTAAATTTAGTTATTCAGTTAAATCTCAATAGATTGAAAATTATTTAATTTTTTAACCAACTTTTCGTATTTTATATTGAAATATATAAACAAATATATAAATAGAAATATATAAATAACAACCATAAGATTTTTGTAAAAAAATATATTTTTTAGTGGATAAATTTATAATAGTATCATAAATATGAAAAATCAAATAGAAATAGTAGTATATAGTTTTAATTTTTTCCCGTTCTGTGGTTCCGCATCGACTGATGTAAAAACTAGTTTTTATTTGTCTAAATTTTTCCAGAATCTATGTAGTAGACAAGAACATTCGGCTTCGTTTTCCTGTATATACCGTTATATTTGTACCCACAAACAAACAATGTTGTTACACTAACCCGTACTAGTACGTGACCCGCGCTCAAGTATCAATCGTCAGAAAACGTACTAGTACGTGTCTCGCATACAATGTGTTAAAATCTCTGATTTTGGTTTGGTTTGGTTTGGTTTTAAGCACTACAGTCTACTGTTTTACTACACGAGGGCAAATGCGACCGGGACCTACTGCTTAAATCAAAATTCCGAAAGGCTACGAACATCCATGCCATCTGCGGGATTCGAACCAGCGAACTTCGGTACGCAGTGTTCTACAAAATTCGCAGCTTTTGACTATAAAAGCTTTAAATGCATTTTACTGAAAATTGTGTTTATTCATCTTGTGTGCACTGTAAATAAACTGTAGTTCATGTTGATTTCAAATTTTCATAGTTAATATATTATACAACTAAGCTAAAACTACCTAATTTTTTGTTACATTTAATATTTATAGTATTTGAAATAGAAGTTTTAAATATCATTTTAGCTTTTCGAAAATTCAGTTCCCTACTGCAATACTTCTGATACTTTTTAAACATTTAAATAGTAATTGTAGCTAATAATTGCTTACACAAAAAAAGCAAAAAATATTGATGAAACTCTTATTGTCTTATTGTAAGTCTACGTACAATGTATCAGAAAAATTATAAATGTTTTGAAATAAGATCGTACTTTCCAATTTACATCAAACTTTTTTATAATTTAGAAACAAAAATAAATTCAGCAAAGCTAAATCCAATTCTGAAACGCTCGCGTATTTAAGATAACTATAAAAGGTATGATAGGGCAAATAAAGAAATTATCTTCCATCTAAAGTTGATTAAAAGTGTTATGTCCTATTAAATTTGCAATATTTCAAGTTTATATTTTATACATATTTCTATACTTAATATTAAATTTATGTGAATTTAAGGTTAATAAAATGTTTCAATTAGTATTTAAATATATATAAACATGTTAAATTTAAAAAATATTATCTTGATAGGGATCAAATCTATTTATAAACTTGACAATTATGTTGTAGAAATGGTCCAATAATGTATTCCTTATAACTTTAAATTAAAATATATTTTAATATCCAGGATTAGTGAGAAAAGTATTTGTCATAAAATCTGCTGTATAAAATTTGTGTCATAAAGCTGCAGGTCTTTCAGCTTTCATACTGAGTCAGTTAACCCTAGGTCGAAGAGCCTTATCTGCATTATACTTCTCTTTATGCTTATAAATAAGGTCTTTTACTTTTACCTTCTCGAGGAAGATAATAGTAACACGGAGCTTAAAAATACACCTGTAGGTCAGTAGACGCTAAGTAGTAGGCGTCATTGACGTAGCTGAAGGTCTTTCAGCTATCGTGTTGAGACAGTTAACTCTAGATCGAAGATACATTTCTGCATTATATCTCTCTGTTGTTTAAAAATAAGGTCTTTTACTATTTTCATCTCGAGGAGGGTCACAGTAACACGGACCATGACGGTACGCCTGTAGGTCAGTAGCCGGTAAGTAGCAAGCTAATGTTCACTGACGTAGCTGAAGGTCTTTCAGCTATCGTGTTCAGTCAGTTACCCCAGGTAGAATAACATTATTTGTATTATGCATCTCCGTTGTTTAAGGATAACATCTTTTGCTGCTACTGAGAAATCAATCTGCAAATTCAGTTGTAAAGTACAAAAGTAAAAAGCTACAAAAATAATAAAATATCATCAGTACTTTTGATTTTACAAATGAATTCTCGGAATAACAAAGCACATTTGAAAATACCAAATTAAACTATCCGAAACTTGCATTAAAATTAAAATAAATTCAAATGAAATTGATTAAAAATAAATCTTACTTCCTGTGTTTTTATCAACATAAAAATCTTTTTATTCTATCATGTTCTTGCAGTAAGTAACAGGTAACTTAATAATTATGTTTGCTTTTTCCGCAAGCAAAAAAATTCTTAAAATGAACTTCATTATTTAAAATGTAAAAAAACTACGGTTAAAAAGAAACTAATACAAAAAGAAAGAAAGCATATTTTTCCAGCTTTTGTTAAACTAAATGTTTATAGCTTATGAGATCGCATTTGCTTTTATGACTAATAAATGTCATGTAATTGATTGCGTTATGTGATACATTACGCTATGTTGCTCTAAAAACTTTTCTCTCCTGTTTAAATTTTTTTCTGAAGCCAGTGCATGCACATAATATCAAATCTCGCTCTAAGCTACGCTGCTATTTATTCTTCAATAAAATACAAAAGATATTTATGACTTATTTCTATCCTACGTTTTCCCGCATTATTCGCTATTTACCACGACTTCCTTCCTTTCTTAAGACTTCAACCAAAATGAATTGATCTCATATATTTTTAGACACCGTCCTTTTATGAACTGGCGAAAAAATATCCATTGATTTTCTCTACGGTTATGGAAGGCTCTGCGATAAATTTTTTTTTTTCAACAAAGCGAAAACTGAAAATGGAAAAATCAATGAGATTCTCTTTTGATATAAAGTTACTTTCTTTTCGCCCACTAGAAGTGCAAAATTTTTCTCCTCCTGTTCGTTTTGTTTTCTGTTAAAGCTTTATTCTAGACCAATTTACTTCGAATTTTTTTTCCGTTCTTGCTGATGTTTTGATATTGAAACTTTCAGAGATGAATGACCAGCTTAACTTTGTTTTTCAGCAGATTTTTTATCCTTTGATTTGTTTGGATAACTGACTTTAATTAATTTTAAGGGGGGAATAGTGAGGGGGGAGAACAGCAAACTGTTAATGAGAACCAATTTAATCTTAAGACTCATAAACTAAACGGGGTATGCCGCTACTAGAAGTGCAAAACTTTGTACGTAAAAATATTTTACTTTTATTTTATGTTCCTTAAGTTTGGTATTCTGTAGTCTGCAACTGTTACAAAAATGTTGTACATTAGTTTATAGTAAGTAGCAGAGGGAAAATATGAATATTATACTTGTTGTAATGTACATACAACCTATACACCAATGTTCGTTACAAGGGGGAAACACAGAATGAATATAATACTTTATATTGAGATTCAGACATTTATTCTATACATTTATTTACAAATATATCCTTGGTTATCATAATCAATTATTTATATCTTCTATTTACACTATAATTATCACACATCTCTTTATAAGGAATTATTATTATTAACAGAGGCCTACGTTAAATGACTGTAAATATTATTTTATAAATTACCTCCATTAAAGTCGCAGGGGAGCAGGCATAGGCTTTCCTCACGGACGCACGGGACGAGTTGATGATGGTGAGCGGGGCGGTGTCGGTCCGGGCGCACGGGACGAGTTGGTGCTGGAGGATCCTTGTCCCACTTCTCTCACCTCCCCACTTCAACTCCTCTCGTTAACTTCATTTGCAAACTCCTCACCTCGGTCCCAACGCCCTTTTTTTCTTCTAATCCAATCCCTTTTCTTCGGGAAATTTTCCCACATCTCATGCCCTTCGGGAGTGCAGGTGGGCTCATTGCAGTAGCCCCTTTGTGCAATATGACATTATTTTTTAGCCCCTGCTCCCATAACTCACGGTTACAGCTCTGTGCGAGCTTGATCATTACGCAGCCATTCCGTGATAAATACCTTCTTTGCAGAGGTCCCTAAACTGGACTTGAACAATTGGAGTCCAAAATTCCTCTAGAAAAATCCTCCCACGGCTATGCATACACGTGCAGACCACCGTGGGAAAGTACCTCGGTACAATACTATTTAAAAAATAAAGAAATTATGCTTTTTATGCTACTACATAAACTAAATATTTTTATACATAATGTTTTTTCACTAATGGTATTTATGCTTCGTAAGTAATGTAGAAAAACGATCTTATGGCAAATCTAATTATTTATCAAGCGAAATAAAAAAAAGGATCTAGATTGAAAATAATCTTGCCGAATTTAAATGGCATGATTTAAACAGGGGATGCTGCCACTATTAGTGCAAAAGTTAGTACATAAACAATTTCATATATATTTTACTAGCCCTTAATTTGGTTAATTCTGGCCGCTACGCCGGACATGTATATTTATAACTATTATATAACATAATTGTCAGTGTTCGCCAGAGTGGGCATTAATTATCTCAAAAATGGAAAATGATATATTTTTTTTGTTTATTTTACAGAGATCCTAATGTCTATACAGACATGGGAAAATAATAGAAATTAAAAAAATATTTGAATGAACATCTTGTCAAATTAAGTGTTAACACGTTGACTGCCAGACGCATTTTCAATGGTTTGCCCAAGGCGCAGACGTGACCTTCTCATTAAGTGATGCATATGCTGAAATATTATTTGCAGCATATAAAATGAGTTATAAAATCATGCTTGAAGCAGTTTTTGCGGTTGGGATCACCGGTGACTCCCACGGCGAGGAATGCAATTGTTACAATTGTCGTTTTTTTTCAAACAATCGTGCTTCGATTGCTAAGTGATTACTCTCATTATTTAGCATTCAAAGCAGTAAGAAAGAACTAGAGTAAAGAATTTGACTAAAAAAGGTGACATATTGTTCTGATTCCGTTGATTCACCTTTTCTTTCTCTTGAATGGGTTAATTCCCAGTGAACGGTACGCTCCTTGTCCGCCATCTTGTTTCTGGCGACTATTGGCGAAACACGACTCCGCGAAGCACACGCCAAGCACCTAAGCCTAACACGCAGCGGGACACCGACCGTTCGCCATCGCAAAATCGGAAAACGTGACGCCGACGATGTTCCGATGGCGAGCGGTCGATGTATCTTCGTGCTAGACCTAGAAAATTTTAAAAACCAGAAATTAAGCCAAATAGAAATTACAAAAATTTAAATACTATAAAAGTAAAAACAAATACTAATTAAGAAATTTAAGTACTATAAAATTAGAACAAATAAAATTTTTTAAATAAATACGATTGAAGAGAATGCAGAACTTAACCAGTCCACTGGTGAAAAACAGATTGAAATGTAGCAAGCTGCAAAACCGTTAAATTAACGGCAAAAAAGTGTTGAAATTCAAACTTACCTCCTACAACTTTTAATATAATTGGATCAAACAAGAATTAGATCATCATGACATCACATCATTTATTGCGCAAGTTACTCCAAAGAGGATCCGATAACGCACACAAACCAAAGGACAGAAAGAGGTTACCATCTTTTAACGGAAGAGAAAGGGTGAAGTTGACAAGGAGAAAAGAAGTATCGCCCGAGAAATGGCGCCAAAAATACGCCAAAAAAATAGCCAAAATATTGTACCTTACACTGGGATACAGCCCTTGAATTTTTCAATCTGACTCACCGCAATATGCAATAATAAAATATATATTTTTCATGTTTTATAAAATTATTTTTGTATGTTCTATATTTCATTAATATCTTCAAATCATCATCATAACAATGTTATTATTGAAAAATTTATCAGTATCCTTATTTACTATAATTATCTACTTTTATTATTTGCTGCGTCACAGGTCACCAGTAGCCCCCCCCCCCTGTGATGTAGCCAAGTCGAGTGCCCGTCACTGGTCACCCTCGTGGCGGTCAACGTGTTAATTTAAGGGGGGGGGTATAGTGAGTAGAGAGAACAGCAAACTGTTAATGAGAACCAATTTAATCTTAAGACACATAAACAGGGTATGCGGCCACTAGAAGTGCAAAAGTTTGTACGTAAAAATATTTTACTTTTATTTTATGTTCCTTAAATGCTGTATTCTGTAGTTTGCAACTGTTACAAAAATGTTGTACAAAAATGTAAAATAGTTTGAAGAAAGTAGCAGAGAGAAAATATGCATGATATACTATTAAAATATAAAGAAATAATACTTTTATGCTACTACATAGACTAAATATTTTTATACATAATGTTTTTTCACTACCAGCATTTATGCTTTGTCAGTAATGTAGAAAAACGATCTTATGGCAAACCTAATTATTTATCAAGTGAAATAAAAAAAAAATTGTCTAGATTGAGAATTATCTTGCCGAATCTTAAGCCGCAAGATTTAAACAGAGGAAGCAGCCACTATTAGAGCAAAAGTTAGTACATAAACAATTTCATTTATATTTTATTAGCACGTTGACTGCCATACGTATTTTCGATGGTCTGCCCAATGCACTGAAGACAACTTTTCATTATGCGATGCAAATGCAAGTTGTTTCTTGTAATTTAAAAGCAAGGGCCAGGCAGAAGACTCACAAGCTTGGCCTGGAACCTTCGGAGTTATCATTAGAGAACTTCGAATGCATTGTGTCTACAAATTTATTTAACGTGCCCCAGTACAATTTGTAAAAGATTGAAAAAAATATTATGTGGCTCGAACATTTTTATAGTCACTGATACGACATCAAAAGCATCATTAAATTTTTAAGTTTAAAAATAATATTTATATCAGTTTTTTAACAATATAAAAAAATATCAAAACTAAACATAAGTTTATGAATAATTTTGTTTAGCTTGATTTTCAAAAATTTAAATAATTCTAATTTTTTTGTCAAATTCTGTCATTTTATAGGTCTTTTGACCTCTTAAAAAATTTTATCTATGGTTTGGTTTGGTTTAAAGTATTACGGTCCATTATTCTGCTACTCTTTTTAATTTATGAATTACTCATTTAAAGTATTACAGGAATTGGGCTGCGAAAAAATAAGCATTTTATCTCAATGATGCTTCTAGAACAACTTTTAAACTATTCATGTTATTCACGAATGTCTTTAATTCATTACACTCACAAGTAAAAAGTATGAAAGTAAAAATCATTTTTATCGCTAGATGTATCCACAAAATTCATGCAGTGAAGAAAAAATTTAACTGTGTAAAAAATATCTTTTCGGCAGAGTAGTAGAAGTTGTAGTTCCTTTTTTTTTTAGTCTCGTTAGATATAATAGTTAGTTACAGTCTAAGAAAAGTAGTAGTATTTTTTTACAGCAAAGACTTCTAAATATTCAAGAACTTGTAAAAATTTTATTCCTAAAGTAGTAGAGCTTTAGTTTGTTGATGAATCGAAAAAGGATGTTATGTTATAGATTTTAAGTTTCAAAAGTTACTATGTCCCCTTAAAATAGTAATTTGGAGAAACGGTTGTAATTGAATAATAAATCTGTAAAGGCTATGGTGGAGCTAAGTAACACAACATTGATATTTATCTTATTGAATCGTGCATATAGCGGGCCAAAACAACTCCCTAAAGTAACACAAGGCAAATTCTTAAGGCAAGTTGTTTCTTGTAATTTAAAAGCAAGGGCCAGGCAAAAGACCCTCAAGCTTGGCCTGGCATCTTCGGAGTTATCATTAAGGAACTTGAAATACATTGCGACTACAAACTTATTTAGCGTGTCCCAGTACAATTTCTAAAAGATTGAAAAAAATATAATGTAGCTCAAAGTACTGATTTGTCATCAAAATCATCAGATAGAAATATTAATTTTTTTAAGTTTAAAAATAATGTTTTATTTAAAAAAGGTTTTTTACCAATATAAAAAATTATCAAAAATGAAAATTTTATTAGATTATGAATTGTGCTTTGTTGATTTTACAAAATTAAAACATTTCTATATTTTTGTCAAATTTTGTCATTTTATAGAAATTTTTTTGTCTCCTTAAAAAATTTTATGTTTGGTTTGGTTTAAAGAATTAAGGTCTACTACTTTGATACTCTTTTTAATTTATGAGTTACATTTAAAGTAGTACAGGAATTGGGTTGCGAAGATAATAAGCATTTTATCGCAATTATACTTTTAAAATAACTTTTAACTTACTGATATCATTCATTGCTGTCTTTAATTCATTACAGTCACTAATAAAAAGTATGAAAGTAAAAATTATTTTTATCGCTAGATGTATCTACGAAATTCATGCAGTGAAGAAAATATTGAACTGCGTAAAAAATATCTTTTCGGCTGTAGTAGTCTATAGTAGGCTATAGTAGTAAAAGATCTATTTTCGGTAGAGTAATAGAAGTTGTAGTTCCTTTTTTTTAGTCTAGTTAGAAATAATAGTTAGTTACAGTCTAAGAAAAGTAGTAGTATTTTTTACAGCAACAACTTGTAAATATTCAAGAACTTCTAAAAATTTTATTCCTAAAGTAGTAGAGCTTTTGTTTATTGATGAATCGAAAAAGGATGTCATAATACAGATTTTAAATTTCAAAAGGTACTATGTCCCCGTAAAATAGTAATTTGGAGAAATAATTGTAACTGAATAATAAAGATATAAAGGCTATGGTGGAGCTAAATAACACAGCATTCATATTTGTCTCACTAAATTGTACATATAGCTGGCCAAATTATTCCCTAAGGCAACACAAGGCAACTCCTTATGTCAAGTTGTTTCTTGTAATTTAAAAGCTAGGGCCAGGCAGAAGACTCACAAGCTTGGCCTGGCACTTTCGGAGTTATCATTAGAGAACTTCGAATACATTGCTACTACAAATTTATTTAACGTGACCCAGTACAATTTGTAAAAGATTGAAAAAAATATTATGTGGATCGAACATTTTTATAGTCACTGATTCGACATCAAAATCATCATTAAATTTTTAAGATTAAAAATAATATTTATATCAGAGTGTTTTAGCAATATAAAAAAATTATCAAAAATAAACATAAAATTATGAATAATTATGTTTAGCTTGATTTTCAAAAATTTAAATAATCCTAATTTTTTGTCAAATTCTGTCATTTTATAGGTCTTTTGTGCTCTTAAAAATTTTTATCTATGGTTTGGTTTTGTTTAAAGAATTACGGTCTATTACTCTGCTACTCTTTTTAATTTATGAGTTACTCATTTAAAGTATTACAGGAGTTGGGCTGCGAAAAATAAGCATTTTATCTGAATGATGCTTCTAGAACAACTTTTAAACTATTCATGTCATTCACGAATGTCTTTAATTCATTACTGTCACAAGTAAAAAGTATGAAAGTAAAAATCATTTTTATCGCTAGATGTATCCACAAAATTCATGCAGTGAAGAAAAAATTGAGCTGTGTAAAAATTATCTTTTCGGCAGAGTAGTAGAAGTTCTAGTTTCTTTTTTTTAGTCTCGTTAGAAATAATAGTTAGTTACAGTCTAAGAAAAGTAATAGTAATTTTTTACAGCAAAGACTTGTAAATATTCAAGAACTTGTAAAACTTTTATTCCTAAAGTAGTAGAGCTTTTGTTTATTAATGAATCGAAAAAGGATGTTATAATATAGATTTTAAGTTTCAAAACTTACTATATCCTCGGAAAATAGTAATTTGGAGAAACGGTTGTAATTGAATAATAAAGCTATAAAGGCTATGATGGAGCTAAACATGGTGGAGTAACACAACATTGATATTTGTCTTACTGAATCATGCATATAGCGGGACAAAATAACTCCTTAAAGCAAGTTGTTTTTGTAATTTAGAAGCAAGGGCAGAAGACCCCCAAGCTTGGCCTGGCACCTTCGGAGTTATCATTAGGGAACTTGGAATGCATTGCGATTACAAACTTATTTAACTTACACCAGTACAATTTGTAAAAATGAGAAAAATATAATGTGGTTTAAACATTTTTATAGTCATTTATTCGACATCAAAAGCATCCGATAGAAAAATTAAATTTTTAAGTTTAAAAATAACAATTTATGTAAAGTTTTTACCATTATAAAATATTACCAAAAATGAAGATTTTATTAGATTATGAATAATTGTGCTTAGCTTGGTTTTTAAAAATTAAAACATTGGTAATTTTTCGTCAAATTCTGTCATTTCATAGGGCTTTGTCATCTTAAAAAATTTAATTTGTGGTTTGGTTTAAAGAATTACGATCTATTACCTTGCTACTTTTTTTTAATTTATGACTTACTCATTTAAAGTATTACACGAATTGGGCTGCGAAAAAATAAGCATTTTATCGCAATGATACTTTTAAAACAACTTTTAACTTACTGATGTCATTCTTTAATTCATTACAGCTCCTAATAAAAAGTATCAAAGTAAAAATCATTTTTATCGCCAGATATATCCACGAAATTTATGCAGTGAAGAAAAAAATTGAACTGCGTAAAAAATCTCTTTTCGGCTATTCATAAAAACTTCTAGAAGACCGACGCCTATTTCATTTCCTATTTTCCTCTCTTACAAAGAAGGAAATATATTTTTTTATGCTAAGTCTTTCCATCTTATGAAACTTTATGTTC
>CM063506.1:145838306-145895806 GCA_032207245.1 Pardosa pseudoannulata
ATTCCTTCTCTACATCTTTGGAAATTCTCAGATAGAACAGACTTCGGCATTAACCCGTTAATTAAGATCCCAGAAGGATTCGATCAAATTATGAAAGGGCGAACTTTTCAAGTTTTAAATACTTCTACTGCAAAGTAGCAGCAGTTTACTTGCCGAGTCATTTAGAATCTCGACCCTTTTCGTAAGGTGGCAGGTTTCGCAAAGAACTGCGATTTTGCTCGTGAATTTCACGTTTACGAAATTATGATCGTGTGCAGTGTTAAGTATTGAATGTATATATAGGTAGATATATATATGCGCATCTATGAATTTACGCCGAATGATGGAAGAATAGTTAGGGTGCTGGCCTTCGGAACCGGAGTTCAAGGGTTCGAAACCCACAGTGGCATGGGTGTTCGTAGCCGTTCGGAATCAGCTTTAAGCAGTAGGTCCCGGTCTCATTAGCCCTCGTGTTGCAAAAAGTAGACCGTAGCGCTCCAAACCAAACCAAACTATGAATTTATGGGATTTCATGATTACGAAATTATGATCGTGTGCAACCTTAAGTATTGAATAAATAGATAGATGTGCATATACATAGATAGATAGATATATAGATAGATAGCTAGAGAGAAATAGAGAGAGAAAGAAAGATGTATATATAGAAAGAGATAGATAGATGTGGATATATATATATATATGTATATTTAATTTATATGCATATATGTGTGCATGCATATATATGAATACATATGTATGTATATATATATATATATATATATATATATATATATATATATATATATATATATATATATATATATATATATATATATATGCATATATATATATATGTATATATATATATGTATATATATATATATATATATATATATATACAGAATATATGTATATTATACAAATATACATATATACAGTAGATTGCTGTTCCTCGATATCGGAATTCGCAGGTTTGAATTCCACAGCTGGCATGAATGTTGGTAGCCGTTCGAAACTGGCCTTTAAGCAGTAGTTCCCGGTCACGTTAGTAATCGGGAACAAAACAACAGACGGTAGCTCTCCAAACCAAACCATACATGTGTGTATAGTATATATGTATATATGTATGTATGTGTGTGTGTATTTATGTATGTATATATATATGTATTTATGTATATGTATGTATATGTATGTATGTATATATATATACACACACACACAGGCACACATACATATATACTTCAAAATTACACTAAAAGGTAACTAGTTCGTTAAATTTTAAGGTAAACTTTAGTATTGTTATCCGGTGTTTACTTAACAGACATATATATATGCCTGTTAAGTGAACACCGGTTTTTTTATAAATTAAGTAATAAAATAATAAAAAATGCATTTTGAAGTTTTTATGCACTATTTGTTATAGTGAAGGTAAGACTAACATATTCAGACAAATAGAATATCCTTATCAATTCGCAGTTAGAAGTTCTCAAAAAACGAGCCAAACTTTTAAAAAGCACTCCTAGATCCCCATACCTTTTAATTTTAAACGAAGCCTATTATTTACACAATTAATATCCAGAGCGTTAAGTTTTTTAAAGTGAATAACACTATATGTGTTTCATTTTCATTGATTTTCTTGAGATAACAATTGATTCCGGCTCTCACTATTTGGAAATTTGCTAATAAGGCGCAGACAGTGGCTCCGACCCGTTAATTAGGATCCAAGTCGAATGCAATCAAATTATGAAATGGCGAAGTTTTTAAGTTTTAAACCCTTCTGTTGGAAAGTGGTAGCAGTTCAGGTGCTGAGTCATCTAAAATCTTTTTCTTTTCCTAAGGTCACAGGTTTCGCAAAGAACTACGAATTTGCTCATGAATTTCACGATTACGAAATTATAATCGTGTGCAGTCTTAAGTATTGAATACGGATATATATATATATATATATATATATATATATATTGACAGATAGATGTATACATATGTATATAAATAGATAGGTGTATAGAGATATAGATATAGATATTAGTATGTATATATATATATATATGTGTGTATATGTATATAGAATATATGTATATTATACAAATATACATATATACAGTAGTGTGCTGTTCTTCGGTATCGGAATTCGCGGGTTTAAATTCCAGAGCTTACAGGAATGTTCGTAGTCGTTCGAAATCGGCTTTAAGCAGTGGATCCCGGTCTCGTTAACCCTCGTGAGCAAAACAATTAAACAATTGACCGTAGCGCTCCAAACCAAACCAGACATGTGTGTGTATATATATATATATATATATATATATATATATATATATATATATATATATATATATATATATATATAAACCCACATACACGCAGATATATAATATATTTCAAACAATTGAAATACGTTAAAATATAATTCGTCAGTTAAATTCTAAGGTGAATTTTAGTATTTTTATCCGGTGTTAACTTAACAGGCATATATATATATATATATATATATATATACACGTGTGTGTGCTGTTAAATCAACACCGATTTATTTAGATGCTAAGTAATAAAATAAGTAAAAAATACAACTAAAGTTTTTTATGCACTGTTTCTTTGATGGTCAAGTTAAATATATAGTTAAGATATTCAGACATACAGAGTCTCCTTAAATCCGCAGTTAGAAGTTCTCTGAAAACAATCCAAACTTTCAAAAAGCATTCCGACATCTTCATACATAATTTAAAAATTTTAAACGAAGCCTATTATTTACACAATTAATATTCAAAGCGTTAATTTTTAAAAGTGAATAACACTACATGTGTTTCATCTTCATTGATTTCCGTGAGATTTCACCAACAACGAATTCTGCCACTCAATCTTTGGAAATTCGTTATTAATGCACAGACTTTGGCTCCTACCCGTTAATTAAGATCCTAGTCGAATGCGATCAAATTATGAAAGGGCGAACTTTTCAAGTTTCTATTGCAAAGTGATAGCAGTTTACGTGCTGAGTCATTTAAAATCTCGACCCTTTTCGTAAAGTGGGAGCTTTCAAAAAGGAAGCCGATATTGCTCTTAAGGCAAATTTCAGGATTACGAAATCAGGATGTTGTGCAAGCTTAAGGTCTGAAATTCATATAATTTTTTCAAATGAATATTTTTTTCATAAATTTAACTTTGAATTGATGTTTTCGTTTAAATGATATTTTAAGCAGTCAATTATTCTTATGGATTAGATTTAATTATTTACCAAGATGAAGTTTAAACTTGTATTCTTCCAATTAAATTCTTTGAACTCTTGGTAGAACTGGAACAAAGACTTTTAAATTTACATGCCTTCCGATCTGAGAAATTTTTACTAAATCTCCCTTTTTATTATTAATATAAAATTAAAAGTTCTACTTTGTTGAAAATCAAATTTTCCTACATCACTAAGAAAAGAAATAGCTTTATAAAAGATTTAATATATATTTTTAAATTTTTAATAGAATTTTTAATTTATAAATTTATAATAAAATTTTAATTTATAAATTTTTAATAATTTTTTAATTTATAAATGTTTTATAATTTTTTAATTTATAAATTTTTAATAAAATTTGTAATTTATAAACTTTTAATAAAGTTTTTAATAAAATTTTTCATTTTTAAATTTTTAATAACATTAGTAATTTATAAACTTTTAATAAAATTTTTCATCCTTAAGTTTTTAATAATACTTTTCATTTATAATATTTTAATAAAATTTTTAATCTATAAATATTTAATAAAAATTTTAATTGATTAATTTTTAATGTTTTTTTGTTATATATTACAAAGCATTTAAAAATCATAAAATATATACACAGAGTTAAAAGAAATTGAAATAAAACTACACGTGAAATATCTTTTAAAATTAATCAAATGCAAGTTTTTTTTTATTTTTCGAACATGATTTACATTTTTTTCGAGCACTATATTTGATTTTACCGTATAATAACGGCTAATTATTTTTTAATTTTATCAATACATTTTAATTTTTTTAATTTTAAAATATTATATTCCTTTAAAATTTTTGTTTACTGAATAAAACACTTCTTTTACTTTTATTTGATATAAAAATTATGTTTCTAATATAAACATTACCGAAATTATCTTAAAGATGTTTCGGGGTTTTTTTTTATTTGGTGTGTTTATTTATTCATATTTTTTTGTCATTTTATAAAAAAAATATGACGCTAAAAATAACAAAATTAATAAACTTTTAAAGCTTGAATGTTTTTAAAGAAAGTATCAAACATGCATTTTAAAAGAAGCACGATAAAGGCTAATCTTTTTTAATTTACAGTTTCTTAACATTTTTTAATGCTTTAAATTTTTATATACCATTAAAGTTTTGATTAACAGATTAAAACAGCTATTTTACTTCAATTTAAAATAAAAAAAAATTAGTTTCTAATATTCCAAATATTATTTTGCTGGCATTTCATTTTTTTATTTGGTGTATTTATATACATGTATATAATGTCATTTTAAAAAAGTATGCTGCTTGAAATGACACAACAAAAAAATATTTTAGAGCTAGGGGTTTCTGAAAAATTTGTCGGAAATTCAATCTAAATGAAACAAAACTTGAATTGATAAAGATGAGTTGAAAAAAGGCAGCTATGATGATTATTTTAAGTCAAAAGGTAATTTGACCTCTTAAATTACAAAATTTTTCTTTTACTGGTACTTCTCTAAAAGAAAAGCCATTTTAGCCATTTTAAAAGGCTTGGAAGAGCTATCACACCGTGAGAAAGGTAATTATATTTTTTACTCGGACTCGAAAAGCGTCTTAGAATCTCTCTGTACACCCAGGTACAACAGTCACCCTTTAATACTAGCACATAGCCCATCATATGACGTCATCAGTAAAATTTTCAATTTTCCAGAATAATTTAGCAAATCGATTGCAAAGCGTGTGGCTATGTATAAAAAAAAAACGAACAAACTTCTTAAATTTTCAAAGGTATATAAATTAAACGCTAGATATTTGAGTCCGCGAAATAGACTCCTAGACTTTTATAAAAAGAATTTGTTGTTAATACCAGTGATTAAATTTTCATTGAAACAAAAGTAATCGATGGTTAAATTTAAAATTATTACATATGTACTTAATCTATTATTTAAGCCAAATATAAAAGAAAATTATTTACGTAATATCTAAGTTCCATGATAAAACGTATGAAAATAATCCAGACGATATTTAAATAATTTAAAATAAGAAATGATTAAAGGAGATGGTTAAAGAAATGACGTCATAATGCTAGAAATAAATGTTATTTTTACCTATTTATGTGATACATTGATAAATTGAATCGCCTTCTTTTAACCGGGGAAAATAGGGCTCGAAATAATGACATTAAACGCACAAAATGGGAGGAAAGAGTGGATTTCGAACGTTTTAAAGACGACAGTATTTTTTGCTATGATATGAATCATATTTATACCCATTTATTTTAGAATCGTATCGATAGTTTAGGAAATCAACTTTGCTTGTTTTGAATTTTGCTAACCCTAACTCATCAAGGATTCAATACGGATGCCTGTATCCATTCCAGGTCCAACCGCTTCATAAATGCGAGGACAGATAACTTTGGCTATTATTATATAGGGGATTTGAGGTCCTTGACTTCATTGAAAATCTTGCATCTGTGGGTTTTTCCTTTCTATTTAGCTGGGTTCCGTCACGTGTGGGAGTGAAAGGAAACGAGGATGCTGATAAAGCAGCAAAAACTGCTAGTGACTTTTGTTATATGTCTTTGCCCCTGTATGATGTCAAAAAATATATAAAATATCTGTTGCATAGGAAGTGGTAGGATTGTTGGGATGAAACTACTAATAATAAATTGCATGCCATTAAACCAAAAATTGAGAATTGGGATACCTTATCATCTAGAAGACATGACGTTATCCTTACTCGCCTTCGGATTGGACACACGCGTTTTACCCATCTTCATCTGTTACTCGAAGAATCAACTCCAGTGTGCTGTCACTGTAAAGCGGTCATCTCCGTAAATCATGTCCTCATCGATTACCCTCGTTTTATAAAACATCGTATTCATTATTTTAATTCATCATCTATTGATATGAAAGATATTTTAAATAATTCGCCTCATCCTAAGCTCTTTCTGTTTTTAAAAGACATTGGTTTTTACCCTCACATCTGAATTTTATGCCTCATCGCTGTTTTCTTTACTGTTGGTTTTATGTGTTTTCTAAACTGGTTTTTATATTTTTGACATGTTTGGTTTTTTCTTATGTTATCCTTTCATTACTGCTTTGATTCCATCTTTGTGGTTCTAAGTTTTAACTATTTGTTTGGCACAATATGTCCCATGAGGGCTCAGTGCCATAAAACTTCATTCAACCAACTAAAAGAAAATTTGAATGCTGGTTTTTAATTTTCCTACTCGATCAGTAATTTACAAATAATTCTTTTTCAAAAAAAAACGTGAAAGTTAGGTTATATGCAATAAAAATATATAATAATTTTTATCTGTAGATTCGTGGTTTTCAATTTAATGAATAGCAATTACTATAAGATGAAAATATTATGATATATGTCAAACCAACAACAGAAAATTTATTTTACAACCACTCTAAAAATATTGGTAAGACATATAAATAATTAAACTGAAAATGTAAATGCACAAAAAAATATTGGTTTAACATTTTTTGTTAATATAATTATTTAAAAAGTATATTAACAAAAATATAATTATTAATAATTAAGCATAGAAGTTTGTGGTAAAAAGTTTGTATCCATCCATGTGAAATATACTTTGCCAATGCAAGTCGTATATGTGTCTAGCCGCAAAATACATGCATTTGCAATTAGATTTGTTGTTTTAAGCCCAAATATTTTGACGGCTTTATGTATTATGTATATAAAGGCTTTATATATTATATCTGTGTAAGAATTGTAAGCCTTATTCATAATTTAAAGGCCGCACTTTTCCAAACCACCAATTTTCATAGAACTCTGCACGTAGGACAGATTTGGGTTTGGTTTGAAGCGCTACGTCTACTTTTTGCAACACATGTGCTAATGATACCGGGGCCTACTGCTGAAAGACGATTTCGAACGGCTGCAAGTATCCATACATTCGAACCCACGAATAAAGCCCAAAACATGTGGACATACTTCGACTCTGCAAGTAGGACAAAGATATCGGTTTAAATAATAAGCAGAGATTAATTCAAACTATTTTGAGTAATTTTAGTGTTAAAGTATTTGGAAATTCCTATGTTATAAATTACATACCTTGAGGCTTTTGACTATTAGTACATTGTAAAGTCTAAAACAAATAAAAGTGAGAAAGTGTCCATTTTAAAGTTTAAACAAAATAATTACCTCCCTTGTTCAGGTAGTTATTTTATGACTGAACAACAGAGTGAATTTAAAAATAAGCAAAAAACTTCCCTAAAATTCAATACCCTAAACATTTATATACCCAAACAATTGAATTTTGGAGATGTTTAAACTACAATGTGTCGGTTTATTTGAAGCAATATTTACAAAGGATAATAAGAGACATATAATCTAAAGACCAACTAAAATTCCTAATGTAATCAAAATTGTATAATTTGATGGTAGTATTGGGGACGAACACCTACATATCCAATGTCTGTCTCCATCTCTTTTGATGTTAATCTCACAAAAGGATGTAAAGGTGAATTAGTGTGTCCATTCTTTACTTATTTTTAATGATTTTCATCGTAGAAAAAACTTTATGAAAGTATTAAATATTTACGAAATAAAAGTACCTCCTTGTAGTTGTAAAACTATTTGTAGCTAAGCGATGATTGAATGGGTAGTGCGATTCTCTTTAGTACCGTAGTTCGTGGATTTGAATCCCACTGCTGTCATATCCAATCGGAATCGGCTTTAAGCTGTAGGTCCCGATCTCATTAGCTCTTGATTTGCAAAGTAGCAGACCATAGCCTTGTAACTAAACCATTCTTCTTATACGAAGTATAAACAGTTGTTCGAACTAGAATATCTACAGATATTTTCATGATCTGTAGAAAACCAACGTGAAAAGTTCATGAATCTTCAAAGCATAATGAAAATAGACAATAAATTAGAATAATATATATAAATATTTGGGAGGAGGAACTTACCTATTCGGGAATTCTCAATTCCGCTTTATTGGAAGATTCTTTTGAGCTAAGCTATATAGGTACTGATCAGATTGAAGAATTGTAAATTTCAAAATTCAGTCAGTGATAGTTTTTGCTTATTCACAACAGATTTCATAAGAGTTGCTAAAACTCACGATCGATCGTCTTTAGAGATATCTTAAGTTAAATAATAGAGGAAATCGATTCCGAAGTTTTGTCGATTTTCATAATATATTCTTTCTTCTTTCAAGGCACTACAGCCTGTTCCATGCCAAGGTCGTTCCTAATAGTTGTTTCAATCTGGTCCTATTCATAGCAGGGCTCCTCCAGTTTCCTTTATTTGCAATACCTAAGTCCCTCTCCACTGATTTAAACCATCTAATTGGTGGTATTTCCCGTCTTCCGTTTCCAAAAGTGAGCTTTTTTACTGGGTTTGCATTGTCATATCTGAATAAATCTGAATAAATGTCTGAACCATCGTAGTCTATTGCATTTTATAACTTTAACAATATTCGGTTGCCTGTACCTGTGGTAAATTTCAAAGTTACATAAGTATCTCCAGCTATTAATCTCATGGACTACACCATAATTTTTCTTAAACTTTTACTCTCAAGTATTAATAATTCATTTTTATATAATTTGATTATTTGGTTATTTGGTATATTTTGGTTTGGTTGTACCTTTGATAAATTTCAAAACTTTTAAGCTCAAGTAATAATAATTCATTTTCATATATTTTAGTTTGGTTGTACCTTTGATAAATTTCAAAACGTTTACGCTCAAGTATTAATAATTCATTTTCATATATTTTGGTTTGGTTGTACCTTTGATAAATTTCAAAACCTTTACGCTCAAGTATTAATAATTCATTTTCATATATTTTGGTTTGGTTGTACCTTTGATAAATTTAAAAACTTTACGCTCAAGTGTTAATAATTCACTTTCATATAATTTGGTATATTTTGGTTTGGTTGTACATTTGATAAATTTCAAAGTTACATAAGTATCTCCAGCTATTAATCTCATGGACTATACCAAAATTTGTCTTCAAATTTTACGCTGAAAGGTTAATAATTCATTTTGATATAATTTGATTATTGCCCAACATTCACTCCCATAAAGTAGAGTTGTTAGTATTAGTACTTAAGCTTATAAATCTAGATTTTAATTAGTTTTTTAGGCCATTATTTATCTTAGTCATCCTATTGCTTATTTCTATGTCCAACCAATGTTAGTGGTAATGCTAGATCCAAGATATTTAAATTGTAACACTGTTTCTCAAGGTATAATTTTTCACTGAAAATGGGTGTGGATTAGATGTACTGTGTGAAGTCTCCTTGAATTTTGTTTTATCTTCATTCATCTTTAGGCCTAATTAAAATATCTGCTTTAATAGGTAGAAATTATTCACAGAATGAATTCATAAGTTTACATGTTATTGAGTCACTCAAGTCTGTACCAACTGCAACAGAGAAAAATATCCCAACAAAACACCATACTAAATGATGAGTTCTCACAAATAAACAAATTGTCAAATGTAGAAACCTTTATTTACTACTCAATATACAAAGGCTCAAGAGAAAATCGATCACAAATTTTTCCAACTGTTAAAAAATATGTTTGAATGGATAGAAATTAGTCAGAGTTTGAAATACGTCTACATGGCTACGAACGTTTAATAAGAATTGAATCACTTTCATTGTGCGAATTTATTCATAAAGGGATCTGGACTAAATACGTACGGAATATTAAAGCAATCTCTCCTGCCAACGGTCTCTTTTTTTATTGCAATTTTCTAGAAAAATTAAGGATGCTTACACTTAATTAAAATACGTGTTAGCAAATCCTATAACTTTATTCTGTGTCAGGGGAATAATTTATTTTCGCAAAACAAACTCGTCTGCGTAAAAAGTAAAGTGTAGTGATTAAAATAAAAAAGATTACGCGATTCTGTACTCTTATAAATTAGATTTTTATTTTAATTTAAATTTTCACCGTGCTATCTTATGTTTTTCTGAGCTTCCAGACTATAAACTGTAGTCTCATTATTTAAATAATACTATTTACTATACTTCATCATAATATTTTTTTCATGGAAAAACTCCAAGAAATTTAATATTTTACATATAAAACATTGAAGTACAATTAAATCTTTATAGTCTACAAAAAACCAATTTAAGCTTTTATTTGACTGCGAACCTTATAATTAATGTTTTCCTATTAGTACAGTCACAGCTTACCTATTACCCACAAGTATTTACTCACGAATGATTTTTAAATGACTCATGTGTTGATATTTATAAACATTTTTCCTGGTGCAAAAGAGAAAAACAATTTAAAAGTTTTTTTAAAAAAATAATGTAAAAAACTCAATATTAAGTTTATAAAATTCAACGGCAAGTGAGTATTGGTTAACGAATTTTTTATCTTATAACTGCAACTATATATGATTCAGGATGGTTATTCATAAATTTAGTATACATATCCCACGCATTTTTATGAACGCGCATTGATGAAAAAATGTGACTGTAATGCATTTCAGCATTCAACTAGGAATGCATTTTATAAAAAAAAGTTTCAAGTACACATTAAATTAATTTTTTAAGTAACTTAAAAATCTCTATTTACTCTTTTAAATACTTATATATCTCCTTGAATTTTTTTCTAAGATCAAGTAAAGTATATTACAAAAGACTAAGCATAGATTTTTGGAAATTTCTAATTGTCGTGTAGTCCTCGTTTATATTTGAGTATCAACCTGTGATCAAATGTATAGTGGTGATTTATTTTTAATTGCGTTGTGTTAAGCATTTTTGTACTAAATTTAACCACCGGATCTGAGAAACTATAGACATAAAAATGAAAATAAACTAACAGCTAATTGACAGCAACCGAGACTAGCTTAATATTTAAAAAAAAGTAAATTTATTATAATATATATACATCTATTTACACACAAAACTGATGCTAATTTTCATAAAATAAGCTTTGTCAACATCTTCTAAATTAGTTCTGATAAATTTTTATATACTTAAGTAATTTTGTAAATAGATAGAGGACCTAATCTCAATTTCAAAAATGTATGTAAATTTGGGGTACCTTTGTGGGTCTAAAATGTTGGGCCCGGAACACTTTTGGTTGAAGGGTATCTATGGCTGATCAGGAGAGGGAATTTATATATCATCCGTTGGTCTCGTCAGGGGCTTCCTCCGGAGTCTTTGGGGTGCGGCCGTACTATTTGGTGCAGGAACACTTCCTGTCGGACTTGGCTGGACTCTCCTAGTCTGGACTATCGAGCACCTTCTCCTCTGAACTCACGAACAACTTCCGTCGGACCCGACTGGACTCCCGACTTTCGAACACCTTCTTTTGGGACCTCCGAACCATCGTCTCATCTTTTAGATTTTTCCTATTTAATTATTTCAACCTTGTCCCCTGTTCCTTCTTGTCGACCAATCGGGATAGTTATAAGAATTTCATTGGTCTGTTTCAACCCCGCCTTGAGACCGCCAACGTGCCAAACCTTATCCCTTCTAATTGGGCACTGCCCCTTAGGGACTCATAAATACTCCACAAAGGTACATTCTTATTTAATGTCAAGTAAGGAGACGGGATTCTAATCTGGGACTGGAATCAGAACCCCGCCCGAGACCACCGTACAAGACAACAATATCCGTTGAATAGAAATTTATGGTCCTCCATCACTTTACAAAGATGTGATAAGGTCAGATTTAGATCCCGAACATTTTACATCTTGTATGAATGAATCAGTTATATAACAGATCTAAATCACCTCATCACACTAATATTACAGTCAATATAATTTTTTGACGATATATATATATATATATATATATATATATATATATATATATATATATATATATATATATATATATATATATAATATGTCAAGTTTAAGAATGGGAGTTAAGAATAATGTAAGTTATACTTAAAAATAGTTAGAACTCATTAACGATAACGTAATAGGAGAAAGACACACCATCAAGCGGAACTATACAGTGAAGAAGTTGACGCTGAAGTAGACATAGGAATTTTGCTTAGGTAGCAACACCTGAAAAGACAGTTCTGCATGGGAACTCGGGCTGATAACATCCTCCACGTTTGTCGTGGAAAATTATGAATATCTAAATGAAACAAAGAATATCTAAATGGCATAGTCATGGACAGAAGGATTACAATAAAGAAGTTTTTATATATGAAATTAAATGTCTTCCATGTCTTAACCACTTATCCATGTCATATATATATATATATATATATATATATATATATATATATATATATATATATATATATATATATATATATATATATATATATATATATATATATATATATATATTAAGACTTAACAATTTGTAGTTGTAGTCATGGCCACAAAAAGGATACCGTTTTAGACAAAGACCTTTATTAGCAGAATGTTGGTGGACGGTTCATTATATTCGGGAAAAACTGAGGGTCAGCTAACATGAAGTTCTAAATGAAAGGCTAAGTAACATCTGTGTCGAATCACAGTGAAAAATTCTGTTTCCGATAGCGGGCATTTCCTTTTTATTGAAGAATTTTCTAAATTGGCCGCTAGAGCAATATAAAGTTTTAATTAGTTAGACCTCTTACCTGAGGAAATTAACTGTTGTCCCAGTGGTCAATTTAGATTAGGCGTTAGAAATGGAAAGCAAGGGGGCGTAGTTTTTTGTCCTTGATTTAAGATTTGAAAACCCTGTGTATGTGGATGGGTGTGTGTGGGTGTGCGCGCGCAGAGTAAACTGATGACATATAAAACTGTTTATATACTTATCATGAATTAAATACTAAACACATCAAATCCAAACCCATGTATAGTCATTTTCTCAAGAATAATTAAAATCAAATACAAAACATTGAAACTTCTATCTCAAATTTAAAAAATAGCCTTAGTATTTTTAACATAAATAAAACTTAAACATGTAGAAAAAGATTTAGTTTTTCATTTACAAAAACATGAAATAACATATTACTTCTATACATATTTATAATAACTGTATAAAACTGAAACATATATAAAACATTTCAATCAATCAACTTCAATAAAAAAAACTATGCAATTTTATAAACGTCATTTAAAGATAAAGGAATCATACTGCTAACTTATTTTATTATTTTCTTGAACCGCATTTTGAAACACACCTACTTGAAATTATAAAACTTAAAATATGAAACACATCTACAGACTGAAAATTGCTTCATATATTTATAGATCCGAAAGATTATCTGAAGTATCTTTTACTTAATCTAAATTAAGAGTATAATGTTAGTGTGATACAGAATTCCTTTTTTCTCTCAAGATGTCGATTACAAATTTATACATAAGAAAATTCAAGAAGCCGTTAATAAACGATTAAAAGTTTTTAATAATTACATGGCTCGAGGTATTATTTACGCATAAGCAATTTAATGCTTTATCATGACTATATTAATGAATCATAAATATTAAGTAAACGTTAAGGTACTTTAATATACGCACAACATTCAGTACATTAATTTCATCGTCACATTATGCATCATTAAGCTCTGTTCAAACTTTTAGATATCGTTTAGCGTGATTACTGCGTTAAATTGAGAGCCTTAACTAGCTTCTTCATGTTCCCTTAAAAACACCTTGTTTGAAATTATGTTATATTATCATCTGAGGAATATATTAAGTGAGTTGAAAGTTTTGTAATTTATATACAGCTGCATTTAATGGAGAAACTAAATTTTACCATACAGGGGATTTCAAGTGTGAAGCCATGTTGGACTAAGTTATGGGCAGAATTTTTATGTGTAATGTCCTTAGGAAAAAAACAAGTTTAGAGAGAAAACACAGTGTAAATTTTATAAAAAATAAATGTTATTTTAAGAGTTTGTTTAATATTTGAACGTTTAATACGATTTTATTTCTGTGTTAGGAACACTGTTTTGGTTTGTGGTAAACAAGACACTTTATTTATTGAGTTCAGTACATCAAGATTTCCTGCTTAAAGATCATCCTGAACTTCTACAAACTTTCATTTCATGAATAAAAATTGAAACCCTGATCTACGGTGAATACTTTAATATCCTAGCCAGCCTGTAAGTCGAAATAATTGAATAACCTGAAAACTTGTCTATAAATCCGTTTTTTCCAATTCAAAACAGATAACATAAAAGTTAGAAGAAATATTTTATAGTCACTTATACATCGTGGTTCCGATATCAAGAATGTCCAATATAGATCAAAATCTAGAATCTTCGGCTTTTGGAAAGCCATTTAAATAAAACTAGATATCTGGGAAGATGGAAACTGATCAAAAAGTTTCTTACAAACCAAAAATAAATAAATAAACAAATAAATAAAGATTCACAGAATTGGGGTGGATAACAGTTTCGTCAGACGGGTGTTCCAACACTCTGAATGGCCCCGCCAATAAATCTAACCGCACATCTCTATTCTACTCAAGGCTCTGCCGTTCGAACTGTCTCAGAATCCGTACTTCCCGTTTCTTGCAATTTTCCCAGCTACTTGGGCCTCTGTTCGACTATGCATTGACCCTCAGACGTTCGACAGTAGTATCTTTTTGTCTCACGTTTTGGAGAGAGAACGTGTTCTTTTTCCTCTCGGATGTATGACGTCCCAAAGACATTATAATCCAGATATATCCCTGATCAGCCACATCTGACTCTTTGTATTGTTTTACAACAAAACTTGTGTGTTGTACACTTAGTGTTATTATTTTCTTCTTTAATATTATTCTCCATAAGTCGCTTTGCGCTAAGCTTTCAGCTTGGGTATTTAACACATTGTGTACGGGTACATTTCGCAGCGGAATTGTACCGGGAGTGGGCGTTTTGTGCGTAAATTTAGTTATTCAGATAAATCTCAATAGATCGAAAATTATTTCATTTTTTAACCAAATTTTCGTATTTTATATTGAAATATATAAACAAATATATAAATAGACAAATTAGCAAATATACATATAAATACAAATATATATATATATATATAATTTTCGCAAGGATAAATAAAAAGTTAATTTGAAATCTAAATTGATTTTTTAAATCACCCTTCCCGTTCTGTGGTTCCGCATCGACTGATGTAAAAACTAGTTTTTATTTGTTTAATTTTTTTCCGAATCTATATATTATACAAGAACATTCGGCTTCATTTTCCTGTATATACAGTTATTTTTATACCCACAAACAAACCATGTTGTTACACTCACAAGTAATAGTACGTGACCCGCGCTCAAGTACCAATTGTCAGAAAACGTACTAGTACGTGTCCCGCATGCAATGTGTTAAGTTTCCCAAATACTAGTTTGTAATTCTTTTAAAATTTAAGCTATTTTTAAGAATTACAAAAATTAATAAACCAGTTTCATAAAACAAATAATACATTTTATTTTAATTTTCCCAATACTGTAGTTGAAAAGCAAAGTTGTAGTTGAAAGTGTAGGCTTTCACGAAAATTTCATATATATTCCAGAAGGAAATTGTCACTTCTTCATTATTATTAAATTTATATTTTTCATTACACTTTTTGTATTTAATATTATTAGCAGTATAGTCCCAAATTTCTTAAAAAGAGTGGAATTCACAGTGAAAAAGATAAAAACAGCTTTAAAAATAATAGAGAAATTTACCATCGCAGTTTTTTGCAATTGATAGTAGAATGGCTGTAATTTTAGAGCATTTTGTCTAAAGCGAATGTCACCCATCAAAAATAATAAAACAAATGCAACAGTAAAATCAAAATCAACCTCTTTAATTACTGTGAATTTAAGTGGTTAATAGCTAATTCCCATTTAAGCAGAATTTTTACCTTTACCAAATTATACCACTTACAGGCATTTGAATTTATAATGGAAATCTTTCGTAAAATTATTATGTATAAGCCTCTTTGCACGAAACCTTCAGGCTGGATATTTAAGTTTCCCAAATAAAAGTTTTATTTTAAAATTTAAACTAATTTTAAGAATTTTAGAAATTGATGAATCAGTTCCACAAAGCGAATAATACATTTTATTTTAATTTTCTCAGTGCTGTAGTTGAAAAGCAATGTTGTAGTCAAGAATGTAGCACTAGCTTTAGCACTGGCTTTCACGAAAATTTCATATATATTCCAAAAGGAAATTGCACCTACTTTATTATTAATAAATTTATATTTTTCACTACACTGGTTTTATTTAATATTATTAACAGTATAGTCGAAAATTTCTTAAAAAGAGCTGAATTCACAGTGGGAAAGATGAAAATACCTTTTAAAACAAAATAGAAAGTTACCCCCATATTATATCGCAAATGATAGTAGATTGGTTGTAATTTTAGAGCATTTTGTCTAAAGCCAACGTCACCCATCAATAATAATAAAATAAATGCAAATGTAAAATGAAATAAAATCTTTAATCAACGTGAATTTAAATGGTTAATAGCTAATTCCCATTTAAGGAGCTTTTTTACCTTTTCCAATTTATAACATTTACAGGCATTTGAATTTATAATGGAAATCTGTATTTAGTACACTTATCTATAGTTTTCCATGTTAATATAAGTTCAGTAAAACTGCTTAATAAGCTAGGGTCAGAAATATGTCTTTATTCTCCAACAATAATTAATTTTCTGTACATCTATGCATTTAATTTCATGCATAATTCATCTATTCTCTAGCAACACAAATTAACTATTATTACACTGATGATATTTAATATTATAATCAGTGTAGTTAAAAATTTCTTAAGAAGAGCGAAATTCACAGGGCAAAGACGAAAATAGCTTGGAAAATAATAGAGAAATTTACCCCCATAGTTTTTTTGCAGTTGATAGTAGAATGATTGTAACTTTAGAGCATTTTGTCTAAAGCCAACATCACCCATCAATAATAATAAAATAAATGCAAATGTAAAATGAAATAAAATCTTTAATCAACGTGAATTTAAGTGGTTAATAGCTAATTCCCATTTAAGGAGCTTTTTTACCTTTTCCAATTTATAACATTTACAGGCATTTGAATTTATAATGGAAATCTGTATTTAGTACACTTATCTATAGTTTCCCATGTTAATATAAGTTCAGTAAAACTGCTTAATAAGCTAGGGTCAGAAATATGTCTTTATTCTCCAACAGTAATTAATTTTCTGTACATCTATGCATTTAATTTCATCCATAATTCATCTACTTGCTAGCAACACAAATAAGCTTATATTACACCATAAGCTTATATTACGCTGATGATATTTAATATTATTAACAGTGTAGTTAAACAATTCTTAAAAAGACCGATTTTAACAGGGCAAAGACGAAAATAGCTTTAAAAATAAAAGAGAAATTTACTCCCACATTTTTTTTTTCAGTTGATAGTAGAGTAGTTGTAATTTTAGAGCATTTTGTCTAAAGCCAACGTCACCCATCAAAAATAATAAAATAAATGCTGCAGTAAAATAAAAAAAACACTTTAATCACTATGAATTTAAGTGGTTAATAGTTAATTCCCATTTAAGCAGCTTTTTTTACCTTTTCCAAATTATACCATTTACAGCCATTTGAATTTATAATGGAAATTTATATTTAGTACACTTACCTATAGTTTCCCTTATTAATATAAGTTTAGTAAAACTGCTTAATAATCTAGGGTAAGAAATATGTCTTTATTCTCCAACTCTAATTAATTTTCTATACATCTATACATTTAATTTCATGCATAAATCATCTACTCGCTAGCAACACAAATGAGCTTATATTACACTTTGATATTTAATATTATTAACAGCGTAGTTAAAAGTTTCTTGAAAAGAGCGAAATTCACAGGACAAAGACGAAATTATCCTTATAAAAATAATATAGAAATTTAGCACCACAGTTTTTTTGCAGTTGATAGTAGAGTGGTTGTAATTTTAGAGCATTTTGTCTAAAGCTAACGTCATCCATCAAAAATAATAAAATAAATGTAGCTGTAAATTTAAAAAAAATTAATTAACGTGAAATTAAGTGGTTAATAGTTAATTCCCATTTAAGCAGCTTTTTTATCTTTTTTAAATTATACCATTTACAGGCATTTGAATTTATAATGGAAATCTATATTTAGTACACTTACCTATAGTTTCCCATGTTAATATAAGTTCAGTAAAACTGCTTAATAAGCTAGGGTAAGAAATATGTCTTCATTCTTCAACACTAATTAATTTTCTATGCATCTATGCATTTAATTTCATGCATAAATCATCTACTCGCTAGCAACACAAATAAGCTGATATTGCACCATAAGCTTATATTACACTAGTTATATTTAATATTATGAACAATGTTGTTAAAAATTTCTTAAAAAGAGCGAAATTCACAGGGCAATAACGAAAATAGATTTAAAAATAAAAGAGAAATTTACTCCCACAGTTTTTTTTTCTTTTTTCCAGTTGATAGTAGAGTAGTTGTAATTTTAGAGCATTTTGTCTAAAGCCAACGTCCTCCATCAATAATAATAAAATAAATGTAGCTGTAAAATGAAAAAAATCTTTAATCACCTTGAATTAAGTGGTTAATAGCTAATTCCCATTTAAGCAGCTTTTTTACCTTTTTCAAATTATACCATTTGCAGGCATTTGAATTTTTAGTGGAAATCTATATTTAGTACACTTATCTATAGTTTTCCATGTTAATATAAGTTCAGTAAACCTGCTTAATAAGCTAAGGTAAGAAATATGTCTTTATTCTCCAACTCTAATTAATTTTCTATGCATCTATGCATCTAATTTCATGCATAATTCATCTACTCGCTAGCAACACAAATAAGCTTATATTACACCATAATCCGGCTTCAGAATGTCTTCGGTAGGTTAAATCTTGAATAAATTTTTATTCTTATCTTCAACTTGCAACCGGGGATGCAATTAAGTTACCTGACTTGCATTTTTGCCAACTTAGAAGGACCTGCGCCGAGTTATACAATTTTCCCACATGCATTCCACTGCTGCAATTTCAAGACCCGGCTCCTAATTTTCTGCAAATTTTCATCTTGATTTTCTACTTAATTCTGAAATAAATCAGGATCGGTATTTCATCTTTTGAAACCTACAAGTTTCGAAATAGATATCGTTTAGTTCATTAACTATTCATAGATGGGGAATACTAAAATTTCGAATCAATAGCGAAATTTTGAGAACTAGTTGAAACGCTAAGAGATTTCGAGTGGAAATATTTGGATTAAATTCCAAAAGTACTTGTCAATACATTTCGGTCCTTTACTAATGAAATATAACGAAAAATCATACCAAGTAGACTGAATTAGGATTTTAAAGGCAACATCTTTTCAATGTAGATTTTTTTTTGTCGGTAAACAGTTAAGCAGTTTATTAAAATAGTAATCAAGTGGTCAGATAGAATTATACCTTATGACAGCACGTTATATAAGTTTAGTATTGTTGAATACATGCAAGAATCAATTAGTTCTTATTTATGTAATGTATATCTTTATAAATAAAAGGCCCGATGTCAGAAAATCCTGCCAAAAAAATTTTAATTTGTGATTAGTATAGGTAGACAGTATCTGTGTACACGTGTTAACACATTGTGTGCGGGTACATTTCACAGCGGAATTGTACCGGGAGTGGGCGTTTTGTGTGTAAATTTAGTTATTCAGTTAAGGGTTAAACTTTAAAAAATAATACTTTCCAGTTTGATGATTATTATATTAAATGAGCTATGTAAATGCGTAAGTATTGTCAGTGCATTACTTTATGTATCTCTTATTGAAATCTTCTAAGATTTTTAATTAATGTGTTTGTCATTAAAATAAGTATGCGTTTGATAATCGTAAAGTATTTTCTGGGGTTACACGAGATTTAATACCATAAAATGGCGATAATTGTTAACACATATAATTAATCGTATAAATTTAAATAATAGTTTTAAATAAATAAGTTTAATTTAACGTAAGTAAAAAATCGATATACAGATTTCTTTTTATATAAATTCTTAAAAAATAATTAAAAGTAGTTGATTGGTATGCTATGCACTAGAAACATTATAATAAAATATACTTGGATCACTCAAATTTTATCATATAGTCTCATTTTAATCATAAATTCTTTTTTAAGACGTTTTTATTTCTTATATATTTCATGCGATAACCCTAAGTATTCCCATCAAAAATATATCGTTAAAAATTAAAATTTTCAAAAACTGAAATTCAATTTTCCTTGTTCTTTTAAGTAAATAAATTGTTGAATTCACTAAATAAAATTGATAGTAATTGATGTTCCCTTAATCTAATTCTTTTTTACCGGGAGTTAAATAAATTTCACTTCCCCAACGATAACAACTGATTCTGCATTTTCTTTTAATGTCCTCCAAATGTTTAAATCGTAATTAATGCAATGAAAAAAATTATTTATTTACTCGTTATTTGTGCCATGTGATGTTTCCTAATCTCTCATTATTAGTTTCGTCTTCACAGATCGCAGATCATGTCACTGTTGTGTGCGTACAAACAGTCCCTCGCTCCCTAATAAAGGTCTCCGAGAGATAAGGAGGCAAAAGAGTTCCCGTCAAAAGAACTCGAGATAAAATATTTGTCTTACTGTTACGTCCCGACACGAAATGCTCAGATGTTTTTTCCTTCTTTTCTGTTTACGGTTCCACTGGGCTTTATTTACTTCAATTACTTCTATTTTGCCTCAGGAACATATAAAATCTCTTAGGACCACAATGTTAGAAGTGAATGAATGAATTTGAAAATCGTGAAGCTCATTCTGTGGATATGTATGTAAAATATCAAAAATTATTATCTTTAAAGTTCAAAATTCTCACAAACCAAGCTGTACTTTTTTAATCACAACTTTTTCAACCTCCCAGCCGAACGATGGTCAAATGGTTAGAGCGCTCATCCTTGAAGCAGGAGTTCATGGGTTCGAATCCAATTGGAACATGGATGTTTGTAGCCTTTCAGAATCAATCGACTTCAAACAGTAGGTCCAGATCTCATTAGCCGGAGTTCGTGGATTCGAATCCCATTATGGCATGGATTTCGTAGCCGTTCGGAATCGACTTTAATCTGTAGGTCCTGGTCTCATTATCCCTTGTGTTGCAAAAAGTAGATCGTAGCACTCCAAAAACCAAAACCAAACACAACTGAACGATTGGCGAATATTTATGGCGCTGATATTCGATACCGGAGTTTGTGGGTTCGAATCCCAATTTGACATGGATTTTCGGAGACGTTCGGAATCGGCTTTAAGCAGTAGGTCCAGGTCTCATTAACCCTCATATTGCAAAAGAAATAGACCATAGATCTCAAACACAACCAAACCTTCGGCCCAAAAATAAGTCAAGGATTTCAATCATGGAGGTTGGATTTCCCTCCACACTTCAGAAAACACAGATCGGAGATCATGTCACTGATTTGTGAGTACAAACAGACCCTTGTTCCTTAATAAAGGTCTCCTAAATATAAAGAGGCAAAAGAGTTTCGATAAAAGAGCTCCAGATAAAATATTTGCCTTACTGTTACATGCCGACATGAAATGCTCAGATGTTTTTTCCTTCTTTCTGTTTACGGTTCCACTGGGTTTTATTTACTTCAATTACTTCTATTTTGCCTCAGGCGCATATCCAATCTCTTAGGACCACAATCTTAGAAGTCAATGAATGCACTGTAAAATCTTGAAGCTCATTCTGTGCATATGGCCGAATGATGGGCGAATAATTAGGGTGTTGGCCTTCGGTACCGGAGTTCGTGGGTTCGAATTCCACTACGGCATGGATGTTCGTAGTGGTTCAAAACCGGCTTTAGGCAGTAGGTCCCAGTCTCATTAGCCCTCGTGTTGCAATAGAGTAGACCGTAGTGCTCCAAACCAAACCAAACCATTCTGAGCATATGTATCTAATATATGTATCTAACAATTATTGTCCCTAAAGTTCAAAAATCTCCCAATCCAAGCTGTACTTTTTTTAATCATAACTCTTCCAGCCTCTCCGTTTTCGAGATCAAGGGCCCTGGGGTGCGAAGCATATGTTTCAGTTAGGTGGGCAACCTTACGCGGAACCCCCAGTGTTTATTTCTCAAGCATGCTTGATCCTCCATTTGTCTACCCACTGAAGGGATGAAAGGCTGAATCAACCTTGCCCAGTCTGGGGATGGAACCTTATACCTGTGTCGTGGGAGAGCAAAGCGCTACCCTAACGCCACTGGGCTTCATACATATTTAAAATAGAAGTTAATAATGATAAAGTAGTACCCAGTCACATCATTAAACTAGAGGGTTGTCTTTCAGAGATGTGATCTGTACATTAAATATATTTTGGAACCGTACAAGAAGAAAGAGAAACAAAATTAGCAATATCTCATACTTCTCAGTCAAGAAAACAAGAGCTAAACAAAATCAGTTAACGTGTGAATTAGTTAATTTATTGAGAAATAATTTTAACTGTACGTTGCAGTTACGTGAAAATTTCAGACTTTTCTAAATTAAAAGTGAGTTTTAAGAATTTAAATACATTTGAAAATTAAATATACAGAACTGATTAATATCTATTACTAGCACTGGATGAAGATTTTCTTGGAATATATCAATAATTATATACTAAGAATCATTTAAAAACTAACAAAGGATTTTTTAAATAGAGTTGAAATATTATTAAATATAATTCACAAATATAATAAAAAATTTGATGATAATGTTAAAAAAATTGGGAACAAATTTGAAAAAATTCTCAACCTATAAAATGTTAATAAAAAATTTAATTTAAAAATTATGTAATTTAAAATGCCTCCTATAATTTAGCTGTACTTCAATGTACAAGACTTTAACTTAAAAATTTACAAAAATTTTTTATAATGCCCACCATTCGTTTAAACATTTTCGATAAAACAAATCTTTATTTGTACTGAAACGCCAATGTCATGGGATTGTATCTTTGATGAACAATACTTTTATAAATCCAATTGGCATAAATATAAGATCTGATCTGCAGTGACCTAAAGAAAACACTCCTACCTTTTAAAGCAGGTCATCGAACAACATGCGAGGGATAAAGATTAACTGCAGTTGGAGAGTTTAATATTTATTTTTCTTTTTTGAGGTTGGAGAAGTTTTTTGAACTTCAACAGAACTTCAACAAAGACTTATTATCTGTGTACTCAGGTGTGAATAACATCAGATTTGTGGATCAGAAATCAATAATGTATGATGGGAGGAGATATAAAACTGTATAAAATAGACCTATAACTCAAAAATGAGAATTTGTTAGAATCTAGTAACTTCGCAAGGAAATGTAGCTAAAAGTGAACATCTCCAATAATACAATTTTACACTCTAGTTCAACAAAAGACATAAAATTCCCTCTAAAAAACATGTGTGTTTCTTACAATGTACTTAACACTTGGCATTGCGGGTATATTTCATAGCCAACTTACGCTTGAAGCGGGCGTTTTTTCGTGAATCTCGCGAAAGTTTAGTTATTCAGAAAAATCGCAGAAAAACTACTTTGTTTTTATGAACGAAACTTTTGTTTATTTTACACTTTAATATATACTGTATGATTATTTAACAAAAAAACAATATCTTTACGAAATCACAAAAATAAACGGTTTTTAAAAATAAAGTCCGATAATCTGTCAGAGCATATTTCTTCATCACTATCTTTGTCACAACGGCTCATTTTATCAATTTTGTATTCAACAATAAAAAAAACCAAGCTTCAAATTGACAAAACACGACTTGTACGTTCTGGTGATAGGATTTCGATTGAAGACGAAATAACGCAACAAAAGACCGAGTAACTCGACAATCATAACTTTTGGAAAGAAAATGCAAAGCGTTGTATAGCAACACAAACAGCACTCATAGAATGTCACACATACATATAATTATACGCATTTACTAGATTTGTGGTGGTTAGCGGGTATTCACCACAAATCTACTAAATACGTATTTTTACGTGACCCGCGTAAAAACGTAAAAATACGTTGCCCGCATGCGAAGTGTTAATCACACTTATAAGGCTTAGTTTTAGGTAAACATATATTCAAATAATTATTTTTAAAGGAAACACAATTTGATATAATTTTATGGTATCTACAGTTTAAAATAATCCTTAAGGTAAAGTCTTATTTAACACAAGGATATTTTTGTATACCTCTACTTATGTAAATATTTTAAAATCAGGGGTATGAGAAACAGTGTATTTTATTTTAAATATTTTAATGTAATTTAAAATACTTACAATCTTAACGCAGCTCTAAAAAACATTTCTTTTAAGATATATGTAATTATTTTGTAGTAGTAGTGTAAAAAAGACCGAAATCCATCAAAATGATGGGTTCCGTAAATCTAGTATTATAGTATAACATAATCAATAAATCCCAGATTCTGAAGTCATATTTCCTCTCAGATAAGGAATAAAAGCTTTAAATTCAAAAAACCTTCAAACAGTAATGTACAGCTACATGAGATGTACACGTTTCTAACACCTTTACATAATTTAGCAATAGACACTAGATAATTATTGTGACCGGCAAATACACTCAAGAGTCAAAACATAATGACCACCCCTATATTTTGCAATGAACTCGCCTAGATGACATGAAAAGCACGTGATCAGGTGGAAGTGGTATTTAACTGCTGCTGGAGAGTATGGAGAATCATTCTTTCACTTACTTCTGTGTGTGATGGGGAAAAGTTGAGGATCTAAGCGATTTTGATTGAGGCCAGATTGTAATGGCTCGAAGGCTCGGAACAAGTATTTCCGAAAGTGTAAGACTAGTGGGTTGTTCGGGATCTACAGTTGTTAGTACTTCTGCAAAGTGGATGAATGACGGTGAAACCAGCAGTAGACGTCCACACGCTATCACAGAAAAAGGTCGTCGGACACTGTCTCGCATGGAAGAGCAAAACCGGAGCCAGACAATGGCTCAGCTAACAACCCAATACAATGCAGGGCCAAGTAGAATAGTATTGGAGCACACTGTTCAGAAGACACTGTTGGATATGGGGCTACGCAGCAAAAGTCCCACTCGTGTGCCTTTGCTGACCAAGCGTCATCGCCAACTGCGCCTATGCTGGGCCAGGGAACATCGCGACTGGTCCATGGATCAGTGGGAGAGAGTTGTCAGATGAATCACGGTTTGTTATTCATCACGCCGATGGCCGGGTCAAGATACGCCGTCTACCAGGCGAACAGTTGGATTACATATATATTCATTTTATATAATTGATATATAATTATTAACTAATTATACACTAACAATATAATTAGTTATAATTATATAATTAATATAATTATAACTAATTATATAATTTATTAACTGGACGGCTGAAGTAAACAGGAAATAATTTTAGCGAAGTCGCCAGTTTTCCATACTCAGATGGACAGGATAAAATATTTCCTCCCAAAATTGCAATTTAAGGATAGAATAGAACAAAATTTTATATTAAATTAGATTTATAATTACTTTTTTTTAGTTTTAGGTTAAAAAATCATTACATATATATATATATGCTCACATATGTGGTGTATATATATATATATATATATATATATATATATATATATATATATATATATATATATATATATATATATACACTCGTATATACATAAACAGCTGTTGGTGTTCTAGACAGAAACCAGTTCCAAGCATAAAAATTTCTGCATGTAATTCTAAAAGAAATTGGACACCTTTAACTATAACTGTCATAAATCTTATAATAGCTAACAGAAATTAACAGAAGTTTGACTGTATATTTTTAATGATGTTATGCACGCATTGGATTAAAATATTTAAAATGGGTGTTTACGTAGAAACAAATCATTCGTATTTTTATTATTAACCTTTCATTTTATCTGATATTTTTATTCTACATGATTCGATTTCAAAAATGTTCTATAATTTAAAATACTATTCATTTTTCGGTTAAATACAGGCCTGGTGGGTATAAATTGTAATTTATTGCATGTGAATTTGAAATTTTTTACTGCGTATTTCCATAAAGTAATTTTTTTTTTAATTTGTGTCATATTTTGACAAAACTGTGTATATTTTATTTTTTTATTTTTTATTTTTTTTATTCAATGTTCTGTGATCTAATTTTAAAATAACTTTTTTTTCAGTTGTTAAATCATATTTTCATAATTTTACTCTGAACGGGTGATAAAATTTTTATACAACCTATGTAGCAATTTTAATTTTTCTTTCACTGCGATAAAATTTTTATAAGTAGTCTTTAAATAAATAAACATTTAGCAACTTTTACTTACAGTTATAATAATAAATAACCAATTTAAATATCGCATATGTCAGCAATACTCAAATTGAATGTATAATTATCTTTTAGAACTCACTTAGTGACTTTTACATATTCCATTCCCATATGCAAGATTAAGTAATTACATTGACAACTTATACAATTGTTTTAACCATCTTAAAAATTCATTACTATCAACAAATGCATTTTCCCAACAGCTTTGAGTTAATTAGTGCACAATTTGGAACAATAAAAATTATATTTATTCAGGTTCACTAACAATTCAAAAATAAATATCGATTTTCTTTGTTTTTTTAAGTTTGAAAAGAGAAATTTAATAACAAGGAAATAGAGTAGCTAATTATTAATTTTTAAGTAGGGGAATTGTAGTCTAAAATCGCATTATAAGATTTGTTCTTAAAACTATATTTACACGGTAAAAATTATACGCTTCCTAATAAGCTAAAGTATTTCGAAGAGGTTCGGGAAATTTTATCTTTTAAAATAAATGCATTGAAAATGTCAGTTTTATGTAAATTAATGTTTGAATAGAAATTTAAGAGAGATTACCAATCAGTTAAAAAATATGCAGTATATACAGTTAAAAAATATGCAATATATATATTGTTTCCTAATAAGCTTAAATATTTCGAAGAAGTTCGGGAAATTTCATCTTTTAAAATAAATACATTGAAAATGTCAGTTTTATGCAAATTCATGTTTGAATAAAAATTTAAGAGTAAGTACCAATCAGTAAAAAAAATGCAGCATATACAGGGTGTTTCAAAAATGACCGGTATATTTGAAAAATCAATAAACTAAACGGACAGTGCTAGAAATTCCCAGTTTATTCAATATGCTTCGGACAATACTAAATTTTCAGACAAACTTTAAAATTAGTTTCAATATTCCACAACAGATGGCGTTGCAATCAGGAAAAATATAAAGTAAGATATTTTTCTGTGGGGATTCTTAAAAGACCAGGTGTACCGCCACTATCCAGAAATAATTGAACAATTGGAACAGTACATCTGTCCTGCATGTGAAGCTATCCCGCCTGAGACGTTTACACCGGTTTCTGATAATTTCGTTCTAAGAATACGCAATATTATTACACTGCATAGTGAATATCTGGAAAATATCGTAGTTTAGATTTTTTTCCAGACTGCAGCGTCATCTGTTGTGGAACATTGTAACTAATTTCGAAAGTTTGTGTGCTTAAAAGTTTAATATTTTCCCAAGCATATTGCAATAAATTCTGTATTTCTATCACTGTCCGCTTAGTTTTTAATGATTTTTCAAATATACCGGTCATTTTTGAAACACCCTGTAAATCGAATTAAAAGCAATTTTCTTTAAAAATTATTAAAACTTTGTCTCGTTCTGTAATGTCTATAAAAATTTTATATTTAAAAGATCAAAGATACCAGCTTTTATTGAATTAATTTAGCATTTTGTTCCGTCGGAAATAATGCAGTTCCCAGATAATAGGGGAACATCAAAGCAAAATCCCAACTTCAGCAACAAAAGGTCAAAAGAACGTTACTCGGAAATGTTTTGGAAAAATCACTTATTCCCCTGTCGGAACATAACAGTAGGGTAAATATTTTAGATCTGGAGCTGTTTGACAGAAATTCCTTTTCCCATTCTTTTTGAAGATCTTGACTGAGTTTCAAGCACACACGTTCAGACAGTATCGACATTTTTCAAACGAAATAAATCTTTTGACGCTGTGACCTCGGGCTTCTTTCGGCAGTAAATTTGGGTAATGTAAGTAAATCACAGGTGGAAGACTTCTTTAAAGTTTGTAAAACACAAAATTCATGGCGAAGCCTAAGCTTTATAAAAGAAAAATTGTATGTATTTGGATGACAAAGGAGATGAAATTTATTTGTTGCGTTAACGTATAATAAAAAGATTATTTTAACAACAAAAAATACAGGGTGTTACAAAAATGACCGGTATATTTGAAAAATCAACAAACACTAACCGTACAGTGATAGAAATTCACAGTTTATTGCAATATGCTTCAGACAATAGTAAGTTCTCAGACAGACAAACTTTAAAATTAGTTTCAATATTCCGCAACAGATGGGGCTGCAGTCTGGAAAAATCTAAACTACGATATTTGTCTTTGGGAACCTAAAAGACCAGGTGTACCGCCAATATCTAGAAACAATTGAATAACTGGGACAGTACGTCTGTTATACATGTGAAGCCATCCCGCCTGAGAAGTTTACACGGGTTTCTGATAATTCCGTTCTGAGAATAAGATATATCATAAATGCGCATGGTGGATATCTGGAAAATATAGTTTAGATTTTTTTCAGACTGCAGCGTCATCTGTTGTGGAACATTGTAACTAATTTTGAAAGTTTGTCTGCCTAAACATTTAATATTGTCCCAAGCATATTGCAATAAACTGTGTATTTTTATCACTGTCCGTTTAGTTTTTATTGATTTTTCAAATATACTGGTCATTTTTGAAACACCCTGTAAATCGAATTGAAAGCACATTTCTTTAAAAATTATTAAAACTTTGTCTCGTTCTGTAGTGTCTTTAAAATTTTATGTTAAAAGATCAACTATACCAGTATTTATTGGATTAATTTTGCATTTTTAAGCAAGCGTTTTGTTCCGTCGGAAATAATGCAGTTCCCAGATAATAGGGGAACATCAAAGCAAAATCCCAACTTCAGCAACAAAAGGTCAAAAGAACGTTACTCGGAAATGTTTTGGAAAAATCACTTATTCCCCTGTCGGAACATAACAGTAGGGTAAATATTTTAGATCTGGAGCTGTTTGACAGAAATTCCTTTTCCCATTCTTTTTGAAGATCTTGACTGAGTTTCAAGCACACACGTTCAGACAGTATCGACATTTTTCAAACGAAATAAATCTTTTGACGCTGTGACCTCGGGCTTCTTTCGGCAGTAAATTTGAGTAATGTAAGTAAATCACAGGTGGAAGACATCTTTAAAGTTTGTAAAAGACAAAATTCATAGCGGAGCCTAAGGTTTATAAAAGAAAAAAATTATGTATTTGGAGGACAAAGGTGATGAAATATATTTGTTGCTTTAACGTATATTAAAATGATTATTTTAACAACTAAAAATATGTCGGGGGCAACTAAAAAGATTTTTTAAACACTAAACAAAACATCATCTATGGTAAGGTTTATATGGTATTTTCTATACGCAATACATAAAGAGTTAGTACCTGAAATAGTAACCCACAGAAAAGACAATAAAAAATATTTAATGAGTGGTGATGTATACAGAAAGTACGCGTCATGACAATAACCTAAATTTTAATATATTTAAATTAAATTTGGCTTTTCGTCAACTTAAGTTTAAATCTTTAAGTAAAAAAAAAAACAGGCTTTAAAAAAAGGAGAAATTATTATGGAATTAATTGCATTTATTAAAACAATACGTTAAATTGAAGTTATTAACATTTAAAATTATAAAAATTAAATTTTAAAAAAAAGAAAAGGAGAAAAAATATAAAAATGTCACTTATAGTGACTGTGAAAACGAAAATTAGGGAGAACGTAGTTTCCGGTTGCTTTTCTTTTCAGGGCGTCGAAAGTTCTCCTCTTTCTAAATTCTAGTTGCTGAAATATCAGCCGTAAATCTGCTAAACTCATGAACATTCTTTGCGCCTGGCGACAAGGTGGAAAATCGCCAAGGACAGCACTAAAACACGCCAATGTGTGGAGTGGGGATATGTCATATCATAAAAAGGTCGAATTTATGGAACTATTGCATCGCTGCGCTCGCCAAGGAGAATGCCAAGTGACGCTCTTGGTATGCGTGATTGAAAATACAGAACGGCTTATGCGATAAAAAAAAATTAGGTTTTCGTCTCACCAACGTAATAATTGGGAGCTTGGCAGGGAAGATACAAACAGGGTATTTTTGTTTAAGGGAAGCTTATAGAATTAAAATAAACTAAATGGAACGGAATTAAAAGAAAGTAAATGGAACGTTATGGCATCATCCTTTTTGTAAAATCTAAAAGTAATTACGCTGACATTCATCCCAATTTGTTATGTTGAGTTTGGATCTATGAGCCAATAACATCTTAACATGTTGCCTGTTTTGTATATCACATATGAAATACACATTTTTTATGCTTGTACATCACATGTGATGCACAATGTGATACACACTAAAATATATAAAGTATTGTATTATAAAATATAGTTCATTGTGTATCGCAGGTGATATACAAGCTTCTAAAACATTAGATGTTGTAGAAAATATCTGAATCATTGTAACCCTCTGAATTTGTCTGATCACAAGAGGGCTCTTTCCAATGTAACTTAACCTTCAACCATTATTTTCAGCATTGTATTTTAGTTCTTGTACTAGTGATGTAGCTACAATTGGGTCTATTTAATCTGCTCCTTTAATAGATATTTTTAATTAAATACTTAATTTTAACTGCGTAATTTGTTATTCAGTGTTATTTTTGGAACCCTTTTGTTATAGTCTGATTTTTAGTTGTGTTTTTTTCTTCAGATGTGTATATCATACAGGATGTATACAACATGCATAAGGTTAAATCATATATTAATTAATAAAAAGATATTTTGATGTTTCTCCTTCTACAACCCAATCTCAGGTTAATATCAATATTGCTTTGTATTTTGTATAAGTAAAAAAAAACGTAGTTTTTTGGGGGGGTAGCCAAATTTTGACAAAACTGTGGAGACTTCAATTTTTTTCATTGTTCTGTAGCCTAATTTTAGAATAAATTTTTTTCAATTTTTTATAAAATCTTACTCTGACAATTCAGCCCATTTTGTTCAGTTGAGTTTGGATCTATGAACCAATAGCATCTTAACCTTTTGCCTGTTTTATACATCACACATGAAATACACATTTTATGCTTTTACGCTTGTTCATCACATGTGATACACAATGATGTAAAATCTTGTATATAAAATATTGTTCATTGTGTATCACAGGTGATATACAAGCGTATAAATCATTAGATGTTGTAGAAAATGTCTCCCTCTTGATTTCCCTGATCACAAGAGAGCGCTTTCCAATGTAACTTAACGTCGAACGATAGCCGATTGATTAGGGTGCTGGCCTTCGGTACCGGAGTTCGCGTGTTCGAATCCCTCTATGGCATGGATGTTCGTAGACGTTCGGATCGGCTTTAACCCCTTACAGGGTCATTTTAATTCTGTATTATGGGTCAAAAAATGTCAATTTTTTATGCTTATTTTCATACATACATAGCTTTTTTTAACATAACATCATTCGCATACAAAATTTCCTAAAAATTAATGTAAAAAAATCAATTTAAATAAATGAATAATTTACCTGCATAGTTTTGTTTCAGAAATCATTAGACTTTGGAGTCAATTCACACTAACTATAAATATTAAGCTTAGAATACCTAGCTTTTATCTTGAATTAAATTTTATTTATATCTTTTGTATTTACATAAATGATTATGAAATTAATAATCAAAATTTGATCCTGTATGATACAATCGGAAACACTGTACTGCACAGAGTCCAATATCGTGATCTGGACAGTAGTACCTTGTTTCTCTTCTTACCTTCTTCGCTCTGCAGTCTCTCTTTGAGCAACAAATAATACAGCAGCGAGAAAAGTAAACAAAAGCATTCGAAACCATAAAAAACACATGTGAGATAATTCGGGAAAGACTGATTGCACTGTGTAAATATTCACAGTGCCGGAGCTACACTCGGGATGAACCAGGATGGTACATTTCGCCTGCCCGAGTTCCTCTTGAAAAAACCGGGAAGGGGTTAGGATGTAGGTCTCTCTCATTTGCTTTCGTGTTACAAAAAGTAGACCTTAAAAATCGTAGTAAAAGTAGTAGACAGTAGTAAAAGTAGACTCAAACCAAAACAATGTAACTTAGCCTTCAACCATTATTTTCACCATTGTATTTTAGTACTTGTACTAGTGATGTAGTTAGAATCTGGTCGATTTAATCAACTACTTTTATAGATATTTTTAATTAAATACTTAATATAACTGCGTATTTTTTTAGTCAGTGTCCTTTCTGGAACCCTTTTGGTTTGGTCAGCTTTTTGGCTTTTTTTTTCTTCAGATGTGTATATCATACGGGATGTACACGACATGCATAAGGTTAAATCATATATTAAGTTAATAAAAAGATATTTTGAAGTTTCTGCTTCTACCATCTGTCAACTAGCACAAAAGACTCTCTAATCCAATCCAAGATTAATCTCAATATTGCTTTGTATTTTGTATAAGTCAAAAAAACCATAGTTTTTTTTTATAATTTGGGCCAAATTTTAACAGAACTATGTAGATTTCAATTTTTTTCATTGTTCTGTGGCTTAATTTTAGAATAATTTTTTTTCAATTTTTTATAAAATCTTACGCTGACATTCAGCGCATTTTGTTCAGTTGAGTTTGGATCTGTGAACCAATAGCATCTTAACTTTTTGCCTGTTCTGTACATCACAATATGAAATATACATCTTATGGTTTTTCGTTTGTACATCACATGTGATACACAATGATATAAAATCTAAAATGTATAAAATCTTGTATATAAAATACTGTTCATTTTGTATCGCAGGTGATATACAAGCGTATAAATCATTAGATGTTGTAGAAAATGACTCCTTCCGGATTTTTCTGATCACAAGAGGGCGCTTCCCAATGTAACTTAACGCCGAACGATGGCCGATTGGTTAGGGTGATGGCCTTCAATACCGGAGTTAGTGGGTTCGAATCCCACTGTAGCATGGATGCTCGTAGCCGTTCGGAATCGGCTTTATGCTTTAGATCCCGGTCTCATTAGTCCTTGTGTTGCAAAAAGTAGCCCGTAGTACTCCAAACCAATGTAACTTAATCAGGTTACTGATTTAATCATCCACTTTTATAGATATTTTTAATTAAGTACTTAATTTTAACTGCGTATTTTGTTAGTCAGTGTCATTTCTGGGACCCTTCTGGTATAGTCAGCATTTTTAGCTGTAGTTTTTTCTTCAGATGTGTATATCATACAGGATGTACAAAAAAGGAAAAAGGTTAAATCATATATTGAGATAATAAAATAATATTTTGAAATTTTTGCTTCTACCATCTGTCAACTAGCACAAAAAACTCTCTCTCTCCAATCCAATCACAGATTAATCTTAATATTGCTTTGTATATTGTATAAATTCTATATAACGGTACAGTACACTTTTTTCTGCTTGAGATAAACCTCCTTGATTTTTGTTACTTTATACCTTCAATAATCAAGATTCTTCTACTGGAAAAGGAATCTTAAACTAAATTTGAGATTTTTTTAACTCTTATATGTTGACGTATGATCATGCCTTTATACCACACGGTGGAGAACTATAAAATGTAATTTTTACATAAAATTAAAGCATATTAGTATGTTACATAGAGCTAAATTATAAAAGAATTACTAAATTTTGATTTTCTCTCGTAATATTGCATACTATGTATGTATTGCTGTTATTTTAACAAAATTTATTTCCAAAAAGCCGTCTATGTATGAACTTAATACGACCACAAATGTTAAGAAAACTCAACGTGTTCAACTTTAAGGAAAAAGAGTCTGCAATTCAATTTCCCATTAAACTATCTGAGAATTTACTCAAGTACAAGATATTTACTGAACTTGAGATTTGATTACATTCAAAATAATTTTTCTTTCCTCAGGATGACGTAGAGAGCAATTCAATAAATGTTTTAATTCACCCTCAGCCAAATCGATAGAAGGGAGCTGTAGAATAGGATGTCCCAAATGAGAGAAAATGGGGGTATTTTTCAAATCCAATAACTTGGAAATATATTCAAGTTGCATAATCCATCTGACGGGAAATAAAAAGAGAAGGTCAGAGGGGTATGTAATGGAGAATCGAAAGTTTTTTCTTTGTCAGATTCGAATCATGGTCAGAAGGATTGAAAAGAAAAAATATCGACAACTTGATTTCTCCGAGATCAGATATTGGATGTTAAATCAACTACTGTTGGATGTCAGATGTTGTGGTAGGGTTGCCTTGAATGGGAGAAGAATTTTTAGTAAATAAATTTTGATAGAGTGTCAACTTTTATTACAACTGCAACTTTTCTAAATCATATATCAGGTTCATTACAAATAATCGCAAAAACATAATAAGATATAGAAAAAAGATGGCGAACCTTTGGCACGCGACAGATAAATATTAAATAATTTATACACTTACATGCACCACAAAAATAACAGTAAAAATAAAACTAATCTCCAAAATTACCGAAGGTGATTCAGACCAGAGACAATCACCAAAAGCGATTTCAGAAACAAGTACAAGCGTGAGCTCCTTTATGTCATTTAGTTGGACAGAAGTTTGATTAGTGCCCTGTGTTTGACTAGTATTCAATGGAAATTATTTTAAGGGATACTGACGCTTTCATAAGAAGGTGTTTAAGAGGAGTTATAAAGAGAAAACTCAAACTAAACTGTACATTTCGGCATGGTTTGATATGCTTATATTTTAATATGAGGCTGTATGCAACCAAACTGATGCTTCGAAATATGGGAGAATATTTTTTTCAGAATGAGAGCATTGATAAAATGCTTTAATCTCCTTTAAAAATTCAGACAATTTGATTTCCTAAGCATAAAAGTCGACAGTACAAAAGGCTTTTTTACTATACGAAAACAGGATTTTTAAATAAATATCACTTCAAACATTTATATTACCCGAACGATGGCCGATTGGTTAGGGTGCTGGTCGTCGGTACCGGAGTTCGTGGGTCCGAATCCCACTGTAGCATGGATGTTCGTAGCCGTCTGGGATCGGCTTTAAGCTGTAGGTCCTGGTCTCATTAGCCCTCGTGTTGAAAAAAGTAGACTGTAGCACTCCAAACCTAGCCAAACCAATCAAACCTTTATATTAGAGCATTAATTCTCACTTCTTGGAAAGAGGACAAAAATATTTTTTATACCTACTCATAATAACGGTATGTAGCAAAAGTACACTGGTGTGCAAAACTTAAGCAACAGGTGGATTTATTGACATAACAGAATTTTTCAGACGTCGTAAATTGAAAGTGAAGTGAGCAAAACTTAAGCAACAGGTAAATTTTTTGCCATAACTCCACGAAAAATCATCTGAGAGACATGAAATTCAGAAATGAGAGAGAGTATTGTGTAAGTAAAGGATGACGAAAGCATCGGCGCTGAAAAAGGAATACAATGTATACGGTATGGAATCAATCAAAAACAATCTTTATTGAACGCATAGTATCGTCACTCATGATTGTCTATCCAAGAAGAACAACAACAAGCAGATGTTACTTAATATAGGATATCCCCTCACCTAACTTGCAATGGTTGCTTCACATCGTCTCCGCATATTCAGAACCAGATGGTGCAATATTTCTTGCGGTAGGAGTGCCAATTCCGCAATCATAACCTGTTTGAGTTGTTGGGTGTTTTCCGAAGGATGTAAACGTGCTGCAATGCTTCTCCCCAAAGCATCCCACACGTGTTCGATGAGATTTAAATCAGGGGAGAACACTCGCCAATCCATTCGAGTGATATCTTCACTTTCCAGTAGCTCCTCAACAGCAAGAGTTCGAGTCCCCGTGCATTATCATCTATAAAAATGAGGTCTGGGTCAATGGATACTCGGAACAGACGCACATGGGGGAGAAGTATCTCATCACAATAGATATCCCCGGTTACAGAACCTCTGTCGAAAACGTGGAAATGAGTTCGCCCGTTCAGCATAATGTCTCCCCAGACAAGAACTCCACGACCTCCGCAACGGTGTCTTTCGTTGATGTTTAGGATAAAACCGGGTCCCGACCGCTCTCCAAATCGAAACGCATTGAGAATCGCTTCTGGTGCTGAACTGACTGGCATCCCTAAAGAAGACACGACTCCATTGATCAGTTGTCCAGTTTTTGTGATCTCTGCACCACTGTAAACGGTGGCGTCGGTGGCTAAGTTTCAATGGGAGGCAGCGTTCAGGACGGCGGGCGAATAGGCTCCCTTTGTGAGGACACAGTAATGCAGACAATGCACGTCCATATTGGACTCTTGCTGTTGAGGAGCTACTGTAAAGTGAATATATCATGTGTATCATGGTGGAAAGTGCCATATTTTAAGGGATGTTTTTGTGTCTATGCAAATTTCCTGTTAGATTTAAGGTGAATTAATTTAAATAAATTTAAATATTAGCGAATGCTTAGAATAAAACAATTTTTGTGACCCCAGCTGTGGTACAGCTACTTTCCATCTAAAAGGGAATGCAAGGAATTGCCGGCTTCGTGACCCGTTATCTTATGGAATGGGTCTTGTCCATATCCAAGTCACCTTCAATCCTCTCGCGCTGACCATCTGGGGTTTGCCGTTTTGCTCTCCCCGTCTTTCACCATTTGTCCAGCTTGAGAGTTGCTTGGCGCCATAAAATTCCTAGACTGTTCTTCCTATTCACGCCACGTTTTGTCGATCGTCTTGGGTTCCCGCTGGCGGGATTTTTCCACTGACCTCGCCATGTGCGGTGTGGAGTGGGTATCATTTTGGCTGAAATTGGGGAAGAGGTCACACGCATTTTTTTTTTTTTTTTTAGAAAAATTATCTTTTTTTAAACATTTTGCTTTTGGCGTCATGTCGAGGGACGAGTATTTTTTGACAAAGTCAGCAAGTAACAGAAAATAATACATGTTCCTTTAAGCTAAGGAATGATAATCTTTTCTTTTCTTCAATTTTCATTTATCAGTGTTTTAAAATCAACGTAAAAGCTACCATTTGTATACTCTGAATCGTATCTGCCGCCCTATATATGCACTAAAAAACCACTGAAGGTTATTTGTGTCTTAACGGAGAAGTGCTACTATTATCTTACATCATCCATGAATAATACTATTATTAAATTGAATAATATAATAATTCTACACCACCAAATCATCTAGCTGGCAAAGAACAGTAGTACATAACTGTCGCTCATTTTTAATTTAACAGATATCAATATTAGTTTAATTTATATATTTGTCATCAGATAATATATGTTTATTTTTATAAAGAAACAAACCAATAATAAATTTGGAATAATATTTATTTTAATATACTTTAAATATATATACATAAAATGCTATTAGGAAACAAGAGTGAGTAAAAGAGAGCACAAATGTATTGAGCTGTGCTGTGGGATAATTTTCTGGTGATGCAGGTATCAAAGTTTTGAAAGTGGACATTTAACTGTTCAGAATGTTGTATATTTCAAGGCGAGAAAGTGCCCATCAGGATGGAAAGAAACTGCAATATATTGGAGGATAAATTTGAATTTTCCTTTGTTCAAAATATGTCCATGTTAAATATTGTCCTAGCCCACGATAACGAAAAATCAGAAAGTCCTCCTGTTCGTGAAGAAGAATAATGTATATCTGCAGGTGATGAAGTTCCATAAGAATTTATATCTGTAGACATTGGTTGTTAACTTTGATTTTCATGTTAAAACAGTGCAAGTATAAAACTTGATGATAGCTTCTTTAAAATTACAGCTGGTGAATAGAACTGTAATTCTTCATATTCTCAGTCCCAAAAGTGATTTTTAATCCTTCTTACCAGTACTGAATCAACTGAAATTCAGGTTTTATGTCCTTTTAGTAGGCGAGATTTTTAACTTATTCAGTTTGTCAGGAAGAGATGGCAATGGGACAGAAAAATATCACACTTTTTGGAGAGTCTGAAATATTAAGTTTGAAAGTTCATTTGGTAGAGATATGATGGTACATATTTTTTATTGAAGAAGTGTAAAGAGAAGTTTAGCAAATGGTAGTAAAACTAATAGTAATTTTGTCATTTTCTCAAGATCCTATTTACCATATAAAAGTATGATTATGTCAATGATGATTTCCGAGGAAAAAATTAATTGAACTAAACAGGTTTGTCGGTTCATGAAAATGAATAATGTCATATAATTTCAATTAATAACGTGCCCATGAAATTGTATAACTGAAGAAAGTTCATTTTGGATAGCTATTATAAGTCAGAGTATAAACCTTTCAACTGAAACCGGTGGATGCATCTGTAAGTTTTCCTATTATAAACGAAAAATGTTTTAGTTCTTTATGGCAGGTCGGAAGCAACCGAAGAAAATCTTCTTTACTCGTTTTCTGAAAGTCATTCTTTTTTTCTTGGATTTTACAGGAAGTAAGGCGGCCGTACTGTTTGAAGTTTTAAGCTCTGGAACTTTGAGAGCATTGATATCGTTCGCTCTTTTAATGGCGTGAGCAGCAGCCCTGACCTGCCACCGCTCGCAGTCCTTCAGAAACTTCTCCATCGAAGGATAATTGCATATCAGATTTTCGGAGCTGCTTTGGGGAGATCCAGGGGCTTCTACCAGTTGCCAAGGAGGACTTCCACCAGCAGATGTTTCGCTTGCCGTCTCAAAGTTGCTTTTCAAGTCTATTTCATCAAAAGGAGGACATTCACAGAAAGATGTTTCACTTGCCGTTTCATAGAGAGATTCTAAATCCATTTCACCAGAAATCTTCAATGGCTGAAACTTAATGTTATTTTTTACCTTTATCTTAATTGACGAGTATAGGTGGAAAACGTAGTAAACCACAAAGAAGAGAAAGCAGTATCAAACGTTCAGAAGAGAAAAAATATTAATATGAAAACTAACGTGATAGTGCACCAGATAGTTGTAAATGATCAAATGTTTTAGTAATAAATTAATCAAAATAATCTTTCAGTTCAAAAATTGATCAAAATAGCAAAAATTGCAAAGAGCTCAGCAATAAAATCGTCACAAAGTCAGATTCAATATAGCGTCTAGGAGCACCGTTTGTTGGGTAGTTGAATTGTTGCAACAGTGTGAGAAAATCTTCATTAATTCATTTTTAGTCAAAAATTGAGTTTTGAAACAATAAGAAAAATCTTTTGCTCAACAATGCTGGCAATTATTTTGATTGCATTGGATAACTATTGTCTGTCCTTATTGTTTTAAACAAATAATAATTTTTTGGAGACAGATTTAATTTCCCTCTAAGAACAAAGGGCAAAATTAATTCAGATTAGCCCCCAACAAAATGGACTAGAAAAGATCCATTTCGTATGACATATTCTTATAAACACTGAATATATGTTTGCCACTTTTTAATGTCTTCACCCCAATTTACAACTATTTCTTTAATAAGAATTGCAATAATTTTAACCAGAGTGAAATATAATGCTTAACGTTTCCTTATCGAGTGAAGAAAATCGAAAACCTCGATCATAAATGTTTTTGGAAAGGATGTTTGTATTGCTTTTGACATAAATATATTCCCAATCATTACCTATTTTACTGATCATACATGGAAACAAACCCATAATTGGTAGAATCCCAGTTCCGGAGGCCAGCGCCATGTTTTTGGCTCCATTTTTGTACAAGTGATCGCCAAATTGTCGCGAAGTGATGTTTATAATTTGTGCTTCGTTTAGTATTAAGTTTATACTCAATTTCACTTAGACTAGAAGTTCTCAACGGGTACGGCACCGCCTCCAAACTACACTCAAGCCTTCCGTAGGGCGGTAGCGGGTTCAGGTGGTAACAGGAGGGTGCGCTGAGGCAGTCAAGAGGAAAGGCCAGTAAACATGATATCTATAAAAATATGCATAATATCTGTGATAATAATAAATAAATAAGACGAATAATATTGCATATACCATAAATAATACAATATTTTTCATTTATAAATTTCGTGAATTCCACTAGGGGACGCCATTTGGCAATCCCTTGACTAGAATACAGAAATTTTAATTGCATTTTTTTTCATCGTATTTGGCTGAACATGTTCTCAGCTTAGTAGCTAGTTTGTTTGGAGTACTATAGTCTACTATTTTGCCACACAAAGGGCCAATCGGACTAGAAATGACTGCTTAAAGTCAATTCCAAACGGTTAAGTACTTACATGCCACATTGGGACTCGAACCTACGAACTCCAGTACCGAACATCAGTCCCCTAACCTTTCAGCTATCATTCGACTCAGAGGCTAGTTGTCTATCTAAGAAAAGGGACATAACTGAATTCTGAAATATTCGAACGGTGTTAATCGAATTGGACCCCGACTCTTAAAAATTGTCAAAACTCCACCAGCCTTAGATATATCAAAAATTTCTTCTTAATTTACTTTTCATTTTTAAGTTTTTTTACACAATAATTTTTGACTGAATTTGATGAGCATGTTAATCATTTTCTAATTTGGGATCATTAATAAATAGGCAGATAAAATAAATAAAGGACAATAACATACAACACTATTTCAATATTTAGGTATAATAAATTTATGGAAAAGGGAACTTCAAATATATTTTTTCTTGTAAAGGAAGCTGTGGTCTAGAAAAGGCTAAGAACCTTACTTTGACTTTATTTGGCTGGATTTGTCTTCGAGTTTCACAGACTTAACACAGACAAAACAAATTGCCTTATATCATATTAGGTATACCTTAATATTAACATTTAATAACATTAAATACATCATCAAAAATTTAATGTAGAGATTACGTTGACATTGAAACTTTCTGAAGATTTTCATTGTTTCAAAAGAATTAGTTATCAAGAAATTTAATAACACAGCCTATTTTTTTCCTCTAGACTCCACTTTAAGAGTTCACTCGGTAAATGCTTTAAATCAGTAGAACTTCAGACGTCTAAAATGAGAGAAAATTGGGTTTATGTGAATCCAATAACTTGAAAATAATTTGAAATCACCTAATATGTTTGACACGGCAGGAGAAAGGAAGATTAGAGGGTAGGAGTAATAAAGAATCGAGAGTTTTTTGTCCGTCAGAATCAAATTAGAATGAGAAGGATGGATAAAAGATATTGACAATTTGATTTCTCCGAACTGAGAGCTTTGGAGTTAAATTAAATACTCTTAAAGGCTCAGATATTTTTGATAGAGTAAACTGGTATGTTGGAAGAATTTATAGAAAATTTTTAGCAATAAATTTTTAAATGTGTCTCCTCCCAACAGTAACGATAATTTTTCAGAAATGTAATGCAAAACGAATGTTTTGAAAGTGGTAGTTTTTTTGTATATAACTGTGTTTGTAACTGTGTATTTCTGTTTTTATTGTAACTGTAACTGTGTGTTAGTATGTTAATATAGATACAAGATGTAACATGGCGTAGTCGAGGTCGAACTTTTAAAATAATAATAAGCTTTAAAATAATGGATACAGATCTCAAGACACCTAAGAGTTTGAATTTGACAGGAAATGTAGCCGAACAACAGAGAAACTTTAAACAGAATTTCGAAATAGTTCTAAAAGCAGGATGTCATGTTATGAAACCAGATGATGTGAAAGGGATGATATTTTAAATTATTTAAATATCGTCTGCATTATTTTCATACTTTTTATGACTGAACTTAGATATTACGTAAGTATTTTCTCTTATACTTGACTTAAATAATAGTTTAGGTACATATGTGATAATTTTAAATTAAATCATCGATTATTTTTTGCTTGGACATCATTCATATATTCCTTTAAATAATCACTGTCAATTTCAAAACCTCTGGTGTCCATAATACCACGTAATATGACAAGATAAATTAAAGATGGTAAATAACATGCGGTCAGTAAATATAAAAAAATTATTGAGCATGTACCAGATAATTCTCAGCCAAAAAACAAACCATCTTTTAACCTACCTCATAGAGTGCTTTATATTTCTGGAAAATTAAAAATTTTACTGATACCGTTATATGACGGGCTATATGCAAGTACTACAAATATTACTACACATACTTTAACAGAAACAGAAATTGTTTTGTTGTTTGATGTCATAATTGTAGTGATTTTAACCCTTTAAAGGTCAATATTATAATTTTTTTGAGATTTAATGAAATTATTTTATAAATGGTATCTATGAACTTTATAAATGTAAACGCATATTATTTTTTTACATTTTTTGAGGGGCGGTAGTGGAATTTGAGGGGTGGTTAAAGTGCAAAATCCAGTTCCTTCTACGGAGTGAAAAGGCTTTTTTAAAGGTTTAATTATGCTGCGGGAACAATGATTATTATCTAAAAGGGTATGATAAAAAAAACTAACCAATTTACAGGCCATATGGAGCGCTGCTTTTAGGTACCGGAATTCATGGGTTAAAATCCCACAGCTGGTATGGATGTTCGTAGCCATTCGGAATCGGCCTTAAGCTGTAGGTCTCGGTCTTATTCACCCTCGTGTTGAAAGACAGTAGACCGCACCAAACTTAAACAATTTATAAGTGTTGTTTGGATAGACATTTATTTGGGTTTATAAGTGAAAAAATCATATTACTGACTTTTCCAAGTAAAGCAAGTTTAACCGCGTATATTTCAAATGAAGAATAGAGCTCTTTTATACTCTCTGTTGTGAGTTGGATAAACCTAGAAAACCTAAAAGTCCATCTTATGTCTTTCAAAAGCAGAGAAAGAATTTAACAGGTGGTTTCGCTCCGAAACCACTGTCCGTTAAAGGGTCAAAAACCTGCATAAAATCTATTTCTTTCTTACCACATTAAATCTTTCAATTTGTTTTATAGTGTATGTAATTCTATAATTCGTTATATAGCATTGATAATTATTTAAAGAATTTGATAAGTTAAGTAAATCGGGTAAAATCTAATTTAGGTAATGCTTAAAAATTAATTTAGCTAGTTCTGGCAATAAACCAACGTAAAAGGCTTTATATATAAAAAAGATTAATTTATCATGCAAAATGACATTGGTTGCTGAATGTAATATATTGTGAAACCACCGTCCTCATAAAATTGTGGTTATATAACTTTCGTTTAACATAAAAATTAATAAAAGCGAAAGTAGATTTTAACACATTGTATGCGAGACACGTACTAGTATGTTTTCTGACGACTGATACTTGAGAGCGGGATACGTAATAGTACGTTTTCTGACGATTGATACTTGAGAGCGGGTCACGTACTAGTACGGGTTAGTGTAACAACATGGTTTGTTTGTGGGTACAAAAATAACGGTATATACAGGAAAACGAAGCCGAATGTTCTTGTCTACTACATAGATTCTGGAAACATTTTGGCAAATAAAAACTAGTTTTTACATTATTAGTTTTATGATTGCTCTTTTTACTTTTTTATAACGTAAAAAATTTTATATATAACATAATCTGAAAAAATTAAAACTATATACTACTATTTCTATTTGATTTTTTATATTTACGATACTATTATAAATTTACCCACTAAAAATATATTTTTGTTTACAAAAATCTTATGGTTGTTATTCATATATTTCTATTTATATATTTGTTTATATATTTCAATATAAAATACGAAAAGTTGGTTAAACCATTAAATAATTTTCGATCTATTGAGATTTAACTGAATAACTAAATTTAAACCGCTCGCGGTACATTTCCGCTGCGAAATATACCCGTACACAATGTGTTAAGAAAGAAAATAAATTGAATATTTATGGATTTGTCTCTTTCAAAATCAGCTGTTTTTTATTCTCACAATTACGAGTGAATATTTAATTAAAGCTGCAATATTTATTTTATGCATTCACGAAAATATATTTTTCATTAGTCTTCATTTGAATAAAACAGCATTTTTTACCTCGATTAAATATTCGATTCAAAGGAAATTGTTCTATAGTGTTTATAATTCTATAATTAATTATATAGCATTGGTAATTATTTAAAGAATTTGACAGGTTATGTAAATCTGATAAAAACTAATTTTATAAAAGATAAAAAGGTATAAAAATTCAAATGTATAAAAGATATATTTATAGCGAAATTTTAAAAAATTCAGTAGATTTTTATACATACAGTATAAAGTGAAAGTTTAATTCATATATTCGTCGCTGTTCGATGTTGAGTTAAATAAATAGTTTAAAACTAATTTAGCTAATACTTAAAAATCTTCAAATGTATAAAAGATATATTTATAACGAAATTTAATAAAATTCAGTACATATTTATACATATAGTATAAAGTGAAAGTTTAATTAATTCAAATATTCGTTGCTGTTCAATGTCGGGTTAAATAAATAGTGTAAAAACTAATTTAGCTGACGCTGAAAATAAACCAGCATAAAAAACTTTATGGGTAAAAGGATTTACTTATCAAATTTGCACACTTTTTTCTTCAGTGCGTTTTGGGTGGATCTTTAATTGGTTTATACAGCATCATTGAGCAGTGTAGGGTTACGTATATCCTGAAAAAATTAATTTAGCTGGTTCTGACAATAAACCAACATAAAAGGCTTAATAGGTACAAAAGATTAATTTATCACGGAATTTAATAAAATTCAGCAGACTTTTTTCTCCTCAAAGTGCCTCTGTAATAGGCCTATTTGTAAGTGTCCTTATTCACTAGCTGTCAAGTCGATAGAATACGCCTGAATAGGGAGTCTAAAATGAGAGAATACGGGGGTATTAAGCGAATCCAATAACTTGAAAATGGCTTTCAATTCGCGTAATCCATTTGACGCATGTTAAGAAAAGGAAAGGCGTAAGGACAGTGTAATAGAGAATTGAATTTCTTTATCTTTTATCAGAGTTGAGCAACTGTTAGAAGTTTAGAATCGACAAATTGACCTACAGCACCATGTAAATTCGATCCAGATATTTACAATCATTTCTAATTGAACAGAGAACACATACGTGTAGACATAAATAATTATATAATATATATATATATATATATATTATAAATATATATAAACATATTTAAATAAATATTATATACATAATATACATATATATATACATATATAAATATATACATATATACATATATATACATATATATATACATATATACAAATATATACATATATATACATATATAACATATAAAATACATAATATACATATATATACATATATATATATATATATATACATATATATATACATATATATACACACATATATATATACATATATATATATATATATACACATATATATACATATATATATATACACATATATATATACACATATATATACATATATATGTACACATATATATATATATATACATATATATACACACACACACACACACATATATATATATATATATATATATATATATATATATATATATAAATATATATATATATATATTACACTATTGAGAAAAGACTAAAAAGTGGATCGAAGTTGCTATAAAGATGATTTATATGTTTTTATTTGTTGTGAAGGTTGAAGATGTAACTTCGAAGATTTGAAGACACATAACAAAGAATAAATATATCAGCAGTCGAGTATAAAGACAGAAAATTTTATTTTTTGGAAAACAAAAGAAGACACTTTTAATTTATAACAGACGCTCTTGTATTAACCTACAGATGTTTAATTTTGTTTGTAACGTATATGGTACATTGTATATCGGGTTTGACTTGTTTTGCTAGATGATGAGTAAGCACACTAAATACTTGTAATGTAACCTAGGAATATTCAACTTATAAGTTATCTGATAGACAAAGAACTATAGTGGCACCTTTCGGTCATAAAAGAACTACGCTAGCATTTTTTGTTGCCATCACTCAAAATCTAGCTTATCTTTCATTGGATTGGTGAAAAACGCAAAGCCAATAACTATAACTGATGAGCCTCTGTAGCTCAGTGTGATAAAGGCCTCAATATTATAACCGAAGGGTCGTGAGTTTGAGGCTAGAGCCAGACAAAGTTCCACCGTGTTCAGGGCAAGTTAATGGGCAGCTAGGGTGCTTAAAATAGGTACGTTATCACAATGTCCTCCAAAACCCAAGCGAAACCTCTGGAGGTTCTGTATGGTTCCTGCCTCTAAATTACTAGGACCCACCCACTTTGTTTTATGTTTTGTTTGAGCTTTCGACTCTTCTTTTGGTGTAATATTAGTACTATATGGTGCTCCTATTATAAAACGGTCAACAATTATCTTCCGCTTGGTTGTGACGAATTCTATGAAAGCAAGTGGCGTTTGAAGTAGTAACAATAGCTGAGTTGATCAGAACCAATTTTTTTCTTATTTCTTTTTCGAAGATTTAAATGAAATAAAAAACTTTCTTTTGAAAATCTGTTGACTCATTTATTTATATAATTATTATAATTTATTGTAAGATTGTGTAACAAATCAAACAATAATCTATTCTAAATGTTACTTTTCACATTTTTTCCTAGACGGAACTGCATTGGATTCTACGCGAATATAGTTGTTAACAATAGCCATTTTTTTGCCTCGAGTATTTTTAAATAAATATTTATTTTCCTTTTACAATAAATATTTGCAATTAGTTGCTGAAGGTAATATTTTGTACAACCACCGTCTTCATAAAATTGCCCTTATAAAATTTTTGTTTAACAGGAAAATTAATAAAAGCGAAAGTAGATTTTCGTTGCTTTAGATAATTATTAAAATTTATTGTAAGATTGTTCAATAAATCAATCAATAATCTATTCTAAGCTTTACTCTTCGCATTTTTCCCTAGATATAACTGCATTAGTTTCTGAGCGAATATAGTTGTTAACAATAACTACGTTTTCTTTGCCTCAAGTATTTTTAAATAAATATTTATTTTTCTTTCACAATAAATATTTGCAATTGATTGCTGAAGGTAATATTTTGTGCAACCACCGTCCTCATAATGTTAACTTTATAAAATTGTTATTTAACATGAAAACTAATAAAAGAGAAAGTAGATTATCGTTGCTTTCGATAATTATTAAAATTTATTGTAAGATTGTGTAATAAATCAAACAATAACCTATTCTAAACATTACTTTTCACATTTTTCCTTAGACGTAAATGCATTACTTTCTGCTCGAATATAGTTGTTAACAGAAGCTATGTTTTCTTTGCCTCGAGTATTTTTAAATAAATATTTATTTTCTATTTACAATAAATATTTGCTATTAATTGCTAAAAGTAATAATTTGTGCGACCACCGTCCTCATAAAAACACCCTTATAAAACTTTTGTTTAACATGAAAATTAATAAATGTGAAAGTAGATATTAAGAAAGAAAATTAAGTGAATATTTATGAATTTGGCTTTTTCACTATCAGCTGTTTTTTATTCTCACAATTACAAATGAATATTTAATTAAAACTACAATATTTATTTTATGCATTCACGAAAAAATATTTTTCATCAGCCTTCAATTTAATAAAGCAGCTTTTTTTACCTCGAATAAATATTCAATTCAAAGGAAGTTCGATGAGTAGGTATCAGTATTCTAATATACAAATTTTCACATGAATAAATATTTATTGTTACTTTGGAATCTAATAAATGGTTACTGTTATTTTCAGATAATACACTTTTTTGGATATAAAATACTTCTTCAATTCTTTGGAGCGGGAACATAAAAACGCATGATTTAATTTTCGAAAATCCTTTTCCAATTCATTTGCATATTTCGTAGCTTTAATTAATATGTCAAGATTGCCTTCAATTAAGCATTTAAACTCGATTCAATATGAGCGGAAGAATCTGCAATTCGTTCTCAGAATTTCTTTTGTTAATAGTTTGAGAAAGTTTATGGAGTGAATGATTTTCTGTTAGCATTTAGAACTCAAGGTGAAGTATATATAAAAATATAGTCAGTTTTCTTTAAAGATAAAATTAATTTAATAACCTTAATTCATGAAATTTTCTTAAAATAGTATAACTTTTTCTGGGAATTTTGACTCTTTAATTGTGGCATCGTTAATACAATGTGCTTATGATATAAATCATTTTAACACATTGTATGCGGGACACGTACTAGTACGTTTTATGAAGATTGATACTTGAGCTCATGTCACACACTTTTACATTTTTCTGACGATTGATACTTGAGCGCAGGGCATGTACTAGTAAGTATTCTGACGATTGATACTTGAGCGCAGTCACATACTAATACGTTTTCTGACGATTGATACTTGAACGCGGGTCACTTGCTAGTACGGGTTAGTGTAACACCATGGTGTGTTTGTGGGTACAAAATAACGGTATATACAGGAAAACGAAGCCGAATGTTCTTGTCTGCTACATACATTCTGGAAAAATTTAGACAAATAAAAACTAGATTTTACATCAGTCGATGCGCTACCACAGAACTGGAAAAAATTAAAACTATATTCTACTATTTGTATTTGATTTTTCATATTTAGGATACTATTATAAATTTATCCACTAAAAAATATATTTTTGTTTTCAAAAATCTTATGGTTATTATTTATATATTTTTATTTATATATTTCTATTATATATTATATTTTTTTATATATTTCAATACAAAATACGAAAAGTTGGTTAAAAATTTAATAATTTTCGACCTATTGAGATTTAACTGAATAACTAAATTTACTCTCAAAAGGCCCGCTCCAGGTACAATTCCGTTTCGAAATTTACCCGCACACAATGTATTACGACAATTTTTAATGTGCATATTAGTAGTTCACAAAACGTTAACAGTCAGAAATTCTTTACAATGGTCTTACAGGATATATTTTCTTAAAACCTTTACTTAAAAATTAAGCTTTATAAATTTCAAAAAGAATTAATATTGCATTTTTTTAAGATGTGAATAATTAAATTACAATCAAATTCTTCATTGGATCACTATTTATCTTTCTAATTCAGAATCTTGTTTAATTACGTTTACATTTTGTAAATCGAGATTTTGGAATACGCATACATATATGTATGTAACACAGTTTTGTTTTCTTATTCAAATACTGCATGATACAGACGATTTCGTGGAAACACGACAAGAAGCCGAAATGTTAAAACTATTGATGTGTGCAACACACGGCCAAAATCAATCCGCCAGTCACATCGAATTACGCCAAAAAATCAGCCATTTCAAATGTCTTCACTACTCAACCCCACTCCAGACACCAAGTTGTTACCAATTTATGAAGCGTAGCGTTCGTGGATTGAGTAGACTTTGAATTAAGACAGCAAAAATAACAGCACTTTATTCGTAATGCGGAGAAAACATGAATACAGCAGCCAACACCGCTAGAACTGGCTAGCACAGGCGATAGTTCACTCAAACTCTTAGCGCCAAACAACGTAGGTCTTTACCTCTACAAATTTCTCAGCTAACTGAACCTCGATCAGGATCGGCCCCCGGTATTTATATCCTCGGGAGAAACTGGAATATTCTAGAAAGCAACAGCACAAACGGTCGTCAAGAAAGTGACCAAGTCGCCAAATTTGGTGACAAATCGCCAAACTTGGCGCCAAAAATCAGTCGCCAAAAACATCGCCTACGAACCAATATCTAGCCAAATACACGACTTACCCACCATAATACACAGCATACGGCAAAAATACATGCCAACTTGCGAAATTCGTAACAATATATATATATATATATATATATATATTGTGTGTGTCAGTAAAATGTAAGTAAAAAATCCATTTTTTGTAAAACACCATGACAAGGAGAAAGACAACCAAAGCCACAGAGTTCACTCTGATCGAACAGAGGTGCACCCAAGAGAGATGACAGAAAGAATTTTCCCACAGTAAAAAACAACTTAATAACGAATTTAATGCAATATCAGCAAAACGAAAAACCATTTGCCGGCAACAGTCGGGAAACTGCTGAATAGACAGACAGTTTACAGTTTTATGACTGAAAGGAATGTTATGTGCAAAATACTCCTTTGATTAAACCAGTTAGAGGCTGCGAAAAAGATTTAAATGAATTAGAATGGGAGAGAGGAGGTTTGTAAAGAAATATTAGAGTTAAAAAATTTTGATATATATAATATATATATATATATATATATATATATATATATATAATATATATAATATATATATATATGACATGTCGTGATCCAGAGTTAAGGGGAATGGACAACAGTCTTCTTGATAATAATAAGTTTTATTAACTCATCGTTCTTAAGGAAAGCAACTTGAGCCATTTTCAATGTTCGTGGCGGAGCTATGCGTGATGATGTTGACCGCTCCATGTCCACGCGCTAATTCAAACTTATCTGTTTGCAAGCTCATCAAATTCTTTCAAAATGCTTCCCCCTCACCGGATGATAATAAAAGCTTACGCGAGCGTGGGTCTTTTTCACTTATTTTATTATTATAAAAGAGTTCCCTCTTTAAAATCGTTTTTAACTCACTTAATTTCCAACTACCCCTTTTTTAGACCTGACATATATAGGTTTTTTAACACTAATTTTTATAAAATACACCTCAAATATTTTATGTTTTTATTAATAATAACAATAATTTATTCGGTAGGTTTTTCGTCAGACTGTACTTATATATTATAGATATGAAGTATATTTTACTCTATCAATAACATGTGATCACTCAACAGTACTTTATTCCCCGTCCAATAACTCAGCTCGGAGAAATCAAGCTGTCGATCTCTTTTCCTTCCACCCTTCTCATTGTTCCCAAACTCTGACAAAGAAAAAAGAACCTTTCGATTTTCTATTACACACTTCTTCCGCCTTTCCCTTTTTACTCCACATCAAATGGATTACGAGTCATATCAATTTCAAGTTATAGAACTCGCATATTAAACCCACTTTCTCTTATATTGGACTCCCTATTCCGTAGTTTAGAGACGAGAATTCAAATAAAGAGAGTGTTTAAACTGGAAACCTATTGTTGCGCTGACCACTGCACCACAGTTACGTTGGCAACGTTGGATTTCAAGCCGTATTGTAATAATCTCAATAAGCGCGCAATTCTGGATTTTTTTAAAAAAAAAAAGACATTTTCTATCGGATGAAATTACGAATCTAAACCATTCTTGAATCAACTTCATTACATACACAACATTTTATCAAAATTAGTCCATTCGTTTAGGAGGAGTTCTGTTACAAACACACGAAAGAATTTTATATATAAAGATATATATACCGGGTTTCCAAAATTAAACTGACAGTACTCACAGTGTTCTGTAGCGGGATCTATTTTCGAGAATGACACACATTTTGTTAGAAGATTAAACAAGACGGGGGACGGAATCCTCGAAAAAACAAATTAGTTCCAAAAGTCACCGCTAGGGGAATATTTCGCACTTTGTAATAGAAAATAAAGTGTTAACAAATGCAAATCAATACGAAAATTAATTTCTTAATTGTGCCAATGGATGTAACGTGAAATTTGAATAAAGAACTTCTTCTTCTGCTCAGCGTACGTGATATTGCAGATCACGAGACTTTATCAGTGTTTATGTAGATTTTACGCTTTTTTAAAAGTGTTGCCATATTGCACTTGAACTAAATCAGAAAATGTGCATAATAAAAGGTAATTTTATTCCGTATTAATTTGCATTTGTTAACACTCTATTTTCTATAACACAGCGCCAAATTTTCCCCTAGCAGTGACTATTGGAACTAATTTGGTTTTTTCGCGGAATTCTTCGTCCCCCGTTTTGTTTAATCTTCCTACAAAATGTGGCGTCATTCTCGCAAATAGATCGTGCTACAGAACACTGTGAGCACTTTCAGTTTAATTATGGCCACCCGGTATATAGATATTTTAATACTAATTTTGTAAGATACACCTCAAATATTTACTGTTTTTAATAATAATAATAACAATAATTTGTTCGGTAGGTTTTTCGTCAGACTGTACTTATTTATTATAGATATGAAGTATATTTTACTCTATCAATAACATGTGATCACTCAACAGTATTTCATTCCCCGTCCAATAACTCAACTCGGAGAAATCAAGCTGTCGATCTCTTTTCCTTCCACCCTGCTCATTGTTCCCAAACACTGACAAAGAAAAAAAACCTTTCGATTTTCTATTACACACTACTTCCGCCTTTCCCTTTTTACTCCACATCAAATGGATTGCGAGACATATCAATTTCAAGTTATAGAACTCGAATATTAAATCACTTTCTCACATATTGGACTCCCTATTCCATAGTTGCCGAGCCTATGCCACCCGAGACACTAGGTGGCAAGCGGTAGGTATTTCAGTGGTTCGCAGCAATTACACATAACATTATTATTTTACTTTAACAGGAAAAAGCATTAAAATACATTCATAAAAGTTGGACAGTACTTGTTTATAATATTAAATGAATGTATCTTCAAAAGTAAAATGTATATTAAGTGAGAAGCCTTAAATATACCAAATTTTCAGTGAAAAAAAAGCAGTTAATAATATAATTTAAATTGTACTGGTTCATCTAAATTTGTATGCTATACCTAGATGCATCTTATATTAATTACATTTATTTTATTTTTTCGTGTTCAGTAAAGTGTGTCAGCTTTAGGACACTACATAAAATTATTTCGTTTGTTTTTCCAATGTAGCTGGCAATACAGATACATAAACCCTTATGCCAGTAAAAGGCTCCGAAGCTGTTACCCAATTAGCACCACCCCAAGAGCACGTGTAGCTTAAGAAATGCTAAGGGCGTGAGTAGTATTACTTCCCCCCCCCGGGTTCCTTGTAATTTAGATCCCTCAAGCTTGGTCTGACATCCCCATATGTATCGTTAAAGAACTTGGAAGACATTGTGACCACGAACATATTTTACATGCCCCAGTCACTTTTAACGAACACGACGGCTCGAGTTTCGAATCTGCAACCTTTCGATTACGAGATCGCTGCCTTTGCCGACTGAGCTATGGTGGCACTTATATAAAATTATAAACATCTATTATTGGTTAAATTACATTTATTTTATCTTTCCGCTTGCAATAAAACGTATCGATTTTAGGACACTTATTCAGCAGACTACAGAAAATTAAAACCTCTAACATTGATTACATTTCATTTATTTACTTACAGTAAAGGGCATCGGTTTTAGAACACATTGCCTTTATAATAAACTGAAATATTACAAAATATGTTACAAAATATGATACTATATATTAAAAGCAAAACAGAGCATTAGAGATACTAAATATGTATAACAAAAGGCACTCTGGAAATCTAGAATGCAAATATGTAAATTAACTGGCACACTATCCGAAAAGTTTGCCATCTCTGCCTTATTCTATGGCTGTTTTCTATCTGTATGACAGTAAATGAATTTAAACACTTAGAAAGGAGCTTTAACAGCCACAATATTACTAAAATTTCACGGTAGCTAAATCTTTTGTATCTGTGAAAACTCTCAGACAGTTTTAATGTCAGTCTATAGGTTAAAATTTAGGAGATATTCTTAAAAGTAATACAGAACATTAACACATTCTTTGTGGGTACATTTCGCAGCGGAATTGTACCGGGAGCGGCTGTTTTGAGCGAAAATTTAGTTATTTAGTTAAATCTCAATAGATCGAAAAGTATTTAATTTTTGAAACAACTTTTCGTATTTTATATTGAAATATGTAAACAAATATATAAATAGAAAAATAAACAAATATATATATATATAAATACAAATATACATAATCTATATAAATATACATATATATCATATCATTTTCGCAAGGATAAATAAAAAGTTAATTTTAAATCTAAATTGATTTTTTTAATCAACCTTCCCGTTCTGTGGTTCCGCATCGACTGATGTAAAAACTAGGTTTTATTTGTCTAAATTTTTCCAGAATCTACGTATTAGACAAGAACATTCGGCTTCGTTTTCCTGTATATACCGTTATTTTTGTACCCACAAACAAACCATGTTGTTACACTAACTCGTACTAGTACGTGACCCGCGCTCAAGTATCAATCGTCAAAAAACGTACTAGTACGTGTCCCGCATACAATGTGTTAAAATCTTGAGATTCTATCCCTAAACCTACAACATTTGGCGAAATAAATTTGTTTCTCCTCTAATTGGGATAACTTTTGGCGACTTCGAGAACACCAAAATTAATTTCTACTTAGCTCAGCTATTAAAGTTATGCAACTTAGTTTATTATCTAGAGTTCCCCATGTGATTAATCCTACCCGTATGATTGGCTGGCTCATTTGCATCCTCACAACACTGTATAAAACAATGTAAAAGGTTTATCAAAAAAACATCAAAGATGGAATAATTAAATAAAGTCAAAAGTTTTATTTCCAAATTTTCATGTTATCTTTCTTAGTCTATCGGCTGCACTTTAATCACCATGGTTACCATTCTAATTTGTGAGAAAAAACCGTCATAATACACAGACGAACACATATGTATAATATTAAAATTATAACCCCTAAAATAGTTATCCAAATTCTCTTTTTTTCCCTTTCTCATTTTTTACTATCTAATATCCTAGCTATAAAATGTGAGATAAAGTATTGTTATCCGACTTAAATTTTTTTTTACCTACTTCATAAACTAACGACAGAATAAATGCTCATTTTCTGCTCACTGGCCACATTTTCCGCCAGATGTCCAGCTATCCCGGAAGTATGGTATTGCTTCTACAATAATTCAGTTGCTGATTGTGTAATTTTGAGCTTTCTCAAATGGTCGCGGTTCATTCTAGTCTCACAAAATCTCTGATTTAGATTAATTCTCATGAGAACAAAATCATGTGACTCGCTCGCTGTCTGGCTGACATCGGCCGCAAATGTGTATACTCTTAAAATATTATATAGAGAATTGTTGCACCGTAAAGACGATCGGTAGACCGATGTGTTTTAGATATTAGATAAAAAGGGAAGTTCCACAACTCTTTGGATGTTTTCCTGCCATTTTATTAAGATGCCTTTTACCCAGCATGCCCGGGTAAATTAAATAAAAGGAGCAAAACGCGTGTAGGATTTTGAATTATATCTAAATTGTTATCCCTACTTTTGTCATGTTTTAAAAAATTTATGTGTGTGTGTGTGCGTGTGTAGTAGTGAGAGAAAGGAGACAGAGATAGACAGAGAGGGAGGGAGTGTGTGGGTGATTCATTCATAGATTGATTGATCCATTCATTCATCCATTCATCCACTCCATTCCACACCACTCCACTTCACTCCACTCCGCTTCACTCCACTTCACTCCACTCCGCTTCACTCCACTTCACTCCACTCCGCTTCACTCCACTTCACTCCACTCCGCTTCACTCCACTTCACTTCACTCCACTCCACTCCACTCCACTCCACTCCACTCCACTCCACTTCACTTCACTTCAATGCACTCCACTGCTATCCACTCCACTCCACTCCACTCCACTCCACTCCACTCCACTCCACTCCACTCCACTCCACTTCACTTCACTTCACTTCACTCCACTTCACTCCACTTCCTTCCACTTCATTCATTCATTCATTCATTCATTCATTCATTCCATTCCATGAGCGCTGGCCGATTGGTTAGGGAGCTGATCGTCGGTACCGGAGTTCGTGGGTTCGAATCCCACTATGGCATGGATGTTTGTAGCCGTTCGGAATCGGCTTTAAGCAGTAGGTCCTGGTCTCATTAGCCCTCGAGTGCAAAACAGTAGACCGTAGTTCTCCAAACCAAACCATTCCATTCCATTCACACTTTTCGGTCTTTTAACTAGATTTTCATCTTAATTCGGAAAATGTATTTAAATCAAGGACGGATAACGCGTGAGGCTAGCCTTGCCAGGGAAATCACACCACATGGCATCGTACAAAATCAAATTCTTTAAATTTGAGGCTTAGAGAGTGTTTTCGGTATTTCTTTTACTTGCTTCCAGACATAAAAGCATTTTGGATGTTTATTTTCCATTAATTTTGTATTTCATCTCATGAACAATTGTCCCTAATTGTCGTTTTTTTAATTTGTGTTAACACCTACTTAAAATGAGCCGAAAGCTGGCCGATAAGTTAGGGCGCTGATCGTCGGTACCGGAGTTCGTGGGTTCGAATCCCACTATGGCATGGATGTTCACAGCGGTTCAGAATCGGCTTTAAACAGTAGGTCCCGGTCTCATTAGCCCTCACGTGCAAAACAGTAGACCGTAGCGCTCCAAAACCAAACCAAACCAAACCTACTTAAAATGCATTATTCAACTGGGGAAAAGTACAAGCTTAGTCTCTAAAATCAAACTCACCAAAATAGGAAGTCCGCTAAATTTACCATTTTTAGCATTGGGTAAAAATATACCGGATCATAGAATATTACATCTGTTCCAAATTACATTAGGTCTTAATGAAAAGCAAAAAGTGTATCTTTAAAACAAAAATTCAAGCTATTTAGCTCAACTTTAACTGCAAGGTTGGAATCTAATTAGAACTGGCTATTACTGTATGAAAGAAACTCTAGCCAATGAGAGATAAAATGAAAAGAAATGTAATTTTTTTATCTGCATATCTTATTCAAAAAAATATATAATTTAATGATCCCTCCATATTTTTTTGCACATCATTTAAAATCAACTCTCACGACAGAAACTTTATTTTAGTTTTCATTAAAGCACTTAGAAAGCATTAATGCCGTGTTTTAAAACCCTCACATTTACTAATTTTTTAGTTGTATGTCTCCTTCCTCTTTCAATAAAATTTCGTCCAGATCTTTTTTCACTGAACTTTCACTTAAATCCGATTCAGGGTTAATTAATTCCAGCCAAAACCTCAAATGAAAGAGAAACGAGATTTTCTTTTTGCAGACGATAAAAGGACAAAAAAAACTCCGTCTCAAAATCAAATATCGTCAACATTAAAGGCCTTGAAAATTGCACTCTTCAGATTAAAATGAGAGTCTCAAAGTTACAAAAATGCTTCTACATATTTTTTAAAACTTCGACCATTACTTTAAAACACTTTTTTTTTTCTAGTTTCATAGCCTCATCTTAATTCAGTTCTCAATTCCGTGATTAACAAAGAAAGAATTACTTGCTTAATTAAAATCTCGTTCACTCGTTCTGTTAAATATTTCCCTATCTTTCTCTTAATTTAACTGGTAATCTAGTTGCTTTCGATAAATAAAAACAGGTGTAATTTTTTTCTACTATAAATTTTGGCAATTGAATTGATAAATAAATATTTTGCAGAAGATTTATATATATTTGACGGAGAATAATTTTTATCCAGATAAATTTTAAATTCAATATATAATCATTTAAGCCTATCTAATTACATAAAGGTCTAAAAGCAATTTTATGTGGTTACTTACCTCATATTTTTGCTTCATTTGGACTCCAATCGGCAAACCAATTATTTTTATAAGAGATTATAGGTTGGGCTTTTGAAATTTTAATTTATAATATTTGAATAATATTATAAATAACCTAATATCAGAAAATTTTATCATCGGAATAATTCCATAAGCAAAAT
>CM063506.1:145900806-145908306 GCA_032207245.1 Pardosa pseudoannulata
GTCTATTTAATAGAGCAGAACAGTACAAACGCTTTTCACCACGAAGTAATTTCGGATGAAGAATTTCCCTCTGTAACTGCAGAGGAATCTCAATGTAATTCCTGCTTTGAAAGAACACTGCTTGATATATATTCCCGAAGGTTTAAGTGTGGTAAAAGTTCTCGGAATTAAGGTAATCAGTAGTTTAGAAGGGAGCTTTGCGGTGTTAGCAAGGTTAATGCATTAAAATTAGAAGGACAGAGACTTAATTCCGTTACGCTCTTACCAAAAGGGGTCCTAATTAACCTTTCTGGCGGAAAATTTTAGCTTCCTTATTTCCCAAACGACCAAATGAAGTTAGTCAGGTAGAAGAAATATTCTGGAGATTAGGATCGTGATAAAAGTCACATAAACATGCATGAAAAAAAGCTCAAATTAAGCGCTGAGACAGTGGAATTACAAAGCAAGGTACACTGTTTGCTTCCGTGTTCCTGAATTCTTTTATTTAGAGTTTTATATATATATTTTTTAACTCTCCAACCCGTGATAATGAGGTGCGAGATTAGATGTCTCTAAATTAATGAAGGTGTTGAGATTAAATGAAGTGTAGAACTTTCGAGAGGAACGCGCTCTTCCTCTTGAGACTGGAAAATATATTTTTTTATTGTGATTTCTTTGGGAAAAGGGACAGGTAAACAACAAATAAATTGCTTAGACGCGGGAGGTGAGTTTATTGTTTTATAGAATTGCTCTTATTGTTATTTTTACATCGCATGATCAAGAATAGAATGCTAGTGAATCTAACACACAGGCATGCTTCCAAAATTAAATAAAAGAGCTTTCTTATCAGCTCACTGTAATTTATTTCTAGTTTAAGGGTTCTGATAACTATAACTATAGCTAAAAAAATTTATATCCAATTTTCTGTAATACAACAAATCGTATATTGAGAGAAATATTTTTATTAACGTTTTACGTTACATAATGAAGAACAACATTATAGTTAATCTAATGACCGGGAATATTTCCAAAATTAAATAAAAGAACATATTTATCAACTCTATAATTTATTTCTTCCTTTAATAAGTTGAGTGCGACGTCAGTCCCTGGGGATTGACAGTGAATCTGCAGTTCGAGGAGCGTCTATCTCTGTGGATTAACAATACACTTTTGAACTGAAATTATATTGTCAATTAGCAGAGACAGACGCCCCCCCCCCTCCAAATGAAAAATCGTTGTCAGTATTGAGGGACTGACGCTGCCCAGATGAAAAGTCCACTGTCAGTCCCCATAGACAACGTCTTAAGAAACTTGATACGTTTAACTTCTATAAAATTTTATAATCTACCTTCTAGAATAAACTTTCAGTAAGTATAGTAGTCAGAGATGCTTCCAAAATGAAATAAAAGAGCAAACGTATCAACTGTCTATAATTTATTTCTCACTTAATAAGGTAAGTCAGTGTCAGTCCCTAGGGACTGACAGTGAACCTGGCATTACAGTGGCGTCTATCTCTGCGGATTAACAGTGGCACTTTTGAACTGAAAGTATATTGTCAGTCTGCAGAGACAGACGCCCCCCAAATGAAAAGTCGTTGTTAGTATTGAGGGACTGACGCTACCCAGATGAAAAGTCCATTGTCAGTCCCCATAAACTAACGTCGAGCTCAACGTATTAAGGAACTACTTTTAACTGGAAAAATTTTATAATCTACCTTTTAGAGTAAAATTGCAGTAAGTATAGTAGTCCGATATGCTTCCAAAAAGAGCAAACGTATCAGCTCTCTATAATTTATTTCTCACTTAATACGTTGAGTGCAGTGTCAGTCCCTGGGGACTGACAGTGAATCTGCCGTTCGAGTGGAGTCTATCTCTGTGGATTAACAGTGAACTTTTGAACTGAAAGTATATTGTCAGTCTGCAAAGACAGACGCCCTCCAAATGAAAAGCCGTTGTCAGTTCTGGGGGACTGATGCTACCGGGATGAAAAGTCCATTGTCAGTCCCCATAGACTAATGTCGAGCTCAACGTCTTACGAAACTTGATACTTTTAACTGTTATAAAAATTTATAATCTACCTTTAAGATGAAAATTGCAGTAAGTATAATAGTCAGAGATACTTCCAAAATTAAATAAAAGAGCAAACGTATCAACTCTCTATAATTTATTTTTCGTTTGTCTCGTTGAGCGCAACGTCAGTCCCTGGGACTTGACAGTACACTTTTTGTTAGAACGGCATATGTCCCTGAGGACTGCCAGTGGAAAAATAGTTAGAATCTGTTGTTGTGTTAGAGAAATATTTGCATAAAATTTTCTTGGATTTATATCACGATTACAGTTATGTCTGTGTCAATAAAATTCAGTTCTAGTTATAAGTAAATTTAATTAATTTTGCCTTTATTTTTAATCAATTTAGTTAATTATTAAAATATAATCTATAAATAATTAATATAATCTATAATGATATAAAGTAAATAAGATTTAAAATTAAATACGTTTTAATAAATTTACTTCCTTAAAAATCTTTATTGAATTTTTCGATCACATCACTGATGAAAATACTTAGCAATTAATCCCCTATATAGCAATAATCTAAGTTATCTGTCCGTGTGTCCTCAAATTTATGAAGCGGTTGTACCTGGAATGGATAGACGCATCCATATTGGATTCTTGATGAGTTAGGGTTAGCAAAATTCAAAGCGAGTAAAGTTTATCTTCTCAAAAACTATCTATCCGATTCTAAAGTAAATTAGTATAAATATGCTTCATATCACAGTGAAAAATATTGTTTTACGTTCGAAATCCACCCCTTCCCCCCTTTTCGAGCATTTAATGCCATTATAAGAGCAGGTGATAAAGTTCATCAATTTATCCCATTATAAGTAGATGAAAATAGCATTTTTTCTAGCAGTATGACGTCGCTCCTTTAACCATCTCATTTAATTATTTCTTAATTTAAATTATTTAAATGTCTGCGTTATTTTCATACGTTTTATCACTGAACTTGGATATTACGTAAATAATTTTTTTTTATATTTTGCTTAAATAATAGATTATATACATATGTGAAAATTTTAAATTTAATCATAGATTATTTCTTGTTGCAATGAAAATTTCATCACCGGTATTAACAACAAATTCTTTTCAGAAAAGTCTAGGAGTGTATTTCCGAGACTAAGAAATATTTAGTGTTCAAGTTACATAGCATTGAAAATTAAGAAGTTTGTTCGTTTGTGTGTTTGTTTTTTATACATAACCACATTGTTTTGCAATCGATTCGCTAAATTTTCGACATCACTCATATATACCGCCAAAAAATCACTGTCAATATTAAAACCTCTGATGTCCATCCTATCACGTAATATGACAAGATAAATTAAAGTTGGTAACTAACATGCGGGCAGTAAAGTTAAACAAATTATTGAGCTTGTACCAGATAATTTTCAACCAAAAAACAAGCCATTTTTTTTACCTGCTTCATAGGGTACTTTACAATTCTGGAAAAGTAAAAATTTTACTGATCCCGTCATATGACGGGCTATATGCTAGTTAAATGCATAATTTGTTAGATCTAACAATTTTCGTAATAGTTTCTGTACTGCGGACAGACTCTCTAATCCCTTCAAGTTCGCTACAAAACTGTTTGTTTGTATAAACTTTAGTAGCGTAGCTTTTAATGTACATTATTTCACACAACATAAAAATATATATCAGATAAACATCATGATCAGTGACAAAAAATATTTAGGCTAAAAAAAGTCTTATTTACTTCTGAATGGAAAACCGTAAACTGTTAAAAGAAACAGTCCCAACCAGTTTATCTTTTTTCCAGACACTTTAGTCATTGTGAGCAATTCCTTACAAACCATGAAACATCTTCGAAATTGTCCAAATTCATTCAAAAAAAAGAGAAAACAGGGAAAAAATGGGAAGCATGTAAAGTAGCGGGGAATCAAATTGGAAATCATTTCAAGGAAAGAACGGAATTCTAAAAGAGAGAGATAACTCCTGTTTTTTTTTCCTCCAGGGAGGGAGGTAGTATAGGGATGTTGGTCATCTATTTCGCTATTTTAAAAATGTTACGGAGTCTTTTTTTTTCACTATTCTGAATAAAAAAATTTTTCGTGTTTTCACCTGAGAGAAATGTTGGTTGCGACATTCGTTTTTTAAGGCCTGCCGGAACAAATCTGTGGAATTTATTTTAAACTGATTAACCACACTTGCCTGTCCTATACATCAGATATGGTATATACACATCTAATGCTTTATACGATTGTACATCACATAGGATATACAATAAAGCTGGGTTAAATTAAATATAGTTCATTGTGTATCACATGTGATTACTCAAACGTATAAAGTATTAGATGCGTTTATGCTATGTGATATACAGGACAGGTGAAAAGTTAAACAATAGGTCTTTGTCGAATAAGTTCTCCTGTTTTGGAAAACAGCTAATCATGAGGTCTAAACTAATCCAGTCACGATTCTTCGATTTCAGTATTCTCGGTGATACGAGTTAAGAATTTCAGTAATCATACACCTTCAGAAGTAAACTATTTAATTTAAAAAACTCCACTTTACACTGATTGAACTATGGTCGAATGGTAAAGCTCTGCTCTTAGGTACCAGTTCGCGGGTTTGAATCCCGCTGCTGACATGGATGTCCACAGCTATTCGGAATCCGCTCTAAGCGGTATGTACCGGTCTCATTAGTTCTCGGAAGGAAATCAGTAAAAGCTTAGCACTCAAACGAAACCAAAACACCTCTTAACACTGTACAACCGTTCAATGTATATGTCGAACCTCGTTATTACGAACCTTAATGAACTACAACTTTTGTTTCTATCTGAACTTTTAAGAAAAGTTTTATATTTAATAATGTATACCTCTCTAGGTTATTGTAACAAAGAGTTACACTGCTACAATCAGGGCGAGCAAAGTAGGTTTCACTAGTTGCATTATTGCAACGATTCATCCTTATGCGATACTTTTTATCTTCTAAGGGAAATGTAACAAGAGTTACACTACTGACCTAAAGACGAAAGTTGTCAGTGACATCTTCTACCCCATTGGACAAGATAGGTTGCTAAACGAAGTAGCCATCTTCGGAAAATCAACAGGAGGAGTTAGTTTTCATTCAAATTTGTAATTTCTCGTGTTTACTCCACTTATACGTACAGCTGGCCTCGACGTTCAGTCTGTCTTCAGCTCAACAGTTATAGTGAGTAGTTGAAAGAAGTGTAAATACCTATTAAAGTTGATCTCTATTGAATTTAATTGATTGAAATCTATATATTTAAAAGGCAAAGCTTTTCTTGCTTTAATCCGTGAGATTAAACTACTGCATAAATCTTTTCCATTTCAATTTTATGAAAGCAAGTTCGTCATAGGTGCAAACTTAAGCTGTTATGAAAATAATTGGCATCAATTTGAAAAAATTGCAATTAGTTTACTTTTAATTTCATGCTCAGTGACAGAATTGTTTACATTCAATATAACGATTGCATATAATGATAAGTCTTATGTATTTACTCCTTGACGAAAAAGATACTTTCACAAATCTCAGTGTTATTTTTCTATGTGTTTTGTGGAAGTGTAAACCTTTATTAGGTGATACCAATTGTTTATTTCAAGCTGTTTCAGTTTGTATTTACATCAATGACTGGAAACATACATCGTCAACTTAAACTGCGCACGGTATAATAAAAGGATTTTATAAAATTTTTTTTGTATGGGATAAGTCCTAAAGATTTCCAATTTAAAAGGAGAAGATTATGCATACTTGCTATTAATGGGTGAAACATATCCATAATACCAATTTAAATTTAAGTAATTTGTTAATTGAATATTGATTTACAGTACGTCATATAAAATGTTCCGAAACTGTTGACTGTGATTCCGAGAATAGAATTTGTGTAATCGCCTACTAGCAAAACTTTTCATCCATTTTTGTAGTGAATATGAGTTTTCTGTCAATTTTTGACTGGTAACCACTAGTTGATAAATTAAACTAACCAACTGAAAATAGATAAACAGTTCGAAACGATTTTTCATCGGCTACAGTTTTCTCTTAACAAGCTGTAAGGAAACAAGTTTGTTCGACATGAATATCTTTTTCGTCAGTAATCATAGTATTTATTTGATAATGTATATTTTATGTTGTAATAAATTAATTCCTGGAATAGAATTTGTTCAATGGGCTACGAGCAAAACTTTATCTCCATTCTTATACTGAGAAAGAGTTCACCGTCATTTTTTGACTGGTAACAGCTAGTTGGTAAATTAAACTGACGAACTGAAAAAAGATAAACAGTTCGCAATGATTTTTCCTGAGATTTTGTTTTTCCGCAAGAAGCTGCAAGGAAACAAAATTTGTTTGGCATGAATATCTTTTTCGTCAGTAATCATAATATTTATTTTATAATGTATATTTTATATTGTAATAAATTGATTCCTGGAATAGACATTGTTCAGTGGGCTACGAGCTAAACTTTATCTCCATTCTTATAGTGAGGAAGAGTTCACTGTCATTTTTTGACAGGTAACAGCTAGTTGGTAAAGGAAACTGACGAACTGAAAAAAGATAAACAGTTCGCAATAATTTTTCATGAACTTTTTTTACCCGTATGAAGCTTCATGGAAACAAAATTTTTCTGGCATGAATATCTTCTTCGTCAGTAATCATAATATTTATTCAATAATATTTTTTTATATAACAAGAAATGTATTTCAAGAAGTTTAAAGTACTAGAAAAATTATTACGATGCAGCATTCTTGCAATAGAAAAACACATTAGACAAAAATATCTTAAGTTATCTCTTCTTTTCCGAATTTTCTTTTTCTTTTAAAGTGATTTCCATTTCGATTCTCCTCTACTTTACATGCTTTCTTTTTTCCGAATGGATTGGAACTTTTTCGGAGATACTCCATGGTTTGTACGAAATTCCGTTACACCAAGCTAAAGCGCCTAGAAATAAGACAAACGGTTTGAATTGTTTTTTCACAGTCTATAATTCTGCCGTCTCAGGCTGTAAGAGAATAAAAAACTTATATTTTTTTTCGTTAATGTTCCTAAAGTTTATTTATTGACATATATTTTGGGCTGTGGTGAATACAGTTTAATAGAAGTAATAAATGCAGAGAACATTTTACATATATTAATTTCATTACGATTTTAAATGTTAAAATAAGATGAAGTTTATTATTAACCCCTTCCGGTAAAATGACGAGTCTAGCTCGTCATTAGTTTTTCATTCCATACCGCACAATGACGAGCTACACTCGTCATGCGATTAAAGTTACTGTTAAATATGATAATTAATTTTGTTTAAAATTTCTAGTGTACTGAATTTGGCAACACTTTTATCACTTGTGAAAATCACAAGTCACTATTGCATATTGTTTACTTGGTACAAGTCATTGCCAAATTAATGAGTCAGAATAAAAGAAAACCTACTAAGAAATGCCGTGTGTGTTACAAGAATCAAATTAAAAGTGAGACTACTTGGCGGTGTAAACA
>CM063506.1:145915806-145928306 GCA_032207245.1 Pardosa pseudoannulata
AAACGATACCTCTAGAGGTGTCAGGCCAAGACTTAAAGTTGAACCAATTTGGAGTTGGTGTTGAACTTGGAGTTGAGCAGGCCAAGTCTTGGAGTCTTCTTATTGGTCCCTGATTCTAAATTACGAGGATTCATCAGAAGAAATAGAAAAGAAAATCATTTCAATTTATTTTGATCAAAATCTGTCTTGTCGTATCGAAGGTCTCCACTCTAATTCAGATATGGCCAAACTTTTGGCAGCAAAATCCAAAGTTACCTACCAGAAAACCTTGGAAATTCTTCAAGGAAAAAAAATATTCTGAATCATACTGTATTTATTTTGGTCGATTTTACACACTTATCAAAAATGTTTATTTACACTTCGCTACAACAAGGTAAATAAATTTGCAAGTTGAAACTTGGACACGTTTTTGGACACGTCCTAAAGAAAAATGAGAAAAATATAATTAAAGAAATAATAAAAAATAAACTTTTTGACAAAAGAAGAGTTATTCCAAAAAGATATGGACTGAAGGAGTTGGAAAAGACCTTAAAGAATTGAATACAGAACGAGAAAGGTTTGGATTTAGAGTGGATGTAGTGTGTTGTTGTTGTGAAGGTCAGGCTTGTAAAAGGCTTTAATGATAGATAAGAAAAAAAGTTTAAATTAGATTAATATAATCAGGTGGATAATTAGAAATTGAGCCTGTTACTGGATCCTTTTCAGATGTTGATTGGTCAACTTCGGACGGAACTATGATAAAATAAATTTCATCGCAGGAAATCTCTTGGTGCTAAGTTAAAGATATACGTTGGGATATTAACTAAACTACTCCAGCACTTACTAAGTTACAACAACACTGTAGAGAATGCGAACTACTCCAAAAGTCAGCATTTCTTTGACATTGTTCTGAATGGCTTTTCGCATTCGTTGTGTTGTTTGATAATAAACCACAGCACTGATCATATTCCTCGGTTCCCTAAATTTAACAAAGAACACACCTTTTCGATTAAAAAAACAGTACTCATAATCTTAGTATCTGAGAGAAACTGTTTTTGAATTTGAGGGCTTTAACTGTTCTGACAGTTGTTTCTTAAGTGAGGTACTCATCCCGGATCTCCTCTCTAGTAAAAGAGGATTTCAAAAAAACTTTCAAGTTCAACCCTGTATCGGGTGATGGCTAGTTAGTTGGTTTTGAGCACTAAGGTTTACATTTTTTGCTACGCGAGGACTAATAAGACCAAGATTTCATGACATTTAGTAACATTCTACGAACATTCATGTCAGAAGTGGGAACTCGAGCCCACGGACTCCGGTACCGAAGAGCAGCGGAGACCCACTCTGCCGGAGTTTGACCTGTACGTCATCATTAATCCATTTTGGTAAACTTTATACTTATCACCCAACATAAATCTGCAGTTTCTATCTTAAATCCCTTGCGGCAAAGTTCTTTGAAAACCTGATCTGCCAATATGACGAATTAATAAATCTTTACAAATAATATGTGAAGAAGTAACCACATTAATATCTATCTTTCCCTAATAAAACCCTATTGTAGTCTATATTCTACAAATTTTTTTGTAGTCCGTAAGAGGTTTAAAAAATGATCCTGATAAAGGAAAAAGTCGAAAAAATTTCTTCAATAAAAATCCAAAGTTTCCAGTAACTGTCAATGACTGAACCATATTTCGAAATAATAGAAACTCTAAAGATTAAATAAAGATTAAATATCGCCCCTTCGAATGATAAAAATAAAATTGTTTCATTCTATTTGACAAAGCAAGGAAAACGCATTTATTTATTTTTCTTTTCGATGAAGAAATTACTCAGTACAGACTTTCTCAGTACTTCTCGAGACTGACAGAGATTGAATGCAACATTGATTAGGAAAAGTGGAGATTTATGGGAGCCACGACACTTAAGGTTTTTTGCTTTTTTTCAGCTTATTCTGACTTCTATCTCGCAAATTTAATACCTTAAAATATGACTTAGTATTAAAGATCAACCATTAGAGTTGCTTGTCTTAAATTTTAAATATAGCAGCCATGTAGGTGTACCATAAATTTATCATACAAATTGTACAGTTCAACTAACTCAAGAGTGAGTCAAAAATCTTCTTTTTCTATGGGATAATTTTGCTTTAGTCTATTTATGGGATAGGGGATTTTCTATGGGATTATTTTGCTTTTGCTTTTCTATGGGGATTATTTAGGTGCGCTGAGCGCTAAGCACAAATTGCTAGTGAAAAGTTCTAAGTACAAAGAGCTCAATAAGCACAAAAAGTTTTAAGTACAAAGTTAGTGATGTCACGTGATCTTTTGTAAACTTTTTTGTGGGCTATATTAATTTCAAATTCTTAGTACCTTAAAATATGACCTAGCAAGAAAACCCAACTATTTGATAGGCTTATCTTAAAATTTCTCTATAGAAATTATAGCGCAGTATTTTTATAGGATAGGGACATCATGCGGTATTTTGAAAATCCTTTTGTAGGCTATATTAATTTCCAATAAATGTTAAAAATAGTTTATTTCGCAATATTTAGTGATTCATACTTGTTATTGGCTAACTTAAATTTACCCACTTTTGGCCTATCGCATTCGATTCCCAGCATACTTTTCAGAAAACAAAACTAAAAGTACGACCCATGTTAACTAAATCGGAAAAAGATACAGCATTTGCAGAATACAGGTACCAAAACTTAGGGTTAGTTGGGAAGAACGAAGCGTACTAATTAACCTTCCATTTAAACCGTTAGATTGGTACAAGTTTTATGATACTACGACTGATTATAAATAGTATTTTTTTCTTCCGAAAAATGCAACCCAGGTTACATTTTCATTTTCCTCGTAGAAGTGATCCATTAATTTCCACCACTTGCCCAGGATTGCTGAGAAGGATTGTCTCTTTTCAAACATCTCTAAGCAGATATCACGGTGCAAATTGTACTAATTGCATACGGTGTGATGTATTTTACCAGTAAACTTCTGAGTAGCCACTTAGGAAGTATCATAGCAAAAAAAAGCTTTTGATTTACTCATTGATTGATATGTTTGGCATCCTTTGAGGGAACATCTTAGGCTTTCGTATTCTTCACCGTTTTTTAAATTTTTCCCTTGTTACTTTTCGGGTTTCAGGACCACACTTTAGGCAGGTAGGAAGGCTATTTTACGATGGGGAGCAATCCATGTTGGCGAGAAATAGAATAGTTGACGCAAAGGCTATAACTCGGTAAAATTCAACATGCGATAAAGAACTATTAAGTTTAAAAGCACAAAAAATCAAAAAATGGAAAGCAACAAGATTATCTATTTTATGGGGAGGAGCTATATTGGTAGTTATCATCCTCCCAAATTCTGACTCAGGTACGCCATCTATGAACTAACGAAATAACTAAAATGTATGTTGCATTATACATTAATACCAAATTTTGACAGTTTATATATTAAACATACGTTTATTAGTGTAATCATAAAACTTCATTCACCGTTACTACGGTTATATATCAAAAACCAAAATAGAAATTAAAATCTTTTCTAAAATTCATAACTGGTATTAAATAACAATATTCTTCTACAATGTAAAAGAAATTTTAATGTCCTTTGGATCAGCCTTACATCTAACTTCCTGACTCGATTACACTTTTATTGTCAATCTATCTCCAATTATCTTCTGTTATAAATCAAAAACCAAAATAGAAATTAAAATCTTTTCTAAAATTCATAACTGGTATTAAATAACAATATTCTTCTACAATGTAAAAGAAATTTTAATGTCCTTTGGATCAGCCTTACATGTAACTTCCTGACTCGATTACACTTTTATTGTCAATCTATCTCCCAGTTTTCCATTATAAAAGACATTTATTAAAATTACAAATAAAATTTTTCCTGAGTTCAAGTTCTTCGGCACATTATCCAGGGCTTTTTTTTCCATGGAAAAAATCGAATCTTTAATAACCACTTTTCTGAGGATACAATGGACTCATAATATGATCAAAAGATGTAAGTCGGATTCAGGAGAAAGAAAAAATAATAATTTCACTGAAGAAAAGGGATAAAGAAAGGTTTAAGAGAAAGGGAAAAATGAAATTTTTAAAATAATAATAGCAAGGGAAAAGCAGTAGAACTAAAAAACTAAAACACACAGTTAGCAAATTAAAGGTAAAATAAAAATAACATAAATATATGTGTTGCAAAACTTTGGTTACCAACAGGAGAAGAACATCGTTAGAAATAAATCTCAACGCAAAGCATGAGAGGAAACGGATAGGTGACGCTGTAAGCGATCTCTCATGGTCAGGAAACTTCATGTGAATTTTCCTTTAATTTCGTAATAAAGGGCTTACCTTCCTTTTCAGTCCAGAATCCGTGGGACTGCCAGCCTACTTAAGAACAGTTCATATCTGAGATCCAACATGCAATTTCTTGCTAAATGTTTTGCCTTTTTAAAATACGAGTAACAGATTCGCTGTTTATGTAAAGCCAATTTTCGTCTTCTATATTCAATCTACATAGAAACTTAGATTTGTTAAACAAGTGTTTAGAGACGGAAATTTTCGATTCTGTCAACTGAAAACAGCTACTGGGACATAAAAACAGTGTCAGTTGATCTATCCATTGGAACTGAGTGACGCTTAAAACATATAAGTGTTTTATTTTTGTTTGTTTTGTTCATTATTGTGTTCAGGGACGTATTTACATGTAATGATGCCCTGGGCTATTCCAGTTATGAGGCCATTTAACCTCTCATTCATAATTCGACTTAATCAAATTAATGGAATTAATAGTACAAAATTGTCACTTATAATATGAAGATAAAATCAAACTAAAATATAAGTACTATATATTAAAGGGCCTGGAATTGCTGTCATCTCTTAACAACTAGAAATATAATTTCCCAACAGTTACTTTGGGCGACTTCTAGAACGGTGCTGAGTAATCTGATATTTAATTTTTTTATTATTATTTGTATTTTTCTGAGTTTATTTGTATAATGAAAGCTAATAATTCCATGTAAATCGCACATGTCATCATTGAAATGTAAAAGGGCAGTCTCATGTTAGTGACTCTCCTTAAACAAAAGGACCATTGCATCTTTCAGAGAGGCAGGAGAACTCCTGTTGGGAAACCCCTGTCACATTCCTCAGTTAATCTCTATTTCTCACATGCAGCCGATCACTGTCTCTCCCCTTTTTTCCCTCCCCATGAAGCTTATATTTTTGTAAGGGCAGACCCATACCAGTGGACTATCTAGTGATACAAGTTTTGTACTCCTCAAAGCCTACAATATCTCTTTTTATTACTATTCATTTTAAGTTCTTGTATTGATTAGAAAGAATTTCGCTTTCAATAACCATGAATCTTGAGTTTTAAGTCAATTAATTAGTATAAAAGTTCAACAGTACTGCTAATCAATTACTGAATAACGTAATTACTTACCTTTATTTTTTAATCATTTTGAGTTTGATTTGAAGAATCTGTAGAAACCGAAATGATCAGCCAAAAACAGAAGTCCATTGTTGAATGAAACCGTCTTTAATAATGAAACACATCACGAAGAATTGAAGTTATATAAAATTAATTTAGAATTAGGTTTTGAAACACATGTTGAACACTGAATATGAATGAATTACACGAAAAAATGAATAGAATTATACAAACACCGAATACCAAGCCAACAGCCATCTTTTCTTGCCTTGAATACTAAAAATTAACGAAACAGAAATAAGAACCGTTATATGGTGTTGCCATCTATTGAAATACAAACAATCGTTAACCCTTTAAAGGACACTAATATCAATTCTTTGAGATTTGATAAAATTAGATCATGAATGGTATCTATGAACTTTATGAATGTAAATGCTTATTTTTTTTTTATTTTTTTGAGGGGGTGTTGCTTAATTTGACAGGTGATTAAAGTGCAAATCCCAGCCCCTCGTGCGGATTGAAAATAATTTTTTAGAGGTTTAATTATGCTGGGGGAATAATGATTATTATAGTAAAACGGGTGTAATAAAGAAAAAAACTAAACAGTTTTTCCGAATGGTATAGCGCTGATTTTAGGTATCGGAATTCATAGGTTCAAATCCCACTGCAGGTATTCATGCTCTTAGCCTTTCGGAATCGCCTTTAATATGAATGTCTTGGACTCATTAATCCTCATGTTGCAAAGCAGTAGACCTTATAGTCCAAACCAACCAAAACATGGACAATTTATAAGGTTTTTGTTTGGATAGATATTTTTTAATTGTGGTTATAAGTGAAAAAAGTCATATTACTGACTTTTGAAGGCAAAGTAAATTTAATCACGTGCATTTCAAATGAAAAAAGTTAAGTATAGAGCTCTGTATACTCTCTGTTGTGCGTATGACATGTTATAAATCTAGAAGACCTAACATATCCATCATGTGTCTTTCAAAAGCAGAGGAAGAATTTAACTGTTGGTTTTGCTTCGAAACCACTATCCGTTAAAGGGTTAAACAGAAACTATACAAAATAAAAATAAAATAATTGATATGAATTATTAACCGCTTGCCTGATTATCCCGAATTATCTCGGGTTCGTATATATTGCAGTTAATTATTATCCCCAGAAAACTTGGGTGAAGCAGAATTTGTCTGTACGATTCGTTTTATCGCGGTTTTACTCGGTCTGGAGGAAATGAAAAGAAATATTCAGCTTTGATAATTAGTTTGCCAAGTTTTCTTAGTTTCGAGGTCATTTTGGCGGAACTGGTCACGTGTATTCTACTGATTAGAAAACTAATTTCAGAAAATCATCGGGACGAATTTTCTGCCACATCAGGAAAGACCAATATTATTCCTTTATCACTCAGGTTAACCTTGAGGCATTTTACAGATGTTGTTCTTGCTATTGAAAAAAAATCCAATCCAACGAGACAGTGTACTTTGTGATCCCGTCAAACAGATATCAGAGGTACACCAATAAGAAAAGAAACCAGGTACCAGTGTTGATAATGTCAGGTATCACTTTGAGTTGTCCCTTGTTTAAAAAAATATCATACAAAGACTAAAATTTATCTCTTTTTCCATTTGCTAAACTATTCCATTAGTAAATTAATATTAAAACTAAATACTTTTACAAGTCTAAATAAATTAAAAATTCAACTGAAAACCTACATATTTTGTTTTGTATCATTTCCTTGTATTTAATAATGAAATAAAAAAATGCGATGATTTTTTGCAATTTTTTTTCAAGAAAATTTGTAAGGGAAGCGGTTAAACAATTAAAATTAAACAGTAAGTCTAAGTAAAATTAAACAGTAAGACTGAACGAACTGTATCGGTGGGCACCTAAATGCCTTATACGCTTTTAGGTAGGCAGTGCCCGGTCCGAGTGCTCAAGTAATCTGATATCCTATTTCTAAAAGAAATATGCAAGGTTTAAAACGCTCAATTTCAAAGTTCAGCAAGTATATAAAAAGGAGTAGAAAAAATGCAAAGAATTACTTTAGATTCGCATTTACTCCCAAGAGATATCACCGTTAAAAATCCCTTTCCCCTCGTGCCCGTCTGCTTATGAGATTATTTTATCAATTTCTTCTTGTTCAGCAAATTGAAATCTTTTAACCAATAGTTCCACAAACCAAATTCCTTTCATTCCTTCGCAATCTAATAAAAGTCTGGAAAATGATTAGAAAAGAACTTTCCCGTACTCAGGCGGAGAATCAAATATTTGCGTTACTGTTAAGCCCCAGCAATGAGCAAACAAGACTTCAGTTTGGACCCCCAGGGAGTAATTCCCTTGGTCAGGCGAGTGTAGACATCCCATGTAATAGATATTAAATCATAAATATTAAACGTGCTGCAACTACTCAGAAATTCAGCTTCCCTACTATGGAGACCTTATATATATTTTCACGTACCTCGGGTGATAAAACTCTCTTGTGGAAATATCAAACAAACGAATCCTTCCGATTACTTCTTACCAACTTAACTTTTAGAGACGAAAATCTTTTACGCTCATACTTATTGGGAATGATCAGTTGGTCTTACTGGGTAAGACATTTTATGTAGTTTCAAGAGTGTACAATTTCGTAGTTTGTAAAATTAGATGCGATAACATAAAAAGTGACTTATTTATTCTTAACTCAGATTTATAATAAAAATGTATGCATGAAACTAAAATATTTTTGCATTATTCTTCACATTTTCTTATTGATGAGCTTATTTTTTTCCATGTAATTTTATAATAAAATATTTCTGAAAATAAGAATAGAATGTTTTAATATAAATTAGTTAACATTATTAGATCAAAGTGAAGTAACATAGTGACCATGGTAACATAGTCGGCTAAAGCATCAATCTCATAACCAGAGGGCTGGAGTTCTAAGCACGAGCCTGTCAAAGATCCATTGGGTTCATTAAAGATATATGGAGCACTTAACCCTTTCGTGGGCCATTCATTTCTCACTCCACGTTTTCAAACTTTCAAAACAGAACTGCTAATTTTATTCAATTGATCGAACAATAGATGACAACGAAAAACCGAAGCGAGAATTAGTCTTCCCGTCATTCCAATAGCAATACCAATATATTAGAATGGGTTTTGCGCTTCTCACAGGTGTGTTTTGTAAGATCGTGTAAGTGGGAAGTAATCTTCCCATGGCCCACGAAAGGGTTAAAATAGGTTCGTGGTCTCTGTAAGAAGACATCTGAAAGTTTTGTTCGGACAATAGAACGCTATCCATGAACCATCGAGTGAAGGGAAATGTCTTCAGTTTCCCGGTAATAATCTTCGGCGACATCCGGACTTTTGAGTGTATCAGACAATGGTATTGTTTGGGGAAACATTTGTATCAACACTCGGGAAAATTCAATGGGGAGATTATTTTTTCCGCATTTTCATCAGCAGGCATTTTGCGCTTAAATTTAATTATCCATTTAAATCTCAATAGATCAAAACATATTTAATTTTTAACCAAATTTTCGTATTTTATTTTGAAATATATAAACAAATATAGAAATAGAAATACATAAATAGCAACCATAAGATTTTTGTAAACAAAAAATATATTTTTTAGTGGATAAATTTATAATAGTATCGTAAATATGAAAAATCAAATAGAAACAATAGTATATAGTTTTAATTTTTTCCCGTTCTTTGATTCCTCATCGACTGATGTAAAAACTAGTTCTTGTCTAAATTTTTCCAGAATCTATGTAGTAGACAAGAACATTCGGCTTCGTCTCCCTGTATATATCGTTATTTTTGTATCCAAACCATGTGTACATACCTTGTTATTACACTAACCCGTACTAGTACGTGATTCGCTCTCAATTATCAATCGTCAGAAAACGTGCTAGTACGTTCCCCGCATACAATGTGTTAAGTCAAAAACGCTCCTTTGATTAAGACATTTAGAGGCTGAGAAAAAGATTTTAAGGAATTAGAATGGGAGGTGGTTTTTAAAGAAATATTAAAGTGAAATAATTTTGACATATATATATATATATATATATATATATATATATATATATATCAGGGCTCCGAACCGTAATTTTTTTTGTTCCGGTTTTCGTTCCGGTTCAACTAAAAAATTAATATCGGTTCAGTTCCGGTTTTCGCTCCGCCAAAAATAACTGTTTTCGTTTCAGTTCCAAATGAATAATTTCATTTTATGTATATTCTTATTTGTACTAAAAATATAATTCTATCATAAACAAAAAATGTAATTCTATCAAAATTTAGAAGATTTTATTCTTTTTTTAATTGGTACACTATATGAATTGATACAAACAGCAGGTACGATAAGAGCGGCGAGCACTGGCATTGTTATCCATTATCAAAATCGCATTTGACAACTAGGTTCATGATTACCCACATTCGTCGTTTGACTCTCACATCGTGCACTTGGCCTTGCAATAATTATGTAAAAAATATATTATTTATTTAACATATGAAAATTGCCTCTAATTATTAATATATCTTCTAACGTGGTTTCACGGAGATTACTTCTGTTGTCTCGGAGAATAAATTTCAAACCTGAAAACGCTCTTTCAACACTGGAGCTGCCAAAACCACCATTGCAATCTTATACAAGTGCGGATATGTAATTATAAAGTTGACGTTAAATTAGAAAATATTGATAAGTTGGTAACAGTAACAAAATGACTGAAAGATATATCGAGCCGAAATAAACCGATATTTTTTTCGGTTCAGTTCCGGTTTTCGTTCCGACCAAAATAACGGTTTTTTCCGGTTTTCGGTTCAGTTCCGGTTCGAAGCCCTGATATATATATATAACGGGTAGATTCCAAGTGTTTTACGTATTACAAAATAAATCACAGAAAGCAATTTATATTCGTTTTTAAAGCAAAATCATAAATCATAACCTAATTTTTAGACTAAAATCAAACTATTTTGCAATAAAGGGTGTCTAGAAACCTGACATAATGAAAGAAAATGGTCTAATTTTAATATTATTTTGCACATCCAAAACTGTAAAGCCGAACGACGGCCGATAGGTTAGGGTGCTGGCCTTCGGTACCAGAGTTCGTGGGTTCGAATCCTACTGTGGCATCGATGTTCGTAACCGTTAAGAATCGGGTTTAAGTTGTAGGTCCCTGTGTCATTAACCCTCATGTTGCAAAAATGTAGATCGTAGCAATCCAAACCCAACCAAAACTGAAAAAAAATTAACAGTGCTAAAAAAAAGAATTTTTTTAAATCGTGAATTAATGAATTATCAGCAATGTAAAATATAATAAAAAATTATATTTTACTATTGGATCAAATTACTGCTTTTTCCCAAATTTTCAATTAATCAAAAAAAATTTATATATACCATTGAGAAATATAACTTATTTATTATTCCTTCTAAATTTTTAGATATTCCAAAATTGATTATTTAAAGACCGTTTCTGCACTGACAGCAGATGACGCAACTATAAAAGGATTATGTCTTCAGACGCCTCCTGAAGATTTGCTAATGACTGTTGGCTGCTGTAGAGTCTTTTGAAGATCTTTTGAGGCCAAACAATTGGCAAACAAAATTGCAATGCACCAGGGAAAGTCCAAGAAAATCCATTAAGTGCTCGCGTAAGGGCTTAAGGTTATGTTTAACATGCCTTTCCAGTTAAAGATAGTAACGATTTTAGTCTAAAAGTCATTTCCAGACCTAATTCCTGTTCCCTTAAGTATTTCCAACCTAATTGTCAGTTTCAGCTCCTTACTTTAGAATCTGTATGAACACTGAACATTTGGAAATGCTTGGAAATCTCTCGAGATACTTTTAACTTGCAATCTAATAATAAAAGGTTCGAATTAAAATTTTCAAACTCAAGATATGTAATGCGTAAATTTAGTTATTGCATGAAATCTACCCAGTTGTTATACCCAGTTGATAATTACATTAGATACAGGTACAAGTTCCAATTTTAATAACCACGATTTTGGAAATATTTGGGTACAGCATGTAATAAAAATGTAAAAATATGAAAATTTTCAACTACATACATGCCTAATAAATGTTCATGAAACATGATTTGGCAATAAATTTTATATTTATAATATTTAAAGATTTATATGAATTAGCGTTTTTTAGATGATACCAATAGGTTAACTTTTTATTACCAATTTTATAGTTATAATATTTAGAGATTTATAGAAATTAGGGTTGGTTAGGTGAGACCAATAGGTTAACTTTCTAATACCAGTTTTATATTTATAATATTTGAAGATTTATAGGAATTATGATTGGTTAGCTGAGAACAATAGGTTAACTTTTTATTAACAACTTTTATTTTATTCTATATTTAAACATTTATTTGAATTAGGGCCTGGTTAGATGATACTAATAGGTTAATTTTTAATATCAAGTTTATTTTTATATAATATTTAAAGATTTGTGTGAATTAAGGTTGATTAGGTGACACCAATAGGTTAATTTACCAATTTTTATTAACAATTTTTATTTTATTTTATGATATTTAAAGATTTATATGAATTAGGGTTAGTTAGGTGATACCAATAGGTTACTTTTAAATACCAAGTTTATATTTATATAATATTTAAAGATTTATGTGAATTAGGGTTGGTTAGGTGAGACCAATAGGTTAACTTTCTAATACCAGTTTTATATTTATAATATTTGAAGATTTATAGGAATTATGATTGGTTAGATGATACCAATAGGTTAACTTTTTATTACCAATTTTATTCACAATTTTTATTTTATTCTATAATATTTAAAGATTTATGTGAATTAAGGTTGGTTAGGTGATACCAAAATGTTAACTTTTAAATACCAAGTTTATATTTATATAATATTTTAAGATTTATGTGAATTACGGTTGTTTAAGGGATACAAATAGGTTAACTTTCTAATACCAGTTTTATATTTATAATATTTGAAGATTTATAGGAATTATGATTGGTTAGGTGATACCAATAGGTTAACTTTTTATTACCAATTTTATATTTATGATTAAAGATTTATAGAAACTAGGGTTGGTTAGGTGAGACCAATAGGTTAACTTTTTATTACCAATTTTATTA
>CM063506.1:145933306-145970806 GCA_032207245.1 Pardosa pseudoannulata
CTATAAATGTGGAGATACAGCTACAAGTTTCAATTTTAATAATTATGGTTTGGGGAATATTTTATAGAGCACCTACTATGGGACGAAAATATGAAATATTTCATTTAGCTCCGTTAGTATCTAAAATGGTGTATTTATTCATAAAACATGATTTTGCAATAATTTTCAGATATTATGATATTTTAATATTTGTGTGAATTATGAGTTGGTAAAGAGAGAACAATATGGTTAACTTTTTACTTGCAATTTAATAATAAAAGTTAGGAGCTGAAATTTTCAAACACAGTTTAGTTCATGCTTGAAAATATCAGTTACTCCATAACATCTAGACGCGTGAATTTGTTAGATCTAGACAGCATTTATATAAATACAGCTAAAAGTTTTAATTGTAACATTTAAGTTTGGGGTATGTTTGATACATTATCCGCTAAAATAAAAAAATGAAAATTTGCAATTAACTGAATTTTTGACTTAAACAGTGTATTTATTCATGAAAATTGGTATGGAGACAAATTTTAGACATTAAATCTTTTTAAATTTTATCCGAATTAGGTTTGGGGAATTTAGTTTATAACTACCGGCTTTTTTCTATACAAAGGATAATAAAACTAAGATAAGCCGATTTGGAATTGTTAAGAACAATCGTCCCAGCAGTGGCATTTCAACCCACAAACTCCGGTATTTAAGTGCACTGGCTAATTGATCCGGCCATCGTCTTCCTTATGCAAATTAGAGATTGAGAACACTACGATTAACTTTTTCTGTACAAGATTATGTCAAAGGCGTACTGCTTGAATCCAGTTATTCCATAAAATCTGCACATGTGTCTTTGTAATACCCAAACAATAACTGCACTGATACAACTGAAATCTTCAAATTTAATAATAATGGTTTGGGGAATATATGGTAGAACATCTACTATAAGAGCAAAATATGAAATACAGTGGAATCTGCTTAATGTGATCGCAGTTAATATTATTAATCGCTTATTGTTATCGAAATCACTTGGTCCCGATTTTCTTTATTCATTTGTATGTTAAAAATATCGCTTTATGGGATCGTTACATCGATTAATGTTATCAGTTTCCGAACCTCATTTTAACTGGCAAAGGAATATTCACAATGAACTCGTAAAGAACCCATTCTTTATATTTTAATGTATCCAATTTCTATAATTCTATAAATAGTATGAACTGACATCATAACATATATTTTATTTTTTCTTTTTGTTATAAAGAAAAAAATATTTAATAAAATTTGTTAATTGTTAATATACATTATAATAAATATTACAACAGCAATCAAATGAAAATACTATTTACAGTAAACAGATATTATAGAAAATTATATTTTTATCACATGGCTTTCATACTAATACTTTTATTAAAAAAAAAAAAGATAATTGTGAGCAGGAAAAGGCAAGGAAAAAATTGTTTTAAAATTTTTATTTACACATTGAAAAGAAGTTTTAAAACGCTTTAAAGCATTTTTCTACAATTCAAGTTTTTATTCTTCAGAATATCATAAGAATATTTGATTTTATTTAATTTCTATAATTCTTCAGAAAATCTTGTGTAAGTATTAGAATATATCCAATTATCTCAAAATTTTCTCTAAAAAGAAATCTTAAGAATATCTTAAGTTATTTGGCCCACATAAGCCTACATGTAGAGAAAATTTTCAGATTATATTCTTAAGATTTTCTGCAGATTATATTCTTAAGATTTTCTGCAGATTATTTTCTTAAGATTTTCTGCAGATTATTTTCTTAAGATTTTCTGCAGATTATATTCTTAAGAAAATCTTAAGATTTTAGGCTTAAGATGTGGGCCAAATAACTTAAGATTTTCTTAAGATTTTTTTTTGAGAAAATCTTGAGATTTTTTCTAGTAGGGTAAAGCCGATTCTAAATGACTACAAACACCCTACAACTGTAGGATTCGAACCCACGAACTCTGATTCCAAAATTCAGAGTGCTAATCACTCGGCATCATGCAAGTTGGAGATCAGTTATTGAAGAACATCATGATTAACTCTATTTTGTCCGAAATCTCGTAAGATTGAAACCTACTGCTTGAATCCGGTTGATAAAATCTACACTCATGCGTTTCAATTTTACTAATTATGTTTTTGGAAGTATTTGATAGAGAATCTACTACAAAGAAATATTTGAATTTTTTAATTTAGCTACATTGGTATCTAAATAGTGTATTTGTTCATGAAACATGATCTGACAATAATTTTTACAGGTTAGGATATTCTAAGATTTATATGAATTAGAGGTTAGTTAGATGAGAAGAACAATGGGTTAACCTTTTCCTTGCAATCTAATAAAAAAGGTTTTAATTAAAATCTTCAATTTCAGAGAAATTGATCAATAAATTCAGCTACTGGACAATACCTAGACACGAGTATTTGTTAGGTCTAGACAACAATTATATAAATACAGCTAAAATTTTCCCTTTTAAGATTTAAATTTGGGAAGTGTGTGTTAGATTATCCACTAAAGTAAAAAAAAAGGTATGAAAATTTGCAATTAACTGCATTTTTACCTAAAAAATGATGATGTACCAGAAGAAAATAATTTCTACGAAATATTTTTGTTAGCACTGCTCTATCCATACCTACAATTTTTTCCAGCAGCCATTATGCTGGATCAGCAACAGCAATTGCTTAACAGTTTTGTAAAGTGTGTTTATTTTGTTACCGTTGAGCGTAGCGCCATCTGAAAAAAAAAATACAATAGTGTTCGCTGAGAGCGCGGGGATTAAATCGGCTATATACTCCTTTTTTTTTCTTGATGTTTCTTTAAAGTGGATGGTTTGGACGACGTTTGGAGTGAAAATATTCAAAATCATTGTAGTAAGTAAATTCTTAATTCCTTTAATCATAAATTTTGTTGTGTTTTCATTTTCCCACCGCTGATCCAATCCATATACATTTAATTCTATTTGATTGTGTTTATGTATTATGTATCGCATTCGTTCATATTATTCTTATCTATTGTATTGTGCTAAATGTTAGTAGTCATTAATTCGCTATTGATAGTAGTACATTTGCTTTGTAATGTGAAATTCTAATCTATAATAAACTGTTAGCAAATCCCTTCCCTTTGGTCATTTCTCAATCACAAAGTCTTTATTAGTTAGTTTATATACAGTGAAACTTCTCTGAGAGGTTATATTTCCGTACCGAGAATATTTGTCTGCTTAGAGGGGTTTGGCCGCTCTGAAAGGTTTTATTTACTATTATAAGATAATTACAATAATGCGTAATATAATGAAGTCGGGTCTACTTAAGAATTGGGTTTCCCTTGGCAAATTTGGGGAAAATATTGGCGATATTAACTAAAACACAGGCAATGCAACCAAACATTGTATTTCTTGCTTTTTCTGGCAACTTTAATGCACAGTGCGCCATCGTGATAGAATTATATACTCTTAATTAAAGAAAACGATTTGAAAACCGGACATTTATATTTATAGGCAATTAATCCATTAACAGTTTACAAACGCAAAAGCTCCAAATTATTGAAAATCAGCCATAGTGAACCATTAATGGTTTGTTATACCTAATTTTTTTAAGCATTGCGCACTTTTAATATATAAGAAAAGAGTTACACAAGGAGAATTGGATGCAAATATCATATAAATTATAATATAGATACAGATTGCTTGGACACGGTGAGATCAACAGGCGACCATACTTAAACCATTATCGCCAAGTTAGCGGGGGAACCCAATTCTTAAGTCAACCCAATGAAGTCTAGCATATATTCCTTATGTAAATGAAATTTAAAACTTATCTGAAGTGAAAATAGTGTTTTTTTACATTTTTTTAAACGCTACAATTTGTTTCTGTGGGTTCTGTACTCCTTCAAAATCAAATTATTTTCTTTAATGACTTTGTTGATTTCCGTTCTTCCGCAGTTGTAACAAATGTACTTCGCCACAGCACCGTGCTGCCACCTGTATAAAAACACACACGAAAAAGAAGACTTCCCCAAAACAGTTGGCCTTACGGACTTCGGAGGCGCTGCAACTCTTTGACCTCCCCAGGTCCTAATTGTATTAACTATTTTGAATTATGTAGATTTGGTTTGTTTAACTTTATATTTTTGTTTATTATTTTTGTGTGCAAGCTAATATTTTATGTTATTAAACTTTATTTGCACTGTAAAGATGTTTTTTTATCGAACCCCACCCTCACAAATATAGCTTAGCCACACAGTTAAATAATTCAGCTAACTTTCTTGCCGATTTGCCATTCTCATATTCACGCAGAAGCTCAACGCTCTTCTCGAGATTTAGAAAAACGCATTTCGACATCGTTGCAACTCAGATCACTGACCAACTAATGAAATGAAATTGGCATGAATTACATTTTTGCTGACAGAGGTACAATTCTTCCTAACTTTACCAATTGGAATTCCAAACAAAGGCCCTAGGACACCTTCAACGCTTGATTGTCCAGTTCCTCCCTCAGTTTCTATGGATGGTGCAATAGGAATTCCCTATCTGAAGGATGTGGGAAGAATACAGAAGAGATAACAGATTTAATCTTTCTTATAAGGGGGTGGCGCGGGAATGGACTTCTCGTGTTATTCCTTTGTCTTATATCCGACCTTAAACCTGACATTGAGTTTATTCGCTCAAAATTAAAGCATGGAGTGAGTAGAATTTCCCGAAAACTGAAAGGGGCAATCCCATTTGTTGGCCGTTTAGAGAGAATTGGATGGCCTGATACAGGTTACTTTACCATTAGGTCTATGAGTCGAAAAATCCGTGCCATGAAAAATTGGCCATTTACAAGGGTGGCCGCTATACAGGGGTGGCTTCATGGAAAAATTTCACTGTATTTAATTATACATTCCCTTAATTCTTAACATCTCGCATAAACCACCTACCCTGCCCTATATTTGGCAGAAATGACCCGGGCATTAATAGGTTAATGAACTCTTTAAATGTAAATTATCCATCAGCAGAAATATTTCCCCAATATGTTAAATGAGTTAAAGGAATCCAATATGGCCTCTATCCAGCCACCTTAATCCTACTGGCCTCTTCATATTCTTCGTACAATATTTTATAAATACGAGATAGAAAAAAGTAAAAATTGCTATAAAATTCTATTCCTTTTTTACCAGTTGAATGATTAGTCTTACTTTTAGAAAAATCGATTATGCAACGTTCTAAAACATGCTCATCATTGAAAAATATTTAAGATATAAAAATGACAAGAACATGAAAGTACTGAGAAATTAAAAATATTGTTTTTGTAAAAGGGGAGACATCATAATGTAACGTCAGTCAACTTAATTTTTTTTTAAATAATTTATTCCTAAATAAATTCTTACAAAAGGAAATTTCAGCTTTAAAAAGTTAAGGTTTAAAAAAACCATCATAACGAAAAGGAAATTAAATACCGGGAAAACATGAAACGCTACGAAATTAAAATCTATTATTCAAAGATATTTTTTTATGATAGTTGAGATAATTTATTATACTGCCTCATAAGGACAAAAATTTTCTAAATTGAAATCTTTAAATATTTAAAAATGAGTTTCAATTTTAGAAAAATGTATGGCCTCATTTCTAGGAAATACTTGAAATTCTTAATCGGAAAGCTAAAAATATTAATAATAATTACTTTCTAAAGATGTTTGATTAAATATTGTTTGCTCTTAAGTATTCTTAGGAAACTCAGATTTCTGATTACACATATTAAAATATCTAAAAACATTCTAATTACACATAAGAAAATATTACAAGATTTCTAATTACACGTACTAATTAGGGATTTCAAAGAAATTATTACATGTTTAAAAGCTGCAAGTTTGTAAAACTCGTGTAAGAGTTTTCTGATATTGTCTCTCTTTGTAGTATAGGTCTTTTGAAACGATTGTAATACCCTAGAAGCCGAAATAATTGAGTTTTAAGTCGAAAAACTTGTTTATATGTACAAGATTTATTTACAATTTACAAAAGAAATAAATTTCATAAATATTATACAGACTCTAATGTCTGATTTCTAATTCTAAAACGTCCGCTGTTGGTTTAAACCAAGATTCTTCGCTTTTCGGATATTACTTACAGTCTGTTCCATAAGAGCATGTCGTCTATTTCTCTGAAAATATTTAAAATTTACAAAAGAAATAAGTTTCATGAATATTATTCAGACACTTATGTCGGAGTTCTAATTCAAAAACGTCCGCCAAAGATTCTTCGCTTTCCGGATATTACTTACAGTCTGATCCATAAGAGCGTGTCGTCTATTTCTCTGAAATTTCAAACGAATTAGTTAAAAATATATTTTTACCGTGTAGTATACATATTAAACTGAAATGCATTTCACCTAATAAGTTGTCCAGTCCCCATTATTATCGATTATGCAAGAATCACTCTATCTTTCGATTTTGTCTTTGAGAGGCGTTTACCCCGTTCCGGTTGGTCGTCAACATTTTGTACCGCTTTATAATGTGGTACCCACTTTTTGACGAACGACTCCGACTTTCTCATGTACCAGGCTGCAGTTGCACAAGACATTTTTGGTCCTTTTGGCGCATTCATTTTGGAATTGTTGATTTAAACACAACAAAACAAATCGAATATAGAATATAACCATAAAAAATTCTTGTCTAATGTTTGAAGAACACGTGCAATTAAGACGGTATCTGCGTGCTATCTATTGACGAAGTTATGAGCGACACACTCTTATGGAACAGACTGTAAATAAAGGTTAAATATCAAAGAGGATATACATACTAGGCAGCGAGTATCTGAACCTTGGTAGCCAAATGAACAAACAAAAAAAACTTTGAATTATCCGGGGTCGATAACAATTTGCGCCACCGGGTGGTCCAACACGCTCGATCCCTCCTCAAGTAATGTCACCAACACATCTCGATGGTCTTTTTTTTTTTTTTTTTTTTTTTTCCTTTTCTATTTTCTTTTTTTTTTTTTTTTTACTTTTTTTTTTTTGTTTTTTTTTTTTTCTTTTTTTTTCTTTTTTTTTTTTCTTTTTTTTTTTTTTTTTTTTTTTTTTTTTTTTTTTTTTTTTCTTTTTTTTTTTTTTTTTTTTTTTTTTTTTTTTTTTTTTTTTTTTTTTTTTTTTCAAGCCTCCTCTCCCTCCAAATTCTCTAAGGAACTCGTTCTCACTTCTTACAGTTTTTCCAGTTCCCCGGGCTTCTGCTCTACGATGCACCAACTCTTTGGCGTTGGCCAGTGGCTACTGTCTCACTTTAATATAGGCCAATTGTTACACTATGGCCAATTGTTCACCACTTCCTGATGGTTCACAGGTTGCATCCACACGCTGGGCCACTAAAGGAGCCGAGTTCGTGGATTCGCCCACAGGATCTACTGCGCACATTAGTTGCGCATCTGGCTGCCTTTGATCTTTGGAGAAAAACCGCCTCCGAAGCCCTCGTCCGACAAGACTATTTTATCGTCTGCCGTCATCGACCACGATAAGCCAAACCCTCTCCAGACGGTGGTCATGGCCAGTAGTGGGCCATAGTGTGGAGGGGACGTTAGGGAAGAAAACCTGCTCTTTTGTTGTCGAGACGTTGGACACCCCAATGATTTTACACCCTGTACAGTTGAACTTCGTCATAGTGAACCGTCAGTGGTGATTGAATCATTTGTCCCATAGGTATCCAATTTATAGAAATCTGCTTCTAAGAAATCGGCTACCAGATTGTAGAACCCCGAAAAAGAATTTTTATTAACTCTGGAATCAGTTCTGAAATGGAAATTTTTCCCCAAGTCCTTCTTCAACGATCCAAAAAGATGAAATCCCAGAGGGTTTTAACAATTCTGACTCTAAAATCATCTGTTGTTATGTTAATTGAAGACGTGGGAGACAGCTTTCTATAGTAGTACACCCTGATTGACTTCGTGTAAATTCCGATGAACTTCCAACAGGGAATTAATGGCAAATGAATATAGGCATTCAAATAATATGTTCCATCGGTTGTTTAGCCCATTTAGTATTGACAGTTTTTGAAATAGAATTTTAAAACTTCATTTCAGCTGTTTTGAAAATTTATTTCCCTTGTGTAATATTTTTGATACTTCTTTGAATTAAAACAGAACTTTGAATAGAGATTGAATAAAAATTTTGAATTGATAATTGAAGTAGGTGGAGAATTTTACCTAATAACTATTTACAAAAAGCAAAAATTATTAATGAAACTCACTTTGTGTTGCTATAAATCTGAGCACAATGTGTCAAATTTTTTTTAAATTTAAAACAAGTTCTCATTTTTACTGTATACAAAAAATTATCTTTTTTTTAGAAACAAATAAAATTCAGGAAAACTAATTAAATAAATATAAAATAAATGATAAAACCCCCATGTATTTACGATAAGAATTTTTTAGGATATAATATAGGGAAAAATAAGGATTTGGTTTGATTTGGAGTGCTACGGTCTACTTCTTGCAACACGAGGGTTAATGAGACCGGGACCTACAGCTTAAAGCCGATTCCAAACGGCTACGAACATCCATGCCTCTGTAGGATTCGAACCCACGAACTCCGGTACCGAAGACCAGCACTCTAACCAATGAGTCATCTTTCAGCGAGAAAGTAAGGGAAAAAAATCTTTTATTTAAATTTTCTTAAAAGTGATGTGTTTCCTCAACCTCTTAAAGCACGATTTTTTTTTCAGAAAAACCATTAAAAAATGTTAGTTTGTTTTGACAGAAAAGGGAATTTATAGGTATAGTGTAAGTTTTTTTTTCGAATTTTGTTGGGGGGTGACTAGAAAGTGGTAAATGGGGTTAAAATTTTAAAAAAAATGTTGGAGAAACAATGTGTAAACGATTTTATTGCATTTTTATTTTGAATTTCGCCCGTGACACGGGCGAATGCATTAAGGAGTTAACGAACCAGCTGAAATCTTATTAAAAAGAATAAATAAACGAAATTCTACTGTACAAAATTCTTAAAAAATGTTTTAGCTATTTATTAAGTATTTCCTATTTATTCGAAAAATTCCTCATCATTTGATATCGTTGTACATTTGATTCGAGTTTCACGAATTTGATGCTATATTGAATAAAAACAAACGCTTGAGGAAGTCTTTCAAAGGTTTTAGACAAATATAGAATTCCCATTTACAATTGCCGAATCGGATGGCCGATTGGTTAGGTGCTGGCCTTCGGCACCGGAGTTTTCTGGATTCGAGTCCCTCAGTGGATGTTCGTAGCCGTTCGGAATCGGCTTTAAGCTGTAGGTCCCGGTCTCATTAGCCCTCGTGTTGCAAAAAGTAGACCGTAAGACTCCAAACCAAACCAAACCTAATTACAATTTTTTTCTATTATCAATATAAAAAAACTTTTAAATTTTATATTAAAAGTTCTTCGTTACATTCCCATATATTTCTGCATTAAATTATCCTCCAAAAAGCTTGTCATTCTCCACTACAGAAAATGTTAATTTTCTGGAGAATTTCGGCGTTATTTAATGAGCAGTGTCACCGGTGTCACCCAAACGTTAAGTTCTATTTACTTGATTTCTCGAATACTCTTTGCGCTCGATTTAATGGCTTGCATCGGTGTTCTCATTAAGAGATAGCCGTTGTCAAATCAGTATTACACACGTTAATTATACTCTCATTAAGTGTAAAGCGATTAGTGTTTTCTTCACTCGTTAAAATTTATTACATTCCAAATCTATGAATCTAAACTTCACAAAGGATTTAAACTTTGACAATTATTCTGTTGACAGTACATTCGATTAATTCTTCTGTCATGTGAAAGCCGTTCGGCCTTTCTAAATTGATTATTAAAAAGTAATAAATTCTTAGAATATGAAATCATGATTCTATTCTTAAAAATATGGATTTCAAAGAGCGTCAAAATAAAATAAGAAGAAATTCTTTGGTTGGTTGATTGGTTGGTTTGGAGTATCACTTCTTACTTTTTGCTAACAATATTTTCACCTTGTGAGAAAAGTTGTCGTTATATTGATATATTGATTTCAGTAAGGTTAATTTTTTACTTTCGCTTCTAATAAACAATCAGAAGTAAAATAAAATAGTGCAATTAAATTTTATAAAACTAATTAATCTCATGATGAAATTCACCACTTAAATTATCCCTTAACAACAGACCCTAAAAATGTTCTGTGTAAATTATTGAAAATTCTTACTACTTTAATTATAGTGTCGAACATAATTAAAGTAGTAAGAATTACCGAATAGAGATTAACTTTTCATCTATTTATAGAATGTTTTGAAGATTTTCTAATCCCCTCTCAAATATTCTTAATGGCTTTACTACATCATGTCCTTGAAAAGAGAATTAATTACCAGAATCGGAGCCAAAGAAAGAGAAATTGTAGTCGTTAAATTTGAAACGCTTCCATTTAATTCTCCTCCTACACATAACAAATAAAAGTTAACAATTGAATTCATTTTAATCACTTATATTACTACACATAATATTAATCAGTGACGTAGCTAGAATTTTTTTTTCTGAGGGAAGAGTCTGAAATCTTCATTGTTGTTGTTTATAATGCCACTTGGCCGAATTAAGTACGATTGAGCCATACGCTACTCGTTTTAAGGTAAAGTTACGCGCCTTTCGTTTTAACGATCACCACAAGGGTGAAAGTACGACTTATGTTCAAGTGGAGCCTCGTAATTTAGAATCAGGGACCAAGCAGAAGAACCCATAGGCTTTGTCTCCCACTCCCAGAGGTATTGATTGAGAACTTGGAGGACATTGTGACCAAGAACATATTTTACTTGGCTCAGTCCCCTTTAACGAACACGGGGATCTTAGGTTGGTTTGGGCTCCGAATCTGCAACCCTCCAGTTACGAGAGCGTTGCGTATGCCGACTGAGCTAACGTGGTTCCAGTCTTAACTAAAGTACAATTAGCGTAATCGAGCCGCGGTAGCTCAGACAGCAAAGACAGTGATCTCGTAACTGAAAGGTTGCGGGTTCGGGGTTGGAGCCGGCCTAAGATCCTCCGTGTTCCTAAAAGTGACTGGGGCACGTAAAATGTGTTCTTGGTCCCAATGTCCCCCAAGTTTTCAAACAATACCTCTGGGGTTGGCAGGCTAGGCCTGGGGGGTCTTCTTTGGTCCCTGCTTCTAAATTACGAGGACCCAGTGAGGGTAATGTTACTTGCGTCCGTAGCATACCTTAATTTACACGTGCTCCTCGGGTGGTGCTAAATGAGTGAGAGGTTTGTAACCTTGTTAAGGCATTAGGATAATGTCTGCATCGCCTGCAGCATTGAAAAAAAATGAGTGTAATCACGGTAGCAGTAGGGTCGTAACAGGTCACGTAAATAACGGTTTCAGCCAGCCTAAGATCCACCATGGTTATTAATGGTGACTGGGGCAGATAAAATATTTTCGTGGTCACAATATCTTCCAAATGTTCAAACGATACCTCTGGGAGTGGCAGATCAAGCCTAGGGGCTCTTCTACTTGATCCCTTCTTCTAAATTACCAAAACTCACTTGAACTAACACGTTCTTTCATCTGCCGAACTATAGCCGAGTAGTTAAGGCTCTGATCTTCGGTACCGAAATTCGTGGTCTTGAATTTCCTTGTGTCATGGTTGTTCGTAGACGTTCAGAATCGACTTTAAGCAGTAAGTACTGGTCTCATTAGCTCTCTTGTTACAAAAAAGTAGGAAAAGTACGCTCTAAACCAAACCAAAGTCCTTTGACCTTAGCTGTGCTTGTCAAACAAAAGACACACACCTTCTCCTTAATTGTTGTGGTATCTGGCTCCCATGCTTGGCTCGTTGAAGTATTATTGGGAACGACAGCAGTGAATGTTCAATCGCACAAAGAAAATTTCATTACAAAGACATACCTAAGTTTTATACACGAATCGATAGATATACATGCATACGTAAATATGTCATAAAACAGATCATCAATGTTGTAAGTAATTTTATACTATCTTGAAAATTATATTTACAATAACATATTGTTGTTGTTTCCCATGCCACTTAGACAAAGAAAGAACGATTGAGCCTGCAGGCTCTCGTATTAAGGCCAAGAGGTGAGCCTTTCGTTTTAATGGGCACCATTAAGGTGAAAGAATGACTTCGCTCAAGTAGATCCTCTTAATTTTGAAGCAGGAGCCAAGCAGAAGACCTATAGACTTGTCCTGCCACCGCTAGAGGTATTAATTGAAATCTTGGAGGACACTGTAATCACGAACATATTTTACGTGCCCCAGCCACTTTTAGTGAACACGGCGAATCTTAGGCCGGCTGGGGTTCCGAACCCGCAACCACTTTTTGATCGTTGCCTTTGCCGACTGAGCTACCGCGACTCTAGTCTTAATTAAAGTACAATGAGCGCAACCACGGTAGAAGTCGGCATAGGCAATTATCTCGTAACAGGAGACTCTCGTAACTCGGGGTTCGAGCCGGCCTAAGATCCGACATGTTTCTTAATGGTGACTGCAGTTTTCGAAGGATACCTCTGGGGGTAGCAGATCAAGCCTGGGCGCTCATCTGCTTGGTTCTTGCTTCTAAATTTCGAAAACCCACTTGAACTAAGACGTTCTTTCCCCCGCCGAACTATAGCTGAATGGTTGGCGCTGATCTTCGGTACCGGAATTCGTTGGCTTAAATTTCACTGTGCATGGTTGTTCGTAGCCGTTCTGAATCTTCTTAAAGCAGTAGGTCTCGATATCATTAGCTCTCTTGTCACAAAATGTAGGTCGTAAAGCCCCCAAACCAAACCAAATGTTCTTTAACCTTAGTTGTGCTTGTCAAACCGAAGACACACACCTTCGCCTTAATTCTTGTCAAGTCTGGCCTCCATGCTTGGCCTTCTCAAGTGATATTGGGAACAACAACCACAGTGAACGTTCAATCTCATAAAGAAAAATTCATTACACAGGAAGACATACATATGTTTTATACATACATCGATATTTCTACATGCATACATAAATATATCATAAAACGGATCAGCAATGATGTACGTTATTTCATGCTATGTTGAAAATATATTTACAATAACATTGTATCATTTAACTTACCCTAAGTTTTTACTAGGTTTCAATTTTCCTTATAAAAAGTGGAACACATTTAATTAACGCTGCAGTATTTACCTGGCGAATTTAAACTAATTCAAAACAACTTTATGAATAACTAGGAAAATAATACAATATTGAGACAGGAACTGTGGTATATCTTTTTATTATTTTTTACAAAATTACATATCTGGTATGACAAAAAAATACGAAAACAGTATGGCATATTCAGTAATTTACCCAACGGATCATAAGGATGTTTTTCTTTAATTTCGCCGTAATATTTCCCTGATTAACTTAGGTTAATTTTTTCTCGAATATCGAATAGATTTTTATAATTAATCATTGACGTAATTAGAAATTTTTTTCGGGTAGGGTCTAAAGTCTTGATTCAAATTACTGTAAACTCTCAATCTCATAAAAAAATACTTTCATGCACACATACAAAATACATACATATATACATCCATGTAATGTATATATACATCTATAATCTTTCATACATGCCTAACTACGCCATAAAATGAATCAACAAGGCTGTACGTAATTTCATTATATCTTGAAATATTGTCTTTTATTTTATGAACTAAGTTTATTAACAGGTTTAAATTTGCTTTATATATACTGGAGCATATTTAATTTATGTTCTAGTACTTTCTAGAGTTTAAACTGAAATAGTTTTATGGATAACTAGGAAGATGAAATAATATTGGGAAAATTTGAGATAAAAAGTATAAGTTCTTTTATCTTTCTTTTACAGAATTACATACCTTTCTTGACAACAAACTTCGAAAACAGAATGGCATATTCAGTAATTTATATACTATCGTTTATTAGTAGTAAATTAATTCATCTAGCTTTTAAGGCGAACTAGTTCAAACCTTCATCTGTATTTATAGCAATGCTTATATGCACCGAAAGAAATGCTAAAGGTTCTTATTATCTTCTAAACAGTTCTGTGGAAGAAATGCTTTTACTCTTTTCATGGTTGAAAACGTTTCTTAATCTCTTCTAACCATTTCTATTGAAGAATTTTTTTTTACTCTTGTCATAGTAGTAAATGTTTTTAATCTCTTCTAACCAGTTCAATTGAAGAAATGCTTTTACTCTTTTCATGTTTGTAAATGTTTCATCATCTCTTCTAACCAGTTCTATTGAAGAAATGTTTTTACAAATCAAATTAAATCAAATTTGCTAAGATTTTGAGTTATTGTATTAACACATTGTATGCGGGACATGTACTAGTACGTTTTCTAGCAATGGATATTTCAGCTCGGGACACGTACTAGTATATTTTCTGACGATTGATACTTGAGCGCGGGTCACGTACTAGTACGGGTTAGTGTAACAACATAATTTGTTTGTGGGTCCAAAAATAACGGTATATACAGGAAAACAAAGCCGAATGTTCTTGTCTACTACATAGATTCTGGAAAAATTTAGACAAATAAAAACTAGTTTTTGCATCAGTCGATGCGGAAACCCAGAACGGGAAGGTTGATTAAAAAATCAATTTAGATTTCAAATTAACTTTTTATTTATCCTTGCGAAAATGATATTACATATATGTATATTAATATATTATATATATATTTGTATATATATATATATATATATATATATATATATATATATATATATATATATATATCTGTTTATTTGTCTATTTATATATATGTTTATATATTTCAATATAAAATACGAAAAGTTAATTAAAAAATAAATAATTTTCGATCTATTGAGATTTAACTGAATAACTATATTTACGCCCAAAACGCCCGCTCCCAGTATAATTCCGCTGCGAAATGTACCCGCACACAATGTGTTAAATGAAACACTATACACCATTCATTGACAGTAGGAAGCAATAAACACATCTATCACAATATGGTTAGCAAGCTATTGCTTTATTTGCTAAATATGCGATTCAATTCTAGAAAAGTATCACAATTTCTTTCATAACAAATAAAAGCGCATCATTCAACTATGAGTACTTTATGTAAACTAACCCTCAATGAAACTATCGACATCGTTCCGAACTGAAATTTGATTGAAAATTTATTAATGCTAACCCTTTCTGTTCATTCGACTTCACTTTCACTTCCATTTACTGTCTGTCATGTGCTCCCTTGTGACACAGTCAAAACATATGCTCAGCCTATTAATTACCATTCCTGCTGAGTGCAAAACAATTACCGTTTTCTCTTTCCAAAAATTTTTCTGCTTTGCTCATTTCTAGCCACTTTGTGATGCAAATATGTCTGAAATAGATTGTTGATTATCACAGCTTTAAATAGAAGTAGCAATAGAAAATAAAATATTTTAAGCATAAAGTGTTTTGGAATGAAACAATTTTATTATTAAACGATTATAAGAGAAGTGTAAAAGAAAAAGTATTTAGGACTAGAATTTAGTTTTTATAAAATGTAACAAAATAACTGCAATTATTTGATATCTTCGATATGAGTACTAAAACGATATAAATTCTCGTGCCTGGGTTTGCATCACGTGAAAATTACCCAACGAATCAAATGATGTTTTTCTTTAATTTCACCGTAATATTTTCCTCATTAACTTAGGTTATTTTTTCTCGAAAATCTAATTAGATTTTTATAATTCATCTGCTTCTGCTGCTGCTACGGCTGCTAATTAGATTTTTATAATTAATCTTCTTCTTATTATTATTATTATTATTATTATCATTATTATTATTATTATTATCATTATTATTATTATTATTATTATTATTATTCTCATTCTTCTTATTCTTATTCCTATTCTTCTTATGATTCTTATTATTATTGTTATCCTTCTTCTTCTTATTATTATTATTATTATTCGTCTTCTTATTTTTCTTATTATTATTCTTATACCTATTCTTATTATTCTTCTTATTATTATAATTATTATTTTTAGTCTTCTTATTCTTATTCCTATTCTTCTTATTCTCATTCTTCTTCTTCTTCTTATTATTATTATTATTCTTTTTCTTCTTATTATTTTTCTTATTCTTCTTATTCTTATTCTTATTATTATTATTATTATTATTATTAGTATTATTATACTTATTCTTATTCTTCTTATTCTTCTCCTTATTATTATTATTATAATTATTATTATCATTATTATTGTTAGTGTTATTCTTATTCTTATTCTTATTCTTCGTATTATTATTATCATTATTATTATTGCTATTATTATTATTATTATTCCTCTTCTTCCTCTTCTTATTGCAATAGATTCATTTTTAATTTAATAAATTTATAATAACAAAAATTTGCCTATATCTGCCCTTCTATGAAATTAATCCTCAAAAAATATTGCTATAATCTTTAACCAAATGAATGCAATATATCAGAGAAAGTACAAGAAAGGAGCATACATCATCTCACTTTACACTACACATTTACCTTTTTATATAAATTTTTTAGTAAGCATTTATAGATGCAGATAGTTCGTTGACGTACGTACCGTTTTAAGCAGTTGGTCCCGGCTCCATTAGCCATCGTGTACTTTGTCAGTAGCTCTCCCTATCAAACTAATGAGGTAATTTCACTTTATAGTCGAAAAATTCTAGGCTTTTTATACCTGGTGGTCAGTTTCGGTCCCGCCAACCGTTTTTTGGTCAGTTACGATTCTAGTTACCTGAGAATTCCAGCTAAAGTTACAGTTTTTTTAATTGAATTCTCATTTGCAAGCTGTCCCGATTGCGGACTTCTCAAGGCAATCCTCGGAGATCATTACCGCAAAAGGGTGAAAATGATTGTAATTTATTTTCCTTTGATGAAACGTGAATTCAGAATTACTAAGTGAAATTTTTTACATCTATAGAATTCGCATTCGGGTTGAATTTATGAATAGCGCAGGGCTGTTCTATTCTTCCAAATTTCTTAACTACAAAGTGCTTTCTATTCGTTGTCTCGAACCGGCTCTCCCCGGGGTAAAGAGCGATAGTCAAATCACACGCCGTTGCCTTTAATTATTCCCATTGAGATACCCATTAAGAAGAAAGCAATTAATGCATTAACTCTATGCCAGAATTTACTACATTTCTAAGCTCTGGCGGATAATCTGTTAGCTTTTTAAAATTTCTGGTATTTTTCTGGGAGAAAAGCTTTTGCTTTGTAACATTTTGTAACTTTGTACGTTCCCATGATGCATATTAGAATGTCGAATTTTTCGGCTTAGACTTTTAACTTTATGTATGAGAGTGCTGCATAACTGCAACATAAAAAATGTCCTTTCCAGTGCAAGCTTCGGAAGACTAATCTATTGATTTAGCTAAAAGCGAAGATCCCGAGTAGAATGTTGACTCCCTCACCAGCACTGAGAGAGTTTGAAAGCCTAGTAACTAAAATAACTATTGACCATAGAAGGTAAAAATATTGTATTTAAGATAAATATAACATCAAGTTGTGCTTCTCCTAATTGATTGCAATCTGAACTATTTAACGTATATTAAACGCTTTGAACCATAACTCAAATTGATTAATCATAGAATGATGAAATTTTATATTTAGAGTATTTAAAAATATTTTACGCTTTGTTTAGTTGCATTCCACTTTATATAACGAAAAATGCCAATACAACGTGTATTAACTTTGAGTACATCGCTGAAAATGATTAACCGTAGAATGTTGAAATTTTGTATTTGGGAGTTATTTAACGTCTAATTGTTCATTTCGCCCTTTTAATTGCAATCTGTGCTCTATATAACGAAAAATTTCTTAATACTAATGTACTAACATTGTGGGGCATTGATAAAAATTGATTAACCGTAAAATGTTAAAATTTTGTTTTTAGTACTATTTTATCATCTAGTTGTGGTCTTCTTCAGAAAGCAATGTTCAATTTTTCAACAAAAGGTATGCAGGTTATTGTTGCCACTGGCACTTGAGCCAAGTACGTTGGCCAGAGTCCCCACAAATTAAGGTGAAGGGTTACGTCTTTCGCTTATCGAGCACCGCTAAGGTGAAAGAACGTCTTAGCTCAAGTTGATCTTCATAATTTAGAATCTGGGATCAAGCAAAGACACCCAGTATGGTATGAGAGAGAAAAATTGTCATGATATCAAAAAAAGAGAAAAGAAAAAACGGCATACTGTAAAAAAAAAGAGTAAGCAAAGTAAGTAAGAATAACAAAAATTTCAAAAAATAATTTATGAAAAATGTTGTGGACAAAGTTTTCAATATGTTTCTTTCAAATTGTCGAGAACTTACATTGTGACTCAACATATTTTCAGCCCAGTCATGTAACGAACACGGCAGATTTTGTTACAGCGTAGCTCAGTCCCAGCAAATCGTAACAAGAGGGTTTTACCCGAGGTGGCCTAAGAACCCCGTGTTCTAAGTGACTCAAGTAAAATAGGTTCGTAGTCACAATGTCTCCAAGTTCAATCAACAGAAATATGGGTCTTCTGCTTGTCCCAGCTTCAAAATTACGAGAACCTACTTGAGCTTAAGTCGCACTTTCACTCTTGAGGTGCTCGTCAAAATCAAAGACGTATCTCCTTGCCTTAATACGAAAAGCCTCTGACTCAATCGTGCTTGATTAAACCAAGTGGTATATGCAACAACAACAACGGCAAATCTTAGGTCCGCTAGATCCCTGAACCCGTAACACTCCAGTTAGTATATTAACGCTCTTGGCTGTAACTATAACGATTAGCCAAAAATGTTAAAGATTTTTGTTTAGCACAAATATAACATCTAGCTGCCACTATATAATACTCTCATTAATCTATTTTCTAGGCCAATCGGCAAAACTGCAACTCAAAGATATTGTCGTATTCATTGGTAACAATGCGTATGAATGTAAAAGTTGAAGCAATGCTTTAAAATCTATTTTTAGAAAACAAAAATAATAATCTACTAATTGTGGGGAATGATTTTACATATTTATTTGTTTATTACTGTCCAGTAGGGAGTATAAGAAGCATTATAATCAAGAATTATTTCTGTTTAGAGGGAAATATCTATTTAACGAATTGTCTCTCTATAGCTAATATTTATACTTCGGGTTCCCGCCATAGAGCATTTATAATCTTTTCTGGATGTTGAAGATAATATGCGAATGATTATTTGAATATCGAGTCAGACAAAATAAATATTATGTTTATTGATTTAACAAAACACTAAAATTATCATTATAGTACGGACTTCCTACCCAGGTTACTATAGATGGGACCGACATAAATAAACTAACGGAATAGCTGACGGACATAATTAGGTCAGTATTTTTTTATACCTCTGCTTTTAAATAGAAACCGAAATTTTGCATCGTGCTAAAGTCAGCGATATTTAAACATCAAAAATTGAACTTCACATAACTAAATTTCAAAAAGCTACTTCAGCCTTTATATTCTACTTTCCAAATTACTTTTTTCCTCTCAGTAAGACGACTTGTTCAATCACCGTCAGCTAAACTTTCACAAGATTTCCATCGCTTAGAGAAACTTTTAGACAGATGAACAAAGGATGTCTTTGTCTTCTGCTTTCATGTTCGATTTGGGAGTGTTTTGATTTTTAGGGAAGTTTATTTCTCATTCTTCATTTACTGTCATAGAAAGAAAAGAAGTATTAATTGAGTACTTGTTTTCAACCCTTTATATCACTGTTTTGCAGATCTGCGGCATACCACAAAATTAAAGACATTACAAAGATAGCTTTAAAGGATTGTTTTGTTGATTGTTTATCCTGCATAATTACAATGATTACAACTGCAAAGTGTAAACTAAGTTTACACACAAACAAAGTGGCAAAACTAAGTTCGTCAAAATTTCAGTGTCTGAGTTCCAATGTTCAGATGCCCATGATTTTTACTGAAATAAACTTTTAATTCCACTTTCCTTGTTATTTTCTTTTTGTTTTTTTCTGTCAGCCTAAAATCAATGAGATTACTCGTTTAATCACTGAGAGTTAAACTCACACAAGACCTCCATCACTTGGAGAAAATTTTAGACAGGTGAATAAAGGATTCTTTGCTTTCTGTTTTCATGTTCGATGTAGGAGAGTTTTGATTTTTACAATGGTTTACTTCTTATTCTACATTTACTGTCACAGAAAGAAAAGAAGTATTAATTGAGCGCTTGTTGTCAACCCTTTATATTACGGTTTGTAGACCTGCATCATTTCAGAAAATTGATGGCATGTACAAAGTAAACTTTAAAAGGATGACATTGTTGGTTATTTATCCTGGATAACTACAATAAACACAATTGCGATGTAGGAACTAAGTTACTCTGGGAGTTGCGGTTCGTACCGCAAGTGCGGTATGACGTATCGCGGAAACTTGGCCTAACGATACCTAGTTGCCGCAACTAAGCTCAAACCGTACTCTGAGCACGGAAACGAATGCAACTAGCTTACTATCGAGTTTGAGAAATAAATCCCGCCTTTGGCTCTTATTTTAGAGGCAGTTTAATGATCTTCTACTTTGCACCATTTAAACCAATCAGAAATTTAGAATTTTAATTCTGATTTTCAGCGGCAACAGCAATGTTTGTAAATCAAACAAATAAATAATTCGCATTTTTCTTTGCATGCGTACGGTATTGATAAAAGTGGCATCCAAATCTCAAGAGTTTTTTTGTCTCACGGAAACTTCCATGATTAGTTTTATGGAGCATTATTATATACAGTATGGAATTTTATTAAGCATATAGAGGCGCTTTATAGGTTTGGTTTGGAGTGCTACGGTCTACTTGCAACGCGAGTGCTAAAAGACCGGGACCTGAGCTTAATTGACCTGCAGTTGAATTTCTGGGTTTCTGCAAGTTACATTCTCTTACAGATATATTTTATACATTCAATTATGATGGCATGCATAAAAATGATGTAACTGATGAATATTATGATGTAAATATTACTGCAGAGATCATTGATAAAAAATTGATAAAAAGTTAATTGTATTGAAAAAACTGTATGATAGTTATTCCATCAAAATTTATCATATTACTATATATCAATACCTAAAATCTAAACATCAATGTTTTGTTTTGAACACAGTTATTAAAATATATAAAATGCAATAAATTAAAATTTGAAAATCACTGAAAATTATGGTTATGATAAGATATAAATATGATAATTAAAGATAAATAATATTTAAATCATACTTTGATAGTATTTTAAAAACAGTTTTATTATATGTAAACCACAAATTTTGCTTTCAGACTAACATCACAGGTATCCATGAAATTGTAAATTTTGTGCTTAAAAATGTTAATAAAAGCCGAAAGTTATAAAGGCTTCGATCTTTTTATTATTTAGCATTGTTAACAAGATTTCTACTAGTATGAAACATAAATATAAGATCAAAACTGAAGATACACAATATTTACATCATACTTTATACTGCTCTAAATTCAGCATTAATATTTAAAAACACTTTTTTGTTCATACTTTTTTCAGTGGTATCCGTGGAGATCATGGAATTTTCTACATTTTGGCACTATACAAAACAGGTATATTTTTTTTTTAACTGAGCTATATATTCGTAAGTCATAAGCCGCCATGTTTTCTTACTATCGAGAAGTTCTCTCTACCAAATTTGCTGCCGGAAAGTTTGAATGTAGCTATGTAACTTTGCATGTAACCCCAGAGTACGAAGTATCGTTTGCTCTCAAAATTTCCGAGCTGACGTCAACCTGACAATACCGCACTTGCGGTACGAACCGCAACTCCCAGAGTAACTAAGTTTACAAACAAATATAGGGACAAAACTAGTCTTCGTCAAAATTTCAATCTCAAAATTTCAATGTTTGTATGCACATGATTTACTGAAATAAACTTTGGATTCCACTTTCCCAGTTAATTGCTTTTTGCTTCTTTCTATCAGCCTAAAATCAATGAGACGACTTGTTCAATCACTATCAGGTAAACTCTCATAAAACCTCCATCGCTTAGAAATACTTTCAGACAGATGAACAAAAAAGTCTTTGTCTTCTGTTTTCATATCCGATGGACAATTTTTTTGATTTTTAGGGAGGTTTATTTCTCATTCTTCGTTTACTGTCACAGAAAGAAAAGAAATATTAATTGAGTACTTGTTGTCAATTCTCTGTAACACTGTTTTGCATATGTGGTTCATTTCATAAAATTGATGACAAAGTGAGCTTTAAAAGACGGTTTTGTTGACTGTCTATTCTGCAACACTACAATTAACACAATTGGCTAACAGAATAAATACCAAGTGGCAATACTAAGTTTAATGTTCGTGTCAAAATGTCAAACACTAAGTTTCCTTTGTTAAGTTGCACTTGGTTTTTACTGAAATAAACTTTGGATTCTACTTTCCTAGACATGTACAAAATGAGCTTTAAACGATGGTTTGGTTTGGTTTGGAGCGCTACGGTCTACTGTTTTGCACACGAGGGCTAATGAGACCGGGACCTACAGTTTAAAGCCGATTCCGAACGGCTACAAACATCCATGCCAGCAGCGGGATTCGAACCCACGAACTCCGGTTCCGAAGAGCAGCACTCTACCATTCGGCCATCGTTCGGCCTTCAAAGGATGACATTGATGATTATTTATCCTGGATAGCTACAATAACCTCAATGGTGAAGTAGGAACTAAGTTTACACACAAACGACGTGGCAAAAGTAAGTTTTATCTTCATTAAAATTTCAGTCACTAAGTTTCCTTTGTTCGGATGCACATGATTTTTACTGAAATAATCTTTGAATTCCACTCTTTCTAGTTAGTTATTTTCTTTTTGTTTATATCTGTCAGCCTAAAATCAATGAGACTACTTGTTCAATTACTGTCAACTAAACTCCCCCAAGACTTCCATCGCTTAAAGAAACTTTGACAGATGAATAAAGGATGTCTTTGTCTTCTGTTTTCATGTTCGATGTTCGAGTGTTTTGAATTTTACGATAGTTTATTTCTCATTCTTCATTTACTGTCAGAGAAAGAAAAGAAATATTAATTGAGTGCTTGTTGTCAACCCTTTGTTTTACTATTTTGCAGATCTGCATCATTCCACAAAATTGATGACGTGTACAAAGTGAGCTTCAAAGGATGACATTGATGATTATTTATCCTGGATAGCTACAATAACCTCAATGGTGAAGTAGGAACTAAGTTTACACACAAACGACGTGGCAAAAGTAAGTTTAATCTTCATCAAAATTCCAGTCTCTAAGTTTCCCTTGTTCGCTGTTTCCTAGTATCGCTGTTTTGCAGATGTGCATAATTTCATAAAATTGATGACTTGTACAAAGTGAGCTTTAAAAGACGGTTTGGTTGATTGTCTATTCTGCAACACTACAATTAACACAACTGGCTCATAGAATCAATACCAAGTGGCACTACTAAGTTTAATGTTGGTGGCAAAATTTCAGCCACTAAGTTTCCTTTGTTCGGGTGCACATGGTTTTTACTGAAATAAACTTTGAATTCTACTTTCCTACATATTTTTTCCTTTCTTTCAGCCTAAAATGAGACTAAATTGCTCAATCACTGCCAGTGAAACTCTCAAAAGATCTTCGTCACTTAGAGAATCTTTTAAACGAATAAAATAAAGGGAACGCCTTTGTTTTCTGTTTTCATAATCTACTAAAAAGTGTTTTGGTTTTTAGGGGAGATTTATTATTTATTCTTCCTGTACTACATTAGTCTCGGCGAGAAAAGAGCTATTAATTGAGTGCTCTTTTAGCACTTTTTCAAATCTATAACATACCTCAAAACTGATGCCATTTACAAAATGAACTATAAAAGACTGATTTTTTATATAAATCCTTGAACACAAGTAACACAAATGGCTCTCAGATTTCATAACATAAGGTGATACATGGTTTAATTTTGGTATCAAAGTGTTATTCACTTTTCACTGGATGCAAATGATTATTATTGAAATAAGCAATTCTACTTTCCCAGATACTTGTTTTTCTTTCTTTCCTTCAATTTGAAATAAATAAGACTTTCTGTTCAATCATTGTCAGCGAAATTCTCACAGGAGCTTCATTGTCTAGAGAAACTTTTAGACAAATGAATCAAAGGGGGAGGGGGTCTTTGTCTTCTGTTTTAATATTTAATATAAATGTTTTGATTTTCAGTATTCATTTACCGTGTTAGTGTCAAAGAAATGTTTTAATTGAGTGAGTGTTATTAACCTTTCGTAGCACTATTTTGAAAATCTGCGACATACCCCAAAATTGATATCATTTACAAAGCAAGCTTTAGAAAAGTTGCTTTGTTAAATATTTATCCTTCAAAACTACAATTAGCACAATTGGTTCACAGAATCCATGTTAGATGACGATACTAAGATTGATGTCGTATCAAAGTTTTATTCAGTGTTTGATCAGATGTACATAATTATTACTGAAATAAACTTTGGATTATACATTCCCAGTTACTTGCTTTTCATTCTTTCTTTCAGCCTAAATTCAATAAAACGACTTGTTCAATCACTGTCAGTGATTGAACAAGTGGGTCAGTGTCAGTCCCACGGCCTCAATGGCTTAGCAAAACTTTTAGACGAATGAACAATGAACGTTTTTGTTAATTCAACTTATTTAGGATATATTTATTTCATTTCTGCATTAGTCTCTGAGTGAAAAGAGCTATTGAGTGATTGTTGTTAACCGTTTATACTATTATTAGCATATATATAGCCCGTCATATGACGGGATAAGTAAAATTTTTAATTTTCCATAATTTTAAAGTACCTATAAGGCAGGTAAGAAAAATGGTTTGTTTTTTGGCTGAGAATTATCTGGTACACTCTCAATAATTTGTTTATCTTTACTGACCGCATGTTAGTTGCCAACTTTAATTTATCTTGTCATATTACGTGATAGGATGGAGAGCAGAGGTTTTAATATTGACAGTGATTATTTGGCGGTATATATGAATGATGTCCAAAATTTAGCGAATCGATTGCAAACCGTGTGATTATGTATAAAAAACAAACACACAAACGAACAAACTTCTTAATTTTCAAAGATATATAACTTAAACTCTAGATATTTATTAGTCCGTGAAATAGACTCCTAGACTTTTATGAAAAGAATTTGTTGTTAATACCGGTGATAAAATTTTCATTGCAACAAAAATAATCGATGATTAAATTTAAAATTAGCACATATGTACCTAATCTATTATTTAATATAAATATAAAAGAAAATTATTTACGTAATATCTAAGTTCAGTGATAAAACGTATGAAAATAATGCAGACGATATTTAAATAATTTAAAATAAGAAATGATTAAAGAAGATAGTTAAAGAAATGACGTCATATTGTTGGAAAAATGTGTTACTTTTACCTATTTATTATATGATAAATTGATAAATTTATTGTTCTACTCTTAACAGGGGACAACAGAGCTTGGAATAATGGCATTAAGCACTCGGAAAGGGGGAAGGGGGGATTTTGAAAGTTTTTGAACTCGATTTGAATTTTACTAACCCTGACTCATCAAAAATCCAATAGGGATGCCTCTATTCATTCCAGGTACAACCTCTTTATAAATTCGCAGTCAGACGGAGAGATGGATAGACAACTTAGGCTATTATTATATATGGGATTTTGTAAATCTTCAACGTAACCTAAAATTGACTTCATTTAAAAAGGGGGTTTTAAAAGAAGGTTTAGTTGAATGTTTATCCATTACAATTAACACGATTTTCCCACAGAATCCATACCAAATTTAATTTTCATATCAAAGTATAGTTCACAGTTTGATTACATTAGCATAACTATTACAAGTTTTAATGAAATATCTTGACTTTAAAGTATCACGCCAGCCGTTATTATTTAAATTTTTAGATTTAAATCGATTTTTTATACTAATTACTGATGAAGTTATTAAAGTTAAGATTAAATTCATTATGATAAATTTATTAAGTTTTCTTTATTCTATTTATTTTTAATAAGTGTCCCGTCTCATTAACTCTCGGGTTGCAAAAAGGTAGACCGTAGCGCTCCAAACCAAGCCATATAGTGCTCCCTCGCCACTTCGCGCTTCATGTTTTGCGGCTTTAGTTCTTAGCGAGTTTTTCAAAAATATTCATCAAAAAATAAAACTGAAAAAATACAACCCTGTCGGCAGCCACATTGCCGAAAGGAGCGTTGTTTCATGTGGATGTGCGAGAGAGAAGGATTCCTGTATGTCAAACAAAGATGAGTTAACTGAGAGTACGTACCACGGGCTCTTGAGATGACAAAGTCTGCAAGGGAGGAAGAAAATGAAGAGGAAAACGAAGAAGAAACTGAAAAGAGTGACCTTACCCTGCAAAACCTGCAACAATTGTGCAACATGTCAAGAATTTGCACAAGACATTGACGTCAATATGGTTTGAGTTATCGAGTTCAGCAATCGCGTTGACGGGGTTATGTACTTGTACAGGGGAATTTTAAAGGAAAAGGAAAATCAAAGACAACAACTACCCATCACCGTGTTTCTCTCCAAAGTAAAGCCCCCTGGCTCTACCGTCAGCTCCTCCAGCAGAAGAGTCTCCAAGTGAGCCTAAAACGTCTGCGAGTCAAATGACAGTTTCTCTGCCACCAACAGAAGACTCTTCTCCTCTCTCAGAAAGCAATGTTGATTGATGTTTATTACCCTATAAGGTTTTGTAATTAACCTTATGAATTAGCACTGACACGTATAAATAAATAAGTATACTGTAGTGATTTTTGTCTTAAAGTATGTAAAGTATAAATACTGTTTATATATTTAAAACATTCGTGTACCCGCATACACGAAAATTCCTAGGGGTAAATCCTACTTCAGGTTTTTCAGGTTCTGGTCCCCATTAATCGCGAAAAACGAGGTATCACTGTACACACATTCGCTATTGAGCATCGCATTTAATATGTATAGACGTTTAAATAAAAAAAATTAGAGAAGGTATTTATGCTTCTTTTAATTGGAAGTCATGTATGGAAGTTATTTTCATCTGGTTAAAATAAAAATATCTGAAAAATATTTTAAGGGTGGAGTTGGAAATATATTAAAAGCATTCTTGGATCAAAGCAACTAAATTACGCATTAAAACCATTGTAATGTATGGTTACAAAATCCATTAACATTTTTTAAATAAATGTTTACTGTATTTTATGGGTGAAGTATCAATTATTTCATATTTATAATCAAAAGAGATTCATCTAAGTATTACGTATATATTGAAATCTTTGAGAAAGCAAAAAAGCATCTTTTCATGATAGTTAGTTGTATTCTTGCAGAATGGCACAATACAATATTTAGAATATGACTGCTCAGTATGAGACGTAATAAAAGATATATATACGAATCTTTGAACACACACAAATTAAAGTCGCGATATCCAACGTAAACTACAAACGCTGTTGCTCTTTTTATGAACTGCAACTTCACAAGATCGGCGTTGGAAAAGTAGCGTTTTTGAAAGGCGGAAAATGGTGCGATATAATAATCGTTAGAAATCCCTAATTAAGGCTCAAAATAAAGAAAGTACTGTCCTAATGAGGGACTTTATTCCAAAATCTCATTTGTTATTAAAAATCTTAGAGGCGAGTAAATGGGTAAATGTGTAATATTTCTTTTACTGCATGATATTTTACAGTTGATTCTGTCATAAAAGAGAATGTTTGCTCTGGCTGCAAAAGAAACATTTATACTGCTGTTCGCAATATACTGTATATATGTTTTGTATTTATAGAAAATACTATATTTGGATACAACCCCTAATTTTTTTTCTTCCTTTTGGAAACAACGGATTTTGAGCTTATTCTATCGACGATCATTTTCATAATTTTCAAGCTGTGTTTTGGGGAATTTCACAAAAGTTGCTCTATACATTTAGCTAATATATTATGCACATTAAATTTTGTTTGCTTTCGCGCATGCGCAGTGAAACATGATTTAGTAAACCTGCTCACCTTTCTTCCAATATTTATTATTTTTTAATTTTGATTGCAGGGTATTGTGTACAATGTTGTTTGACATGCGTCCTGAAAATAACATTATTTGATATTGAGAACTCTGCAAATTATAAGCAAAACACTTGGAAAAATTTGGGATTGTTTTTATAAAACCCTTAATTTCTCCACGAGTATACGTGCTATCCTCATAAAAACGAACTACAAGAAGCATCCTAATCATGTACTAAAGTTTCAACGCTTTTCATACATTACTCTTTATGGGGTTATCGAAAACATATTCGTTTTTCTTCAATTTATTGACGGTCCCCTTTCGGGTTTCAGGAAAAATTCTTAGCTGAAATATATAACGTCTATCATCCTGTTTACACGCCTGAGGTTTCAGGATAATTCCTATTGTATTTTTCTAGATATTCAACAAAATGTGTGAAATCGCAAGTGACTGGTCATCATTGACTATATAGTTTAGTTACTATTCCTTCTATGTTTAAACGAGACAACTATAGGAAGGAGCCATTTAGTAACCGAACTCCAGTTACTAAATGGTTACCTCTAGTCTCTATCCGGTTTGAGATGCTATCATTAAAGTTCTTATGTGTTACCATGTGTTAGCGTAGTTAAAAAACAGATATTACGTATTCATGCGGCAGTGTTCCTATGTTTTGTAATATTTAAAACAAAAACAGGACTAATGAAAATAGTCACTTTTCTTTCTGTTTGGTTTGGTTTGGAATGTTACGGTCTACTGTTTTGCTACAGGAATGTCCTTCTTAAAGCCAATTCCGAATGGCTATGAGCATCTATGCCAGCAGCAAACTTCGAACTCTTGAACTCCAGTACCAAAGAACGACGCTCTACCACTAACCATCAATCGGCCTTTTCTCTCTGTAATCATACGAGAAAGCTACAAGAAGTAGTTATTTAGTAACAGAGTTTCGGTTACTTAATGGCTACTTCCAGTTTCTTTCCGGTTCTTGATACTGTTGTTTATGTTCATAAAACAATGTGTTAGCGTAGATAAAAGACAGATATTATTTATGTGATAGTGTTCATATGTTTTGTAAAAGTAAGAATAAAAATATGACTAAAGAAAATTGTTAAATTTCCTTCTATGACTATATAAGAAAAGAAAAGGTCTGATATTCCCAATTTTTTTATTAGTACGCTCTATTATAACGGATTAATCCTGATTTTTGTTACCTGCGATTTCCCATTTCCCATTTATTCCGGGCAATCGAGAATCAACTGTAATCTTTTCTGCAACCATACAAAGAACGTGGCAGAAACAAATTCCAACAGAGATTGAAAGTTTGTATTTATTCCAATTTTTATTTATTTTATTTTACTTTTCTAGTAAGACAAAAGACTTCAAGTTTATGTTCAAGAACAACAAACGAAAAAAAAGAGCGAATACTACTAAACACAATTGAATGACTCCACGTCAAATACGTGGAAAGGTTAGAAAAAAACAGGAAAAGAAATGTCGATTGTTCCATCATCTGAAAGTTTTTGTGTGAAGTAGCCCTATATCATTCTGCTGACAGTGATTGAGTAAGACTTCGATTGACTCCTTCAGAAGACAGAAATAAAAAGGGGCATGAGCAAAAAAATAAAACCCCGAGCTAAAAGAAGTTTTCACTTGTTCTTTTTCTCTGCTCTTATTATTTGTGATTTCCGTAATTACAGTGATCTAAGAATAAACAAAAAATTTAAATATCAATCACAAAGTAATCCTTACAAATAAACCATATTAATGATTTGTCGACGCTGTTCAAAACAAATACACAAATGTGGACGAAGAAAAACAATTGTCTTTTAAAATTAATTTAATCGTTATAAAGCCAACAGCAGCGAGTGGCCGTTACTCTTCCATGTTAGTTCTCCTCCTTGTTATTACAACAAAAAAAAAACGTTGCCACATAATTGCAACTAAATTAACTTTCTCATAGAACAAAATGGTACATGGAGTATGAAATATAATAGTAGAAACAATGAGTGAAAGTAGAAACAAAGTATAAAATCTGAAACATTAAGTTTGAGGACGAACAATAAAACAAAACATAAAACACAAATAAAGGGTCCAAATACGAGGCACATGCACAAAGTAAGTTTTCCGATGTTTTCCCTTTTAAAGTAAAAGTACTTAGCTGTGTCAATTGCGCATGCGTAACAGATCTATGACGTATTAATCATATGTCAGCAGGACAAGTCCCGATTCATGCCAGTAGCGGGATAGCAGTGGTCCGAAATGGAAACTCTAATTCTTTCTCCCGCCGCCTGCAAGGTTCGGTCGGTGATCTTGAATGCACAAAGCATTGTGCCAATTGAAATTCATCGTCAGCTCTGTCAGGTCTATGAGCCGAAACTGACACCCGAACACAAAATTCAACACTTAGGAGCAGCACTGACATTTCTGCTACGGTATCACGACGACGGTGACGAGTTACTCGACAGGATTGTCACGGGCAATGAGACTTGGATTGCGCACTTTATCCCGGAAACCAAGAAGCAGTCAATGCACTGCCATCATAGTGGATATTCGGTCAGGACCAAATTCAAACAGACGCTGTCTGTATAAAAAGGCATGTATCCGATTTCTGGGACAGGACGGCTGGTGGTTCCATTCACAGGCGGCAGAGTTCTACGACAGAGGTATACAAAAGTTGATCCCACAATACGACAAGTGTCTCAATTCTGGTGATGGTTATGTCAAAAAATAGCTGAAACATTGCTGTACTTGTTACCAATAAATATATCCGTGGAAGTGAAGGTTATATTTTTCTTTTAAATAAGGAAACTTACTTTCTGTATGCGCCTCTTATAATTCACATCATTTAATTTGAAATCTTAGGAAATAATTTCAATATTTTGCTTTAAGTGCACACATTACTTTTAAACCTTAAAAAAATTCAGTGTTTTTTGTTTCGATTTTTACATTTTTAAATTATATGGACATTTCTGAATTTTTTAAAACAAACCCCATTGAAATATTTGAATTAAACCCTGTAAAACCTTTAAATGCATTTTACTGAAAATAATGTATTTCAAACTCACACGCACTGTAAATTTAAAAAAAAACTGTTGCATATAAGAATCTCAAATTGTCACAGTAAATACATTATAGACCTACGATAAAACTTTGTCTACTTTTTTCTTTGTTGCACATTTCATTTAGTATTTATAGTACATTGTCTACCGCCGAACGATGGCCGAAGTATGCTCTTGGACAGTTCGCGGGTTCGAATCCCGCTGCTGGCATGGATGTTTGTAGCCGTTCGGAATCGGCTTTAAACTGTAGGTCCCGGTCTCATTAGCCCTCGTGTGCAAAACAGTAGACCGTAGCGCTCCAAACCAAACCAAACCAAACCAAAGTACACTGTCTACCAATAGGTATTTGGTCCACCCATGCCGATGCGGTCCTGAGGTACACTGTCTCCGCCGGTACACCATCGTGCCGGAAACAGCATCGGCATTAGTCGGGTCCTCTGGGATGAGTTCGATCGCCGAATTAAGGGGTGCACAAAGCAGGCGTCCAAAATCAGTAAAGGAACTTGTATGTCTACTCCAAGCCGAGTGGAAGACAATACCACTAGCTGTAATACAAAGACTTGTGGAAAGTATGCCCCGGAGGGTTCACGCTGTAATTGCCTCTCGTGGAGGCTCTACCAACTATTGATTTTGAATAAAGCTAGTTTTTATTTTCTATCACAGGTGTTCAAATACTTATTGGTAGACAGTGTATTTGCTAGCCGCAGTAGCTCAGTCAGAAAATTCAACGCCCTCGTAACTGGAGGGTTGTGGGTTCGGATCTGGAACCAGCCTAAAATCCGCCGTGTTCGTTAAAGGTGACTGGGGCACATAAAATACTTTCATGATCACAATGTCCTCCAAGTCCTCAATCAATAACTCTAGGGCTGGCAGGCCAAGCCTATGGGTCTTCTGCTTGTTTCTTGCTTCTAAATTACGACTACCCACTTGAGCATAAGTCGTACCTTCACACTATGGGGGTTAAAGCGAAAGGCGCATACCTTTGCCTTAATACGATTGTGGATCAGTCGTGCTTGGTTTGACCAAGGCACAACATAAACAACAAACATAGCATTTAAAACTAGCATATAGCCCGTCATACTACGGGATCAGTAAAATTTTAAATTTTATAGAACTGTAAAGTATTTTATGAGGCTGGTAAAAAATTATGTATTGACAAATAATTGAACTAATAATTAATGATGAACATTACCACAATCGTGTGAAAAATTTAAGGTTAAAATTCTAGATATTGTGGAGATATTACACACTAGCATACAGACCGTCATAGGATGGGATCAGTAAAGTTTTTAATATTCCATTATTGTAAAGTACTCTATGAGACAGATAAAAAAAATTTTGGTTTTTGGCTAAGAATTATCTGATACGTGCCCAATAATATGTTTAGCTTCATACTCCTCTAAATACTCCCGATATTATGAATGCAGTTTAGACACACGTTGAATTCGTTTAGAAAGATAATTCAAGGTTTTCTTAACTACGTCGAAACTATCGTTAATTTCTTCCCGATTTTTTTACCACAGTAATTAATGGAAGTAAAGGAATGAAACTATCATTTCTACTACACCCTGGAGGGAGACAGAATTTGTTGTTAATACCGGTGATAAAATTTTCATTGCAACAAAAAATAATCGATGATTAAATTTAAAATTATCACATATGTACCTAATCTATTATTTAAGCCAAATATAAAAGAAAATTATGTATGTAATATCTAAGTTCAGTGATAAAAGATATGAAATTAATGCAGACGATATTTAAATAATTTAAAATAAGAAATGATTAAATGAGATGGTTAAAGTCATAATGCTAAAAATTGTTATTTTTACCCATTTATTATGTGACAAATTGATAAATTTAATCGCCTGCTCTTAACCGGGGAAAATAGGGCTTGAAATAATGGCATTAAATACTAGAAAAGGAGGGAAGGAGAGGATTTCGAACGTTTCTAACCCTAACTCATCAAGAATCCAATATGGAATGCCTCTATCCATTCCAGGTTCAACCGCTTTATAAATTCGAAGACAGACGGACAGATAACTTAAGCAATTATTATATAGGGGATGCAATTAATTTTTAAGCCTTAATTTAGCCTTTATGAAAATTCAATCCCTTTGTATAACATTTTTGATAACTTTTAATAATTTAAGTAGGTGGAGAATTATATCTAACAGCTATTGTTCCAAAAAAAGCAAAAATTATTAATGAAAATCACTGTGTGTGGTTGTAAATATTCAGTCACGGTGTTAAAATTTTTTAAATAAGTTTCACTTTTCATTTTATATAAAAAAATTTATTTTTTAGAAACAAAGTTAATTCAGTAAAACTAATTAAATAAAAATAGAGAACAAATGCTGAAAATATCATGTATTTATGACAATGATTAAAAACGAAATGATAGTGAGAAAAATGAGAAAAAATTTCTTCCACTTAATGATGCTTAAATGTAAATATCATGAAGTAAAATGCTGTATCACGAAGAAAAGCTGTGAGTGCAGAAATAAGAACCAAAAATATCAAGATGATTGCTTTGCTCGCTTACTAAATAAAGATATAAATGTGCAAATATCTATAAAACGGTGCGTCCTATGGTAAAAATAACGAAAAAAATGCTGACTTAATAACTGTATGTATTTTGATATATTTGACGTACCCTGCCTCAAGCAAGGAACCGCGGGGATTTGAGAATCCCACCGACGGAGCAGTGTCTCTGAACACAGGAAAGAAAAAAAAGATATAATTATGCAAATATAGTGGACTCCGCTTAATCTGATCGTGGTTTATGCTATCAATCGCTTATTATTATTGAAATCACTTGGTCCCGATTTTCTGTATTCATTTGTATGTTAAAATTATCGCTTTATGCGATCGTTACATCGGTTAATGTTATCAGTTTTCGAACCTCATTTTAACTGGCAAAGGAATATTCACAATGCATTCAGAAGGAACCCATTCTTTTTTTCCCTTCACTGTTGTTTGAATTTCCGAGAATTCTCCCTCTTCCACCTAGGGAAATGGGGGATGATCAAAAGAGTGGAAATTTAGACGTTACAAGAATTTTACAGAAATACTCACACCCTGCTGGTGGTCAATGTTTGTCAGATAAGCAGAAGGCAAAACATTCTTACAGGAACTGAGAAGGAGCGTCTTCACAATTTATGCCTTGCTCGCTTACATGCAGCTTGTCGATATGGAAGCCAGAAAACGAAATGATTTAACATTAAAACAAAAGATCGAAATTTTAAATCGTTATGACAAGTTGATTATGATTACGAACAATTTATCAATGAGCTTTTTAGAAAAAATTGTAGACAGTCAACAATTAATCAATTTGTTTAATTATGTATACAATTCTTATGTTTTAAAGGATAATATACAGTGCATTAATATAAGGTGCGTTTTTTCATTTTGTTTTGAAATTTAGTATGTCAATTAAAGGGAGGGAATTTATCTAATATTGCATATCGTTTATTGTTTAGTTTGATTTGGTTTGGTTTGGAGTGCTACGGTCTACTTTTTTGCAACACGAGGGCTAATGAGACCAAATCGTTTATTGTTATCAATCGGTTATTGTTATAAAAATCACAGTGTCCCAAACTGATCACATTAAGCGGTGTCGACTGTATCTCGAAAATGGTTCGTCCTAGGTGAAAAGTAACGATTAAAGCAAACCAAACCATTTTGTTAATCTGTGTGGGAAATCGGTGTTTATATGGAATGTTTGTATTGAAAGATTTATTTAAACACTTTCCATACAGCGGAAAATTGTGCGACTTATGCGGCTCACAATTTTTAATAAGAGTGTGAAAAATACAGTTCATTTTTAGTTTTTGCTGAAAGTTTTTCTTGTAATTTTCACATTTTTTGGCTTGTTTCAAGCAAATATAAGAACTGTAAAAATAAAAAGGAAACGTGTACCTTTTTAGAGGACTTTAAACGCTAGAATGGCTCTACTCAGTAAATTCTAAATTTATTTTTGTTCTAATGATGCTATCTGTTCTTAAAATAAAAAAGTGCTTATGACAAATTATAGCATAATAGCTGATTAAAATTAACCATAGATTAAACGCTGTGCAATTGAATTCTGTGAGATCTTAACACTGATTTTATGATTACCTCTAATTCGTTATAATTTACTGATTATTTAATCTCAGTAAGATCAGTCTTTAGTTCTATATTTTTATCAGATTCAAATGGTTTTTATAAAGTGCTTTGCCCTTTTGTTGATATTGGTTATCTATAAATTTTGTTAAAATTCAGACTATACTCGTGTGCAATCTCTAAACAACTCATTTGTTGCCACACTTCTCAACTTGTTCTCGACTCAGTAATGAACTGAAAATGGTACAGAAAAATAAAAATTTGGTGGCATTAACGGTTGAAAAAAGATTAAATGTGACGTTTTAATTCTTAATGGGTGAGTGTTTCTTAGAAGTTTAATGGCGTCGTGGTTTTTCTGACGCAATCCTTATTAGATTGTCAATAACTAATTCAAAGTCATTCAAAGTTCGAAACATGACGTTTTCAGTGGTCAACTATCAAACGGACTCTTAAGGTAAGTCATTCTGTCAGCTGTATTTTATAAAGTATGTTAATACTGTTTTTCATTTTAACGAGCTGTAGTCATTCGAAGGAAGCTTTAAGAATACCGAATTGTTTCAATTGTGTCATAGCTTTCTGATTTCTACAAACATGTATAAATATTGCTTTATATCTGTATTTTCAGTTTTGAAAGTTACTCGTGTATGTGATATAAAACTTGTAGCATTTCTTAGCAAATGAAAACGGTAAAATTCATTTTCCCGTATTTTGCTTTCCCTCAAATTCTATGCATTACAAACTCAAATATTATTTTGTGTTGAACATGCAAGCTTTAAGTTATATATACGAATTTCCTGTAACGTATAACGTAAAACTCTGAGTGGAATAAATAAAATGTTGACTCATTTTGTTATATTTAAGTATTTATATAAAAGCTGTCAAAATTTATTGTATTTAACAGTGTGGTTTTTTGTTATTATAAAATATAATTCTAGAGTATGTAATAATAACTGCACAGAAAACATTTATAGAACACATTTGTAGTACACTTGTGATGCAAAGATTATAAAAGCATTTTACTAATTAAAAAAATTAAATGGCTTGATGAGGTTTAATGCTTTTAAACTGCTTCAAATTGGATTCTAATATTACAAAGCATTTAGGATAGGATATTCACTGGGATAATGCTTTTCTTATAAACGAGTGTCAAATTTCCTTAAAATTGAACGGTGTTTAAATCCATTTTACTGTTTATCAAACGAGTTTACTTGAACAATTATAGATTAAATTGCTTTACGTATGCATTTTAGTTTGATTACAAAGTTAAATGTTTGAATTCTGTAGATAAGTTTATATTAACACATTGTATGCGGGACACGTACTGATACGTTTTTCTGACAATTGATACTTGAGCGCGGGTCACGTACTAGTACGGGTTAGTGTAACAACATGGTTTGTGTGTGGGTACAAAAGTAACGGTATATACAGGAAAACGAAGCCAAATGTTTTTGCCTACTACATAGATTCTAGAAAAATTTAGACAAAAAAAAACTGGTTTTTACATCAGTCGATGCAGAACCGCAGAACGGGAAAAAAATAAAACCATATACTACTATTTCTATTTGATTTTTCCTATTTACGATACTGTAATAAATTTATCTACTAAAAAATATATTTGTTATTTACAAAAATCTTATGGTTGTTTATATATTTCTATTTATATATTTGTTTATATATTTCAATATAAAATACGAAAGTTGGTTAAAAAATGAAATAATTCTCGATCTATTGATATTTAACTGAATAACTAAATTTACGAGCAAAACGGACGATCCCGGTACAATTCCACTGCGAAATGTACCAGTACACAATGTGTTAATACTTTGTAGTCTGAATATTTTTATGTATTTATACGAGTATAAATGCTTTTAACAAGAGGGGGGAGTTGTATATATGTCTACTAACAGATTGTTTTATTTTTGTGTTAACAAACGTGATTTAAATTAACATTTTATCTCTTTTTTAATGAACCTTCTATAAGTCAATAGCCATTCCAAAATGAAAGACCATTTCAGATTTTGTCAGCAAATTGCCATGTCAAAATTTTTTAAAAAGTTCTTTAAGTTTAGCGAGCCTTTTAATACTACAATCTAACAGATATAGCAAGGAAAGTGATAACAGCTTGATAAACTTTTTACTAATCAGCCGACAGTGGAAATGAAGCAACCCTAATCATCCTCGTAGAATTTGGTTATAAATAACGAATTTAATACTTTGTCTTCCTACATTTCGTTTTATTTGCAATTAATCTTTTTACTTGGCTAACTTCCTTCACGTTTGTAAAAAGGTGTCTGTACAAATATTAATGATCATTGATTTTCCTTAATCGACTAATTGAATCCATTGTATCATAATTTTGAAATAACATATTTTTATTTATCAGTAATGATATCCATAGGTAGTCATCTATTTGCTTGCTCTATGATTTTTAATGATTTTTAGAACTGATTAGCCATTCACC
>CM063506.1:145973306-146023141 GCA_032207245.1 Pardosa pseudoannulata
CTAGTGATCTCTAAGAAATTCAATAACAACGCCACTCCTAGCCGTGTTCTAAGAAGAACCCGTTCACCATGTAAGCTACAATGTAACTACGAGAAAATTTGAGACAACTGGGTATCAAGAAAGCTCACACGCAGCCCTCCCTTCTAGGTGCAGTTACTTTTATACATTTTCAAAATCCCTTTAGTGGCCACCAAAAAATTCAATAACAGCACCAACTAGCCTAGCTTCCTTGCAAGCTAGAATGTAACTAGAAAGCCGAGGCAACCGGGTACCAAGAGAGTTCCCACCCAGCCCTCCCTTCTAGGTGTAGTTACTTTTATACTTTTTCAAAGTCAAAAGCCCTCTAGCGGCTGAAAGAAACTTCATAACAGCGCCACCTAGCCTAACTTTCTTGCTAGAATGCAACTAAAAAGCCGAGGCAACCGGGTACCAAGAGAGTTCCCACCCAACCCTCCCTACGAGGTGTACTTACTTTTATACATTTTAGAATTTCAAAAGCCCTCTAGCGGTCAACAATTCCATAACAGCGCCACCTAGTCTAACTTTCTTGCTAGAATGCAACTAGAAAGCCGAGGCAACCGGGTACCAAGAGAGTTCCCACCCAACCCTCCCTTCGAGGTGTAGCTACTTTTATACATTTTAGAATTTAAAAACCCTCTAGCGGTCAAAAAGAAACTCCATAACAGCGCCCCTAGCCTAACTTTCTTGCTAAAATGCAACTAGAAAGCCGGGGCAACAGGATACCAAGAGAGTTCCCACCCAGCCCTCCCTTCTGGGTGTAGTTACTTTTATACATTTTAGAAATCAAAAGACCTGTAGCGGCCACCAAAGAAACTCGAAATCAGCGCCATCTACCGATTGCATGACAAACTAAAAACTGATGAACGATCAGTGTAGGGATGGGAGAGCATTCCCACCTGCCCTGCCTTCCAGGTGTACCTGCTTTTATAGATTTTCTATGTCAAAAGTCCTCTAGCGGCCACCTAGCAGTGTTACGATATATCCATCTGATTGAAGCGTCTTGTAAGATATCTAATAATGTAAGAAATATTCCCAACCCTCCCTCATAGATGCAGTTTCTTTTATACATTTTCGGTGTTAAAAGCCATCTAGCGGCCGAAAACAAATCGGATGACAAAGCCATCTATCGGTCTTAAACACTTAGTGGAATAAGTAAGCAGTGTGGTTTTTTTCCCACTATAGCAGAGAGTACGTTATTAAATAAGATCCTGGAGAGAACCTATCAACTTGATAAGGCTCCAACCTTTTCATCGCACATCGTTTTTATGCTTCCTTTCCCTACAGGTCGACAGTGCAGCTCACTATAGTAATGTTCTTGAGTTTTCCTGTTAGTTCAAATGGTTAGCAGGTCTCAGTTGGCAAAGGTGCCGATATCGTAATCAGATGGTTGTCAGTTTGAGCCAAAGATCTGCCTTGTTTATTGATAGCACGTAAGTTTCGTGGTCCCGATGTCCTCTGCAGTTGGGAGCCATTCCTTAAGCTACGCGTGTTTGGCATTAAGATGTCTGCATTGTCAGATGCACTGAAAAAAAATAGTGATAAATAGTGGTCCCCAGAAAAGTATAAAACTATTTGCAATTTAGAGTCTAACATTGTACTCTACAAAGCCGCAGATTTTGTAAATCGTTTTATTATAGGGGCGCCAACATTATTCCAGATGAGGAGACAACAAATATACCGGGTGGCCATAATTAAACTGACAGTGATCACAGTGTTCAGTAGCGCGATCTATTTGCGAGAATGACGCCACGTTTTGTAGGAAGATTAAACAAGACGGGGGACGATGGATTCCTCGAAAAAAAATTAGTTCCAAAAGTCACCGCTAGGGGAATATTTGGCGCTGTGTAATAGAAAATAGAGTGTTAACAAATGCAAATCAATATGGAAATTAAATTCTCAACTGTGCCAATGGTGAAATTTTAATAAAGAACTTCTGCTCAGCATACGTGATATTGCAGATCACTAGACTTTATCGGTGTTTAGGTAGATTTTACGTTTTTTAAAAGTACAAAAGTTTCTTAAAAGCCATATCTAATTAAATCAACGAACTCTGAACTAAATCAGAAAATGTGCATAATAAAAGGTAATTTTATTCCTTATTAATTTGCATTTTTAACACTATTTTCTATAACACAGCACCAAATATTCCCCTAGTGATGACTTTTGGAACTAATTTGTTGTTTCGCAGAATCTTTCGTCCCCCGTCTTGTTTAATCTTCCTACAAAATGTGGCGTCATTCTCGCCAGTAGATAGCACTACAGAACACTGAGCACTGTCAGTTTAATTATGGCCACCATATAGATCTAAGCCTTACTCGTTAATCGAACCCGAGTACACTATGCTTACTATTACACAATCTGGGACATTGGAATTATAAAATAACTATCCTAGCGAGGGGAATATTCTTAAACTGATATTTACCGATCTCAGAATAGATTTTATTTATACTCTGTTATATTGGAACAACTGTGGGTAATTTCAATCGATATTAGCAGATAAATATTTTGTACAAACATAGGTCAAGGGTGGTACTTTATTGCGATGGACAGGACGTTTAAGCCGAGTTCGTAGGTTGATGTTGATAGACTGAGAAGTTCGATACTTTATTCCAAAAATGGTAGATCTTAATTCGATCGGTCAAGATATTTGTAATACGACATAAAAACAAGCAAATATTAATGAAGAAATCAATATTAAAATATCTAATACTTACCTTTCGAACTACCGAAAAGTTCTGAAGTGATCCAACCGAAAAGAGATTTCTTAGACATGTGCATTTGAAGTAAACACATATACTAATAAATCTCCATTAGGTACAACTGGTTGGTTGGTTGGTTTGGTTTGGAGCACTACGGTCTACTTTTTGCAACACGAGGGCTAATGAGACCAGGACCTACAGCTTAATGCTGATTCCGAACGGCTACGAACATCCATGCCTCTGTGGGATTCGAACCCACGAACTCCGGTACCGAAGGCCAGCACCCTAACCAATCGGCCATCTTCCAGCTTAGGTACAATTGGTGTCGAAGTGTTTTCAGAAGCATCGAAATAAATTTTACAATAGCTCTATTCTAAAAAGAATTTTTTAAAAGGGTTAGTTCTCCCAAACATGAAATTGACAGACATATGACATCAAATTTCTAAATGAATAAAAACTTTTAGGGTTATTCTAAAGAGTGAAATACATTCGAAAGTTATCGAAATTTGAATTTTCTTTTAAAAACATTTTGACTCGCATGTTAAGGATACAAAAGCTTTCAAATGGCCAATCAGTTATAAAAATCATACAGTAAGCAAATAGGTCACTACCAACGGATATCGTTGCTAATAAATAAAAATGTATTTCAAAATACAATGGATTCAATCAGTTGATTCATAAAATTTAATGATCATTATATAACTAGAATTTAGCCCATCATATGACGGGACCAGTAAAATTTCTGATTGTAAAATACCCTATGAGTCAGATAAAAAAAATGGTTTATTTTTTAGCTGAGAATTATCTGGTACACGCTCAATAATTCGTTTCTTTACTGATCTATGTTAGTAGCGAACTTTAATTTATCTTGTCATATTACATGATAGGATAGACAACAGAGGTTTTAATACTGTCAGTGATTAATTGGCGGTATATATGAATGATGTCCAAAATTTAGAGAATCGATTGCAAACCGTGTGGTTATGCATAAAAAACAAACACACAAACGAACAAACTTCTTAATTTTCAAAGATATACAACTTAAACGTTAGATATTTATGAGTCCGTGAAATAGACTCCTAGACTTTTGTGAAAATAATTTGTTGTTAATACCGGTAATTAACTTTTCATTGCAACAAAAAATAATCGATAATTAAATTTAAAATTATTACATATGTACCTAATCTATTATTTAAGCCAAGTATAAAAGAAAATTATTTGCGTTATATCTAAGTTCAGTGATAAAACGTGGGAAAATAATGAAGACGATATTTAAATAATTTAAAATAAGAAATGACTCAATGAGATGATTAAAGGAATGACGTCATAATGATAGAAAAAAATTATTTTCATTTACTTACGTGATAAATTGATGAATTTAATCAACTGCTCTTAACAGAGGAAAATAGTGCTTAATCCACAATGAATGTCCCTATGCATTCCAGGTCCAACCGCTTCATAAATTATAGGACAGACGGACAGATAACTTAGGCTATTATTATATAGGGGATATTTCTACGGATAGCTTTTTATAAACTCCCAAGAAATTAGCCAAGTAAAAAGATAAATTACCAAACACAATGTATATGAATAATTTTTTTTTTTTTTTGGGGGGGGGGGAAACGTGCAATTCCTTATTACCAAATTCTATGAAGATAAATATGATGCTGAGCAATGTCGAGATATGTGTGCCTTAAAGCAGCAAATGTGTAATACTAGACTCAAGACTCGAGTTGGTGTTACATGGGCCCCTGGTTGTTTTTTTTTTTTTTTTTTTTTTTCGGCGGCCGAAGACGGACACCCCAAGAGAGGGTTGGTAAAGGTTCAACATGAAGGGGGGCGATGGATGCCACCCCCGGCAGCTGCAGAAAAGGACATTCTTCGGAAAGGAGTAGAGACCGAGGAAGGTGTTTGTCAGCTCGGCACAGTTTATTTTTGTCCTCGGTCTTATTTGAGCCCTGTTCGAGTATGAATTGAAGTGTACTTTTTTTTTTTTTTTTTTTGAAAATCTTAATAATAAATGTTTAGTCAAGAGTTTTGTCGCTGCTGTGATTAATTGTCGGCCACATAGGCTTTAAGCGAACCCAAGATACCTGCTCCAGTAAAAATAGGCGGGCAGGTATAGAACGAGGCGTGCAGACTTCCGAAAGTGCAGCCGGAGACGCGCGAGGCGTTTACAAAGTGTCTGTCTGATTAGTGAAAAATTGATCAAAGCTTTATGAAACTTTCTTAGTAAATCTGTCAGATCAGTTTTAAAGTGCTCTTTTACCTTAAAGTTTTTAAATGTTCATTTTTGGATCTATACTGAAAATAAAATCTGGAGCACTCTAAATTTTGAATGGCTACAATTCTACATATTAATGATCACTAAAAAAACTAAAATACACAATTATTATTTCATATCGTTTTTGTTAAGACAAATATAAACCTAGAAAGTCGTGAATTTATTAACATTTGGCATGCGGGTATACTTTCCCGCCAACTTACGCGTGCAGCGATAGTTTTTTAGTGAATCGCGCGAAAGTTTAGAAAAATCGCAGTAAATCGAAAACTTCTTTGTTTTTAGAACGAAACAAAACATTTAACAAAAAAAAACAATATTTTTACTAAAGCACGAAAATAACGACTTTTAAAAGTAAAGTCCGATAATCTGTCAGCGCATATTTCTTCATCACTATCTCTGTCACGACGGGTCATTTTATCAATTTTGTATTCAACAATAAAAAACCAAGCTTCAAATTGACAAACACGAATTGTACGTTCTGGAGCTAGGAATTCGATTGAAGACGAAATAATGCAACAAAAGACCGAGTAACTCGACAATCATAACTTATGGAAAGAAAAAAATGCAAAGCGTTGCATTGCAACGCAAATACGCATAATGTCACACATACATATAATTATACGGATTTAGTAGATTTGTGGTGTTTAACGCGTATCTACCACAAATCTACTAGATACGTATTTTTACGTGACCCGCGTTCCAGTGACAGACTGCAAAAAACGTAAAAATACGTCTCCCGTACGCGAAGTGTTTATAGCCAAAAAATAAGTCTTGTTAAAAGCATTTATACCCATATATTTAAGAAATTCAAAGTGAAATCCTATTAACATATTTATCAACAGAATACAAACACTTAATCTTTAATAAAGCTAAAATGCATAAGTTATATAAATACGAAATGCCTATTAATATGAAACTAGAATCCTTATTTATGCCTGAAGATATTTATAGAGACTTCAAAGATATACAGAACATATTAAAACTAAATTTCTAATAAGGGAAAAGTGAATTACATGAAGAACATATAGTGTTTTCTATTTCTTGATGGGATTTATTGAAATAATTTCCGAATAAAATAAAAATGTTAATAAACCCACACTAATTTTTAAGAAAAGAAATTATTTGCTTTAAAAAGAGATAAAAAGGAAATTAATGAGTGTTCCCGGTGCAACATTGCATACTAACACAATGTCTTGCGTTTTCCGTAAATTCAGCTCATTAAAATAAAGCCTTTTCCAATTAGCGTGACAGACAGTAAAGCAAGAAGAAACCTTACGGATATTTCATTTATTTATAGACACTAGGAAAAGAAATTATTACTTGCATTAAAGAGATAAAAAGGAAATTAATGAGTGTTCCCGGTGCAACATTGCATACTAACACAATGTCTTGCGTTTTCCGTAAATTCAGCTCATTAAAATAAAGCCTTTTCCAATTAGCGTGACAGACAGTAAAGCAAGAAGAAACCTTACGGATATTTCATTTATTTGAAGACACTGGTGTAAGAGAGTTACGATTTGTTCACTTAAACTAATTTGGAAAAAAACAATGGACATACTGTCGAGTATAAAATTTTATGCACTCAACACCCTTTCATTTTTAAGGGGACATGATACTCTTATAAAAGAATAAAAGTTCATTCGAAGTATTACAGCAAATATTGGAATACTTTGGTATTTTAGGATTCAATTTATAGCAAGTCAAGAAAGTAAAATCTATTGAAACAAGTATTTTTTTTTTATCTGTAAAACGTTTTTAAAATTTCATATTAATATTTTTGCTCCAAAATAATCCTCTTTGAGATCTATTAAAGCTCCTTACATAAGTCTGAATTAATGTTTAGATATCTCTAAATTTATATTCTATAAAATCATTATCTCTACATTGAAATCAAGCATTTTAACCCCTTCCGGTAAAATGACGAGTCTAGCTCGTCATTAGTTTTTCATTCCATACCGCACAATGACGAGCTACACTCGTCATGCGATTAAAGTTGCTGTTAAATATAATTAATTTAGTTTAAAATTTCTAGTGTACTGAATTTGGCAACACTTTTATCACTTGTGAAAATCACAAGTCACTATTGCATATTGTTTACTTAGAATTTCTTGGTACAAGTTATTGCCAAATTAAATGAGTCAGAATAAAAGAATACCTATTAAGAAATACCGTGTGTATTACAAGAATGAAATTAAAAATGAGACTACTTGGTGTAAACAATTAAGAATTCCTTTGCACTTTGTTTTGAAAAGTACCAATAGCTTGAAGACTATTATCTGTATACCTTATTAATGTTTTGCTTTGATATTTTCTTAATTTTACTGTTTCTGATATTATTTAACACTATGTAAAAAGTGGATTTTAATTAAGAATATGTAAGAATTGTAAAATTAAACAAGTTTTTTAAATAAAAATTAAAGGGTAATTTCATGCACAGTTTTTCATTATTAAATCATACCGGAAGGGGTTAAGTTTTTTTTCTTGATATCAGTGTATAACATAATGAAGCCGCTTTTTGTTTATTCCCAGTGTTATCCTATATATTATTTAAAAGCTCTGTACAGAACTTAAAGCTAGTATCTTTATATAATAAATAGAGTAACTTTAGAATTATGAATGCAAGGAATTTGGGGGAATACAAACATGGAAAAAAGCCATTTATATTGCTTATAAGTTAAAACAAAAAGGCTCCTATAAAAGAAGTTATATTCACAAATTTAAAAACACCGAAGATACAGATTTGAAACTTCTCACCCATATTTACATTATAAGCCAATTCAAAACATTCGATATTTTAAAGGTTAAAATCCTTTTAAATTGACTCAGTCGTGCGAAACCGGGGGAAAAGGTGCAAGAATTCACAAACTTTTTAAAAAGAACTAACCCTTAATTTGGCTAAGTCTGGCCGCTACACTGGACATATATTTATAACTACTATATAACATAATTGTCAGTGTTCGCCACAGCGGACATTATATATCTCAAAAATGGAAAAGGATTTATTTTTTTTTTGTTTATTTTACAGGAATAATAATATCTATACAAGCTTGAGAAAATAACAGAAATTTAAAATTATTTGAAATAACATCTTGTCAAATTAAGGGTTAAAGTGTATTTACCTTACATGTCCTATGATATACGGCCATCAGAAACCTCGTGTATCCAAGTAGGAGAACCCCGTAGCTCTGAATGACACTCGGTGAATTGTTGAATGCAAAAAAAAACATGATGCCATAGACGTGAAACAAACTGTATTACAATTTTATCATTAGATAATAAAACGTCAAATTAAATCTTACAGTTAAAATCTTTTTAAAACTGTTAATGCTACATATTTCTGAACCATCTTTAGTTCATTGCTATACGGTAGAGAAAACAAAATTTAGAGGTAACCAAAATAAACAAAAGTGCAAAGCACTTTATAAAAACCCTCATTTTCATGTTATAAAAAATAGAACAAATTCCTGGGGTGCTACTCACAGGACTCTAACCGATCGGAATAGCAGATTTTTTCAACTATGTCATTATGACGAATATCCCCTCCTGAGTAGCAAAAGTCCCCATCTTCGACGTAACCTAACGTGCCGAAATTCACTTCTAGTGACGTCATTAGATAATCTAGTGGTGTAGATGATCGCCGTGAGTAACAGCCTACGTCTAAGGGCCGATCCCACCATACTCGTTTAAGGGCTAACTACGATTAGCCACGATTAACCCTGGCGCCAACCAATGGGGGAACTCAATTCTCCGTTTAAACAGAGATTAATCGCGATTAGCGTTAAACGACTTTGGTGAGATCGGCCCTTACTATTATAACTAATCAGAGATTAATTACGCATTTAATTACAGCGAATTACAGGTAAATATGAACACGCCTCGCGAAGATGAACTAACTAGTTCTATTGCAAAGAATTTAATCGTTGATTAACTCTCATCGCTAATTAAGCAATACAGTCTTAGCCGGTCTCACGAAAGTCTTTTAACGGCTAACCGCGATTAATCTCTGTTTAAACGGAGAATTGCGACCCACCGTTGGTTGCCGCCATGTGTTAATCGCAGTTAGCCTTTAAACGACTTTGGTGAGCCCGGCCCTTAATTTGCCACATGTACTTTGAGGTCGAATCCTTAGGTTTACACTTAAAATAAGAATAAATTTAGAATTTTTAACAAGTGAAGCCATAACATTTTTCTTTTGATTCTTGAGTTCAAAGTTCTCTTAAGATGTTCATGTTTTCTTTTTGTTATACAATTCTTACTTTTGCTAGTAGAGAAAAAAAATGACACGAGATCTAGATGAAAAACTTTCACAAAATCTCAAAAATTAAATACATATATATGTTAAAAAATTTAAAGTGGACACAAATTTCACAATAACACGAACATTTGGAACACAAAAACCAAAAAAAGTTAAATACAAAATTTCTAAAACATAGTTTTAATTTTGGCTTTAGCGAAATTAACCTATATATATATATATAAATATATATATATATATATATATATATATATATATATATATATATATATATATATATATATATATATATGTAAAGAGACGGACTTCTCGATTGGTGGTTGCAGTTATGGCCTTAAAAATTATACCGTTTTAGCTAAAGACCTTTATTAAGATATCGCTGGAGGACGGGTTCCCACTTCATCTTAGGGACAGGACAAGCTGAAGGGTCAGTTCTATGTACAAGACCCGTAACACCTGGGTCAACATCTGTGGGAAAATCCGTCTCCGACAGGGTGTATCTCCCTTCTATTTGGAAATTTCCTAAATTGTCCGCTAGGGCCATGTAGGTTTATAATTGGTCAGGCCCCTTCTCTGAGGGCCCAAACTGTAGCCCCAGTAGTCAATTTAGGTTAGAGGTTAAAAAAGAGAATGCAAAATGATGCGGGAATTTTTAGCCCTTGATTTAAGTTTTGAAAACCCCTGAGAATTTTTCTTACATATATATATATATATATATATATATATATATATATATATATATATATATATATATATATATATATAAAGGGCCAGTTATGGGCTAGATATCTGCCTGTGTTCAAGATAGTGTTTGGCCACCCCCTATGAATACATATACCTAGTAGAAACAGCCGCTCGAGAAATTGGCCCACCTGCGTGCACGTAAGCACGGCACACTATCCTTCTACCTCTGGCCCTGTATTTATGTACGTAAATATATATATATATATATATATATATATATATATATATATATATATATATATATATATATATATATGCACAGTCCAGTCATATTAATGTGACCACCTATCACAATCACCACCTTTCGCAGAGAGGATCGATCAGCTAAATGTGCAGTAAGCGAGTTAATTAGGTTCCTGAAGATGTTCACTGAAATGTTCAGCCATGCCGAATACAGTGCTATAGCTATCTAAGGTAGCGCGGGTGAGTATCCATAGTGAGAACAACCCCATCAAGGTGGGCCCACAGATTCTCAATTGGGTTCAAGTCTGGGGAATTTTCTGGTCAAGGGATTACGGTAAACTTATCTTGGTGCTCTTCGAACCACGCACGTACCCTGCCATCTTTATGACACATTGCATTGTCCTGTTGGTAGATGCCATCATCCTGAGAAAAAACTATTATCATGTAGGGGTGAACATGGTCCACATGGATAGATACATACTTGTGTTGTTCTATTGTGCTGTCCACAATGAACCCAGAGAATACCACTAAAACAGTCTCCATACTTTAATGCTACCTCTTCCAGTTTGGATCCTCCCGGCAATTGTTGCAGGGTGTTTGCTTTCAGACGCCTCAAGACGTATAAGACAATGTGTATCTGTCCGATGGAGCATAAAACGTGATTCATCGGAAAAATCCACCCCGTTCCGAAAATGCTTTCACCCTTCGCCCCAAAACAAATATCATACCCTTTAGGATGGTAGATGAGCCACGGTAGCTCAGTCGGCAAAGGCAACGATCTCATAACTGAGAGGTTGCGGGTTCGAAACCCGAGCCGGCCCAATATCCGCCGTTTTCGCTACAGCTGATTGGGGCACGTAAAATATATTCGTTGCCATAATGTCCTCCAAATTCTCAATCAATACCTCTGGGGGTGGCAGGTCAAGTCTGTGGGTCTTCTGCTTGGCCCCTGTGTCAAAATGACGAGGACCTACTTGAGCTTAAGTTGTACTTTCATCTTTGAGATACTCGTCAAAACGAAAGGTGCACCCCTTTGCTTTAATACGAGTAACCTCAGACTCATTCGTGCTTGGTTAAACGATGTGACATATGCAACAACAATAACAGAGTGTTGGGATAAATCGGTCCTCTTCTGCCTTACTGAAAGAACTGAAATGTTTTCCAAATACCTACAATGTATTTTATATATCCACTAAATTAGCTGATGACACGTAATTGGTTATTTTTACGTTGATGTCAAAAATAGGAAGTGGCCACATTAATATGACTTGACTGTGCATATGCTTAATACCTGTAATATAATAATTATGTTTAGTAAGTAAAGTATATTACAAGTATATGTTGTTTTGAAGCTACAAAATATTCCAATCTATCCCTCTATGCATGCTTGACAAAGTATACATGCATATAAAAGTAATCAAAATATGCTCTCTATCTTTATATCTTGCAAAGAATATTGCCTTTGCACCCCATCCCGTATCAGGTTAAACTTATATCTGTGTTAGAGGCATATATTGAGGTTCTAGTATGCATTATTCAGAATTATCGAAAAATATACGAGATTTTTCACGTTCACGGGTTTCTAATAAAAACACATTTTCTTCGGCGTCGAGAAGGAGAGATAAAGTGATGGATTACCCCCAACTTTTTCAGCGTAATATTTGCATAGGGTGACATATAATAACCAGGCATATTTATAACCAGAACGCTGTTTTCTTTAGAAGCCCTTATTTTTCGTTTAGGTCCAGGATGTCATTATAAAGATAGTTGTTTTGTTTCAACCCAGCTAATATTTACTAATTCGTATACATTTATACGAAGTGTTTTAACAGGACCGGATAACCTCTATACAAACAGATTAGTTGTTTGAAATGCATAAAAAATGCCCAGAGAATCATATCTGTAACACCGTGTTTACACGAGTCAAGTAGACGGTCAAGTAGAGTAACTCCACGCATGCGTAGTTTTTCTACTTGACTCATCTATTTCTTGAATGCATGCGTTTATACGCAGTCAAGTTGCGAGTCCAATAACTTGCCTCTAAACAAAAACTATTGCACATTTTGATTTCAAATTTTCGAGAAAATATTCTGTAAGGATAAAAGGAAATTTTACTTAGTTTTGAGAACATCTAATTATTTCTATTTTCCTTTTTTTAAAATTAATTTGGTATTTACAGAATTTAAAATGCAATTTTCACTTACTATTTTAGCTTTATTTGAATATTCATTCTCCTTGTGTATAACTTATACTTTTTATTACGCAGGTGTTCAATTTAGCAGATGTTCCGTGTGTGGAATGTTTAGGAAAAAATATGGCTGATATCATTAAACTGATTGTTTAGAGAGGGTGAATTTTAAGATAGTAAAGTCAGTAATACGTTTAGCAGGAAATAATTTTTCCGTAATATTCCCCTGGATGTAAAAGGGAAAATTTTTGGAGAAAGTGTACATTTTTTTTAGAATCTTTAGACATTCAAACAAAGTTCGACACAACAAACAAATAGTAATAATAATAAGGATGCAAAATATGTAATATAAAGCTATGTTTCAATCCGTGCTTCCATAAATTGCACACGCACATTAATTTTAAGATAAATTACGTAATAATCTCTGTGAATATTTATCAGTGCTTCTGTATTTTTTTAATTCTTCCTATTAACAGTTAAAAGTAAGTAATATTTCATTTTATATTATTTTATGCATCTGTTCAGCGGATAATGTGTCAGCAAAATTTTAAAAATAAGTACTTTACTGAAAAAAAAAATTTTTTTTTTCTAAAAACAAAGTAAACATAAGAAAATGTTTAACGTGGTATATAGATCAAATGTTAAGAATTTCAAGCAACTTAAGATAATAATAAAAAAGAGTTTGTTAAGTCGAAAAACAACAAAAATTCTTCCATTTGTAGCTGCTTAAAACTAATGACACCCCTTAACATAATAAAAAAGTATTACACACACTTTTATTGTAAGAATAAACTTTATTTGTGAAAGAGTTATTTCGTTTTTGAGTTACCTTAATTATCAGTTGTAGGGTTATCTATAATTTCAAATATGAAGTGGAACAATTTAAAAAGATGGAAAATTTATGTTCCATGTTTTACCTAGTTTAAATCCTAATTTTTTTTTAATTTTCTAATATCTTTCGCGTGTTGAAACAAAAATAAAATCCACCTACTAAAAACAAACGGCAGCTACCAATAACGAAATTATACTGGATTTACACATCAGTGGCGCCCTCTACATTACTTGATTCATTTGAGTTAAGTTACTTGTGCACCGTGAAGAACTACTTGACTTGCCTTACTACTTGAAGCAAGTAGCTACATAACTTGACTAGAACCGTTTACATGAGTCAAGTAGTGCTTTTAAGTTGACTTCGTTGATCTAATTGAGCGTCTACTTGGCTCGTGTAAGGGCGGTGTTAGACCCACAGTTTGCGAGGAAAATGTGGAATAATATGTATGACGTCATATCCGTTCCGCGGAAAAAAAACTTAATTTTAAACATGAAGATCGTTACTCTTGTGGGAGTCTTCTTTCGTAGCCAATATGATATCAAGATCTGACCCCTTTAGATTTCTTCCATCTGAAGGAATGAGTTTATCGAAACCCAGTTACTTCAGATATAGATGCAGTTGTTCGTCCCAACGGTGGATGTACTTCAGTGTCCACTTCGAGGGGGAAGGAATGTAGTATATCATTCCACGATATGTGCATACATGCCTCTTATATTGAGAGACATTTCGAACATATTTCTAATTAAAATTATGCAAATACCGATGTTCGTGTTTCGAATAAAGAGGGGGGGGTCGTAAACCGGATATTGAAGTCATATAATTTCTCTTGCATTTTTCTGGAAAACTATGGGTCATAAAGGTATTGTTCTTTGAACATTTTTTTATGTTTTCCAAACAACGTGTCTGGCTGGGCAGACTTTATCCGGTCTCGTTGGTACACCCTGTATAAACACTACTCGCATATCGTGGTAAGGCTGAGAAATAGAGAAGCAGATGTTAAATTGTACTCGGCCATAATTTTAGCATACGAATAATCCATAACCTTTACGAACTCCTTTATAACCATTACTAACCCCATTGATACCCACGAGGATATTACACCAGGGATTCTCAACCTTTTATAAGCTGCCATTCCCCTTTACGCAGTCGAAACGTGTTCAACACCCCCCCCCCCTTTGTAAAAATCTCATAATTTGAAATATAGGATAGAAGAAATACTCAACTATAGGAGGAAAATTAAGTAATTTTTTTCAATAGAGCTATACACCAAATTTTTATTACACGCTCAAACGATTGCTGTTGATTAAATATATTTTTTTTAAATGTCGCACATAGCACACCCAATTACACACAGCACATAAGGGATAAAAATACTCTTTCAGGTACCGCAAAGAAGTTTGTCTTTGCTGGTAAAAATAGTGTAAATTAGATTATTAATACAATAAATTTATTTGGTATTTTTAAAATTAAGTTAGAAAGCCAAAACCTGCTCACATTGCCACTTAACAGTCGGAGCAAGTGCACTGCCCATCAGCTTCGTTCCACCTTTGATGGGCTTTATCACTCCAGTTAAGAACCAATGCGTTACACAAATTATAATAGAGTAACTGCTGGCATGAGTGTACAAGTGTCCAACAGTAGCATTTCACAGTCACTATTTCATGGTTTGTGGGCATTCGTTCACTGAAATCAGTGATGTAGCCTGAATTTTTTAGGGGAGTGTCTAAAATATTAATTCAAAGTACAGTAAACTTTCAATCTCATAAAAGATATTTCGTTACACTCACCTACATGCACAAAGTATAGACCAGTGGTTCTCAAAAGGGACGGTGGACAATATTGGTGGGCAGTGAACTTGTTTTAGGTGGTAGGGCGGTGACGTGAGCAGGCTTCGGCTTTCAAACTTAGTTTTAAAAATACTAAATAAATTTATTACAATAATTATCTTATTTACACAATTTTTACCAGTAATAAAGCAAATTTAAGCAGTGATACCAGTAGTGAAAAACCAGTTATTTCCCTTCCTTATCTTCTGCTTGAAATTGGGCCGACAATCAGAAAAATCAACACCATTCCTGTGGTTTGGTTTCGAGCTTTACGGTGTACTCTTTTGCAACACGATGGATATTGAGACCGGGACCTACTACTTAAAGCCGATTACGAACATCTATGCGCCACTGGGATTCAAATAAACTCCAGAACCGAAAGTCGGCGCTCTAACCATTCGTTTGAGCGTTGCTTTAGAGTGTCTCGGTTACAAAAATTTAATTTTTAACTCTATTGAAGGAAATTACTTACACGTTTTACATCTTATAATTGAGTACTTCTTCTATCCTACATTTAAAATTGGGGTATTTTTACAAAAAGGGGCGTTGAGTCCATTTCGGCACCGTAATGAGGTGGTAGCTAGTAACTCATAAAGTACCGTTTTACAGCAGTAAATTAATTCCTTCTTTTAATGCCAAATTGATAAAATTGTTATTTAAAATTATAGTCATGTCTTTATCTGCACAGAAAGTAATATTAAATCTGCCAAACACTTGTGACTACTGCAATTGCGATAAAATATGGTTACTCTTTTCATAGTTATAAACGATCTTCCAACACATTCAATGGAAACTAGTAAGGTATACAAATTTTAACAAGTTTAAAATATCTTGTAATGCATACATTCAAAATATTTCAAAGAGTTTCTAAATCTTCTAGACCCCTTTCCCCTATAAGATTTCAGTCCGTGACTGAAATCTTAAACAATAAGTCCAAAGAAACCTGTATGAGTCAACTACTGTGATGTACCATATCAAAGAATTTTCGATAAAGTGAAGACTCGGTACTTGTACTTAGACTGTAGTATTATCATTATTTAAGTAAATCTCAGATTGCATCTCATCTTTATCATGTTGTAAAGAATCGAGAGTTTACAATTTTTTCACTGCTCTAGCGTCATGAAAAAGAAAACGTATTTTACATTAATTTGTATTTTGAGGGATGTTGCACCCCTACAAGCCTTTTGTAGCAGTTTTCAGAGAAGCTAAACTTAAAATCTATTAAAATTAAGCATTTACTAGCAGCTAAGATGTTGTTTTAGAGTAGAGTATAGTGTTTTGTAGAGGTTAAACTAGCGATTAAAAAAACTGCAGTTTTCGTGGAATCTGGCTATTAATTTAGAGTGGTTGTCAGAATTTACAATAACCAAATTTCCAATAAATGTTGATATGCTTTGTTGGTTTTGGATATATATATATATATATTCAAATGCAATATATATATTAAGTTCGAATCAAGACGTGAACGAACGTTTATATAGGTAAATGAATCGCCGACCTCTGATGTGAAATCGTCTTTCCGATATCACGACACAGTATTAGAGAATGCGAGACGTAGGGTTCCCAAATATCACGTGCAACATAGAAATATCATCTTTCCAATTCCACTATTTCCTGTCACACAACTTGCGCAATATAGCTTCTCGATATACGAACATCGAAAAATGACCAAATGGGTAGCAAATTGCTCTACGGTATCGTTGTTTTTATCCCACTATATACATGGTTACTCCTAGACGTTCAAATTGGCAGAAAGTAATAGATCAGTTTTTTTTTATCCCTTGCACAGCAAAACAGCAGACTGTACCGCTCCAACCAACCGATATATGAATATCGACTATCTAACATGCGGAATATCAGTGTTCAGCAATTTATCTGTATAGAAAATTCTTATTTCGTTCTTAATTGAAGAATCCTTACGCTGATCACCAACACTGGTAATAAATAGAAGAGAGAGACTTATGGAAAATAGGAATACCTCAGTCATTCTCAAATACGGAATTTGAACCCAAAATTCTTGTGGTGATACGTTTATACACAACTCTAATGGCAAAGCTATACTAAGATCTCCGTACGACCGGTTCAGAAGTTTCTTATTGTGACACGATTGTTCGCGTTCATTCGGTACCAATTTTTTCTAGCTGCATTCTCCAGTGGTAAAGAGTAAACAATGTGAATTTGAGATACAAAAAGATTCTGAATAGTACAGGTTAATAAAATTTCCTAATTTTCCCGATTTATAGACACTCTTATTCCCAGTTTTAATAGACTACTAACATTACATTACAGAAGTATTCCACAACTAGGAAGAATGCTGAATGGTCGATCCCCAAGAATTTGAAACCTGGTTTCGAATAATGATAGTCCTATGCATCCTATAGTCCTGTGCATCCTATAAACTAATTTCTTTTTGATGAGGACAGAATTTTATTTTTTGACAATCATGAGTCCGTAGTACTAAAAAGTAGTAGTATGGTTTTAGCCGGAAGTTCTTTTAGCTTTCTTTAAGTAGTTTTATCGGACAAAGTATTAAGATATAATATCATGCATTCTTTACAAAATCTACTATTCAGTGACGTTTGGCGGGGGAAAATCGGCAATTAGTAGAATTGATGAAATTACTGTATTAGTCTAAACATATGAAAATTGCGTAAATTTGTAAAATGGCGCAGTTAACTAGAAATTTCTGTTAAAATATCATTTTGGAGCAGCTGGGCGCCGATATCGCAAATTGAGGCAGTTGGGAACAATTGGTGCAACCGCAATTCGAGAATAATTAATCCGAATAATCGGAGTTATTGCTTCAGATACACAAAACATGCCCATAAAATGCCATCGAATCTTACACAGCACAAAGCGGCTCAACACCAACATCTAATAAAGGTGGCTGAAAGGTTGAGGGGTGTTCTCAGCAAATTTCTAAAATTGTTATATAAACTGTAACCGAAAACAACAAATTATACGATGCGGGCAAATGGGGCACGTCAATGACGGCCTTTGAAAAAGAGTGTCTGCTACTCATTCAGTGCTCCTTCTTACTTAAAACTGCAAGCTCATACAGGACTATTCTCAACTCAGCACTCTTTGTGCTAACAGGCGTACCGCAACTTTCCATAACGGTTACCAAAGCAGGCAAATCATCTGCTTTATATCAGCTGGAATGACCAATGAAATTCGGCGCGGAAACTTTCTTCCCCACGGAAATAATCAGCAAATTAAACACCTTCTATCTCTATACAGCAGGCCGTACCTTTACCGTGACAGCGCAGCAGGTCGAGGTAAGGGACTTGTACCCAGGTCTTCACTAATGGCTCGAAAACTGAGGGAGTCGGAGCCGCATTTATTTTCTTCTTTCAAGTTTATTTTTAGAAATTGATAAAACTGAATATGACAAAATGTCAAATAGCTATATTTGAATTTTGAGTTTGTCGAAAGTTTGAGATCAGCAGAACGCATGAACTAAGGAATCGAATTATTGCCCTACCTAATCGGTCATCGTTGATTCAGACTTTTGAGTAATACTTTAAATTTCATTACTGTTTTTTTAAATTACATTTGCTACAATCACAATACCACTTACTACCTATGGCCGGAGAATCTCACGAAAAGAGTCAGATAGTTACAAAATTCTCAGCAGGATCGAAGTTAACCAACCTTTAAGAAGCGTTCTCCTTCGATTCTTTAAACAGAATGTTCTAGTTCTGCTCATTAAAGTCCCGCAAATAAATCATGAAGATTCCATTTTCAATTAGATACATCTAATTTTAAAATTTTCCATTTAAGGCAGTTAATATACACATGCAGACTTAATAGAAACCACTAATGGTCTCAAATTATTAAGACACGTCGAATGTCCATTATTAAAATTATAGTTTAGCACTAACTGGCGACTATTTAAAACCCAGACAATGATGTTTTTTTATTATTTTTCCAGCTCATTTATCTGCATTTCAATCAAGCGGAAATTATAGAAAGAACCTGTGAATTAGGCTGGTTGCACACACAGCGGATATTTTACCGATCGGACAATTTACCGTCGCCGATCAACGAAATGCAGAAATACGAAAATGTTTATAGTCGCGCACTATTCTGCAGATTATTTTTTATGAGACCCAACTTCCGTTGCAGACTGTTAAAAAATATTCTACCACTGGTTGTATACATATACGAGAAAATATGGTTACCAAATTAATTTCTCTCTTTTTCTTCCAATTGATCGAATTCGCTTCAAAACTCAAGGCAAACTTCATGCCAAGCTTAACGAGTAGCGATTTTGTCCTTAAAATTTTCCAGAGTTTTATCCCATAAAACAGGTCTCTCTTGTGAATTTCATCATCCATAAAACTCGTGTTCAAAGAACTATTCATATCCCCAACGAAAATCCAATGCAAATGGTAGAAAAAATCGCTGTGTGTACAAACGTTCACTCGGTTGCACAGACCTCTAGTTCGAGACGACGGATAAATTACCACTGAGCTCCAGTGGCTACATAGCTGGCGCAATTTAACCGATCATTTTTTCTCATCTAATGTGCAAGCTCTAGTTTATTTCAATGGACTACTATTGAAATGGCGGCGTAGATAAATTTTTCCCTTTAAAAAATCCGCCGTGTGTGTAATCAGCCTTACTAACGTAAATCTACTGACGTTTGCTAATTTTAAACACTAAGATTGCATATATGATTACTTCATGATGAAAGGTACAGTCGCCAAGTTTGGCATACCTATTACTTCAAGTTAAGATAATACCCTGGCAACAGCAAAACCAAAATCTCCCTTTACGTATATACAATGCAGACATGCCAACTACTCCGCATTCTCCGGAGCAATGAGAAAATTTGATGACTCCGAAAAAAACTCCTCAGATTGCTCCGGAAAAGAACAAAACTTTTGAACAGCTAAAAGATTACAATTCAGCCATTAAATACAAAGCTTTTAAAAAAATACTGTTGAATATTACGCTTCCATATAGTAATGCTGCATGTTAAATAGTTTTCAGTACTGTGTAGAAGTACCAAACTGAATTTAGGTTCAAATTTTGGTAGACAAACTCTAGAACCCCTGCTGATACGAAAATGGAAATATTTTAATCAAGGTCAATGTTGGTATAAGAAACATAGTTCTGAAAAATAAGCTGTTACAGCTAAACAGAGCTAATCATACATTTTTAAATTCATAAATTTTAATTTACCTTTTATAATTTACTACCGTGTACATATTTTAAATCTAATTTTAATTTAGAAACCAATAAGATATGTACTTACGTATAATCTGTAATCAGCATGTTAAAATTTCAAATCAGGCTGTTACTCCGAACAGAAGTGCCTCAATGTTGGCATGTCTGATAATGTGTTTATGGCTAATCACAATACATTTACTTTATACTACAGTAATGCAAAAATCCACGAACTGTTTGAAGAGTAGAGTAACGTTTCTAACCATTCTAAGAGCTCATTTCTAGTTGTATGATTTCGTTAATACTTACGTATTCGTCCACTATGTGTAACAAACAAGATTTAAAACTTTTACTAGTATGTGTAACAAGTATAGTTGCTTCCTTTATCTATCGATATATACGAAAAAGAGCCAAGAGCCACTATTCTACCTATGAAGTAGCTTTACAGTTTCTGTGGTTTAACAAAATTTTAAGATATATTTAGAAATTACGTTTTTTAAACTAAGAAGAAATTAATTATATTTTCGATAATTATCCCGGAAATACTTACCATTCACCTATATAACAGCAGTCTGTCTTCACATTTATGGAATGTTTAGAATGACCTGAAATGTTGTATTGGATTCTTGATGGGTTAGGATTAGCAAAATTCAAGCGAGTAAAGAGTATAGTCTCCTAAACTATCAATCCGTTTTCCGGTATAAATACGTTTCATAAAACAGTGAAAAATACTGTTTTATTTAACACGTTCGAAATCCACACCTTTCCTTCCCCCCTTCTTTCGAGCATTAAATGATATCTCAAACCCTATTTTTTCCGGTCAAGAACAGGCGGTTAAGTTTATCAAAATACTATTTTATCATTTCATTTACTCTTTGCTTAATTTAAATTATTTAAATACCGTCTTCGTTATTTTTATACCTTTTATAACTGAACTTAGATATTACTTAAATATTTTACTTTATATCAACATAGTCTATCTACCTCTAGGGTGTAGTGGAAAGGATAGTTTCAATCGTTTACTTCCATTAATTACTATGGCAAAAAAATGGAAAAAACTTGGCGATTCTTTCGTCGTCGCTAAGAAAACTTCGAATTATCTTTCTAAATGAATGCAACGTGATTCTAAACTGCATCCACGGTTTAGAGTAGCATGAAAATAATCAAATTATTGAGCGCGTACCAGATAATTCTCAGCTAAAAAAAAAATTACCTGCCTCTTAGGGTACTTTTCAATTCTGGAATATTATCTGATTTCGTCATATGACGGGCTTTATGCTAGTGTGCAAAATCTCCACAATATACAGAACTTTAATTTTTCACGCGATTGTGGTAATGTTCATTATTTATTAGTTCAATTATTTGTCCAAACATAATTTATTACGGTATGTTGTGTATTTGTTTTGTATATGCATACACCGGGACAATAGTTGCCTAGCCAAAAATTAAGTTTTTTTTATAAATAATGTATTACAACTAGTATCTATACTGTTGGTTTGTTATGTTGACCAACACCATGTTTAGACTGTGTGTTATATCAAGAGAAATAATTAGATCAAACCAGCTGTAACATATGATAGGACTAGTGTTAGGATTTTTTTCATACAAATTCCATTTTTTAAGTTCGATACATTACATTGTCCTTGCCCAGGTTTTGTCCATTTTACTGGTCGTCCAATCAAAATTTTAATTGAACAGTGTCCCCAATTACGTTAAATATCCTAAACGTTCGAAGACTAAATATACATTTGTGAAAAATAGATTTGGGAGTTATGATTGTAAATTAATTGCGAGAGTTAGCAATTAATTTACAATTTGTTGGGTGTAAATAAAGACAGACACAAAAGAATATATATTTTTGCTACAAAAGAAACCGAAGAACATAAAAAGCAATCAAGATAACTGTACATAATTCTGGTTTCATGCGTAATTTCTGCATATTATTTTTAAATACTCGGCTTATATAGAAACCGAGAACCCTCTATACGTTTTAAAATGTAAATACGTTTCCTGACGGCTCCGTTACAGGCGTGTATTGTCCTTGGTCAAAAATAGAAAAACTTAGACACAGATAACTGTTTCGCTGCTACGTCCGAGCTGCATCATCAATGACAGGATGTCGATGGCTGAAATAGGACTAAGAGAAAACCAAACAAATCTTTTTAAGGGTGTTCCAGGTTGAAGGGATAAACAACCGCTTTATCTCCAAACATAGTATATATAACAAAAGCAATAAAGTTTAGCGTGAGGGTAGTACAATGGACTCCGCTTAATGAGATCGCGGTTAATGTTATCAATCGCTTATTGTTATCGAAATCACTTGGTCCCAATTTTCTCTATTTGTATGTTAAAATTATCGCTTTATGAGATCGTTACTTCGGTTAATGTTATCAGTTTTCGAACCTCATTTTAACTGGCAAAGGAATATTCAGAAGGAACCCATTATTTTCTTTCCCTTCACTGCTGTTTTAATTTCCGAGAATTTTCCCTCTTCTACCCAGGGAAATGGAGAATGATCAAAGGAGTATGAAACTACACGTTCCTGGAATTTTTCAGAAAAGCAGAAGGCAACACACTCTATTCGGAACTGAGAAGGAGCGTATTCACATTTTATGCCTTGCTCGCTTACATGCAGCTTGTCGATGTGGAAACCAGAAAGCGAAATGATTTAACATTAAAACAAAAGACGGAAATTTTAAACCTGTATAAGAGGTTACCATACAGGCAGTTAAACATTTCACAGCCTCTATTGTGCGAAATTTCGAAAATCGTGATGAACTTACTAGAAAAGAAAATCAAAATGAAAATACGGAGTGCAAACATAATAGAGCTGGTAAAGATGAGCAAGTTGAAAAGATTCTAAGACTTTGATTAAGTGTATTAAAAATGGGGGGAGGGTCGTAAATTTATCTAATTTTGAATATCGGCTATTGTTATCAAAATCGTGATGTCCCAAACCGATCACATTAAGCGGAGTCCACCGTATTTAAGTGTAGTGTGGAAAACCAGATTTGTATTATTTTATGCAATAGTTGGTTTGGAGCGCTGCAGTCTACTTTTTTTGCGAGGACTAACGAAAGCGGGACCTACTGTTTCAATCCGACTTCAAACGGCTGCAAACATTCTTACCAGCAGTGATATTCGAACTATTCGATTTAGAAATGGAAACAATAAGAAGTGTTACATAAAATTAAATAAATTCTAAAAATGCCTATTACTGAAAAAGAAGTTTAAAGACACAACGAATGGCGTTAGAATGGAGAACAGAGGTATCGCAACAGACACAGGACTGAGGAAAAAAAATTAAAGGAAAAGATAAAGTAAAAATTAGAAAGAGACAGCGAAAAAGCACAAAGCTGTCTGTTAAGGGTGGAAAAAAGACAACAAGTACTCTACAAGGTACTTTAGGCATTTAAGCAAGAGAGGGGATTCCAGGATTATAAAGATAACTGAAATGTAGCACAGGATTTTCAATTTTGGAAAGATCTCTGGAAAACCTCCAGACTTAATTTCTGTAAGGAATAGCCTAATATTGTTACACTTTTTCAATTTCGGGTGATACCGCCGATTCCACAGAGAGGAGCCGTTAGGGGGTCATTGGTCCAATAAAAGCCTTATATAATAATAGATTTTACTTTGCAGAAAAGCAAATTGAACAATAAAGTAAATAAGAAAGGCAGATTTTAGCAGCCTTTGATGAACACATTAAAGAGAGGAAACAGATATTCAAAATCGTCAATAGGTCACTCCAAGTAGTTTTAACCCCTTCCCTTAAGATCGAATTTCCAACTGTGTGTGGGCCAAAAGCGACACCAATGGAGAAATAATACCATTGATCCGAAAAACTTCGAATCTTGCTGACTGGTTCAGCCCGGAACGAACTTCACCAGAGATCCGAATGAACTTGCGAATGTGAATGATTCCCGCAAGTCACTTAACCAATGAGAGAGCTTTAACACAAATTAGATGATAAAGGGGGAAGTTGAAGTAAATAATTTAACTAAAAAGTGTGAATAATTAGGTTCATACGAAAGCATGGGGTAAAAACAGAAGTAAGTGAATGAATGCACTTTTCAAAGTGAACTTACTGAATATAAAAATAACGTAGAATACTACAGTCTTGTTTATGTTTCGCCCGGTAGACTTAGACGCGTCTTATCCGCGATTGGTTTGATAACCTTGCGCCGCCTCCGTGGCATCATTGTAAGCTAAGTAGTTAAGGATGAATAGTGGTTGAAAAACTGCCTGCTTCAAGATGAGGAAAAATTCATAGCAAAAATTACCAACAACAGTATTTTAAAAAAAAAAAAAACACGAAATCGAAGAGAAATATTCTAAATTATTTCTACATCTTAGTTAATTCCCTTAGATCTAATTCAAAATTATTAATAGCACAGAATTAACTAATAGAAAAATTCCTAAAGCAAATATGGTGAAAGAGAAACACTTTCAATGTTTAAAAGCAGCGGCGAAATCAAACTATTAACTACATTATCATGATTAACAGCGTTTCAAAACAAATTATGCAAATAGGAGACAAAGTGACCCAGAAATTAAACTTTTCGATAAAAATTAGTCTGCTGACTTGTTTTAGAAAAAAAGGTAAGACACCACAGGTTTACAATTTGAATTTTACGCCTGGTGGATAGGCAATTTTCAAAAATATTGAAAAAGAAATGATAATCACGGCAACAGCTCTCAGAGTTCAGGGATACGTCAATCGACAGAAGAAAAATTATTCAGAGTTCAACCAACAAAAAATATTAAAATACGCATATAATTGACCAGGATAAAGTGCCTACAGCTTGTTTCACGAGCCCCCTATCAGGATATTGTTTAAAGTTTCTGTATTTGAACGGCGAACGTTTATCTCTCACTCAGTTTCTAATTTTAAAAAAGATAGTAGTTTCTAGTCCTTCAGGCTCGTTTCTACCATCAAGAAAATATCTGATTTTCTTTACCATTTGAATATTCTAGTTCTAGTTCTTCGTTTCTTGTACAGAAACTATCGTTGGCATTTCTAGTGTATCGTTACACAGCTCTGAGCTAAATCCGATGTATAACTACCAAGGTAACAGTTCAGATTTTAAAGCTGATCTAAGTAAAGCAAAAGTAGAACACATTTGATATCATGTGAACAAGAATAAAAAACAGAAAATTATCGATTAGAAGGATGAGATGAAATCTTATAAGGAACAGTCACTTCAAATAGTTTTGGAAAAAACAGTAACAGTCTGAAAAATCTCAAAATATGAGTAAGAATATTCAGAAAATCAATACGATTAGAGTATTCATTTTCAAAAGCAAACTGAAGAATCGATATAGGTCCGCAATGGCATAAGCTATCGTGGACTAACAAGGTAAAACACAGTCCTCTATATAACTATCATAGAGGTGAAATTAGTTACAAGCAATTTAAAAAAATGTCTATAAATGACACTCATTAGAGGTCTCAGAATTACATATAGCATTCCATTTAGTATTAAATATGGAAATGACCATTATAATAAACATAAGCGATCTGGTTTAGACAAACTCTTCGATTAAAAATGCGAAGTATTCCCTTAGGCTCTTGCCAAACCAAACTTATCCACTCTTAACGGGCACATCGATAAATCCAGACTTTACATCAAAAGAAGTTATCCTACACCTACCTGTGCGTCTCGAACCTGTGAAATGTTCTAATGAAATCAAATAAATTAAAGTAGTAAAAAAGAATTGTTACAAAAAAGATGAGAGAAACCAGAAATCAGATGTTTCACGAGATTGTAAGAAGCAGTATTGCAATTTCAAACAATGGATAAGATAAATACCTTCGGAAAAGCATAAAACCGCGCACAGTAAGAGACAAAAGTAATGAAATACCAATAATTGGGAGAGATAATAAATGAAAGTTTGGTGGTAGATTTAGTTAAACTTAAGTTCATTAAAGCTGGAGTCAGTACGAATTTAACCTCAATGAGGAGTATTATCAATAAGTTTGAGATTTTTTTAGATAAATCGGTATGTAGATACTAGTAATGGTAACGGCTAAATTTGAGTCAGAATTTAAGTTATCGACGTGCATTCTAGAAGAAATATTGAGATTACGTTCTGAAATTAACAATCAGTGTTAAAATGAGATTCTAATAGAAAGTTCAGCAAGTAAAATGCTCATATTTGAAAGACCGTTCATTCAAAAACTTATGGGGAGAAAAAGGTCTAAAGAAAAAAGCAAAATTATGAAATTTTATAACAAAGTTGATCTTCATTTACAGAAACGCAAAAAAAGTGAACAAAAAGATTCTATTGAAGACAGGTAAAGGACAATAATTAGGAGTATCGAATGATTACGAAGATCAGAAAACTTGTTGAGAAAGGTCTTACGTTTCGAAGAAACAGGGAGAACATTTAAAAAAATTTCTTTTCACTCAAATCAAAATTATGTACGAATTTAGGAAACGATTCTCCTATGAATGCTCATAATTAGAAATAGTTTGTAAATTTTTGTTTGTTGTTTAATTTCTTTAACTTTCGATCTTAATTTTTCACTTATCTTTATTCTTTTCCGCCGCTGGAGGCAATTACTGCCCGACCTTACTATATGTGTTTATTTGTATAGAAAATTACCCTAGTGCATGATATTATGAGACTAATTTTTCTCTCTCGTCGCTAGTCTAAATTTTCAGCCACCGAGTTCTTTGCACTGATATTGCAACTCCTGTAGCTGCAAAACAGAGATCTGACTTTAGTCTTTCTGTTTGGACCTTACTTACTTCGGCATTTATTCCTTTATTCTGTAAAAGGATTTACCTTCTTGTATAAATGTGTATACACCTATCTTAAAAATATTTTGAGTGGTGATAGTCTATGGCTCATTGTTGGGCTATCGTCATCCACAGAACTTGTCCAACGATGAGATATTGCTTGCTTCCTAGTTGTTTGGGAGAATATTTATCGTCAGATGGTATCATCTTTGGGCTGCACAACTCTACCATTGTATGATATTAGCCATATAAACCACCCTCATTTTAATGTTTGTCTTCATCAGCCTTTTAATTCGACTGTTCATGAGAATGTTTATTTTGCATATTGTCTAAAATATTCTTTGTTAGAAATTCCAATAGTATTAGCAGATGTTTGACTTAAAGGAAAAAGATTTTCAATTTGCTCTTCCAAGAAGTAAAGCCTGTAAAAGAGAAAAAAAATTAAACTATGTTGCAAAAATTTCCTTCATCTAACAGCACATAGAAATAAATAAAAGTTTAGTTTTATACTATGGAATAAAGCATTGATTAATAATTGAGCTATCCACCTAGATGCAATAATTCATATAATATAGAGCACGTCCCCCAAGTGTATCCACAGTTCCATTTAGATCTCGAAAACATTTTACACATTATACATGCATTGACGAAATTATATGGTTGACGTTAAATTAGAAAATGTTGATAAGTTGATTACAGTAACAAAATTACTGAAGATATATCGAACCGAAATAAACCGATTTTTTTTTCAGTTCAGTTTCGGTGTTCGTTATAACCAAAATTACGGCTTTTTCATGCTTTCCATTCAGTTTCGGTTCGGAACCCCGATTGTAACATTCAAATTTAAAGCATTAACAGAAGAAAAAAAATGCATTAGCAAATTAACACATTGTATGCAGGTCACGCACTAGTACGTTTTCTGACGATTGATACTTGAGCACGGTACACGTACTAATACGTTTTCTGACGATTGATGCTTGAACGCGAGTCACGTACTAGTACAGGTAGGTGTAACAACATGGTTTGTTTGTGGATCCAAAAATAACGGTATATACAGGAAAACGAAGCCGAATATTCTTGTCTACTACATAGATTTTGGAAAAATTTAGACAAATAGATAGTTTTTACATCAGTCCATAACGAGTTCAAATACCTTGGAACAATAATTAATGATCAAAACAAGCTAAGAGCAGAAATAAACACCAGAATAAAATCTGCTAATAAATGCTTTTTTGCACTGAAGAAACAATTCAGATCAAAGTTTATCAGCCGAAAAACGAAGCTGAGAGTGTACAAGACACTTATACTACCTGTATTGCTATACGGAAGCGAAACCTGGACACTAAACTTAGACATCCAGCGATCCCTAGAAACCTTTGAAAGAAAGATACTAAGAACTATCTTTGGGCCCGTACAAGAACACGGATGTTGGCGAACCAGATATAACTTTGAGTTGTATAGACTGTATAAACAGCCTCAGGTAATACAGGTCATAAGAAGCAACAGACTGAGGTGGATCGGACATCTGTGGAGAAGCCCCGAGGGTAACCCCACCAGAATTTGTACTTTCAAGAACCCCGAGGGATCCCGTACCCGAGGACGACCGCGAACAAGATGGCTTGATGATGTCGAAAATGACCTTAAAATATTAAAGATAAAGAACTGGAAGAGAGTTGCAGGGGATAGACTGGGCTGGAGGAGGCGAGCTGTAGAGGCAGCTAAGACCTGTTACAGGTTGTTAAGCTTTTAAAGAAGAAGAAGAAGATGCATAACCACAGAACGGGAAAAAATTAAAATTATATACTACTATTTCTATTTGATTTTTCATATTTGCGATACTATTATAAATTTATTCACTAAAAAAAAATATTTGTTGTTTACAAAAATCTTACGGTTGTTATTTATATATTTCTATTTATGTATTTGTTTATATATTTCAGTATAAAATACGAAAAGTTGGCTAAAAAATTAAATAATTTTCGATCTATTGAGATTTAACTGAATCGCTAAATTTACGCGCAAAAAGGCCCGCTCCCGGTACAATTCCGCTGCGAAATGTACCCGCGCGCAATGTGTTTAAAATCTTATGGATGTTTTATATTCAAAGTAATAACCGACAAATCGACGCAAAAACATTCTAAAATAAAATATCAAGTCTTTTAAAACTCTTTTAATTCCTCTAAGGACGCATTGTTTACTCAAGGACTTTAGAGATATATGTGGGTTATTTTCCTGTCAAAAAATAATTCTTATTTGAGACATAAATTCAAACAATATGAGTGGTGTGAACGTTTAATAAGAATATCAGAAAAACATCTCTGAGAATTTTGTATTATAAAGAGAAAAATATTTAAGGTATCCGACTACGTCCGGAGAACTTTTTTCTTTAAATGTAGAAACTAGCTCATGTTTTTTATTTTCAGATTTATTTTCCATATTATCACAGAGAATTGCACTTTAAAAATGTATACCTGGAGTAGTTTTTATAAATAAATAAAGAATTTCTAATAAATAAGGAAAATTTAGTAAAAAAATCGGGTTTTTTTCAGAAGGTCTAATCTTTTAATAAATTAAATTATTTTAATATTTTTTGATGCAACATATTTCTTATACACTGGACTAGTGAATCACCTAAAAGCTTTGCTCTATTTACATTTGGTAAAAAATTTTGGTCTTTCAAAATCATACACATTGAATTTTTAACGAATTTTCATTACCTTCATAGCTAACTATGAGTGTAACACCATTAAAAATTATCCAAATTTAAAGCTTTTAGGTCATTCACTAGTAAATACTATCAAAAGCATTCATAATAATTTTCAACAAAATATTTTAAGAACTTTTTGAGAAATTACATTTTAAGTTTTAACATTTTATTAAAAATACCGTTCGAAAAACGCATTTGAAGTTTATGAAAGCAATTTTAAATATTAAAAAATTAAAATACATGTTTAAAATTCCCCACACTTATATATCACACCTTCACATTTTTCAACTTTGGCATATTTTTTTCCTCTCTATTTTTCTATGGACTAATTGAGAGTCTTAGCTACTGTAACTGTTAGCCATTTTCTAATACCATGATTATAACAGCGACGTTAACCCTTGAGAACCAGCACGTAAATGCTATACGAGTCGACCGCTGTGAAAACTGTTGCCGTTTACGCCATCTAGTAAATATATCTAGCATTTAAAAATTAAAATAAAACATTCCGATCTCCTATTACGCATAAGCGACGCTGGTGTCTCAATAATAACAGGAGAACATCGCGTGGAGGCAACTCTGGACTGATAAGAGTGCGTCGCGTATACGAGACGTTGGTCGCGAAGGGTTAACGAAACTCAACATACTTTTCACTCAGACAACAGATTCTGAAATGATTAAAAGAAAATATACACAAACCCCTTGCCTATTCCTAAATTTGATCTTTTAAAAAAAAAAAAAAAATTATTGAAACCAGATACTCTATAAAGTAGTAACAAACTGAAAATAACACGTTTTCAAGTTTTCTGGAATTAAAATTTTGTATGTTTAGACATTGAAGTTAAAATTTTGTGAAGAAAGAAGGGAAACAAAGGTAAATGCAAAAAAGAGGGAAAAAAAGGAAGTTAATTAACTATTAAAAATCCATGTTTCTATTTACTTAAGTCAAAAACAAGTACCTAAATAAGAAATATTTAAGACTAAATAACTTTTTACTAATATAAACAAGAAGTACCCAAGTTTCCTAGTAAAAAATTATTTAAAACAGATTCAAATCAGATGCTTCGTCAATGTGCCAAATTAAAAAATAATAAATTCACCAATACAGTTGAACTTTATTATATTAAACGCTGAGGAACCAAATTGTTTGTTGTACTTGAACCTTTAAGAAAAATGCTAGATCCAGACATGCAACATTCCGGAACAACAGAGTGGTTTAAAATTTTAATATACTAATTACAGATTACAAATATGCACGTATCTTGTTGATTTCTAAGTTAAAATTAAATTTAAAGTATTTATAGTAGTAAATTGTAAAAGTAAATTAAAATTCAGGCATTTAAAAATTTATGTGTATATTTTTTAGCTTTAACAACTTACTTTTCAGAACAGTGTTTATTACAGTAGCTTTGACCCTGATGCAAATACTTCCACTTTTCTATAATCAGGGATTCTAGAGTTCGTCACAGTACTGAAAACTTTTAATACGCAGCATTACTCAGTGAAAAGAGTAATATTCAGCATTATTTTTTGCAAAACTTTGTATTTAATTGCTGAATTGTAATCTTTTAGCTGCTCAAAAGTTTTGCAATTTTTCGGAGCAATCTGACGAGTTTCCGGAGTTATCAATTTTTCTCATTTCTCTGGACCTCCTCCGGAGCATCCACAGCAGTTGGCATGACTGACATAGTAATAATTTTTTTTTAAATGTAAAATTTCAAAAATTTTGGAAAACAATAGCAGACACAGAAGTTAAATATTTGAGAAAAAAGAAGGCAAAAAGCAGGAGTAAAAATAAAGAAGAGGGAAAAGGGAAAGTAAAAAAAATTTTAAAATATTTATTTGCTTTACTACTTTAAAAATAAGTACCTAATATGAATTTTTGCTAATATAAACAATTACCCTAGTCTCCCAATCAAAAAAATTTCAAAACAGAATCAGATCAAATCAGAAATTTCTCAAATATCTTAATTTTTTTTAAATCAAATAATTGCAGATATCAAATTTTTAGAAGGTATTTCTATAAAAAAAATTTTAATATTGTGACTGTAGACTTTCTTAAATACTAAAATCTATACCTTGATAATTTGTGAAGTTACAATAATTTTAATTAGATTTAATTTTAATCAATGTCTAAAAACTCATGATTTAAATAATATTCTTAATTTATAAGGGTATTTTTAAGTGGTCAATTAAAAAAATTTTTAAATAGTAAAATTTCAGAGCTATGATCGAATAAGACGAGCTTTCTTTCGGTATCTGAGCCAGTGGGTTCGAATTTTACTTTAGATTAACAGGTAATTACCATTTAGTTTGGTCTTAGAGTGCTAGGGCTTAACTTTATTTTACCCGACGGTTAAAGACATAAGCATTTACTACTTAAAGCCGATTCTGAACTACTACAACCAAAGCAGCGGGATTCGAACCCGTGGCAATATCCAACACATTCAGCTGTAGGGCCGATTTTTATCGGGATTGCCATTAAAAGTTACGATTTAAAAAAAAAAAATCCGTCAGTAAGATAAAGTACCACTTGAAACAACTATAGGAGGGATTGAAATCTCAATATCGTTACCTCGATATTAAAGAAATATCAATATATAACGGTATTACAAACGGATTTTATGCACGTGCGTTAGGGGAATATCTATAAAGAAAGGACGCAGGTTGTTAAAACTTAATTCTACCGTATGAGAGCCCCATATGATCGCAGTATTAACTATGATGGACAATTAAAAAAAAAATGAGTATTTTCCGCAACCGAAATCCAGAAAACAGTTGTTTTCCACCATACACAACTGCGGCTTAGCAGAACCAGGGGCAAATGCAAGGGGGATTAGGGGTTTAAACACCCCCCTTGAGCTCAGACAAAATTGAAAAATAAAAATTTTAGTAGAAATTATGCGATCTATTATTTTTTAGAATTATGAACCCACCCACCCCTTGAAAAAATTCTATGAACGCCACTGAGAACTATTGTAACTAGAACCACACCAGTTCTATATGTTTTATTTATGCCGCGTCACACGGCTTTTTGACCTTGACGCACGTTGCGAGAATCAACTTGTAAACGCTTCTTTCCTACTCTTAGTCAGAAAAAAAATTGTGGACGCGACGAAGAGAAGAAAAATGATAGAGAAAAGGGCAGGAAACTTTCAGATTATCGACAAAATTTATAAGATTAAAAAAGGGGCCCCTTTATTTATTTATTTATTTCCGAAAAAAATCTGTTTTTAACAATCTTTGTAATAAACCCACAAAACGCTTCGGATCTGAATCATCCCTGTATTTAATATTCGGTGTGGTATTCCATTTTTAAGCTCACTGGTCTGGAATAACGTGTCTTACCTTGGGTTCAAAAACGGGTTAAACAGGTTTCTCGACATTAGCCAAAATTCGGTTCCCCCTTTAGTTCAGACACTTTGATCGTTATTTGCAAACTTTCAAACACCTGTACCACCAATAAATAGCCTAAGACTTTTTCTTTCTGGTGGAGGGTGGTGGATATCCTACCGAAAGAAAATATTAGAAAACAAAAATGCTATCCAAACATGGGAAAGACGATATGTGTTATCCATCCCGCCGTTACATAACTCCTTAAATGTTCGGAAAGAAAAAGAGAAATAAAAAGGAGTGAATAGACAGTGAAAAGAAGGAATGCCGAGAAATAAGGAAAAAAAGGTGTTCTAGGTTATCTGCCATACACATCTAATTGAATGGTGCATTTAAAAAATTTTTTTTTTTTTTTAATGCTATGCAAAATCTAAGCTTTGTGTAAAAATATAAAGAGTTTTAATTATTATTTAAATAAAGCATGTATCGAAATTTTCACTTTTAAAACATCAAATTGAATATAAAAATTTTGCGTACGAGTTTGAATGACAGTATGTTGTTCAATCCCCAAGTCCTATCATTATTCATTTTTAAACAGCTCACGGAATGGTGCAACAAAATATAAAATCAGCAAATAATGTCTGAAGTCATAGGAGGTATCACTAAGAGGAGTGTTCAAAAATTGGTCAAAAAAGTAAATCGTCATATTCCCGGTTCAAAACCCCAAAATTTGGATTTGTCTTCCCTTTTAACCCATTTCATCGTACCCCAAAAATGGAAAAGTTTGTTATAAGCAAAAACTATTTTTATTGCTTGAAAATGAATCTGTTTTAAAACTTAATCATAAAGTAATAATTTTACTTGTTAGAAATGCTGAAAACTGCCAAAAGAAATCGGGCATGTATGCGCTTTTGTAATAATAACCAAGTAAAATCGGCGCATATATGTGCTTAGGATGTAAATGGGTTAATGGCAAGATGTTTGTCAGGGTCACGCGGTCTTGTTACTACATCACTTGTTAAAAGAGCTACCCGTACATCCTATCTGTAACATTTTTTTTTTTTTTTTTTTTTTTTTTTTTTTTTTTTTTTTTTTTAGGAAAGTTTTTGTGAGATAAATGGTAAATATTTGGCTGTTTTTATTTGCGATAATAGAATAAACGATTGACAGGTTTGAATCTGTACGACCTAATGTGACAATCTAAACTACCGGGTCCTACTGCTTCAGACAAGCCAATATTCAAACACTTGTGTCAGGTTTGGTTTGGTTTGGGGCGCTACGGTCTACTGTTTTGCACTCGAGGGCTAATGAGACCGGGACCTACTGCTTAAAGCCGATTCCGAACGGCTACGAACATCCATGCCATAGTGGGATTTGAACCCACGAACTCCGGTACAGACGATCAGCACCCTAACCAATCGGCCCCAATATTCAGGCACTTGTGACAGGAGCAATAGCGTGGTTTGAAATTTTAACATGCTAATTACAAATTATACATAAGTATTTATCTTATCGGTTTCTAAATTAAAATTAAGTTTAAAATATTTAAACAGTAGTAAATTGTAAAAGGTAAATTAAAATTTATGTATTTAAAAATGTATGAGTAGCTCTTTTAGCTTTAACCCTTTCACGCCTACTGACACGTATACGTACCAGCAAGAAACGCACTCACTTCCCTTGCGTGACAGAGCGTTTTCTCGTTCACCCCCGACCGTCACATATTTGTGCCAGTGTTCTGGAACTTTTTAAAAACTAAACTTTTCACACAAGATGGCATTGTATGTCCATACGGATTTAGATACATGTAGATTTGACCTTGGACTTAATATGAGAGTAGTATGATACACGTACACGTGGTTTTTGATTATATAAACATCAGGGGAAAGGAATGTTTCCAAATGGCATGTTTTATGACGGCTCTTTAAATTCGCACGTGGTGTTTGTTTATAGTAAGCAGGGGAGTTTTATTTTTGCTACAGCGTTGTGTATTTCGGTTTGCAGTCCAGTTTTTAGTGGAGAATTAGATCTGACAGACTTGATTTTTTTTTCTCTTTTTATTGTTAGATTTTCGAAGTGTCGAAAGTGTTTAACTGAGCTTGAAATAGCTGAAATGACGCAAAATATTTCAGATTTTGATTCTGAAACAGATTAGGATAGTAGTAATAGTGACACTATAATATATTCTGATTGTTCTGTTCATAATGGATCTAGTGATTCTAATGATGAGGAGGACATTTCTGACAAAGATGATGACGATGCTCCTTTTTTTTTCACATTTTCGGAAAAATCTTCCAAAGCGACAAATGAGTTATTACGAGTGCAAGGACTGTAACGAAGGATTGTGTGTAGATCCCTGTTTTTAAAAATTTTCATACGGAAAAATAATTTTAAATAACATAGTATTCAGTTTTGTAATGTTAAGTCAGTTTGTAATGTTTAATAGCAAGTTAATAATGAAAAAAAGGTGTAAAATACATATTTAAATAAGAAATAGCTAAGTAAATAAAGTATCTATAAACATATAATATAAATCACATTCCGTTTAAATACTTATAGCAGCATTATTAAATAATGCGTCGATATTTCGTTAATTTCATGAATTTAGGCTTAATAGCAAAAAACCCTTTGGCCCAGGATACTCACTCTCGAAAGTTACTGACGGACTCGGAGAAAAGCGCGAGTTTGCGCTTTCCGTCGCCAAAGGGTTAACAATTTATTTTTCAGAACAGTGTTTCTTGTAGCATATTGACCCTGATTCAAATATTTACATTATTCTATCATTAGGAATTCTAGAGTTCGTCTACTCAAATTTAATCTAAATACAGTTTGGTTTTTCTGCACAGTACTGAAAACTCTTTAATATGCAGCATCACTATGTGGAAAGAGTAATATTCAGCAATATTTTTTTCGCAAAATTTTGTACTTAATTGCTGAATTGTAATCTCTTAGCTGTTCGAAACTTTTATTTTCCGGAGCAATCTCAGGAGGTTCCGGAGTCGTCAATTTTCCCGGAGAATCCGGAGTAATTCGCATGTCTACTGCTTAATTGTTAAGACCCATACACTGAAATTTCCAATGTACTTTGATAACGAGCCTGGTTGCTGAAATTTTGAGTGTTTCATTCCAAAATTTTGTTTACCCATCAATCTAGAAAAACAAGTTGCACCCAATTTCTTGATACGGAACAACCCACTCAATTATTCTTCATACTCTTTCTTGGTTGGTCACATTCCTTTGTCCATAGAGAGGCATTAAAGTTGAGGCATTAAAACTAGAAATGAACCAAACATACTCTTATCTCTAATACTGATAATATTTTTGGTTTGGTTTTGGTTTGGAGTGCTACGGTCTACTTTTTGCAACACGAGGGCTAATGAGACCGGGACCTACAGCTTAAAGCCGATTCCGAACGGCTACGAACATCCATGCCACAGTGGGATTCGAACCCACGAACTTTGGTACCGAAGGCCAGCACCCTAATCAATCGGCCATCGTTCGGCATTACTGATAATATAAATTACCCTTTTATAGGAAGAACGAAAAATATGCGTTTTACCTATACCACGTTAAGCAGCAAAGAACATTTTCTTGCCGTGTTGTAAGCAATGAATAGGAAAACGGCGGGGGTTGTAAAAAAAAAAAGTATTCAAGAAGGTACGAAAAATAAACTTCCTATCCGTTTTAAAGCTAAACTGTTGTAATTCCGAAACTATCAAATTAAACATCCATACTGTATGATTTCTACGATTACTTCACCCTTTCTCTTCCGTTAAAAGAATCGGATCCTCTTTGGAGTAACTTGCGCAATAAATGATGTGATGTCATGATGATCTAATTCTTGTTTGATCCAATTATATTAAAAGTTGTAGGAGATAAGTTTGAATTTCAACACTTTTTGCCATTAATTTAACGGTTTTTGCAGCTTGCTACATTTCAATCTGTTTTTCACCAGTGGAGTGGTTAAGTTCTGCATTCTCTTCAATCGTATTTATTTCAAAAATTTTATTTGTTCTAATTTTATAGTATTTAAATTTCTTAATTAGTATTTGTTTTTAATTTTATAGTATTTAAATTTTTGTAATTTCTATTTGGCTTTAAGTTTTAATTTCTGGTTTTTAAAATTTTCTAGATCTAGCACGAAGATACATCGACCGCTCGCCATCGGAACATCGTCGGCGTCACGTTTTCCGATTTTGCGATGGCGAACGGTCGGTGTCCCGCTGCATGTTAGGCTTAGGTACTTAACGTGTGCTTCGCGGAGTCGTGTTTCGTCAATAGTCGCCAAAAACAAGATGGCGGACAAGGAGCGTACCGTTCACTGGGAATTAACCTGATGATGCCTAGGGTCTACTTTAGCCTTAAACCACCACTGTACACGTAACTAAACGATTTCACAGAACATGCGTGCCTCAAACGTAAAAAACGATTTTATTTACTGGGATGGAATTTACACGTTTTGACTCGTGGAAATACTTTTGTTCTTTCCAGACGTCAATTTTTTGCGTATTTTAAGCGTTATAGCGTGTACTCAGCATCCTTGCTTGCATAAGATTTACATATTACCTTATATAAGATTTATAAAAATACTATCTTTAATGACTTTGACTAAAACCAAACAACTAAACAATAGCCTATTAGAATGACCAAAAATAAAGACCAATGCAAAAATAACTTTGTCTTTAGTTGTTGCTTACTATAGTCAGTACCGGCTATATGGTCAGTTTTCTAAAGTCCTATGGTCAGTTTCATGTTTTGAACGGGTTTCCTTTAAGAAGTCAGTGCGAAATCGGAGATGTCCTGAATTCAAGCCTTTATTTCCCTCTTTCCAACCTTTCTTGTTTGTGTAGACATCACCTCTCTCAGTTCTCTTGCCCCCTGACAAGAGGTGGACATCTGTTTATTGGTTGAAGTTATCTCTCCCTGCGTAAGTTGAAATTGAGACGAAACAAGTAAAGGAAAATTTTGTTGCATTTGGATCATACGTCACGAATAAGAACGTTCATTTTTTAATTATGGCTTCGAAAAGAAAGAATTTATCATTTGCTGAGAAAAATGAATTGATTGAAAATTTACAAAATTTCATCTTTTAAAGCCTACTTTCGCCAAAGCAAATTCGATTACCCGGACGACATTAAACAATATTTTAGCTGCCAAACTTTGGTCTCCATGTGTTGAAATCTGTGATCAAGAAAGAAAACGTCAGCTCTTGTCACTTTATGGGAATGTGGATAAGGCTCTACTGTTATGGATTAAAAATGCACGGTATATGCTCAATATGGTTGTATTGTTCCGCTTATATGGTCTGATTTTTCTGGACCGCTGAGCTGACCATATAACCAATACACACTGTATTTTAATTCTGAATTAATCTAAACTTCTACTGACGTTAAACCAGTATTAAGATAGTTTAAAGAATTTCGTTGTCCAATACAATAAAAAATATTTTCTTTCCTTGATTGTGTGGACAAGATGTTATTTATTTCATGCACTTTGTTTTTAAATTTAGAAACATATTTAAATCTTTTTTCATAACTGCAGAAAACTTTTATAAAAAATGAAGGAAAAAATAATTAGTGAATGACTGAAAGAAAGGATCGTTCATTCACATTCGGAAGATTCACTACAAAAGTATAAAATGGAGATTCACTATTAAAGGATAAATTATTGTAAACAATAGGAATATCATGAGGTCAAAATTTTCATTTGTTACAAGCTGGTTTGTTAAAATAGGGATTTCAACAGTGTACCAATAATTTAAAGTAGAATTTAAACCCACTGAATCAGATATCGAACGAAAACGCGTGCTATTCAATCCCAACTCTTAAATTTTACTATTTCAAAATTTTGTTTAAATTGTCCACTTAAAAAAATAGTTTTATACAATGAATATATTATTTAAATATTGAGTTTTAAAACAATTATTAGACATTGAAAATTTTCATTAGATTTCATTTAAAATGAAATCTAATGAAAATTTTTGTAACTTTACAAATTATTAAGGTACAGATTTTACTGCTATTAATACATTTCGCAGCGGAATTGTACCGGGAGCGGGCGTTTTGAGCGTAAATTTAGTTATTCAGTTAAATCTCAATAGATCGAAAATTATTTCATTTTTTAACCAACTTTTCATATTTTATATAGAAGTATATAAACAAATATATAAATAGACAAAGAAATATATACATATATAAATACAAATACATATAATATATAAATATACATATATATAATATCTTCGCAAAGATAAATTTTAAATCTCAATTGATTTTTTTTTTTTAATCAACCTTCCCGTTCTGTTGTTCCGTATCGACTGATGTAAACCCTAGCTTTTATTTGTCTAAATTTTTCCAGAATCTATGTAGTAGACAAGAACTTTAGTTCAGTTTCAAACTTTAGCGTTTTCCAGTATATATCGTTATTTTTGTACCCACAAACAAACCATGTTTATGCACTAACCTGTACTAGTACGTGTCTCGCATTCAAGTATCAATCGCTAGAAAACGTACTAGTACGTGTCCCGCATACAATGTGTTAAAAGTTCTACAGTTGCAAAATTTAAAATTTGTTTATAGTAATTTAATGCCTGAAATGCGCATTAAATTAGATTTTTTTTTACAATTAGGATATTTCAGAAACTTCTTGATTTTAATCTATTTTGAACATTTTTTTGATTAGGAGATTTGAGTAATTGTTTATATTAGTAAAAATTATTTAGTTTCTGGTATATTTCATATTTAGGTACTTGATTTTACATTATGTAAAATATATATTTTCAAATTGTTCTTTACTTTCCTTCCCCCCCCCCGCTCTTCTTCATTTTCCTCCTTTTTGTCTTCTTTTTTTTTCCTCAAATATTTATTATTTTTTAAATATTATTTATGTAATTCTGTGTCTACTACTTTTTTCCAAAAATTTTTGAAATTCCTTATTTAAAAAATAGACATGTACTGTATGTATGTTATTTAAATCATAATTTTTAAACATTCAATAAATATATGAGAAATTAATAGAACTTTACATACTAGTTAAAAAATTTTGCTGTCACAAAGTTTTCAGGTTTTGTTTAGAAGTGTATTTTAAAACTTTGCTATTTTAAGTGGACAATTAAAAAAATTTTTAAATAGTAAAATTTCAAGGTGGTGATCGAATAAGACGCACTTTATTTCGATATCTGCACCGGTGGGTTCGAATTCTACTTTAGACTAACCGGTTATTACCATTTAGTTTGGTCTTAGAGTGCTAGGGCTTAGTTTTATGTTACCCAAAAGCTACATTGGAATTTACTACTTAAAACTGATTCTGAATGAGTAAGAACAAAATAGATGAATTCGAACCAGTTTCCAACCTATTCAGCTGTAGAGTTGATTTGTATCAGCTTTGCCATTAGAAATTACGATTTTTCATTAGAAAATGTTTTATCAACTTCAACGCATGCGCGAAACTTAAAATAAAAATTGATGTTGGTGGGGATTTTTGAAAATAATTTCAGTGCATATCCGAAATTCCATAAGTTATTTACAACAGTGTCATTTTTTCACAGACACTGCCCACAGCAGAAAAATTCCGTCAATGAGATGAAATACCGTTTGAAACAACTATAGGAGGGATTAAAATCTCTACCTTTACCGTGATTTTAAAGAAATATTGATATACTAGCATATAGTCATATCGATCCGTCATATAACGGGATCAGTAAAATGTTTTTATTTTCCAGAATTTAAAAATACCCCATGAGGCAGGTAAAAAAATGGTTTGTTTTTTGACTGAGAATTATTTGGTACACGCTCAATAATTTCTTTAATTTCATACTCCTCTAAAATTCTCCGATACTGTGAATGCAATTTAGAATCATGTTGAATTCATTTAGATAGAAAGATAATTCAAAGTTTTCTTAGCTACGTCGAAATTATCGTTAAGTTCTTCCCAATTTTTTGCCACAGTAATTAATTGAAGTAAAGGAACTAAACTATCATTTCCACTACACCTTGGAGGTAGATAAAATTTGTTAATACCGGTGATAAAATTTTCATTGCAACAAAAAATAATCTATGATAAAATTTAAAGTTTTCACATATGTACCTAATCTGCTATTTAAGGGGAGTAATCACTTTAAAGTTTCAAAAAATCGATTTTTATTTATTTTCAGCATTTTTAAAACATTTAAAACAGCGTTTAAAAATTCTATTTAGAACACATAAAATTGTTTAAAATACGATGTACACATAGACGCTTTTGGACATTTAAATCTACCAGCTGCTATTTGTTTACCTTTGACACAATTACATACTCAGTAATGTAACTTCATTATGTTTTTTCTGCCATAAATTATTTTTTCTCTTTTTTTTGCAAACATGGCATTTTCAAACTCCATGGATGTTATTTTATTTTTGGCAGAAGGAGTTACGATGTTAACTTTATTTTTTTCAAGTATAGTGGACTCCGCTTAATGTGATCAGCTTGGGACACCGTGATTTTGATAATAATAAACGATATGCAAAATTAGATAAATTTATCTCCCCTTTAATTCACACGTACTAAATTTTAAAGGAAAATGTAAACGCTCACCTTATATTTATGAACTGTATATTATCCTTTAAAACATAATTGTATACATAATTTTAAAAAATTGATCAATTGTTGACTGTCTACAATTTTTTCCAAGGAGCTCATTGATAAATTGTTCGTAATCTTAATGTTTTTTAAAGTCATCAGAGCGGTGTTGTACTCCACGTTTCAACATTTTCAACGCAATTCGGAAGCTGAGAAATGTTTAACTGCGTGAGCTGACTCATTTTTGGTAACCTATAACAACGATTTAAAATTTGATATTTTGTTTTAATGTTAAATCATTTCGCTTTCTGGCTTCCATATCGACAAGCTATATGTAAGAGGGCAAGGCATAAAATGTGAATACGCTCCTTCTCAGTTCCAATTAGAATGTGTTGCCTTCTGCTTATCTGACAACCATTGACCACCAGCAGGGTGTGCGTATTTCTGAAAAATTCTAGGAACGTGTAAATCCCACTCCTTTGATCATTTCAAATTTCCCTAGGTCAGTGGTCGGCAAAGTGCGGCTCCAGAGCAGCATGTGGCTCTTTGGCTCCTTAATTGCGGCTCTCGCACAAATATCCACGGAAGGCACAATATATTCATTTTTTTAAAAAAAAACTTGGTAAGAAAAAAAAATCCATCTAATTTTGATAAATTCAAATTCTTCTATAAATCGAGAACATGTATAATATTTTGTTTAAGTTAAAAGATAGATAGGTAATTATAGTTTATATTGTTGTAAAAATGTGATCTTAGCTCACAACACAAGTGGTCTGCTTGGAATGACCTAGAGAAGGAAGACATGATCATTTTCGACGCTTGGCATAATATTCTAGACTCTTACGATCAGCTGAAAAAGCTCTCGTTTGCTGTTCTTACCCTTTTCGGTTCTACATATATATGCGAACAATCTTTTTCAAGCATGAACATTATCAAGAGTAAAGAGAGAAGTCTTCTTATTGACGAGAACTTGGAATCATGCCTTAAATTAAAAACAACATACAAACCTGACTTACTCAAACTTTCCAAGGAGATGCAAGCACATGGTTCGCATTAATAAATATTTATTAAGTATGAAATTTAATTTTATTTAGTGTACTACTTATTTAGTGTAATAAAAGTTTACTAAACAAGCAGATTTGACCAAAAGACAATCAGACAACCTCCTGAAAATTGACTAATGTTCATATGTGGCTCTTTGGCTAATAAGTTTGCCGACCACTGCCCTAGGTGGAAGAGGGAGGATGCTCGGAAATTCAAACAACAGCGAAAGGAAAGAAAATATAAATAGATTACTTCTGAATGCATTGTAAATATTTCTTTGCCAGTTAAAATGAGATTCGAAGACTGATAACGTTAACCGATGTAACGATCACATAAAGCGATAATGTTAACATACAAATGAATACAGAAAATCGGGACCAAGTGATTTTGATAACAATAAGCGACTGATAATATTAACCGCGATCACATTAAGCGGAATCCACTGTATATTATTACTTACGCGTATACATTGCTCGAGTTAAAAACTAAGTGGGGTGAAATTATAAACTGACAGTATATTATGGAAATGCTTTAAGGAAACTAATTTTCTCACAGAGATATGAAGCAAGTTGTATGGGCTATATTTTATCCCAAGTATTCTACAGACATAGAACCTTCTCATCCATTTGTCCTTAAGGTATCCTAAGGTCCTTAAGGGATCTATGTTAAAAACGTCATTTTTTGCCAAAAATCGTAATTTTGTTTTATTTCTTTATTGTAAAATATCAACTATTAGGCTTCTACATCTGTTTTTGTTTTGTCTACTGCATTTTAAAGAAAAGTTACAGCTGTTTAAACATCAGTGACAGCTGTCAAAACAAAACGGAAGTAGCGACTTCGGAACCGGAAGTTGTGATTTTAAAGCCTTTTAAAGAGCATGTTTTGGACAAAACTTTACATTTTCATGAAGATTAGTTTAAACATTTTTCTAGTATGTTTAATAATTTGCAACTTGGAAATTAGAAAGTTATGAAGCAAGAAAATGTGGGGAATTTTAAACATCTGTTTTAATTTTTTAATAGTTAAAGTTGCTTTCATAAACTTCAAATGCTTTTTTTCTCAGAACAGTATTTTTAATAAAATGTTGAAACTTGAAATGTGATTTCTCAAAAAGTTCTTAAAATATTTTGTTGAAATTTATTATGAAGGCTTTTGATAGTATTTACTAGTGACTGAACTTAAAGCTTTAAATTTGAGATTTAAATTTTTAATGATGTTACACTCATAGTTAGATATAAAGATAAAGAAAATTTGTTAAAAATTCAATGTGTATGATTTTTAGAACCAAAATTTTTCACCAAACTTAAATTAAGCATAATATTTTAGGTGATTCACTAGTCCAGTGTATAAGGAATGTTTTGCATAAAAAATTGAAATAATTTAATGTATTAAGAAATTAGACCTTTTGAAAAAACCAGATTTTTTTTTACTGAATTTTCTTCATTTATTAGAAATTTTATAAAAACTTCTCCAGGAATAAATTTTTTAAGTACAATTCTCTATGATAATATAAAAAATAAACCTAAAAATGTAAAAACATGAACTAGTTTCTACGTTTAAAGAAAAAAGTGCTCCGAACGTAGACAGATACCTTAAAGATTCCAAGAATATTTGTGGGACACTTAGAAAGTTTGTACATTGGGACTTCTGCAATCTTCAAAACTTTAAATTTTAAAGATCTCAGCATGCAATCCTTACTGAAATATTTAGGAGGATACACACCAATCCCAGTGAAACTTTGAACACTCTGATATGAAAATTATGCCCCAAACATCTAGATGTGACTCAAATATAGTCCAGATAGTTGTTAATAAATCTATTTCTATTTTTAATGAGGGTCAAGTTGATCGACTAAGAGTTACAAAATAGGTAATAATGTAAAACCCTTTGCATATAACAATGACCAACAGCGTATTTCTGCTGCGGAGATAAGTATATTAGAAGCTCTAAAAGCAATTAAAAAAAAAGGCCAAAACTGCTGCACAAGTAAAAACATTAGAAGATTGGCTTGGTTTGGTTTTGGAGTGCTACGGTCTACTTTTTGCAACACGAGGGCTAATGAGACCGGGACTCCTGCTTAAAGCCGATTCCGAACGGTTACGAACATCCATGCCATAGTGGGATTCGAACCCACGAACTCCGGTTCCGAAGGCCAGCACCCTAACCATTCGGCCATCGTTCGGAACATTAGAAGATGGGATAATGTGTGCAACTAAACAGTTGTAGTGTTTTGAAATATTTTAATATATAAAATTCTAACTTTATACGCGTTTTACTCTAAATGACGTTTTTTGTACTTTCGCGCACTCTAAATAAAATCTACGGCATATATTTTAAAATTTTTAAGATAAGTACACTATGGCAATACAGTTAAACTCTAATTTTTCATAGTTTTTAATGTTATTTGGTAATTTTTTATTAAAATTTTGTACGCTATTTTAAATTTAAAAAAATACCTTCTGTTGTAGAAAAAGTTTTGAAAACTTTTAAAAATTAAATATGTAGAGATTCATGCCTAATGATATGAGTTCACGAAAATGCAAAAGATATTCATGAAACTCGTAATGTGTCGTTCTAAGCCTGCGCGCAGTGTGTCAGCAAAATTTTGAAAATTTAGAAGGAAGCACTAACATTTCATTCCATAAAAAATGTCTCACTTAATAGGGAAAATATTGAGTTTAGTAATATAAATAAATAACTATAGAGAGCAAATTATGAAAATTTTATTCAATTTAAATAGTAATAATAAAAGTTATGCAAAGCCGAAAAACAACCAAAATTCCAGTTTTTAGGGTTGCTTAAAAGAGATTACTCCCCTTAAGCCAATTATAAAAGAAAATTATTTTCGTAATATCTAAGTTTAGTGATAAAACGTAGGGAGATAATATAGACGATATTTATATAATCCCCTATATAATAATAGCCTAAGGTGTCTGTCGGCAAATTTTTGAAGCGGTTGTACCTGGAATGGATTCCTCGGCTAAGGGCAGGCGATTAAATTTATCAATTTATTCACGTAATAAATAGGTAAAAATAACATTTTTTTTCTAGCATTATGACGTCATTCCTTTAACCATCTCATATAATCATTTCTTGTTTTAAATTATTTAAATATCGCGTGCATTATTTTCATACGTTTTATCGCTGAACTTACATATTAAGCAAATAATTTTCTTTTATATTTGACTTAAATAATAGATTAAGTGTATAAGTGATAATTTTAAATTCAATCATCGATTATTTTTTGTTGTAATGAAAATTTTATCATCGGTATTAACAATAAATTCTTTTCATATAAGTCGAGGACTACTAAATATCTAACTTTTAATTTATATATATTTGGAAATTAAGAAGTTTGTTTGTTTGTTATACATAACCACATGATTTGACTAAATGAATTCCATGTGATTCTAAACTGCATTACAGGATCGGGAGACTCTAGAGGAGTACGACGATAAATAAACTATTGAGAGTGAACCAGATAATTCTCAGCCAAAAAACAAACCATTTTATTACCTGCCTCATTGGGTACTTAACAGTTCTGGAATATTAAAAATTTTACTGATCCCGTCATATGATGGGCTATATGCTAGTTTAAAATAAGAAATGATTAAATGAGATGGTTAAAGGAATGACGTCATAATGGTAGGAAAAATGTTATTTTTACTTAATTATAATGCGATAAATGGATATATTTAATCGCCTTCTCTTAAAATGGAGCTTGATATACTGGCATTAAACGCTCGAAAAGGGGGGAAGGGGTCGATTTCGAACGTTTTAAACATAACAGTATTTTTCACTGTGATATGAAACATTTCTACCAATTTATTTTAGAATCGGATCTATAGTTAAGTCATCTGTACACCTTTAAAACGTGAATTTCGACCAAAATATCAATTTTCGAATTTTATTATATTATTAAAATCTAATATGTTATCTATACATAACCGCTTCAAGGAGGAATTTGCACATGTGGGGGATTCGAACAACTTAGTGTTTTTTTTATAATTTCAGACTCGTGGATTCCAAAAATGTTCTCAAAAATGTAAAAAACTGGGTCCATCATTTAAAAAATTTTAAAGTTAAGCGAAAATCACGTGACATCAAAACACTCCGTGATTGGTTGTGATGTCATCGTTCATGCAGACACAGCCATCTAAACACAAGGCCTGCGCGCTGATTTTCCGAAAACCGGTCACGTGATCTCTAAAAGGCGGCATTCTATTAAATTCTGTTGATGCTTGTTGATTGCTTGCCTATTACTTCTTTTGAAAAAAAAAAAGAAAAAAAAGAAAGAAATTTATGGAAATAAAATAATGCTTGCCTTTATATGTAAGGTAAGTAGCAATTTTGCTACTGTTTCTTCTATTATTTTATGAGCTGTTTTCTAATTAAGTATATCATACGAATGATGGTAATTCTTAAGTTCGACACTTTAGAATGGTTCAAATGTTTTGTTATTAGTATGTGCTTTGTATCATATTGTATATTATAACTGTCGTTTTAAAAATAAATTTCATTTTATTGTTAGATCTCATTAAGGAGTTTATATAATACAACATTTAATATCTGTAAGTTAAATGTATTCTAAGTTATGTTAAAGTTTCGTTTTTGCTGTGTATTGCAACTTGGCTATTGTTGATAACTCACAAATTACAATTTCTGTTTTATCCTAAAGGAAAACTATTTATTATTACCACAATAAAAGATTAATGTATCCTTACTTCATTGATTTATAATGTGTTTTTAAGGGGCTTTATTAATAAAAGTTGATGTACAACTTCTTTCCCATACTACAATTAGCAACTGGAAATTTCTATGTAGAATCAATGTTATCTGCACTTTAAATTGTTTCTGATTTATCAACTTCATATTTTTTACGTCCTGAGCTCTTTTTTCAGATTTTCATATTAACTTTCTACAATTTAAAATTTTGAATGTCGAAGCGTAAAGAAGACATATATGTAATAAAAATTAAACTACCAAAAGAAAATTTATAAATGTAAGAAAAAAATTAATCTAAAGTAATCGACAGAAGCAATGTTTTTACACATTTTTATTATAAAAATATAACCTTTATTCAATGCTGTACTATTTTATAACAGGTAAGTTCTCATATAACCTGTAGAAAAGTAATTAAATAAACATGCTTAAAGTTTTTGAATAGCTATGTCTAACAGCCAAAAGTAGAAAAATCCCATCTAAATAAAATTTGCAAGCTGTTAAAATTATATAAATAAATTTTAATTAATAGATGCTTTAGGTAGAGGAACTTAAAAAAAAACTGTATTTACACTTAAAGTTACATTTATGTATTCAGATATTTACAAATGTTTTATTAAAATATAACAGTAATTTTATAGCAAATGATAATCAACTCAATTTATTAATAACAGTCACTTAACCATATCTTAAAAATGTAATAGATGATATAAATAGGTCTTCTAAATTATGTTTGCATGATTGTTTACTTCACTCCAAAAATATAATTTTAACTACTTATAAAATATTTCTGAATAACTACTCTAAAAAAGTGACTGAAAAATATATTGAAGAAGTTAAGGAAAAATCCAATAAGAGAAAAATAAAAAAAAAAATTTTTTTAAATATTTCTTGTAACAATATTTTTACTTTTTTTTCTGTATACTATTGAATTATGTTTCATTGTCTATGTAGTACAAATCAGTATCAGATGTCATACGTAAATAAAACTGTAAAAATTTTGTAGCATAATATTTTTGCATGAGTTTGTGAAATTTGTCAGTGATAAATTGTTCTATGATTTTATACTAAGGCAGTGTTTTTTAACATTACCTTTAATATAATCCTTAAGGATTTTATTTATTTTAACTTTAATGTGATCCGTAAAGGATCATATTTTATGAATAAAGATTAAGACATTTTATTTCCATGGGACCATTTAATAAAAGGTAAGTAAAAAGAAAAAAAAAGATGCCAGTTGTGTAATTTTTGCAAATTTAATTACTTTGCTTAAAATTTTATCTATGTATCGTATCTGTTCTCGTGTAGTGTATGAAGTTATTTTGGTAACTAAAATTTAAATATAAATTGACACACAAATAAAATCTATAGCAAAATAATTTTCTACTAATCTATATTCAAGTTAGTGAAATAATTGAATATCCTTAGTTTATTTTTTGAAAAAAATATTTTGATGAGTAGTAAAAGGCATAACACAATTTACTTGAGGATTATAGGAGAGAAACCGCCTTCGGCCGCCGCCATGTTTTTAAGTGCGCAGGCCTTCTATATAGATGGCTGTGATGCAGACCAATATTTTTGTATTGCTTTTAAGCGCGCACTATTTTCCGATTTTGTTTTTGCAAGTTCCTGAAATTTTCTAGCTATCAAAATTTATTTTTATTTAAACCTGAAGGTTTATTTTATCGATCTAGATAGCTTAGTTATCTCAATTTGTCATAAATGTCTCTTCTACCTGGATTTAGCATGTCAATGTTTTCTTTCTTGGCAAAAAACCCGGATTTTATGGGAGCAGAAATACGAGGAATTAAAACCCAAAGGTATGTAAAATCATTTATATTTTTTTCCAATTTTACTTAACATGTATTAATACTTTATTCATGCTAAACACAGCTCTTTTGTTTGTAAACACAAACAAGTCAAATAAATATACATATATCATATACACACATTTGTAGTAGCATCGTTTTTAATAAATAGAGACGGATGTAATATTAAAATAAAAATTAGAGGAGGTATTTATTGTGAGACCCGTCTCATTAGCCTTCGTGTTGCAAAACGTAGACCGTAGCACTCCAAAACTAAACCAATTCTTAAGTATTTTAAATATGATAAAAAGAAATTTAAAATCTTTAAACGGCTTTACTTAATTATTTATACATTTTTAAATTGCAATACAATTTTATTGCCTTTAATATTAATGTCAAATTAAAAAATGTATAAAATTTCTCAAATTAAATTTAATTTTTAAAGTAATATCATTATTAAGTATTTTAAAAATATTATACTTTTTTTCCAAATTAGTCACCAATTTAATCGAAAAATATCACTGATTTGATACACAAGAAAGTATGCATCTCTGAAGAAAATATTTATAATACCTTGAAAATACATAACCTTCCCCTCCCCCGAGTTATTTATTAGATAATTATATGCTTTAGATATTTATATGTTTTTCGATATTTATATGCTTTATAAAATATTTATTGTACTTGAACTCTGTGATAATACTCGAAAATTAGCAGT
>CM063506.1:146023241-146198241 GCA_032207245.1 Pardosa pseudoannulata
GATTCACTATTAAAGGATAAATTATTGTAAACAATAGGAAAATCATGAGATCAAAATTTTCATTTGTTATAAGTTGGTTCGTTGGAATAGCGATTTCAACAGTGTACCAATAATTTAAAGTAGAATTTAAACCCACTGAATCAGATATCGAACGAAAAAGCGTCCTATTCAATCCCAACTCTTAAATTTTACTATTTCAAAATTTTGTTTAAATTGTCCTCTTAAAAAAAGTTTTATACAATGAATATGTTATTTAAATATTGAGTTGTAAAACATTAATTATTAGACATTGAAAATTTTCATTAGATTTTATTTAAAATGAAATCGAATGAAAATTTTTGTAACTTTACAAATTAAGGTATAGATTTTACTGCTATTAATACATTGAGCGGGTATTGTACAGGGTTTTGGTTTAGTTTGGAGCGCTACGGCCTACTGTTTTGCACACGAGGGCTAATGAGACCGGGACCTACAGTTTAACGCCGATTCCGAACGGCTACAAACATCCATGCCAGTAGCGGGATTCGAACCCGCGAACTCCGGTTCCGAAGGTATTGTACAGGGAGCGGGCGTTTTGAGCGTAAATTTAGCTATTCAGTTAAATCTCAATAGATCGAAAATTATTTAATTTTTTAACCCACATTTCGTATTTTATACAGAAGTATATAAACAAATATATAAATAGACAAAGAAACAAATATATACATATATAAATACAAATATATATAATATATAAATATACATATATATAATATTTTCGCAAAGATAAATTTTAAATCTCAATTGATTTTTTTTTAATCAACCTTCCCGTTCTGTTGTTTCGTATCGACTGATGTAAACCCTAGCTTTTATTTGCCTAAATTTTTCCAGAATGTATGTAGCAGACAAGAACTTTAGGATTCGTTTTCCAGTATATATCGTTATTTTTGTACCCACAAACCATGTTTTTGCACTAACCTGAACTAGTACGTGTCTCGCATTCAAGTATCAATCACTACAAAACGTACTAGTACGTGTCCCGCATACAATGTGTTAAAAGTTCTACAGTCGCAAAATTCAAAATTTGTTTATAGTAATTTAATGTCCTCTAAACATTTTTATCTGAAATGCGCAATTAAATTAGATTTTTTTTTTACAATTAGGATATTTGAGAAACTTCTTGATTTTAATCTGTTTTGAACATTTTTTTTTTATTAGGAGACTTGAGTAATTGTTTATATTACTAAAAATTATTTAGTTTCTGGTATATTTCATATTAGGTACTTGATTTTACATTATGTAAGTTATATATTTTCAAATTGTTCTTTACTTTACTCACCCCCTCTTCTTCATTTTCCTCCTTTTTGTCTTCTTTTTTTTTCCTCAAATATTTATTTTTTAATTATTTATGTAATTCTGTGTATGCTACTTTTTTCCAAAAATTTTTGGAATTCCTTATTAAAAAAAATAGACATGTACTGTATGTAATTTAAATCATGATTTTTAAACATTAATTATTCATTAAATATATGAGAAATTAATAGAACTTTACGAACTAGTTAAGAAATTTTGCTGTCAAAGTTTTCAGGTTCTGTTTAGAAGTGTATTTTAAAGCTTTGCTATTTTAAGTGGACAATTAAAAAAATTTTTAAATAATAAAATTTCAAGGTGGTGATCGAATAAGACGCACTTTATTTCGATATCTGCACCGGTGGGTTCGAATTCTACTTTAGACTAACCGGTTATTACCATTTAGTTTGGTCTTAGAGTGCTAGGTCTTAGTTTTATGTTACCCAAAGGCGAAAGACATCGGGATTTACTACTTAAAGCTGATTCTGAACGGGTAAGAACAAAATAGATGATTCGAACCAGTGTCCAACCTATTCAGCTGTAGAGTTGATTTGTATCAGTATTGCCGTTAGAAATTACGATTTTTCATTAGAAAATGTTTCATCAACTTCAGTGCAAACGCGAAACTTAAAAAAAAAATAAATGTTAGTACAGATTTTTAAAAAATAACCAATTTCAGTGCATATCCGAAATTTCATAAGTTATTTGTAACAGTGTCATTTTTTCAGACACTGCCCATAGCAGAAAAATTAAGTCAATGAGATGAAATACCGTTTGAAACAACTATAGGAGGGATTAAAATCTCAATATCTTTACCGTGATTTTAAAGAAATATCGATATACTAGCATATAGTCATATCGATCCCGTCATATGACGGGAGCTGTAAAATGTTTTTATTTTCCAGAATTTAAAAATACCCCATGAAGCAGGTAAAAAAAAATGGTTTGTTTTTTGGCTGAGAATTATTTGGTACACGCTCAATAATTTCTTTAATTTCATACTCCTCTAAAGTTCTCCGATACTGTGAATGTAGTTTAGAATCATGTTGAATTCATTTAGATAGAAAGATAATTCAAAGTTTTCTTAGCTACGTCGAAATTATCGTTAAGTTCTTCCCAATTTTTTGCCACAGTAATTAATTGAAGTAAAGGAACTAAACATTTCCACTACACCATGGAGGTAGATAAAATTTGTTAATACCGGTGATAAAATTTTCATTGCAACAAAAAATAATCTATGATAAAATTTAAAGTTTTCACATATGTACCTAATCTGCTATTTAAGGGGAGTAATCACTTTAAAGTTTCAAAAAATCGATTTTTATTTCTTTATTTTCAGCATTTTTAAAACATTTAAAACAGCCTTTAAAAGTTCTATTTAGAACGCATAAAATTGTTTAAAATACGATGTACACATAGACGATTTTGGACATTTAAATCTACCAGCTGCTGTTTGTTTACATTTGACACAATTGCATACTCAGTACTGTAACTTTATGTTATTTCTGCCATAACTTTTTTTTTTTCAAACATCAATGTATTTTCAAACTGTATGGATGTTATTTTATTTTTAGCAGCAGGAGTTATACTTGTTAACTTTATCTTATTCAAGTATAGTGGACTCCGCTTAATGTGATCAGCTTGGGACACCGTGATTTTGATAATAATAAACGATATGCAAAATTAGATAAATTTATCTCCCCTTTAATTTACACGACTAAATTTCAAAATAAAATGTAAACGCTCACCTTATATTTATGAACTGTATATTATCCTTTAAAACATAATTGTATACATAATTTTTAAAAAATTGATCAATTCCTGATTGTCTACAATTTTTTCTAAGACGCTCATTGATAAATTGTTCGTAATCAATGTTTTTTAAATTCATCGGAGCGGTGTTATACTCCACGTTTCAACACTTTCAATGCAATTCGGAAGCTGAGAAATGTTTAACTGCGCTGCCTCATTTTTGGTAACCTGTAATAACGATTTAAAATTTCGATATTTAGTTGTAATGTTAAATCATTTCGCTTTCTGGCTTCCATATCAACAAGTTATATGTAAGAGGGCAAGGCATAAAATGTGAATACGCTCCTTCTCAGTGCGAATTAGAATGTGTTGCCTTCTGCTTATCTGACAACCATTGACCACCAGCGTATTTCTGAAAAATTCTAGGAACGTATAAATTCCACTCCTTTGATCATTCCCCATTTCCCTAGGTCAGTGGTCGGCAAAGTGCGGCTCCAGAGCAGCATGTGGCTCTTTGGCTCCTTAATTGCGGCTCTCGCACAAATATCCACGGAAGGCACAATATATTCATTTTTTTAAAAAAAAACTTGGTAAGAAAAAAAAATCCATCTAATTTTGATAAATTCAAATTCTTCTATAAATCGAGAACATGTATAATATTTTGTTTAAGTTAAAAGATAGATAGGTAATTATAGTTTATATTGTTGTAAAAATGTGATCTTAGCTCACAACACAAGTGGTCTGCTTGGAATGACCTAGAGAAGGAAGACATGATCATTTTCGACGCTTGGCATAATATTCTAGACTCTTACGATCAGCTGAAAAAGCTCTCGTTTGCTGTTCTTTCCCTTTTCGGTTCTACATATATATGCGAACAATCTTTTTCAAGCATGAACATTATCAAGAGTAAAGAGAGAAGTCTTCTTATTGACGAGAACTTGGAATCATGCCTAAAATTAAAAACAACATACAAACCTGACTTACTCAAACTTTCCAAGGAGATGCAAGCACATTGTTCGCATTAATAAATATTTATTAAGTATGAAATTTAATTTTATTTAGTGTACTACTTATTTAGTGTAATAAAAGTTTACTAAACAAGCAGATTTGGCTCCCAATTTTTTTAAAAATTGTTGTAATGTTCATATTTGGCTCTTTGGCTAATAAGTTTGCCGACCACTGCCCTAGGTGGAAGAGGGAGGATGCTCGGAAATTCAAACAACAGCGAAAGGAAAGAAAATATAAATAGATTACTTCTGAATGCATTGTAAATATTTCTTTGCCAGTTAAAATGAGATTCGAAGACTGATAACGTTAACCGATGTAACGATCACATAAAGCGATAATGTTAACATACAAATGAATACAGAAAATCGGGACCAAGTGATTTTGATAACAATAAGCGATTGATAATATTAACCGCGATCACATTAAGCGGAATCCACTGTATATTGTTTACTACTTACGTGTATACATTGCTCGAGTTAAAAACTGAGTGAGGTGAAATTTTAAACTCACAGTATATTATGGAAATGCTCTAAGGAAGCTAATTATCTTACAGAGATATGAAGCAAGTTGTATGAGCTATATTTTATATCAAGCATTCTACAAACATAGAACCTTCTCACCCATTTGTCTTAAGGTATACATCTACGTTGAAAACGTCATTTTTTGCCAGAAATCATAAATTTTTCTCTATTGTCAAATTTCAACTATTAGGCTTTTAAACCTATTTTTGTTTTGTCTCTACTGCATTTTAAAGAAAAGTGACATCTATTTAAACATCAGTGACAGCTGTCAAAAAACGGAAGTAGCAACTTCGGAACAGGAAGTTGTGAATTTAAAACCTTTTAAAGAGCATTTTTTGGACAAAACTTTTTAAATTTTCATGAAGATTAGTTTAAACGTTTTTCTAGTATTTTTAATAATTAGCAACTTGGCAATTTAGAAAGTTTTGAAGCAAGAAAGTGTGGGGAATTTTAAACATGTGTTTTTATTTTTTAATAGTTAAAGTTACTTTCATAAACTTCAAATGCTTTTTTTCTCATAACGGTATTTTTAATAAAATGTTGAAACTTGAAATGTGATTTCTCAAAAAGTTCTTAAAATATTTTGTTGAAATTTATTATGAAGGCTTTTGATAGTATTTACTAGTGAATGACCTAAAAGCTTTAAATTTGAGATTTAAATTTTTAATGATGTTACACTCATAGTTAGATATAAAGATAATGAAAATTTGTTAAAAATTCAATGTGTATGATTTTGAAGGACCAAAATTTTTCACCAAATGTAAATTAAACAAATATTTTACGTGATTCACTAGTCCAGTGTATAAGAAATGTGTTGCATAAAAAAATATTGAAATAATTTAATTTATTAAAAAATTAGACCTTTTGAAAAAACCAGATTTTTTTTACTAAATTTTCTTCATTTATTAGAAATTTTATAAAAACTTCTCCAGGAATAAATTTTTTAAGTACAATTCTCTATGATAATATAAAAAATAAATCTAAAAATGTAAAAACATGAACTAGTTTCTACGTTTAAAGAAAAAAGTGCTCCGAACGTAGACAGATACCTTAAGGATTCCAAGAATATTCGAGGGGCACTTACAAAGTTTGTACATTGGGACTTCTGCAATCTTCAAAACTTTAAATTTTAAAGATCTCAGCATGCAATCCTTACTGAAATATTTAAGAGGATACACACCAATCCCATTGAGACTTTAAACACTGATATGAAAAGTATGCCCCAAACATCTAGATGTGGCTCAGATATAGTCCAGATAGTTGTTAATAAATCCTTTCTATGTTTAATTGAGGGTCAAGTTGATCGACTAAGTTATTAGTGAACTTGGTTACAAAATAGGTAATAATGTAAAAACCTTTGCATATAACAATGACCAACAGCGTATTTCTGCTGCGGAGATAAGTATATTAGAAGCTCGGGGGAAAAAAAAACTGCTGCACAAGTAAAAACATTAGAAGATTGGCTTGGTTTGGTTTGGTTTGATTTTGGAGTGCTACGGTCTACTTTTTGCAACACGAGGGCTAATGAGACCGGGACTCCTGCTTAAAGAAGATTCCGAACGGCTACGAACATCCATGCCATAATGGGATTCGAACCCACGAACTCCGGTTCCGAAGGCCAGCACCCTAACCATTCGGCCATCGTTCGGCACATTAGAAGATGGGATAATGTGTGCAACTAAACAGTTGTAAAGTGTTTTGAAATATTTTAATATATAAAATTCTAACTTTATACACGTTTTACTCTAAATGACGTTTTTTGTATTTTCGCGCACTCTAAATAAAATCTATGGCATATATTTTAAAATTTTTAAGATAAGTACACTATGGCAAAACAGTTAAGCTCTATTTTTTCATAGTTTTTAATGTTATTTGGTAATTTTTTATTGAAATTTTGTAAGCTATTTTAAATTTAAAAAAATACCTTCTGTTGTAGAAAAAGTTTTGAAAACTTTTAAAAATTAAATAGGTAGAGATTCATGCCTAATGATATGAGTTCACGAAAATGCAAAAGATATTCATGAAACTCGTAATGTGTCGTTCTAAGCCTGCGCGCAGTGTGTCAGCAAAATTTTGAAAATTTAGAAGGAAGCACTAACATTTCATTCCATAAAAAATGTCTCACTTAATAGGGAAAATATTGAGTTTAGTAATATAAATAACTATAGAGAGCAAATGATGAAAATTTTATTCAATTTAAATAGTAATAATAAAAGTTATTACAAAGTCGAAAAACAACCAAAATTCCAGTTTTTAGGGTTGCTTAAAAGTGATTACTCCCCTTAAGCCAATTATAAAAGAAAATTATTTTCGTAATATCTAAGTTTAGTGATAAAACGTAGGGAGATAATATAGACGATATTTATATAATTTAAAATAAGAAATGATTAAATGAGATGGTTAAAGGAATGACGTCATAATGGTAGGAAAAATGTTATTTTTACTTAATTATAATGCGATAAATTGATATATTTAATCGCCTTCTCTTAAAATGGAGCTTGATATACTGGCATTAAACGCTCGAAAAGGGGGGAAGGGGGTCGATTTCGAACGTTTTAAACATTACAGTATTTTTCACTGATATGAAACATTTCTACCAATTTATTTTAGAATCGGATCTATAGTTAAGTCATCTGTACACCTTTAAAACGTGAATTTCGACCAAAATATCAATTTTTGAATTTTATTATATTATTAAAATCTAATGTTATCTATACATAACCGCTTCAATGAGGAATTTGCACATATGGGGGATTCGAACAACTTAGTGTTTTTCTGATAATTTCAGACTCGTAGATTCCAAAAATGTTCTCAAAAATGTAAAAAACTGGGTCCATCATTTAAAAAATTAATTTTAAAGTTAAGCGAAAATCACGTGACATCAAAACGCTCCGTGATTGGTTGTGATGTCATCGTTCATGCAGACCAATATTTTTGTATTGCTTTTAAGCGCGCACTATTTTCCGATTTTGTTTTTGCAAGTTCCTGAAATTTTCTAGCTATCAAAATTTATTTTTATTTAAACCTGAAGGTTTATTTTATCGATCTAGATAGCTTAGTTATCTCAATTTGTCATAAATGTCTCTTCTACCTGGATTTACCAAAGACAATCAGACAACCTCCCGAAAATTGACAGCATGTCAATGTTTTCTTTCTTGGCAAAAAACCCGGATTTTATGGGAGCAGAAATACGAGGAATTAAAACCCAAAGGTATGTAAAATCATTTATATTTTTTTCCAATTTTACTTAACATGTATTAATACTTTATTCATGCTAAACACAGCTCTTTTGTTTGTAAACACAAACAAGTCAAATAAATATACATATATCATATACATACACATTTGTAGTAGCATCGTTTTTTATAAATAGAGACGGATGTAATATTAAAATAAAAATTAGAGGAGGTATTTATTGTGAGACCGGTCTCATTAGCCTTCGTGTTGCAAAAAGTAGACCGTAGCACTCCAAAACCAAACCAAAACAAAATCAATTCTTAGATATTTTAAATATGATGAAAAGAAATTTAAAATCTTTAAACGGCTTTACTTAATTATTTATACATTTTTAAATAGCAATACAATTTTATTGCCTTTAATATTAATGTCAAATTAAAAAATGTATAAAATTTCTCAAATTAAATTTAATTTTTAAAGTAATATCATTATTAAGTATTTTAAAAATATTATACTTTTTTTCAAATTAGTCACCAATTTAATCGAAAAATATCACTGTGATTTGATACACAAGAAAGTATGCATCTCTGAAGAAAATATTTATAATACCTTGAAAATACATAACCTTCCCCTCCCCCGAGTTATTTATTAGATAATTATATGCTTTAGATATTTATGTTTTTCGATATTTATATGCTTTATAAAATATTTATTGTACTTGAACTCTGTGATAATACTCGAAAATTAGCAGTTTTAAAAGTTAAATAGCAGTGGTTAATCAACAATCCTTTTAAAGGTATAGATGTATTTTTATATACTTTAATTGTTCTAAATTAGTAATATTTAAACAAATGCAAGCATTTATTTACCGAAAAATGGTCTTCACAAACCCATAGAGATGATTTATATGATAATTTGAGGTTTAATTTCTCATCCCTTTTCATCGCAGTTGTCCAGATTTTACGTGTATGTGGGTCTTTCGGGACGCTGAAAAATATCTTCTCATTGCAATTAGTTGTTGTATTTTTACAGAGTGGAACAATACAATATTTAGAGTATGATTTTTTAATGCCAGACATAACAAAAAAATTTCTATTATATGCGATACTTTACACAAAAACAAATTTAAAAGTCGCCTTTTAACATGTAAACAGCATAGGCGCTCGGTGTCGACATGAACGATGACGTCACAAACTCGGCGGAGAAAAAGTATCGTTTTTGAGAGACGTTAAAGAGTCCGCTATAAAACCCATTAGAAATCACTCATTAGGCCCCCAAATGAAAGAAAAATAGCTACTGTCCTGCTTACTTTTTTGTCTTCTATCGTTTAAAATAAAAATTAGAAAACGTGAAAATTCCTCATTTTGCCTCTATCTCATTTAGACCAGAGTTATAGCATTTTAAATGAAAGTCCAAAATCAATTTTAGTACCGAAAGTGCTCTTTTGTAAACCGGAAGTCGCCTAAAAACTTTTATTCTCTTGTCAATTTCAACAAAATCTTTTGATATAATTAAAATGTTATTAAACTTGGACCAAATAATTCATGCTTAAAGGTATTATTGTTTTTTAAAGAATCTGGTAACAGCATTTTCTTGAATTTAGCATCTGAATCTCGCAAAGAATTTAGGGAAACATTGTCAAATTTTCTTGTGCTTCCGAGATTTTGCAGTTACATTGCTCTTATTTTTATACGTATTTCAAAGGAAAAATTTTATTTTCATATTTTAAAATGCTTAATTCTGTATGCAGAACACCTCAAATAAAGTTTTACGACAATAAATTTATCAAATCCGGTCAATTTAACAATAGTATTGAATATATTCCAATTACAGTTAGCTAGGTAGCTCCTCAGACTATGATTACTCCATCCAATTTTATTAATAGTTGCAAACCCTGCTTTATCAGTTTTAACTATAGAGTTGATTTCTGATCCTGTGCACATAACTTTGAAGTGGATTTAGATCATAGTAAAATATATGATGCTACCCTCCACTTCACCCCGAAATTTACCAAAGTACTAAATAGCACTTAGAAAAAAAAAACATGTTGAATTTCAAACTAGAGGGGTTAAGGTTCATAAATCTGGCTTTTTTTTTTGGGGGGGGGGATATTAAGATACATATTTTGAAATTCTTGCATAAAACATTCTGACTTTTCTCAAAATAGCATTTTTTGTCCATTTTGATAACTTATCATAACATAACACATTTCAATAAATTAAAATTCATAGGATTTGAAGTTTCAAATGTATATTACGTAAATATGTAGAAAAGAAACAGACTACTATCAAGATTAATACAGACTAATTGTAATGTACAGCCCTTGAATTCATAAAACGCATGAAATTTCCGGGAACTTTCGTAAGGTGGTGCACTCAAATTCCCATAGATTCGCAGATATGTTTATGATCACAATAATAAAAGTCCATTACATAAAGAATATACTTTAAAACATTCAGTAAGTCATAAAATAATTATATAATTATTCATTTTGGAATTAGTGATTTTTATAGGGTCTAACTTATATTACTTAAAAACACCAGTCTACTCTTTGCAAAATAAAGCCCAAGAATATATTACAAGCATTCAGAAAGAAAATAACTAGTATCTTACAAAGAAAAAAAAAAGGTGGGCTTTAAATAATAGGTGTATATTAAGGCATTATAAGTGTTTACATAACAGTTTTTCTAATATTTTAAGTTTGTTTTTTTTTCTCAAAATTGATTTTTTCGGGATTTTGCTTACCGCAAAACATAACTCAAAAATATATAGCCTGAATGCTTAGATATTTTAAGTGTGTTATATAATTATATATTCAGGGAATAGACTACAATTGTGGTTCCAGATGTGGAACACAGTTTTGTTCCACATCTGGAACCACAACTGTAGTCTATTCCCTGTTCCACATCTGAAATGTGTTCCACATGTGGAACGCATTTTGTTCCAGTACAAAAATTCCAATGAGGAATTTGCACATGTGGGGGATTCGAACAACTTAGTGTTTTTCTGGTAATTTCAGACTCGTAGATTCCAAAAATGTTCTCAAAAATGTAAAAAACTGGGTCCATCATTTAAAAAATTAATTTTAAAGTTAAGCGAAAATCACGTGACATCAAAAAGCTCCGTGATTGGTTGTGATGTCATCGTTCATGCAGACCAATATTTTTGTATTGCTTTTAAGCGCGCACTATTTTCCGATTTTGTTTTTGCAAGTTCCTGAAATTTTCTAGCTATCAAAATTTATTTTTATTTAAACCTGAAGGTTTATTTTATCGATCTAGATAGCTTAGTTATCTCAATTTGTCATAAATGTCTCTTCTACCTGGATTTACCAATCAGACAACCTCCCGAAAATTGACAGCATGTCAATGTTTTCTTTCTTGGCAAAAAACCCGGATTTTATGGGAGCAGAAATACGAGGAATTAAAACCCAAAGGTGTGTAAAATCATTTATATTTTTTTTCCAATTTTACTTAACATGTATTAATACTTTATTCATGCTAAACACAGCTCTTTTGTTTGTAAACACAAACAAGTCAAATAAATATACATATATCATATACATACACATTTGTAGTTGCATCGTTTTTTATAAATAGAGACGGATGTAATATTAAAATAAAAATTAGAGGAGGTATTTTTTGTGAGACCGGTCTCATTAGCCTTCGTGTTGCAAAAAGTAGACCGTAGCATTCCAAAACCAAACCAAAACAAAATCAATTCTTAGATATTTTAAATATGATGAAAAGAAATTTAAAATCTTTAAATGGCTTTACTTAATTATTTATACATTTTTAAATAGCAATACAATTTTATTGCCTTTAATATTAATGTCAAATTAAAAAATGTATAAAATTTCTCAAATTAAATTTAATTTTTAAAGTAATATAATTATTAAGTATTTTAAAAATATTATACTTTTTTTTTCAAATTAGTCACCAATTTAATCGAAAAATATCACTGTTACATTTGATACATAAGAAAGTATGCATCTCTGAAGAAAATATTTATAATACCTTGAAAATACATAACTTTCCCCTCCCCCGAGTTATTTATTAGATAATTATATGCTTTAGATATTTATATGTTTTTCGATATTTATATGCTTTATAAAATATTTATTGTACTTGAACTCTGTGATAATACTCGAAAATTAGCAGTTTTAAAAGTTAAATAGCAGTGGTTAATCAACAATCCTTTTAAAGGTATAGATGTATTTTATATACTTTAATTGTTCTAAAATAGTAATATTTAAACAAATGCAAGCATTTATTTACCGAAAAATGGTCTTCACAAACCCATAGAGATGATTTATATGATAATTTGAGGTTTAATTTCTCATCCCTTTTCATCTCAGTTGTCCAGATTTTACGTGTATGTGGGTCTTTTGGGACGCTGAAAAATATCTTCTCATTGCAATTAGTTGTTGTATTTTTACAGAGTGGCACAATACAATATTTAGAGTATGATTTTTTAATGCCAGACATAACAAAAAAATGCTATTATATGCGATACTTTACACAAAAAACAAATTTAAAAGTCGCCTTTTAACATGTAAACAGCATAGGAGCTCGGTGTTTACATGAACGATGACGTCACAAACTCGGCGGAGATAAAGTAGCGTTTTTGAGAGACGTTAAAGAGTCCGCTATAAAACCCATTAGAAATCACTCATTAGGCCCCCAAATGAAAAAAAAATAGCTACTGTCCTGCTTACTTTTTTGTCTTCTATCGTTTAAAATCAAAATTAGAAAACGTGAAAATTCCTCATTGTGGTTCCAGAACAAAATCTACCGTATGAGAGCCCCATAGCAGTATTAGCTATGATGACCTTTTAAAAAAATGCGCATTTTCTGAAACCGAAATCCAGAAAACAGTTTTCCACCATAAACACACAATTAGGAGCTTTAGTATACTATTATTACTAGATCTACACCATTTCTAGATGTTTTTTCTTAATGTCACATCACACGGCTTTTTGACCTTGAACTTGTGTAGAGAGAATCAACTGATAATACTTCTTTCCTACTCTTTGTCAAAAAAGAAAAAATTGTGGACGCTGCAAGGAAAAAAAATGAGAAAATGACAGAAAACTTGCAGATTACAGTCCCTCTCTTTTTATATAACATATCTTAAAATAACGTCCTCGTAATTTAAAAATAATGTAGAATTATGTAACTGAGTTGATTAATGCAGACTTACAAAACATCTTTATTTGGAAACCAGATAACACACAAATCCCCGAAGGGAAAAAGAACACAAAACAGAAAATATTTGATGTTATATTACAACGAGTTCTCAGAGGAAAAGCCTTGAAATCTATGTGCTAGGCCTTATATTAACTTTTGGAAGGGGGTGGCTCCTGAAATGATGCCATGCCGGTAACCGATGACCTTAATTTAATTACTTCTAGTTTATTCTAGAAAGTAGTACGCACAATGCGCGGGACAAAATGAATCAACGGGGCTGCGATTCAAAATTTAAGGTGCCAGGAAAATGAGCGTCCGTCGACATTAAAAATGTGTTTTAGAATTTTATTACACACACACACCACACACAACGTGTGTGTGTGTGTGTGTGTGTGTGTGTGTGTGTGTGATAGAAATAACAGATCTAAGAATAAGGCCCCGAAAGCAAAAAGTAATATGGGAAAAAACCCACAAAGACTTCAAGTGTGGGAAACAAGACAACTCCACCAAACATACAGATGTGAACCACCTGTGGGCCATGAACATGCAATTTTAATGCCCCTCTTGACGTTACAGAAGTCGTAATATCAAACGGGTTAATCCTCTCATGACACTATAATCACATAACTTACGAAGTATTTTCCCACTCCAGCTATCTGCACTCCACAAGATAGCGTCCCACGCTATCTGTTAGGCTAGACTAAAAACAAAACGAAAAAATGCAACTGCCAATGAAGAGGTTCAAGAACGCCCTAAGCACGCCCTCGCAAATTATAAATGGTCAGCCACAAAAATACTCAAACTCAAAACCCCATAGTGTAAGATTTTATATTTTCAGTAAAGAGTTCACATTCTCTTTTCCGCCGTCAGTTAGAATGGTTCATATTCGGTATCGAGCAGTCAGTTAGGAAAGGAGAATTTCTCTTCCCAACCATCAGTCGGCTAGTTAGCTGGTATTTCTTGTCCCAGCCGTATCTGGTGCGACAGTGCTACGTGGAACCCAAACCAGCATTTGCCTCATGTTCTGGATAGAAATAAAGAATGAATTTGAAGGAAAATCAAAGCCCCGACTGTTCATTTAGCCAATCCAGGCATGACATTATACATATAGTTATGATAAAAAAAAAATGACACCTTCCATTATAATTTTAATTTCCGAAAAAATAAATCTGTTTTTAACAATTTTTAGAACAAACCCTTTTCGGATCAGAATCATCTCTGAATCTAATATTCGATGTGGTAGTCCACTTTCAAGCGCACAGGCCTTGAGTAACGCTTCTTTCACCTCTCTTGGCTTCAGAAAAGGGTTAAACAGATTTCTCGATACTACATTACACAAAATTCGGGATCCCCTTTAGTTTTGACACTTAACTGATCGTTATTCGCTGATAATTGTCAAACACCTGTGTAAGGATTTTGGATCAACGACCTATGTTTCGCAGATGTACACCCTTCAAGATATCTGCAAAATCTCCCCCATTGACCCCTCCCACCCGTCGGTCCTTAGACGGGTTGAAGCCGGCCGGCTAAGTGGGGCAGATAGAGTTTTTTCGGATGTGTCGCTTGCTTTTCTTGCAGGGCGGCAGGGCATCTTAAAAGAGGATTTCCCTTTTCGGAAAGGATCCAATTACGAGAAGCTGACCACCCGAAGAAGGGAGAGAAGATCTGCGGACATGGCAGTTGAATTCGAGGAGTCGACATAGAACCTGCGACCGGGAGACATCTGTTTTGAAGCGAGAGAATTTTATCTTGGATATATCTAAGCTATCTGATCTGGTTAAGAGAGGCTCCGAGGCACAGAACTATGTTATTTTGTTATACTTTAATTTTTCATCAATCTTGTGAATAAATGTTGTTTGTGGTCCTTAAAGTTTCGGAGGTAAATATCCCACCGAAAGAAAATATTAGAAAACAAAAATGCTATCAAATATGGGAAAGACGATGTGTGCGATCCGTTCCACCGTTACATAACTCCGTAAATGTTGAGAAAGAAAAAAAGAATAAAAGAGTGAATGACCGAAAGATTTGGTTTGGTTTGGAGTGCTACGGTCTACTTTTTCAACACGGGGGCTAATGAGACCGGGACCTACTGCTTAAAGCAGATTCCGAACGGCTACGAACACCCATGCCAGAGTGGGATTTGAACCCACGAACTCTGATTCCGAAGGCCAGCACCCTAACCAATCGGCCTTCGTTCGGCTGAATGACCGAAAAGAAAAAGGAATAAAAAGAGTGAATGGACGAAAGAAAAAAGGAATACGTGGAGTGAATAGCCATAAAAAAGAGGAATATCGTGAAATATGAAAAAAAGGAGAGATTTCTAGAAAGAGGAAAAAAAGGAACGCCGATGTGTCTGCATAATAACCCTGATTCTTGGCATTTCATAAAAATTTATTTTAAGCACAAAATGAACTAAAAAGTTAAAAAATGAACTTATATATTACCCATACACATAGTTTTATGTAATTTTATTGAGTAAAAAAATGATTTTTATGTATTTTTATGACTTACCTCAAAATTATGCGATTAAGGAGTTAAACATCATTTATGTAATTAATGTTTGTTTTTCTTCCAATAGTTTATTAAAATTCTCATTGGGCATACTCTAGTTTTTGATCCGTGTGGTGTAGATATGTGAACACTACTCGACATAAAGAATTTACACCCGAGGTTGAGCCACTGTAGCTCCGTAGGCAAAGGCAGCGATCTCCTAATTGGAAGTTGCGGGTCCGGAGCCTAAGATCCGCCGTGTTCGTTATAGTGACTGGAGCATGTAAAATAGGTTCGTGGTCACAATGCTCTTCAAGTTCTCAAACAATACCGCTGGGGATGGCAAGCCAAGCCTAGGGGTCTTCTGCTTGGACCCTGCTTCTAAATTATGAGGACCCAGCAGGGATAATGTTATTCGCGTCCGTAGCATACCTTAAGCTACACGTGCCCACCGAGTAGTGCTGAATTTGTTACAGGTTTGCACCCTTGTTAACACATTGTGTGCGGGTACATTTCGTAACGGAATTGTACCGGGAGCAAACTTTCGTGCTTAAATTTAGTTATTCAATTAAATCTCAATCGATCAAAAATTATTTAATTTTCTAACCAATTATTCGTATTTTATATAGAAATATTTGAACATATCAAAAATAGAAATATATAAATAAAAACAAGATTTTTGTAAACAAAAAATATATTTTTGAGTGGATAAATTTATAGTAGTATCGTAAATATGAAAAATCAAATAAAAATATATAATTTTAATTTTTTGGAATTATGTTACATATAAACATTTTTACATTAAAAAAATGAAATGAGCAATGAGAAAACTAATAATGTTTTACTGGTCTCAATTTTACCAGAATCAATGTAGTAGACAAGAACATTCGGCTTCGTTTTCCTGTATATACCGTTATTTTTGTACCCACAAAAAAAACCATGTTGTTACACTAACCCGTATGTGACCCGCGCTCAAGTATCAATCGTCAGAAAAAGTACTAGTACGTGACCCGCATAAAATGTGTTAGGGAGCTAGGATAATGTCTGAATTGCCTGCTGCAATGGAAAAAAAAAAGACCCAAGGTTGAAAATTATTACGACTTAGTCAACGCGGTTTGGTACCAAACATATTTAATTCCTTTCGCATCCGTTTACCCCAGTAGAAAATTGCTTCGATTCTGAGAAGATTTCTTTAAACCAATTTTATAGCCTGATAAAGATCAATTTTTTTTTTTAAGGTAAAATGAAAGATCTATAAAAATGAGAACTAGGAAATATTTTCATTCAAAGAAGATATCGAAGATTTTTAGAAAATAAACATTAAGTAGTTATCTCTCTCTCTCTTTAAAATTTTACTACAGCATTATCGTGGAGGATTTTTTTTTTTGTTTATCACAGTAAATATTAGTGTAAAGACACCTTTAAATGTAACAAGTAGAACAATTTATACCGCAGTTTAAGATACCTAAAGAAATCTAATATAGCCAATACCTAATCATCTTAACGTCTATTTTGTTGTCAAATGAAACACCTTGGTTTGTTCACTCATACACAAAATACTAGTCAAAAGTACGTGTCTTAATCTAACCTTTGGCCAGGCCGACTTCTCAACTCCATAAAATAGTCAGCTTCTAATTGGGTAAGGGAAATTTATCCCAACGAATTTAATAATACAAGTTCTTACTTAAGCGGCTCATTTTAACTTGTTTGAGAAGTCGATCTGCGTAATGAGGAGGGCAAAACAACTTCGCTTTATGAGGTTCTGCTCGTGCCTGGTTCTGGGTTAGCCTAAGTTTTAGTAAGGTCAAATGTATTCATTTCTGTAATCGTTTTCAATGTTTTTCTTTTACTAGTAGTAATATTGTTTAACAGTTTAAGTTACCAGTTTAAAGGATTCTATACTATGTTTATTTGCCTTAAACCTTTTCTTTGTATGTTTTAAATAAATTAAACGTTAGTTTTATTTTTAAAAGTTTGTTTATGTTCATTTACATTTAAAACACATTGCTGATACTCTGCAACGATAACTTTTACAATTCTATTTTTTTTTTTTTTTTTTTTACAATTTAAGACTGTTTAAGAAGTCTGTTTAATTTTTAGTTTGACTAAATTAGATTGACTATCATATTTAGCATTGTGACGACTTCAATGTTCTTGAATGAAAAGTAGCGTGAAGAAGGGTCAAAGCCACAATAGAATTGGAAATCACTTTTATATTTCCTGGAGTAAATACGGGGTATATAAAGTATACACAAAAGGATTCTAATTCTCCCAAAACAAGTCGAAATGTAGAGGATTTTTGCTGGCACTGAATTACCACGACGATCACAGACATGCCAACATTCAATGAACTATGTCCGGAGCAACAGCGCGGTTTTAAAATTTAACATACTACCCACAAAGTAAACGCGTATACAATTTACATACATAATAAAACAAATTTTAAAATAGTACAGACAAATTATATATAATTATATATTTTATTAATTTCTAAGCAAATTAAATAATTAAAAATTAACATACTATTAAAGGTAAATTAAAATTTATGCATTTAACAATGTATAAGTAGATTTTTTAACTTTAAAAAGCTCTTTTTCAGAAAAATTCTTCTTATAACAACATTGACCCTGATTAAATATTTACATTTAACTATCATCAGAGATTCTAGAGTTTATCTTCCCAAATTTGACCTAAATTCAGTTTGGTTTTCCGCACAGTGCTGAAAACTCTTTCAATGCAGCATGACTGTGTAAAGAGCAATATATTTAGCATTATTTTGGTAAAACTTTGTATTTGATTGCTGCATTGTGATCTCTTAAACAACTGATTTTATACAAGCTGCATCTGAGCGTTCATAGTTTAGAATTTCCTCGCTAAATTTCCTCGCTTTTGTCCATTTGATAAAGATTAAACTCTGATTCAAGTTCATGCATTATCAGTAAAGATATTGAAACATTCAATGAAATAGTTCAAAAAACTAAACTTAGTCTGAGCTTTTATACTGATACCTGCAACTTCAGCATGCATCAACATTTCGTCTCAGAGAAGTTTTTTAAGCATATACGCTGCTGAAAGCATATATGCACATGCTTCTGAATATATACATTTCGCTGTAGGTCTATTTAGCAATATTTATTTGCTGCAAATAGGGGAAAAAAATAATTATGAAAATAAATTCTTCAGAATTCCTTCAGAAATTACGAGATTTGATAAAATTAACGAAATATTTCCCCCGAAACAAAATTTTTGTTATTTTCCGGAGCAATTTGAGGAGTGTGCGGAGTTAACAATTTTTATCATTTCTCCGGAGCAACTCCGCCGAAACCGGTGCAGTTGGCAAGTCTGCATCACAGTCGGAAAAAAAGGATTAAATAATCTTACAAATGGGGAGGCCATTCCAGGGTGCAATGCAAAACTCAATCTATCCCCCATTCGGTGTCCCAGACCCTACCGTTCCTTATGATAGAGGACTTTACGAGTCTCCCGAACGAAATCACTATTCGGCTGGTTCCGGTCAAAAAGTCGCGGAAGCCTCCACGAGGTCAAAGCACCTAGGTAAAAAAAAAAATCTCGAAAAGCTCCGAGTTGAAAAAATCTAGGCTTTTTATACCTGGGAGTCAGTTACGGTCCCGCCAACCGTTTTTTGGTCAGTTACGATTCCAGTTACCTGAGAACTCCAGCTAAGGTTACAGCTAATTTTTTAGCTGAATTCTCAATAGATGGCCGTCCCGATTCTCGATGCAATTCTCTGGGCTGATTACCGCAACCGATCAGGGGCGTGACACGCCTATTCAACCGAACTGTCAACTTCCCAGACACGGCGTCGCCACGCTATTGTCGACGGGTCGAAACAGGAGGCTCCCGATCAGCTGATTTCGTCCGTTAGTTCTGGACAAAGGGGGGGGGGTCTTCACAGCATAAAAAAAGCTTGAACAGCAAGTTTTGTTTTTAAAAAGTTTAAATATTTTAAAATTTTATGAAGAAATATTTCAACTTATTCCACTTGAAACAATTTTATTTATACAAACGTGGTAAAAGTAGCGGTATAAACCGAACTCACATCAATCAAACAGTAATTTTAATGATCCGGTAGTAAAGTTCATTAGTACTTCAAAATTAGAGCATCTATAAAATGATTTACAACTTAATCATTTGGCATACAAGAATGTCTGGGAGACGTCCGTTCTCTCGTGTGCCAAAGAGGACTGATGTCTCCAACAAATGTCGTGCAGCGTTATATTAAATCATAATTTTAGACTGTTAATTATTGTACATTATAATAACCTCCTTAAATCATCCATAACAATGACAATTTCAAAGTAAAACGTCCTCTTTCTCAGCTTTCAAAAAATTGCTTAGATGAACGAGAACTAAATACAGTGGACTCAGCTTAATGTGATCGCGGTTAACGTTATCAATCGCTTATTGTTATCGAAATCACTTGGTCCCGATTTTCTCTATTCACTTGTATGTTAAAATTATCGCTTTATGGGATCGTTACATCGGTTAATGTTATCAGTTTTCGAACCTCATTTTAACTGGCAAAGGAATATTCACAATATATTCAGAAGGAACCCATTCTTTTCTTTCCCTTCCCTGTTTGAATCTTGCTCGCTTACATGAAACTTATCGATATGAAAGACAGAAAGCAAAATGATTTAACGTTAAAACAAAAGATCGAAATTTTAAATCGTTATGACAGGTTGATTATGATTACTGAACAATTTATCAATGAGATTCTTAGAAAATATTGTAGACAGTCAACAGTTGATCAATTTTTTTAATTATGTATACAATTCTTATGTTTTAAAGGATAATATATAGTACATAAATATAAGGTGAGATTTATTAATTTTGTTTTGAAATTTAGTGCTTGGGAATTAAAGGGGGGGGGGAGAATTTATCTAACTTTTTCGTATCTTTTATTGTTATCAGTCGGTTATTATCAAAATCACGGTGTCCCAAACTGATCACATTAAGCGGAATCCACTGTAGTAGTTTTTGGACACATCAGAATCCGTTTTACTTCGATGTCAAGGGATTAATATGGAGAAATCTCTAAGCAAAAATGTACTTTGTACGAAATTCATAGACAGGTCTACTTTGAATCTTTTAAAACTAATCCGAATCAAAGCAAAAATAAAAGAAGATATAATTTCATGAGCTCAGTTTTATAGGAAAAATATTTACTCTTTAAAAATAGGTTTTAAAATACTCGATCATAAATCTGAATTTACATACCTAAAGAAGAGTCAAACTTCAGGAACTTCGAGCTAAACTTCTCTACAAAAATAACCAGAAGGATGAATGTTCCACATCTTAGCTTTTGTAAATCTCCAGCATAACGTTCAACATAGAAAATAGAAAACAAAATTAGAGTATGAAATACAAGTTGTTTGAAATATGTTTATTTTAACACATTGTATGCTGGACGCGTACGAGTACGTTTTCTGACGACTGATACTTCAGCGCGAGTTACGTACGTCGTCTGACGATTGATTCTCGAGCGAAGGACACGTACTATATAGTACGGGTTAGTGTAAAATGGTTTGCTTGTGGGTACAAAAATAGCGGAAAACGAAACCGAATGGTCTTGTCTACTACATATATTATGGAAAAATTTAGACAGAGAAAAACTAGCTTTTACATAAGTCGATGCGAAACCACAAAACAGGATAGTTGCTTAAAAATCAATTTAGATTTAAAATTAAACCTTTTATAAATATTATATACATTTATATTTATATTATATATGTGTGTGTATGGTCTAACAAGGGGGTAGTTGAAAATTACGTGAGTTATAAACGATTTTAAAAGGGATCTCTTATAATAAAATAAATGAAAAAGACCCACGCTTGCGTAACATTTTGGAGTAATGCGGTCAAGCGTAGATAATTTTGGTTGGAGCGTAGAGAGAAAGTTGATAACTAATCAAGCGAGAAGAATCAGTTAGCGCGTGGACACGGAGCTGTCAACATACTACACGCTTAGCTCCGCCACGAACAAATAAAAATGGCGCAAGCGACGCCTGAAATGGAAACTCCATATTAAGTAAAGTGTTTTAAGGACTAATTATACCATTCGTCTTAACACTGGATCACGTCATATATTTGTTTATTTGTCTATTTATATATTTGTTTATATATTTCAATACAAAATACGAAAAGTTGGTTAAAAAATTGAATAATTTTCGATCTATTGAGATTTAAATGAATAACTAAATTTCCGGGCAAAACGCCCGCTCCCGGTACAATTCCGCTGCGAAATGTACCCGCACACAATGTGCTAATAGAATAATTTAATATAAATTTAATATCTAAACTTTCAAATAGAATGGAAGAATACTTTTCTGGGGACAACTGAAAATACTGAACTAAACTTAACCAGTAATTTATTAGTATATCCGAGAGCACTAAGGCACACACTTAAATAATCGAAATTTGAAAATGAAAAATCGAAAATGAAATTCATCTGAGTCACGATGTGAACAGTTATCTCCCAATTCATTAAATGCTTACATCCATGTTAATACCTAAGCTGCAAAATATTTAACGTCCAAGAAAACCGTACTGATCCGATTTCAAGTCAGACTATTTTTTTATTATTTACATTTGATGTTCGTTTATAAGAGTACACTATGAGTATTGCCTTAGTTTTATTAGAAAATATTTCGCATTTATTGACAAACGGCATTTTAATGGAGACTATTAACCTAATTCATTAAACGCTCACATATATGGTGGTGAATGCGCGGTAACATAGTCATGTAGACAGTATTAACAGGTTGGGGCAATAAACAGTTTACATACTTTTAGAATATGGTATCGCAACTACATACTATCATTAAATAAAAGCAGAGAATTAATTCCGTATTGGCGATACAAGAGAAAGGAAACATTTTTAAAAACACTGCAGTTAAAAAAACTTTACACGCTGCATAACTGCTATAGCAAATTCATATTCGACTATGGATTTTGTTGATTTTTACCAAGGTACACTAGTTGCACTACATGAATTAAGATAAATGACTTAACAAGAAATATGTTGGTGACGTCCACATGAAAGCACCTATATTTAGATTGTCTGGCATTCCAGCTGTCTTATAGTAAAACAGAGTGACACAAATACAAAAAAAAGACTAGTCCTGCAATGTATCATAGCAAAACGCTTAAAAATTACTATAATATTTTGACTATACATATTTCTTTAAATAACCTGTAAGATCTGTTGCAATACTGACATGTCCATAAGACAGTCCTAACATTTAAAATGGGTGCATCATGAGGACACTTATTTTTAGAATAATCTGGCATTGCACCTGTCTTCTAGTAATACTGGGTGATATAAAATATGACAGTTACTGCAGCTTAATATTTAAATACACCGGCACAAGTTCTTTATAAATTACGACATCTTGAGTATAAATTTCCTTCAATTTGCAAGGAAGACAAGTTGCACTGCAGGAATGTCAATACGACTGCCCTAACATTTAATGTGGGTGTACTCACTATCAGCACAGTTTATTTTAGAATAATCTGGCATTGCAACTGTCTTCTAGTAATACTGGGTGATATAAAATATGACAGTTACTGCAGCTTAATATTTAAATACACCGGCACAAGTTCTTTATAAATTACGACATCTTGAGTATAAATTTCCTTCAATTTGCAAGGAAGACAAGTTGCACTGCAGGAATGTCAATACGACTGCCCTAACATTTAATGTGGGTGCGCTCACTATGAGCACACATTTTTAGAATAATCTGGCATTGCAACTGTCTTCTAGTAATACTGGGTGATATAAAATATGACAGTTACTGCAGCTTAATATTTAAATACACCGGCACAAGTTCTTTAGAAATTACGAAATCTTGAGTATAGATTTCCTTCAATTTGCAAGGAAGACAAGTTGCACTGCAGGAATGTCAATACGACTGCCCTAACATTTAATGTGGGTGCGCTCACTATGAGCACACTTTTTTTTAGAATAATCTGGCATTGCAACTGTCTTCTAGTAATACTGGGTGATATAAAATATGACAGTTACTGCAGCTTAATATTTAAATACACCGGCACAAGTTCTTTATAAATTACGACATCTTGAGTATAAATTTCCTTCAATTTGCAAGGAAGACAAGTTGCACTGCAGGAATGTCAATACGACTGCCCTAACATTTAATGTGGGTGCGCTCACTATGAGCACACATTTTTAGAATAATCTGGCATTGCAACTGTCTTCTAGTAATACTGGGTGATATAAAATAGTACATTACTGCAGCTTAATATTTAAATACACCGGCACAAGTTCTTTAGAAATTACGAAATCTTGAGTATAGATTTCCTTCAATTTGCAAGGAAGACAAGTTGCACTGCAGGAATGTCAATACGACTGCCCTAACATTTAATATGGGTGCACCATGAGCACACTTATTTTTAGAATAATCTGGCATTGCGACTGTCTTCTAGTAATACAGGGTGATATAAAATATAACAGTTACTGCAGCTTAATAATATTTAAAAACACCGGCACAAGTTCTTTAGAAATTACGAAATCTTGAGTATAGATTTCCTTCAATTTGCAAGGAAGACAAGTTGCACTGCAGGAATGTCAATACGACTGCCCTAACATTTAATGTGGGTGCGCTCACTATGAGCACACTTTTTTTTAGAATAATCTGGCATTGCAACTGTCTTCTAGTAATACAGGGTGATATAAAATATAACAGTTACTGCAGCTTAATAATATTTAAAAACACCGGCACAAGTTCTTTAGAAATTACGAAATCTTGAGTATAGATTTCCTTCAATTTGCAAGGAAGACAAGTTGCACTGCAGGAATGTCAATACGACTGCCCTAACATTTAATGTGGGTGCGCTCACTATGAGCACACATTTTTAGAATAATCTGGCATTGCAAACTGTCTTCTAGTAATACAGGGTGATATAAAATATGACAATTACTGCAACTTAATAGTATTTAAATACACCGACACAAGTGCTTTGGAAATTACGACATCTTGAGTATAGATTTCCTTCAATTTGTAAGGAAGACATGTTGCACTGCAGGAATACGACTGCCCTAACATTTAATGTGGGTGCGCTCACTATGAGCACAATTATTTTTAGAATAATCTGGCATTGCAACTGTCTTCTAGTAATACAGGGTGATTATAAAATATAACAGTTACTGCAGCTTAATAATATTTAAATACACCAGCACAAGTGCTTTAGAAATTACGACATCTTTTCAGATTTCCTTGAATTTGCAAGGAAGACATGTTGCACTGCAGGAATGTCAATACGACTGCCCTAACATTTAATGTGGGTGCACTGACTACGAGTACACTTGTTTTTTGAATAATCTGGCATAGCAAACTGTCTTCTAGTAATAGAGGGTTAATAAAATATGAGAATTACTGCATATTAATATTGAAATACACTGGCATAAGTGCTTTAGAAATTACTACATCTTGAGTATAGATTTCATTCAATTTGTCAGGAAGACATGTTGCACTGCAGGAATGTCAATACGACTGCCCTAACATTTAATGTGGGTGCACTGATTATGAGTACACTTGTTTTTTGAATAATCTGGCATTGCAAACTGTCTTCTAGTAATACAGGATGATATAAAATATGACAATTACTGCAGCTTAATATTTAAATACACCGACACAAGTGCTTTAGAAATTACTACATCTTGAGTATAGATTTCCTTCAATTTGTAAGGAAGACATGTTGCACAGTAGGAATGTCAATACGACTGCCCTAACATTTAATGTGGGTGCACTGACTACGAGTACACTTGCTTTTTGAATAATCTGGCATTGCAAACTGTCTTCTAGTAATAGAGGGTGAATAAAATATGAGAATTCCTGCAGCTTAATATTTAAATACACTGGCACAAGTGCTTAAGAAATTACGACATCTTGAGTATAGATTTCCTTCAATTTGAAGGGAAGACATGTTGCACTGCAGGAATGTCAATACGACTACCCTAACATTTAATATGGGTGCATTGATTATGAGTACACTTGTTTTTTGAATAATCTGGCATTGCAAACTGTCTTCTAGTAATACAGGATGATATAAAATATGACAATTACTGCAGCTTAATATTTAAATACACCGACACAAGTGCTTTAGAAATTACTACATCTTGAGTATAGATTTCCTTCAATTTGTAAGGAAGACATGTTGCACTGCAGGAATGTCAATACGACTGCCCTAACATTTAATGTGGGTGCACTGACTACGAGTACACTTGTTTTTTGAATAATCTGGCATTGCAAATTGTCTTCTAGTAATACATGAAGATATAAAATATGAGAATTACTGCATATTAATATTGAAATACACTGGCATAAGTGCTTTAGAACTCACGATATCTTGAGTATAGATTTCATTCAATTTGTCAGGAAGACATGTTGCACTGCAGGAATGTCAATACGACTGCCCTAACATTTAATGTGGGTGCACTGACTACGAGTACACTTGTTTTTTGAATAATCTGGCATTGCAAACTGTCTTCTAGTAATACAGGATGATATAAAATATGACAATTACTGCAGCTTAATATTTAAATACACCGACACAAGTGCTTTAGAAATTACGACATCTTGAGTATAGATTTCCTTCAATTTGTAAGAAAGACATGTAGCACAGTAGGAATGTCAATACGACTGCCCTAACATTTAATGTGGGTGCACTGACTACGAGTACACTTGCTTTTTGAATAATCTGGCATTGCAAACTGTCTTCTAGTAATACAGGATGATATAAAATATTACAATTACTGCAACTTAATAGTATTTAAATACACCGACACAAGTGCTTTGGAAATTACGACATCTTGAGTATAGATTTCCTTCAATTTGTAAGGAAGACATGTTGCACTGCAGGAATACGACTGCCCTAACATTTAATGTGGGTGCGCTCACTATGAGCACAATTATTTTTAGAATAATCTGGCATTGCAACTGTCTTCTAGTAATACAGGGTGATTATAAAATATGACAATTACTGCAGCTTAATATTTAAATACACCGACACAAGTGCTTTAGAAATTACTACATCTTGAGTATAGATTTCCTTCAATTTGTAAGGAAGACATGTTGCACTGCAGGAATGTCAATACGACTGCCCTAACATTTAATGTGGGTGCACTAATTATGAGTACACTTGTTTTTTGAATAATCTGGCATTGCAAACTGTCTTCTATTAATAAGGGCGATAGAAAATATGACAATTACTGCAACTTAATATTTAAATATACCGATACAAGTGCTTTAGAAATTACTACATCTTCAGTATAGATTTCCTTCTATTTGTAAGAAAGACATGTTGCACTGCAGGAATGTCCATACGACTGCCCTAACATTTAATGTGGGTGCACTGATGAGTACACTTGTTTTTTGAATAATCTGGCATTGCAAACTGTCTTCTAGAAACAGGGTGATATGAATTATGACAATTATTGCAGCTTAATAATATTTAAGTACACCGGCACAAGTGCTTTAGAAATTTCAATTACGACATCTTGAGTATAGATTTTCTTGAATTTGCAAGGAAGACAAGTTGCACTGCAGGAATGTCCATACGACTGCCCTAACATTTAATGTGGGTGCACTGACTACGAGCACACATATTTTTAGAATAATCTGGTATGGCAACTGCCTTCTAATAATAAGAGACATAAATCAGTTACTACACTCTAAATATAAATCAGTTACTACACTCTAAATATAAATCAGTTACTACACTCTAAAAAATATTAATTTGTATCAGCCAAATTGCTAGATGAAATGGAGATATTTTGAGTACAGATATACTTTTTGCGGTGAAGACCAGTTGCACCGTGAGATAGTGAATAACACTGCACTAACATTTAATATGTGTGCCTCTGACCTTGAGTACACATTTTTAGTACAATCTATCATTCTGACTGTTTTAGTAATGCAGAATATCAAGGATATAAAAATGACAAATAGCCATGTGGAAATTCCAGACAATCAAAATAAATCGGTTAAAGTTTTATAAGATAGACATTGTAACTATAGATTTGCTTGAATTTAGCAAGAAAAGCTGATGCTCATCTTTCATCAGAATGCGACGGACCTAATATTTTAGTTTAGGTGTACTAGACATTAATACGGCTTATTTTGAATAATATTTTGGCAATTTCTTCTAATAAAACTAGGCATTATATAAACACTCGTAGGTACAATTATACTAACGAATATATAGTATCAAACATTTATATTTTTTGGCTGTGTTTTACAGTATGGATTTGTTTATGAGTATATACAGATTAATAGAGATATATAAAGTTTTTTTTTACATAATTCACATTTAAATCGATTTTTACACTATGATTAAATGCACTGTAGTTATCTAACAAAACTTTTATGCCCTAAATATAAAAGTACAATAATAAAATATAATTTGAACGTTTTATATTTAATCTAATAGAAGTGCAAAATAAAATTCCATTGTGGAATGGAATATTTTAAAACTTAAATTTAATTCCATTTAATGTGTTATGGGTTTGTATCAATAGGAGATGGTATGTATGGCTAATATGAATGTTTTTATCAAACAAGAGTTCACTTTTTGCACATTGTCATTGCAATAACTTTCAGAGCTATATTGTGTGACATTTTTTGAAATAAAATCTTCCGAATTTCACAACTTGCATATAATGGTATCGAAATTACAGCAGAATGTGGGGAATATATCACACATATGTTATCTTTAATTGTAGTGAAACAACACGTAGCCTTGGTCAGATTTTTTTTTTATAGTTTTGCATTAAACCTTTATAAAGACAATTTCTAAGCTCATGAATTCTTTTTTTACTCAAACCCTATGTTTTAAGATATAGTAATTTATTTCATTTTTAAATATTCTCCCCATACTTTGAAATCTTTAATTGAGAGAAATCTTAATTTTGAAGAATAATTTAAAAGTTTGTATCACAAAAGGCATCACTTTGGATATTCTCTGAATCCCGGTATATATTTTTTATAAACGATTTGTTGTAAAGTACTTACCACATCGTGGGTAAAGTACATCAGTACACGGTTATTAAATATTTAAAAGAATAAAGCTATTTAAAAAAATAAAGGCGTTTTAACCACATGAATGCTGATCAAGATATATTCACATCAACTGAATTTAAGTTTATGAAAATTCTCAATGAAAAATACCATTTTAATGTTAAAAGTATTTTTAATAATTAGTCTAATTCCTGAAACTATTTTGGACACTATCAAATACTCTAGCTGGGAAGAAGCTGATTAAATGAGGATGTCGGTTTGGTTTCGAGGGCTATGGTTTACTCTTTCCAACACGAGGGTGGGACCTACTAGTTTGTCAAGTCCAAGGGACTAGCATCCATGCCGGCAGTAATATTCGAATCTATGACTTCTGAACTCGTCACGAGATTAACATTCGAATCTATGACTTCTGAACTCGTCACGAGATTAACATTTTTTTTTTGTTGTTGTTTAAGAAAGGGCATTTGCATTTTTTTAACATTCGCTGATTCATCATTCTATTAAGTTTGGTTTGGTTTGAGTGCTACGGTCTACTTTTTGCAACACGAGGGCTAATGAGACCGGGACCTACAGATTAAAGCCGATTCCGAACGGCTACGAACATCCATGCCAAAGTGGGATTCGAACCCACGAACTCCGGTACCGAAAGCTAGCACCTTAACCAATCAGCCATCGTTCGGCTCATTTTATTAAGAGAACAGAACATAGGCTGTCAGTATTACACCGGTACGGCACAAATCCATCTAAGTCCTCCTTTGGAATCGAACCCCAGCCCATTTGGAAGCGTAACATAACCGCCATACAGACAAATCAGTTTTAGATGACTATATCACCCCCCCCTCCCGAAAGATACAACAGGGCACGTGTATTTACAATTTCTAACAAGGGAGTTTTAGTGAAATATTTGGAATTTTAAATTCTGACAAAGAATAATATGTATAAAAATAAATTGATTCTCTTACCTTGAATTTCCAAAAATAAATTTTCTAGAATAACAGATCTTTCGTTCCCTGTAAAAAATATAACAACATTTTCAATATTGGCCTCTTTGTGATCAGTCGCCACAATATTAACACAAACATAAGTAGGTATCAAATTTTCTTAATTTTAAACAGTTTAAAACAGTTTTAGAAATATTTCAGCATTTTTCATAGATGTTTCTCAGTATTACATACACACTATATCACATTAAAAAACTTAATAATAAAGTGGGGTTCCAAATTTATGGATAAGAATTTGGTAAACAGTATCCAAAATATTAGGCAAAGTTTAAATAAAAATACACTCGGGAAGTCTAAGTTACAAATAAGTTACCAGACACATCAACTGGAGAAAGAAAATGTTTTGTACCCTTCATAACAAGGAAGTATAAATTTAATGAAATAAAACGGACATTAGATTTTAAAAGATTTCACTGGCTTAACTAAAGAACTGGGTTCCCCCGCCAACTTGGCGATAATGGTTTAAGTATGGTCGCCTAACATTTTCTCCTGATCTCACCGGGTCCAAACAATCCGATCTATATTATAATTTATGATATTTGCATCCAACTCTCCTTGTGTAACTCTTTTCTTATATATTAGAAGTGTGCAATGCTTTAAAAATTAGATATAACAAACCATTAATGGTTCACTATGGTTGATTTTTAATAATTTGGAGCTGTTGTGCTTGTAAACTGTTAAGGGATTAATTACCGATAAATATAAATGTCCTGTTTCTAAGTTGTTTTCTTTGTGAGAGTATATAATTCTGTTACGATGGTACACTGTGCATTCATTGAAGTCGCAAGAAATACGTTTGGATGGATTACTTTTGTGTTTTAATAAATAACGCTAATTTTGCCAGAAGGAACCCAATTCTTAAGTAGTCCCGATTTCACTTTATAGCACAAGTTTATAACAATTTAAAGATAGGTGTAAACACAAAATATCCGCTATTTTTTCTTATTCTACCATTTTTAAAATACCTTATCCTCGTGCAATATAATATTAAAAACTAGTTTTTAAACTTTGAAGAGTAAACGTGGTGCTTCATCCTGAAAACTAAGTTTTACATTTTCCGCGAGTTATTGAATAACTATCGATTTAATATCTTATGTGACCATCAATTGATACGAGGCTACAATATATAGTTACCAATATTGCATGTATAAAAATAAAAGAAAAAAAATCGGAAATAAATTAAACAAAAATTTAACTTCAATTATTTTAGAATAAAAATAAAATTTTTACAATTTGAAGGGAAAAGAGTTAAAATTATATTCTGTTAATAGAAACTGAATAAAAATAAATTTAAAAAGTAAAGACTTTTACACACAAGTTCAAAATGAATGGAATACACATATTTATCAAGTTCAGGCCTGGGGAGCTCAGAAAGCTCCGGGCCACATTGGATTTGGTTTGGAGTGCTATGGTCTACTTTTTGCAATACGAGGACTAATGATCTTAAAGCCGATTCCGAACGACTACAAACATCCGTGCCACTGTGGGATTCGAACCGACGAACTCCGGTACCAAAGACCAGCACCCTAAAGAATCGGCTATCGTTCGCCCGGGTCACATTGGAATTGCATCTTATGTAGCTGGGCCGCACAATATGTTCTATGTATGTGCACACACATATTTGAGGGGAAACTTAATACATTAAAATTTTTATTATTCATAAATTAGAAATGGAGCAGTTAATTTGCAAATGTGCATAAAAGTTATAATAATCAGTAAATCAATCTAAAAATATATTTATAGTAAATACGTTACTTGATTCAATTAGAAGTTTTGAGAATTTCGCCACGTTACGCGAAATTTTACTACTGGGAAGCTTTAATCCCCACCTGATCAAGGTAATAAAATCTTTAGCTATTAATGTCCATAAAATAATTAAAGCTTATTTATGTAAGAGATTGAAAATTACCTATCAATGCTACATGTTACTAAAACACATAATAAATCTACATATATATAAATGAATTTGTGTCTGTGTGTACTCTACACTCAAAAACCATGCATCCAATCGCCGTGAAATTTTGGGAAATTATTAGGTACATCCCTGGGAAGGTTTATGCAAATTTTCAAAGTTCGAAATTCATTCTTTCCCTCTTTTTCGAGCATTTTATGTCATTATTCCAAATATTTTCCCCGGTTAAACGCAAACTATTAATTTTTTAATTTATCGCATCATAACTAAGTGAAAGAAGCGACAATTTCTAGCAGTGTGACGTCATCCCGTTAATCCTATGTAATTGTTTTAAGCGCAGTTTTCCTCTGTTAAAAGCAGAAGATTAAAATTTTCAATTTATTACATAATAAATAGGTGAAAATGATATATTTTTATATCATTATGACGCCAATCCTTTAAATATCTCATTTATTAATTTCTTATTTTATATTATTTAAACATCGTCTGCGTAGTATCCATTCAATTTGACCTGGAAATTGATATATAAAGTGATTCACTTTCATTCCTATGTGACGCAAATAATAGCATTTTTATATAAGAACTCATTTTAAATTTAATTCTTTGTTAATTTTTACGTTACAATGAAATGTTTATCAATAATATTCTAACAACAAAAAGTACAAATTTCAGTGACTCTCATGGGCAAATAAAAAACCTATCATTTTATATAGTTATCTTTATATTCATATGGTTTTCACTATGAATGTGTGTTTGTTTCATACAAAACCATGTGGTTTGTCGTAAATTTTCTTAATTTTGGAAAACATTTATTAATACCAACAAAATTAGCACTGTTGCTGTCAAAACCTCTGCTTCCTATTCTACCACGTAATATGGCATGATATATTAACGTTGCTAATCAACGTACAGTAGTAATACAATAATGTAATTTAGGGTTAAACTTATATTTTACCATTAAAAAGGTTTGAGCAAATTTAATATGACACAAATTCGATTATAGAAACTGAATAATGTTATAATACGCTTATAATAGAAATATATAAATATGCCAATGACTCGAACTGATCTGTGACGAATTTAGAGAGTTATGAACAAAAAAAAATATATATATATTTGTTTAAAAGATATATATTAAGTTTACCGTAGCGAAGCACGGGCACACATGCTAGTTTACTATAAATTTCATAGATACTACTGAATTTCCCCCCTATTTCAACACACATTATTAGCAGCTGATTAACACTATTTAATAGATCAAGAAGCTTTAAAAATCATTTTTAAAATATTCAACATTTATCTTAACTTATGAGCATAAATGTTTCATAAAACACAAGAAACTAAAATCTATAAGATAAAAATATCTAGATTTAGACACAAAACATTTGCTGAAAAAATGAGACGACCCTCAAAATTCACTAAATATTTTTACTGCACTGCATATTAACTATTTTCATTTTTTCAATGTTTGTTTAGTTTCTATATTATACTAAAAAGCAGGGTATTAGTGCCCACTTGCGTTAAATACAATTTACATACACAATTACTTTAAAGTACATTATATTTTAGCAGGTTTGTTTTTTTATCTGCTTCACGTTATTAAACCTTGTAATTTGGCAAAATCCTATGAATTAAGAAAAAACATACCCAGTTTTTAATTCGAATACTTTAATAGACACGGCACAAAACTTTCAGTGAAATATAAAAGTAAAGCGCATAAAACATTACAGTCTCTAAGCAAATACTAGTAAATATTAAGGAGAAAATAAGGTTGATCGGAAAAATAAGTGTTCTTGAAATAAAATAATCAGTCAACTGCAGATTTCGTTTCATTAACTAACTTAGGCTTAGATTAACTTTTTCAGATATATAAAAATTAAGTCGAGTTACGTTATTTTAGCAGCTTCGTCTTTTTTATCTGCTTCACGTTATTAAATCCTGTAATTTGGTAAAAACCTGCAAATTTAAAAAAAAAACATATCTAGTTTTTAATTAGAATACTTTAATAGACACGGCACAAAACACTCAGTGAAATATAAAAGTAATGCGCATAAAACATTACGAAGTCTTCAAGAACATAAATCATACTAGGAAATATTAAGTAAAAAAATAAAGTTGATCGGAAAAATAGGTGTTATAGAAATAAAATAATCAGTCAACTGCAAATTTCGTTTCATTAACAAACTTACACTTAGATTACCTTTTACAGGTATATAAAAATTATTAAGTCGAGTTACGTTATTTTAAGCGCCTTTTATCTGCTTAAAGTGATTTATAAAACTCTAACGACTAACAGATATTAAAACTTACTTGCTGTTCACATAATTTAACGTATCAGACCTGCGTGTAATTTGTTTCGGTATGACCCAATATAGTTTTACAATACATAAAACATGCGTATAAAAAATTATTGTTGTTATTCGAAATACATAAGTGGTGTATATAATACAACTATTCAATAAAATTGAAAACATTAATGCTGTTTATAAAAAGAGCTGTATCTTGTACTTATAACCATATTCCGACAATAAAGCATGAAAAATGTAATTCATTAAAAAATTACAGGTATTTATTTTTATAAACATTATATCAGTCTATTTTACTTGCTTTTTTACTGGGCAAAAAAATCATTAAATAATGTATTTGTTCTAGTATAGGTAACTTCCATTTTATGTGACTCAGACCAAATTCGGTGCTTATCCGCCAAGAATGTGTTGATATAACACTGTTAAATTTACTAAACCCGAATAAATACAAATCTACATAAACTAACGTGCCACATAAGAATATTTAAAAGAAGTAGCGTATGCTTACCTTAAGAGTTCCAGTTGGAAGTTATTATAAGTGCATTTTAAATTCGCATGAGACTTCACAAAGCAAAATGTTCTACCAAGTTTTCACAATTCTTTTCTGCTTTTAAGCTAATTAGCTATTCAAACACAAGCGTGTGATGTCACACAGTTTATAGCCAATCGCATAACGTGCCCGTTAAATGCGTATCAAAATTATAAACATCTGCCCAAATACGCTGCATTTTAAAACAGAAAATCTTTTGCATTTTATTTTTTCAACATTTCAAGTAGAGTTTACAAACTGCGATATGTGTATATATATGAATTATTTGTACCATACACATACCTAAATTTTTAGTCAAATTCGTACATTTCCCTCAAAAAGATAAATCCTCATAAATGTCAGATTTTTATTAAATCTAGAAATTATTTAAATAACATGGTATTCATTACTACACAAAAACTACCCATTTCTACACAAAAATGTATCATCAATATGTGGAATAAAAGTCATTTACATTTAACAATTTATTTCATACTGTAGAGTAGTTTAAAAACTCCGGCAGTTCAGATTCCAATGTTAAATTCCTAGATTAAGGGGCTTACTGTGGACGTTGCGAGTCAGTTCGAACGTTTGTTGTGACGTCATTTTGACGTCAGCTTGATTGTTTATGTCGTATAAATCGTCCATAATGTCCGCAAGTTAACTTCAAAGCGGCGTCACAAAGAAGGTTCGAACCGAACAGCAACGTCCAGAGTAAGGGCCAAAATAAAGACTGCAATATATTGCGGGTAGTAAAGCAAATTCATCATTGAGAATACTTAGGTTTAGGCTCATCATTGTTAGTTAAAGATAGTGGGTGTAATGTTTGGGATTTAATCTGTGGTTAGCTCACAGTCAGGGCCCGACTAAGATACTTTTGTGCCCTCCAACCCCATGCAAATTTATAGCGACAAGTTATTATCATACTTACAGTCATATAAAAATTATAACATTGAATTAGCAAACGGATTTAAGAAACTGGCATTAAAGTAATATTCAAAATCAAAAACACCAAATTTTCAATTTACGTAATCATTATTATCTCTGTTTAGCCATGCTAAAAATTAAGGACTTTTAAAGACCTAGAGTGACCCACTTTTTTTATTTTTACCTTGTCACACTCACAAGCTCTGTGGTGCAGAAAATAAATAATAGAATTAAAAATAATTTAAATTGATGAGATGATTTAATGGTTTATAGTGGTACGTTGCTAATAATTTATCTTATAAATATGCTATAACACAGAGGATAAAAAGAGCTCCAGGTTTGTTGAGGGAATTGTCAGGTAAATAGTAAAATTAAAGTAAATAGGAAATAATATAGTTCATGACAAACACAATTACCTCGTACAATAATTTATTAAAACTTTACGATGGTAGCGTAAGTTTGCAATTTTCCCCCCACTTAATATGTGTTTCAAGCACTCGACTAAATTCTCGTGCTTAGGGCATGTGCCCTAAGTGAACGTGTGATAATCAGGCCCTGCTCACAGTTTGTCTTGACTAAAGTCAAACGGCAGCTGACGTTTAAAATCAGTTTTACTACTTCTATCGAAAGTAAGTTCGTACTTATTTCGTAAATATTTGTCACGAGAGACTAGTGTGGACAAACTTGAAAGTGAAAGAGAGAAATGGAGCAGGATCTATGGCTTACAGTAGATTCTGGAGAGCTACAGGCATCTATGCCAGAAATGGGATTTGAACACTTGAACTCCTGTACCATAGAGCAGCGCCCTTCCCATTCAGGCATCGTTTAGCCAGAAATGTGTTAGAAATCACAAGCCGGAAGTCCTCCTGAGTCTTGTTTAATAGCTTACAACTAACTTTCAAAAACTAGCCTCACATAAGTAGGATGATGCAAATAGAACCAAAATTTTTCTTTTTTTTAACTCGGCATGCTTAATTCTTTTTTAAATCCTTTTTAGATCTTTTATAAATGCTTTCTTTTTAAAATCGGCACGCTTGTTTCTAATCGATAACCCAGGTTTCTGTCAAGTTAGACTTAAACTATATCAAATTTGTGCAAATGTCTACAACTGAAGTCATGCTCAAGCTGTTTGAAAAATATCGAACTTACGCGTGAATCAAGTAGAAAACAATAACAACAGATTTTAATATGGAATGGATTAACTGACCATTCCTTGTGAATGTTAAAAATCTTCCAGAATTTTCTTTAAATGCCTGGAATCTGGCAACCCCCAAAATTTTGTTCATGACTCCACTAAGGTTGTGACCTTCCAGTTCGTGCCCTATTATTCTAATCAGATAAAGATAAATATATATGCATTTAACGTACTTTGTTTATATGTGTGTATGTATGGCTGTTATGCATTCTAAACTTGCTGGAAGAATCAGGATGAAATTTTGCAGGGTGATTCAGGTAAACCTGTGGAAGGTTTTAGACAGCCCGATCGGGAAAGAGGAAAATAAAATGTTTTATTGAATTCTTTTGGGTTTGGTAAATCTATATTTTGAAGTCATTTTATATATTTTTCTTTCCTAGCTTACTAAAATGATTAAAACTTTTAATTCATTTTATAGTGTTTAAAATGAATTTGAAAACAAGTTTTTCCTTTTTTTTTTTTTTTGTTGAATTGGTTTGGAATTCTATAGTCTACTCTTTTATGATATGAGGTGGGGGGGGACCTGTTAATGAATGGGACCTACTGCTTGAAGCCGATTCCGAACGGCTACAAACCTCCATACTACAGTGGGATTCGAGCCCATGAACTTCGGTACCGAAAGGTAGCGCCTTAACCATTCGGCCATCTTTCAACTTTGTTCCTTTTTGACAGAATCCATTTTAGCTATTTCATTTTATCGATTGTATTTGGCTACTTTATTTCTTTTTCGGTTTGTTTCGACAGGTGTTTGACTGGTAACATATTCCGCTGCTAGGATAGTAAACGCTTGCAAAATGAAAAATATTTAAAGTGTCTTTCATGTCAATTGCTTCAAATTATTATTTGTTCTAGGGATATATTAAATTACCTCTCAAAAAACGTATACAATATTCCATTACCTGAGTTCAAAGATAATCCACCAGGTATTTCAATTTTACACCTTGAGTTAATATTTCTAAAGTTTAGGGTTTGGTTTGGTTTTGGAGAGGTACGGTCTACTTTTTGCAACACGAGGGCTAATGAGACCGGGACTCCAGCTTAAAGCCAATTCCGAAAGGCTACGAACATCCATGCCATCGTGGGATTCGAACCCACGAACTCTAGTTCCGAAGGTTAGCACCCTAACCATTCGGCCTTAAGTTTAGGGAAGAAAATAAAATGTGATATTCGTTTTCTGAAAGTGCTTTGCTTTGTTTAAGAAGTTATATTTATTGCTGGTATGTAATATAATCCAAAAACTGATTAAAATTTAACAACTATAACCTTAATTTTTTTTTTTTTTAAACAGTAGAACATAGAAAATTTTCGTGATTAAAATACTTTTCGAAGAAATAAAAGAGTATTCAAAATCTTACCAGTTATTTTCTTTACCACAAAGCAAAGGAGGGAATGGGGGGTTGTAATCCTTAATAAGAATACATGCATTGTTTTTGCACTAATTTTGAGGCCTCAGTACGAAAGGTGAAACCATTCTCCCCAATTTCTCTCCAAGCTGAAATACAGCCTAAAAGAATACATATAAACCAGACCAGTGTAACGTGAAATATTATTGCAGCAGAATTTTATGCCAATCGGGCACTTTTGTCTTGTCACAGCACGAAGAGAACAAACACCTGCCACTGTTATCTTAAGGCCGTTCTCACGCTGGCCACATTTTAAGACTGGGCTGTTCCTGATTATTAAGAATGCTTGTTTTGCTTGCGAAATTCTCTTCATTAGGATTGTTATCAATTTTTTTAAAGTTTACATCCGGGCACAAAACAATAAAACGACGATTTTTGCATAAAGGACATTTATGCTGTGACCTACATTGATTAACTCTGTGATTTTTTCTGAAGCACACAAAACAAACATTCTTTTACTTAACGATATCCTTTTTACACTCTTAACTCATCGAAGATTCATTGTTCCGATTTTCTGACAAATGGGATTTATCACAAAAAATACATTCATTCTTTTTCAACTTTCTTAAATTATTATTAACATTATATTTGCTGCTACTATTATTATTTGTACTAAGTAATTCACATGCAGTTGGAACAACATATATCAGAACATTTATTTTTCTTAACACTTAGTTTACCTGAGTTTAAAACATTACGTGCAATATTAATTCTAAATTCAGTTTCTACTTCATTTTTAACAAAATCAATTAACAAATCTAAATCACTCTTACCTGCAGGTGTTTCGACATTCATGCTCCTTTGACGCTCCCAAATTTTTATTAAATCAGTGGGGAGAGCAGATTCTACTACTGGAAATAATATACATTCAAACCTATCTTGCTTCAGTCCCAAAAATTCCAAAGTACGTAACTGTGTTTGCAGTCTATCGTATAAAGTCAATAAGTCTATTTTGGTAATAACCACTTTTAAGTGTTATCTTACATATACCAGAATAAGGACGTTCTCATTACCAAATCGCTCCTTTAAATAATCCTTGATGTAGTTAGCTTCTGTAGCAGGGAAACGATGATTCACCTAGGCACAGAATTCGGGATAGTTGACAGGAGTAAATAAGGAAATTTATCTCGAACATCAATTCGTTTGCATTCATGAATTTTTTAAAATCTTGTCCAAAATCATAACCAGTTCCTTAGATCAAATTTAATAAGCTCAATCTCTGGCAATTTTTGATTCGTAGTTGGCATCTGTATAGATGATTCCCAGTTATTTACACTGGCGCTTGTAAGTTTAATTTTTAGCTTTTTCTATTCTATATTTAGTAACGTATACTTAATGAAATAATCCTGGGATGCTTCGTATTTCTTATCGAACTCATCTTCACTGCAACCCATTTTTTGTAACAGCTCTAAATATTTATCATCAGTTCGTGCGTAATATTTTATATTTTTCCTCTAGCTGCTCTAAAGATATGTCTATATCATCGACGTATGGTTTAGTAGATTTGGTGACTTCTTCTAACTTATTGTCTTAGTAAAAGCCGTTCTTATAGCTTTCAGCCGTTGTTTCGAAGCTTCAAACTCCATCTTTCTTCTTAACGTAACGTAATCGGAGTCGAAGAAAGTTCGTAACTAAAAAACTATCAGTTTGTGTGTGATATACTTTTAACACACCTGTTCCGGCAGGGAGGCCATATGTTGCGTACACTCAATAAAAAAAAGGGGGTGCGGACACAATTATTAGCCGATAGTTTAGCACAACACGGAACAAACATTTAGTCACGTTACGCTTTTGTCAACCCCTTTCTAAATCGTACTGACGCTAACTAGAGTACAGTTAGATAACAGTCTCTGTAGTAGCGTCGGGGGTCACTGAACATGCGCGATGAACTCGCTGACCCCTTTCTCCTCCCTCGCAGGAGAACAACTATTTCGTTCGCCACACTGTGGTTTTATGACAAGTGACTGAAAATAACGATGTTAATGAAAGGAAGGTTATTTGTAATTTTCAAAAAGGGGTAAATCTCTTTATCAAATGTCAAAATATACGTATTATGATTCCTTTTACTGGTTAAGAATAAGCAAATTTTTGTGTTACAGTTAATAATTTTCAACTGGTTTATTTTAATTTAGGTTGGCTGGTGATAATAATGTGTGCCTTTAATCGTTATGTCCATACTATGGCCATTTGTTCACTACCACGGCCCGATTTATACCATTGGGTGCCGGGCCAAAGCCTTAAATGGGGGCCCTTTCTCGAACTCGACAGAGATTTTATTTTATAAGCTGCTATATCAGTTTAAATACTCCTGACAAATATACATAACCTAAACATTTTGTGTATTTAATGATATGAAATAATTTTGTAAAAGTTTTAGAATTCCACTAAATTAACTTCAAACATATTACAGATGTCTGTGAAATTTATGTACAGTATCTGACTTTAACGAGTACCTGAGCAGAGAAAGGTTCTGGTAGTAATTTCCATGAGTACTATAAAGTTAGAACTGTAGATGGCTTGGTTTTTGGAGCGTTACGGTCTACTGTTTTGCACACGAGGGCTAATGAGACAGGGACCTACAGCTTAAAGCCGATTCCGAACGGCTACGAACATCCATGCCATAGTGGGATTCGAACCCACAAACTCTGGTACTGACGATCAGCGCCCTAACCAATCGGCCAGCGTTCGGCTCTACAACTGTAGATGAAAAGTAACTGAAGTTCCATATATAAAAACGACAAACTATTTAAAATACGAAACAAAATAGATTTATTTTAAATCTTAAAATAAAACATATTTTACGATGTCCTCCTACGTGCCGGGAAAAATGCACAAGTACAAAAAAAATTATCCAATAATCCTCTTATATATCCAGCAGCAGACACCGCATACAATTTAACATATTCATGCAACTTCCTCTCTCCCTCAGCCAATCACAAAATTACATAGTTCGTAGCTGCCGAGTGAGAGTTGAAGTCACAATCAAACATACAGCGAGAGTCAGCTTAATAAATGACGCTCAAATTGGCGGTAAAGTCTACTTCGGTTAACTTAAAACAAAAACAAATTGCCGGGATTAACCAGAAGTTGAGAAGGTTCCGATTCGGCTGCAACTTCTAACATTCTTTAGTCAACTCAGAGTACCTACCTGTAACATTTTTTAAAGAAAAAAGTACTGGTTTAAATTAATAAAAATTACCATTTTAAATAAACTATCACTTGAGATTTTGTTTTACAAAATTTCAAAAATTAAATATTTTTATTCTTAAATTACCAATTTAAAAAAAAATAGATATCAGATGCTTTTGCATATATATATATATATATATATATATATATATATATATATATATATATGTTCTCTGATTTGTTAACCACTTCAAGAGGGAAAAAAGTAGTTAGCATTTTTCCCTCTCAAAAGAGATGAATTTGTAAATTGGTGTCACTGATATGGTTGGTATTTCAATCTTTTGAATAATATACACATTTAAAATGTTAACATTGCTTCAAAGTATTTTTAAGCAAATAAAAGCTTACTTTTGGTTTAAAATTATGGAATAAATTTAATTTACTGACTTTTGAAGCCCGCCATCAACATACACACTCCAGTTTGTCATTAACAAAAGAAAATTCATGTTTTCTGACAGTATTCCGGAAAACATGAGCAAATTATGAGATTTACCAAAAAATTAAAGTGTATTTTTTAAAATTTGGGGACTCTCCTAGAGTGGGAGCCCCGGGCCAGTGCCCCGACGTAAATTAAGCCCTGTTCCCCACTCCAGTTCTGGTCCTGATGGTGTCCTTGAACGATGGTTCACGGGTTGAGGCCCCTCCACACTATGGTCCACTGCAATCCATTACCACCGTCTGGAGGGGCTTTGGCTTATCGTTGCCAATGGCGGCAGACGATAAAACAGCCTTGGCGGACGATGGCTTGGGAGGCGGTTTTTCTCCAAAGATCAAAGGCAGCCAGATGCGCAACTGAAGTGCGCAGTAGACCCTATGGACGAATCAATGCACTCGGCTCATTTAGTGGCCCAACGTGTGAATGCAACCCATGAACCATCGTTCAAGGTTATCACAAGAAGTGGTGAACAATTGGCCATAGTGTGGAGGCTATATTACATCCACATAGTGGGCCACTCAATAAGCAGAGCGCGTGTATGCATCCATAGAATCTACTGCACATTTTGATAGCGCATGCTAGTTGTCTTTCTTTGGTGGAAAAACCGCTTCCTAAGCCATCTTCTTCCAAGGCCATTTTATCATCTTCCATCATCGACCTCGGTAAGCCATACCCTTTCCAGGCAGTGGTAATGGCTTGCTGTGAACCATAGTGTGGGTGGACCTTTAGAAATTTTTTTGCTGTTGCAGGAAAAATCTATATTTTTTAACAGGAAAGGGAATCCAAAATTAAATCTCCCGCTTTTTCAGCGCGTAAATGTTGACATGTTATAAGGTACAGTTAATGTTGAAACTGTTAAGAGAAATCATTTATCGATGCAAAATGAGACCATGAACTGCAACTCGACCAGAAAAATGCAGCCGCAATAATATTTAACATTTCAAATTAGATTGTTCTGGTTTATTTGGAAGGTTAAAAATTATTGTTGTTAATTTTTCTGGTCGAGTTGCAATTCAGCAGGAATAATATTTAACACATAGTACCGGGAGTGGGAGTTTTGCTCGTAAATTTAGTTATTCAGTTAAATCTCAATAGATCGAAAATTATTTAAGTTTTTAACCAACTTTTCGTATTTTATATTGAAATATATAAGCAAATATATATGTATATATATATATATATATATATATATATATATATATATATATATATATATATATACATATATATATATATATATAAATATACATATATATATATATAAATATACATATATATATATCATTTTCGCAAGTATAAATAAAAAGTTAATTTTAAATCTAAATTGATTTCTTTAATCAACCTTCCCGTTCTGTGGTTCCGCATCGACTGATGTAAAAACTAGTTTTTATCTCAATTTTTCCCGAATCTATATGTAGTAGACAAGAACATTCAACTTCGTTTTCCTGTATATACCGTTATTTTTGTACCCACAAACAAACCATGTTGTTACACTAAACCGTACTAGTACGTGAACCGCTCTCAAGTATCAATCGTCAGAAAACGTACTAGTACGCGTCCTGCATACAATGTGTTAATATTCCAAATTAGATTGTTCTGGTTTATTTGATGACGCTTGCTACTTCTCGTATCAAGTTAGCATTTTATTTTTCTCTCGTCTCTTAATTTTAAACTCGTATTGTAATTTTCTTTTATTTAAATATATATATATAATACAAAAACCAAAAAAAAATGATTAAAATTTTATAAAGCAGATGTCTTTATACACAATATCTCTCTATCCTTTTTTCACTTTCTTCTTTAATAATAAATTTTATTTATTTATACTGCTATCTAGGGCTCTAATGATTTTTTTTCAACTTCTAATGCTAATTTTCCCTTTATATTGTTTGCTGAACGATGGTCGATTGGTTAGTGTGCTGGCCTTCGGTACTGGAGTTCGTGGTTTCGAATCCCACTGTGGCATGGATGTTCGTAGCCGTTCGGAATCGGCTTTAAGCTGTAGGTCCCGGTCTCATTAGTCCTTGTGTTGCAAAATGTAGACCGTAGCACTCCAAACCAAACCAAACCAAACCAAAAACCTTTATATTGTTTTGCACCCATGTAACTGTAAACTTCATTTCATGACTGCACACTTTAAATGAATGTAGTTTCATAACTGGGGATACGGCTACAAGCTAAGGCGCTCCGAACAACCTACTGCTGAAGGCGGTCTGGTTTATTTGCATTAAGGTTGTAACTCAGCGTAGCGAGAAATGGGGGGGGGATATTGCGTTTGTATTTACGGCTCGCTCTGGTGTCATTCGAAAAGGTTTGTTTGGAGCGCTATGGTCTACTTTCTTACAACACGAGGCTTACTGAGACCGACACCTACTGCTCCGAACGGCTAAGAACATCCATGCCATAGTGGCATTCGAACCCACGAACTCTAGTACCGAAAATCAGCACCCTAACCATTTGGCCATACGAAAAGGAGAAGGGAATGTTATTTAGTCACTATCTCGGGTTTCGCATGCCTCCATTTTTCCTTCCCTATGCTCTCCTCCAAAAAAAAAAAAGGTCAAACAGGGGGGGAGGGAGACAGACGTCACGGCGGCCGAATTTTATTTTATTTTTATTTATTTATTTTTTGTACAGGAGGTTTGATTTAGCTCTTGGTTTGGAGCGCTAATGTCTACTTTTGGCAACACAATGACTAATGGTCCCAGAGATGCCCAAGAGAACGTCCCCAAAGCATAATACCTCCACCACCGGCCTATGTATGACCTACTGTACATTGAGAGAGCAACTGTTATTTAATTGTATTCTTTAAATTTATATTCATAATAAATAACTCTTTTCAGAATGGAGAACTCAGATGTCTCAATAATTAAAGATTTATCGGAAAATCCATGTTCTCTGCACACCCTGCATGAAAACCTACTGCACACCACTGATATTTATCCGGAGCAACTGCTGAGAATCCGGAGCAGTTGGCATGTCTGTATACGTGCGAAATTACGGTAAACAATAAAAAATATATTCTTTATGACTAGCTGATAAGAAATATTCTTAGTTTACATCGTACCAAAATGACCAAAGTCAAAGTACTTTATATGAATGGCTTATGTAATAAATATTAGTGACCATATAGCTCCAGATCCATCTTAAATGAATATACAGGGTATCTGCCAAAATAAAATTTTTCAAATCCATGACTTTCCCTGATTTAGCAGATCATTTTCCATGATTTTAAAAAGCTTTCGTTAAAGTGTATATGAATAAAACTTCTGATGTACATACAAATAAAATATATGCTTTTAGAGAAATTACAGGAATTTTATCATAAAAAAACTATAAACTTACTTTATAAGTGTTAATAAACTCACATGTAAAAATAAATTGTATCTACATACCTAAGTTTAATCATATAGCAATTTTTCAATCAAAATGTTTCCAATTTGAATTCAGGGTACTTTGGTATTATCCAGGTGGCCATGAATAATAGCCAAAACATGATAACCCTATAATATTTATGTACAATATCTCTAGAGGTAAACTTATATTTTGAGCAAAAATCTTAACTAATTTTTATTAAAAAATAATTATTATTATATTAATAAAATTTTAATCTACAATTTAAGAAAAAACCTGAATAATACATTTACCCACCCATTAAGCTTTCTTGCTTTGAGTTTCCTTGTTGAACTAATTTTACTTGGCAATATGGTCAACAGGATAATACATAAATACCAAACTCAGTAACTTCAGCCAAATGACAAGTAAAAATAGAATTAAACAATTCAATGCATTTTTTTTAATCGGTAGTTTAGCGGATCCATGACTTTTACTCGTTTTACTTGAAAAATCAAGACTTTCCATGACAAAATTAATCCATTGTCTAAATCCATGATTTTCCATGACTTTCCAGGTGTGCGGAAACCATGAATATATTATATCTACAAAAAATAAGTATTGGCCAACTAAATAAGATATAGAGAAAATTGAATCTAAAACATTAAGAATTCAATGTCAGAACCAATTTTTTAATTATGATTCAGAATCAACAGAAGAAAAAAAATGCTATCAAAACAAATTTATAAGAAAAATACAAAATAAATTATACTCTAAAACAACAACAGAAAAAAAAACAAAGAAATTCACCATTCTATAAGATAAAAAATAAATATATTTTACTATTACAAGTCATAAACAGAATATAAAGTTAACAGAATTCTAATACTAACATAAACAGGATCCTAAATAAGATAGTCTATGTTGAAAACAATATTTGAGTTAAATTTATATCTGAAGATTTAAAATTGCAAGATGCATTCATTTAAATATGAAAACTTCTTAACAACAACAAAAAATAAGTAGGATATTCTTTACTTTATGTAATTAACAACTTCAAACTTAACAAGTTTTAACAAAGGCATACTTAGCAAATGATAGAAAAATAAACTTAATTGCCCTGACAATTTCAACTTTTTCGGTATATATATAGTAATTTAGCTTTCTCATAAGTTATAAAAGGTGTTATATTTAATTACTAAGCTTTAATTCTTACAAGACAATGGTTGAAATTTATTTGCATCAATAAATTATACAGTAAAAAAATAGAAGATTAGTAAATAAGCATGTCTGATGCTTAAAAAATGCTTACAGTAACAAAATTTAAATGAATTATTTAAAAAATCATAAAATTGTATGCATTTTAACTCAAAGAGATTCAAATCTCCAATGGTATTAAAGTTTATATATTAACATATACTTAAATTTGTACTTAAAATTGGTACCATAAAATCATACGATTTTCACAGACAATTTTAAATACAAAACTTTTGAACACAATAGATCTTTTATAAAACTAGATCTAGTTACAAACACAAATGCAAGTTGCCTTTCAAAAAATAACTTTATAAATATGAGCCCTTAAGAAAATCTTGGTGTTAAGGTATCTCTCACAAATATCTTATAAGTCATAATAATCAAATAAATTTTCACTAGTGGAGTTTTTAAATTTTGATGAGTTAAATATACTCTTGTTACTAAACTTAGAGTGACAGTCACTATACCCCCATTAATTGTCTAAGTCAAACTTAGCATCTTTTTAAATTCAAATTCATACAAATATAAAAATCACTATATTTTAATGCAATTTGTCTGTTTCATAACAAGGTAAAGTTATCATTATATAGCATGATAAATTAAAGTTAAATTTGATTTGATTTTTTTATTAAATATTTTTAAAAAATTTGATAAAAATTAAAATAGTTTTTTTTTATTTCTAGCATATTTTAAAATTGATTGTTTAACTCTAAAATCTCTCTTTTAAGAAGACAGTAGACATTAGAAAACATTTTTGGACATTACCAATTATTAAAGTTATGAAATTTAATTTAGTATAGATATACATTGATATATAACTTAACTAATCACATTTAAAATTTTATTAAATATCAGAAAAGTTTTTTTTAATTTCATCTTTTAAAATATTTTTTGAAATTTTTAAATGCTTTTTGTAAATTAATTTTTAATTTTTGTTTTTGTTCTTATTGTAGTCCTTTTATTAATTAAAATAATATTTTGAACAAATTTGGGTATTACTTTGTCAAAAGATTGGATATTTAAAAATAACTAGAAATATTTTTAATGCCTATACCTAGATTTTAATCGAAAATCAAACCTTTCTACACTCAAAATGAATTTTAATTTAAAACAGATAATTAGATTTGATTTAATATACAAAAGGAGTGATTGATAAATATTTTGTAGAAATCTATAAAAGATTAAGTAGCAAGGAGCATTTTAAAAATTAACAAAAAATATCATAAATAATGAATTATTAAAAAAAAAAAAAATTTGATTTCAAGAAACTTTTTAAGGCAATAAATTAACTTATACTACAATTTATTTGTGTATATAATTCCATACTTTATTAACTTATAAAAGCACCTTTTAATGTGTACCATCGCATTCATAAGAGAAAACTTTCCGCAACCTCAAATAGAGTGCAATCCCATAGATTGAATACCACTGATATACTGATATACCAAACTCCTAAATTTCAACAGACAAACTCAGAGGTTTATTAGTAGATATCAAGAGAAACAAAAATTTCAAAGAAATATGCTGTTGCAGATCAAAAACTGTGAAAAACACATGCAGGTTTCAATGTCATGCTAGAACAATAGCAGTGCAATAATATTTTCAGAGATTTATTTATTTATTATAATAGTTGTTGGAAGTGGCAACAAGTGATGTCCTTGTACAGTTTACAGTGACATAACAATGACCAAAGGACACTTTCAAAGACACCAAGTATGTCTTTCTGTTGCAGCAATGGCAATATATGCAATGATATACAAACCAATAGTAAAAGCTAAAAAAGATTCACAAGTGCATAACACATATATGCCTTAAATTTAGATCAGATTTGGGTACAATAAACCTCTGGTTGCAGTGTCCTACTCTTTGGAAATCCCCAAGATATGATAGAAAAGAGTATCAATGCACAGAAAAACCAAATATGAAGAATTTAAAAATGGAGTTGTAACATCACTTCTACAAATTGGCATCATTCTATGTCACACAAGCTAAATACACTCCGTATCAGTTATAAGGTCAGCTCAGCAGTCCAGAAAAATCAGACCATATAAGCGGGGTGACCATATATGCAGAACAATACAACCCTATTGAATTGTGGCAGAATTATATTTACCTATCAGAATGTAGAACTCATAAACAAATAATTATACTTCTAAGAACATTTTAAAAATTAATTTGAGAAGTAAAAACTACAGTAAAAAATATGCAATATTTTTTTTTGGGGGGGGGGAGAATTTATTAGCTTAGCTGACTAATCAAAGTACAGCACACATATATACGTACATTCATGCTCAATGTATTTAAAAATAATCAGATATGTAAGTTTGCTTCCTTTTGTTGGTTGTTAACACAACTTTTTCTAAGTCCCTAATAGCTTTTAAATGATCATCTGCTGCTCCGGAATTAGTAAAATAACACCTGAAGTCATGTATGAGAGAGATAACTTCAACCAATAACAGACAGATGTCCACTTGTTATCAGTGGGGGACGAGAACCTAGAGAGGTGGAATACTCTGACGATCAGTTTACATAAACAAGAAAAGGGGAAAGAGAGGAAAATAAAGGCTTGAATTCAGGTCCTCTCCAATTTTGCATTGACTTCTTAATACACACACACACACACACACACACACACACACACACACAAAAAAAAAAAAAAAAAAAAAAAAAACAGAAACTTGTTGAAAACATGAAACTGACCATATAATTGGTAACTAGAAAAAGAAAATGACTGTATAAGTGGTGCACTTTAACACATATTCCCTATTAAGTTAGACAGGACTTTAGAAAACTGACCATATAGCTGGTACTGACTGTACTTTTGATATTTTGGAAAATAGTGAGATCTGGGCTCAAAGTTATCATGCATTTTTACTAACTTAACCTACAATCCTGCTTTGCATTGTCACCTTGTATTTTATATAAAATTTTACTTCTCTTGGTTCACAGAACAACTCTCTGAGTTTGTCAGCTGAATTTCAGAACACCCTTGTATATCTAATTAAGATCTAAAAAAAATAATATAAGAGATAAGGTCATTAATTTAGTTCACAAGATATTATTTCTTTCTGTGACTGGCATAGCTGAAATTTCAAAAATATTTTAGAACTTGCTTAATAAGTGGACATCCTGTTTCAAAATGAAAAATAATTTTGCAGATAAAATACCAGTAAGTTTTCTAATTAAGAATATCATAAAACTTATTTGAGAGCAACTAAAATGCAGCTTAAAATTATATTGACCTATAATAATATAAAAGTTAACAGTTGGCATTTTAAAACTTAATGCATCACTGGACAAAAATAGAAAAAAATAACACTTTATAAAAGCATTAAATTTCTCAGAAAATTATAAATTTATTAATACTTATTAAATTGTACTTTATTATACCATTAAAAGATTACTGCGTACATACATACTATATACATGTGTGTATAATATATAATTTTGAATTATTTTAATTATAATTTTAATTTACAAAACATTTTTAAGTGTCTCGCTATCAAATGGAGTTGAAAACTTGAAAAGAAAATAAGAAAATACAAGTAAACAAGTTGGCACATAAAGCAATTTTATTACTACAGTAAAACAATATTGTAGCAGAAGTACTCAAAATAGATAATCTGAATTACAGAATACTTCTGAATCAAAAGATATGTATAATAAAAATAACTTTTAGAATGTTTCAGTTTTATGCTTGTTTCTATCATGGAACTTGAGCAATAAAATTCAATATGATTGATATAAAGCAAAAATAAAATAAAATAAATAAAAACGTAAAGATAAAAAAAAAAATTAAATTTTAAACAGAAAAAGTACTTTTAACAATTTCAACATTTTTTGCTCTTAATTATTAGGAAATAAAAACATTTGTAAACCTTTATAAATTTGCTTAAAGAATTATTTTTAGTCCAAATAACTGGACAATAATGTAACATTTTCAAGTGGAAAAATTCTAGAATAAGAGTAATTTTAGCTATTTGTATGTAACTTAAGCACAGTTGCTGAAATATTATATAACAAAAGAAGTTATGACAACAATATGATGGTTAAAATATAACGTGAAGATATGTATTGATATAGAGTATGTTCCTGGATGCCAATAAAATAATACATATATCACAAAAGAAAAAGAAAATAAACAAATATGTAAAGAGTGATATTTCAATTTTAGAATACCCAAAATACTGAATCTGAGCTATAGATTATCAAAAGTTAATTTTGTAAGAGTCAGAAATTCATAAAGTAAACAGAATTTATTCCCAAAAAGATTATTTATATATATTTATATATATATTTTTTTTACAGACCATGCAACAATTCTCATAATTATGAACATTGTCAACCAGGGCATTTCTATCAATATATTACATATCTTTGCAGTTACTATAAAATCTTGCCTGTGCCACTGTACAAATGCTTCTTTCTAAGATACAGTTTGTATTTTATACAAAAGCTCTGCCACCAGAGCTAATCTTTGGGCAGGAATTTACAATAAAATATAAGTTCAATGTTATAAATTGTCTTTATGCCACACCCATCGTTTATTGGTGTGATCAAAACTGTGGTTGATCCACTGCTGCTGTAGCAGATTATAACGATCTTCACTTAAGAACAGAGGTTTTCCACGTCTAAAGGAAAAAGAGAAAAAAATTTGACTGTCTTGCAGAATACTTTTAGGATTGTGGACACCATTTGAAAATTCAGAAAACTATTATAGATCAAATATCCAACATAATTTTAAGTTACTCATAAAAAAGTTGGCTACACATATACACATATTCTACATTTCATTAGTAAAGCAAATAATATAATTTTCACATTTAGTAAAAATTTATTTCTTTTACTACATACATGCACCAATACACTTATTTGGCTATGAAGTCCTCTAAGCTTTTCATGGTGGTGGTTGGCAGACTGTGAGTACTGGGCAGACCCAGACAACAGACCCCACTGAAGCGCCATTGTGTGACATGTGCCCAGAGCATGCAACTGCAGCAGTTGTAATTGGGAAGAAGGAATTTAAAATTTAAAAATCGCTCTAGCTGACCGCATGCCCATGACACTGGAATTGTAAAATTGGGTAAGTGTAGCATAAAATTTGTGGGTTGAATTAAAGGCCACAATCATGCCTGAGGAAGAATTTGTGGGAACTCAACCTTCCAAGCAGTATTTGGCAGGTCAAAAGAGAAAACAGGAAACTTCATGAGGTGACAGATGTAACCCTTAGCCTCAGAACCCTCATTCATTAGTCATCGTAAAGAGTCCTTTGTCCACCATGCAGAACCCCTATAACCCAGCTTGTTTGGAAAGTACCCACCATAACCTTGCATAAGTTTTGGGGGTGAAAAATAACCTGACCAAATGAAAAATGAAGGATTTGGATGAGAAGTAATTAATAAAAAACAGGGTGCTAGAGGTACTTTTTTTTAAACTTAAAAAAGCTGTGTCTTTTACAGGTTTTTGGTCTTTTGACAAAGTTACAGAGGTTAGACTCAAAAATCTTGGCTACTGGCTGACACAGGTCACATTATTGAATGAATCACTCATCATTGCAGTTGCTTTTACTACATAATTTTCTAAATTTTTAAAAAAGGTTTTTGGTAAAAATAAAGATTTTTCATTAAAATTCAAAATGTTAGATTAAGGCACTTTTGATATTTTTTTCTTTTTTGGAAAATATACACTGTATTTTTAGTTGCAAATTTTTTAAGGATAATAGGAAAAATGAGAACTTCTACAGATTATATTTTTTTCTTTTTTGGAAAATATACACTGTATTTTTAGTTGCAAATTTTTTAAGGATAATAGGAAAAATGAGAACTTCTACAGATTACTAAACTAAATTTTATTATATAAGAAATAAAAGTATACTTAGTTTAAACTTAAGTGCTTGAATATATACATGTATTATACAATGAAGAAAATAAATTAATGAAAAAATATTAAAATATTAAACATCATTTTATAAACTAACTCCCTTTACATGCTCCTACTAAAATTAGTAGCAATATTTTGTTTTTTGGAAAATAAATTAATAATGAATACTTTTAAATACTTAAATTCAGTAAGATCACGATGTCAGGTATATTTTATATGGGACTTTTGAATACGAAATAAATTAGATACTAAATACACTCAACTTACTTCAAGTCTCTGTCTTCCTCTCCATAACTATCAAGGTAAACTGAACCCCAAAGGCAAGCACGTTTTCCCCGAATCACAATAATGGTAGATGAATTAACAGCTAAGTACATGGCTGTGCCTGCTCCACATGATATGGAGTGCTAATAATAAAAATAACAAAAGATTAAACATTTCTTACTTAAAACACTCAATAAATAAATTGAGGTAGATTTTACATACGAAATTTTTTTTTTAATTCTTACAATTAATGCATATTTAGAGTAAATCTTAATGTCTGGGTTTGGTTTGGTACACTATGGTCTACTATTTTGACAATGAGGGCTAATGAGATCTGGACCTACTGCTTAAAGCTAATTCTGAACAGCTATGAACATCCATGTCAGTAGCAGGATTCAAATCCACAAACTCCAATACGAAAGAGCAGCGCTCTTCCATTTGGCAGATAGAATCTTAATATGTCTGATTTATTTTTAGTCTTCTATGTGTAAATGTATCATCTATTTTGATGTGACATATAATTCAATTACAACTTCATAAAACATTTGTATATTGTTCTTAGAAAACTCATTGCATCAATTCATTTGCATTGTTTTTTTCTCATATGATAAAAGGTTAATGATCTGTAATGCTGCTTTAGAGCCGTTAATTTAAAATATATCATTCTTTAATAATTTGTTTGGGTTTTTAAAAACATGTATTTTTAAGCTGTTTTAAAAGAAAGATTTTGTTAGGTTTTATATTTTTTTGTTGTTTGATTTTGTTGTCCATCAGTTTCGATTTGTTTTTGGAACACTTACAATATGGAAAATCAGTAACCCAGCAGTGTGTATCTTCCACAGATTCCACATTATTGATGTTTGATTATAACTATACAACAATAAAATCTCAATATAACAAGAACTAACACTTTTAGTCAGGGTTGGCATGATTTAAATCAGTTGGCTTAAATCATGATTTAAATCAGTTGATTTTTTTTTTGAAAAAAAATCATTGATTTAAATAATTTTTTTTTCCACTTCTTTTAAAACCTATACTCCAAAGACAGGAGAAATGGGAATCAGTCAGCACAGTAATACAAATAAGTAAATAAGTGCAAATAGATAGCATGTGCTTTCCAAGAATTTAGGGGTTGTTATCAGAAAGTATGTAGTAGGGGTAGTACAATGATTGATTATGACTGGTGAAATTCATTTTATGTAATGGAAGGTAAAGAGAGTATTACAGAACTTGAAATCCAGTTTGTCTACCAAATAACAACAGCTGTGACTTCATCTGCTAGAATGGAAAGACAGTTTCTTTTGGTATTTGTTCAGTCTAACCTTCATAACCAATTGGGAGTGGATAAAGCATCAAAGCTAGGGTTTTTATTGAAACAATTAAATCCATCATTTGGTGCTTAAAAAATATTGAAATAATTGTGATTTGTTTTTTTAAATAAATAGTTTGCATTAAAAGAATATTTAACTTGTTCTTTAAATTTACATCTTATTTAGTTTGCACTATCCAATTCCAAGATAATGTAATGTATTTAGATTAAAATGTATATATTTAACTTTAGGTAATCAGTGTGTAGAATATACTAGATAGATAAGATGTTACTTCTTATAACAAACTATTCTATGTATATTGCAAAAAACATAAAAACAACAATTAAAATTAGTATTCAGAAAAAAATCAAAGAAATCCGATTTAAATAAAAAAAATATGATTTAAATCAAATAAATTTGATTTTTTATATTTTTTTTTCCAACCCTGCTTTAAGTCTTTATAAGATGGCAGCTTTTGAGCTCTACTTAGACAATACCATTATATGTAAAATTAACCTTGTACCTTGAAGAGAATATGCAAATGATAATGCATCATACAATAAAGCATGTATAATTTAATGTACAAGGAAGTCATGTGGTATCCGCATCATATTTTTTATTTTAATATTATAATAGAACTAAAAGTACAATAGAAAAAAAAATGTAACTCACTCCAACAGCTTCAAAGTGCGGTGATTGGCGGCAACAGTTTTCTCTAAGGCACACCATTGTACCACAAACAAGACATAAGGAAGGATCCTTTGGCTCACTGTGACACACTGAACAAGTTTTTTTATGATAGTACTTAAAAATATCATCATAGTTATGAGGAAGTTTCAACAATGCTGGAGGATTCCATTTGCAATCATTCACTATCAAACCCTGAAAAAATTATTGCTGCTATAAACACATTGAATTGAAAGCTAAAAATAACATTAAGTTCATGCTTATGGTAAACAAAAAGGGAAATGAAATTAAATTCAATAATTTCATAAACAAAATAAATATATTGTCTGCAAAAGAAAAAAATTTTTAAATCAATATTAATTTTAAGTTCACCCACATTTTTTATTAGCAATACAAATACAATAAATACTTCCTAAATTTACAGAATTATATCTCATTAAATATATTTTGATATTAGAACCTACGCAAATATGATAAAGTATATATTTATTTATTTATTTATTTATTATATGTATACATATGAAGTAAATCTGAGAATATATATGTGTGTAATACATAAAAAATTATTACATTTAAAATATATCTCTACTTTTCTCGTTTTCCTCTTATCAGGCTTTCATATCTATTTTTTCAGCAGAGTAATTTCTTATTTAAAAGAGTGTTTGATAACTTAAAATTTTTTTTTACCAGTCTCCCAAAGCTAACTCTGAAATAAATGCTAATTTTCTGTTCACTTGCCACATTTTCCAACTGTCACAAGAAAAATGGTTCACTTTTCCAATGATCTAAGTTACTTTCTGACAATGAATAATGTTCATTAAGCTGCTCTCGCATGGGAAACTCTCTGTATCATCCCTCACTGTTGGGAAAACTTTGTAGTAGAAAAGCGTGAAGCATAGTAGAAAGAATGTGTTCATTCCATCCTCTGCTCTTGTCAGAGAAACATGTTATTTGCTAATCTTAAATAAAATTTAAGTTATGGACTATTATGGACTGTGCTGCTTCCTGGTAATGGAGCCACAACTGACGATTACTTAGGCTCACTCACTGCCCAGTAAACACACAGAATTAAAAAAAAAGGGCTGTTTTCTCATGAGATGGCTCACTGCCCAGTAAACACACAGAATTAAAAAAAAAGGGCTGTTTTCTCATGAGATGGCAACTGGTTTAATGAAGGTTTTGGATTGAATGAAGGCCATTGGAATGAATTGGTTTAATGAAGGCTTAATGAAGTTGAGTGAAGTAACCTGATGCTCATATGTAATTATCTTCAATTGTTTATATGTAGAAACAGTAGTTTTGTGCTTGTTGCAGTGATTATATTTAAGGGCTTTTTCCTAATATATGTACACATATTTTAATTGCCTGGATTCAAAATGCTAAGGTTTTGTGTATATGTGTTTAAAATTAAAGTTTTTAATTTTTTATAGAAATTTTCTACAGAGTGTAGAATAAAATTAACTCATTGTTTTACTGTTCAAACTTGTTTTTGAAATAGCATATAATTTTTTTTTTCTTAAGTTGGAGGCTCCAAATTTTTTTTATATATGCTTTAGTTTATATGGTTATTATAAATATGTAGCTAATTTATACATTTCATTTAAAGAGCATTTTTTACAAGAGACAACTTGAAATGACTTTTTCTGTATTCCTCCCCCCCCCCAATTAATATGGATTTAAAATGCTAAGGCTATTCTTTCATTTAAATTTTTAAGTGTTAAAACTTTATATAGGTTTTGTACAATATATAGAATAAAACTGTGCATGAAATTAGTAATAATTTGTACTCGGTGTGTGTGTGTGTGTTCAAATATATAGAAGAAAAAGTCAAATTTCATTGTTTTTATTCCATATTTCAGTAAAACATTTTTTTAAATATAATTTTAGATATACCTCAAAACCTATGCACAGTCTTTAATAAAGCTTTAATAAATTTTTTTTAAAAATAGCAAAAATGTTAATACTTGAAAGAAGTTAAATGTTCACAAAAAGACTTGATTTTCCTGAATATGCTTTAAATTAATTTCCAAAATACAAAACAATAATAATATATACACTCAAAAGAAAAAAAATTGAAAGGGCATTGTGTCCTCTTAAAGAAACAAGCAATGGATATTAAACATAAAACAAATTTTTGGCCAACAACTCAAAAATTTAAACATTAGCTTTTAAAATTCTTTTATGTATTTTAACTAAATCTTTTATAAACAAACAATATACATTAACATAAAAATGGTTTAACTTACTCTGGCAGCTACAACAGATTTATTCACTAAGGACATTAAATCTTGGCACCATGTATCAATTAGAATTTTGGCATCTGGTACTGTCCATTTTATACAAGATGAAGATCTTAATTGGTCAGAAGATGCTGATAGACCCAAATACTGACACAAATGAGCAAATTCTGTTTCTCCTTCCTTAAAGATAAATTTATATTAACACAAACATAATTTTTTTTTATCACAAGAAGGCATTAAAATCAAAGCTTGTATCACTACTGTTAGTGTTAAAGATTATATGTAAATATTTTTCATTTTTTTTTTCACTTGTGTTAATTCTGCAACTTACAACTCAATGTTTTAAAAGTTAAGTTTTAAATTAATTACCATGGAAACCAAAGAAGTGAAAATATGAATCATACACAAATAAAACATAAGGAAATAAGCAGTTTTTATGTCCTCCTGTAAAGTATATAATAATTTTTTCATATGAACATCTGCACTATCAGCAGAGATATAATAACATTGATTTGAAATTATTCAACCTTTGGTTTTAAATTACACACTCTTTAACAATTTTTTTTTTAAATTTAATACTTTGGCCATCTACCAAAGACTTGTGACATCCATGCCAAGGCAGGTTGAAGATGTGTTGTGCACCAAAGGTGGGCTAACTTGTTATTGACAGGTGGTATTAATGTTTTGGCTCTTGAGTGTATAAATGTCAAGAGTCATAAATAGTCAGGGTTTGGAAGAAGAGGAGTGGAGTACAGCTTAAAGCTTGAACTACCAGTAAATTGTAAAATGCCCTGGTAAATATTTACTATCCGATATTTTAAATTTTACCAGTAATTCCTAAATATCAATTTGTATTATAAGTTTTTATATACTATATTGATGCTATGAAACCAATCAATCAACAAATGTGAAACCCCAGATATTATTTTAAACAACTAGATTCTTTTGCACTGAGATCTTCATTAGGTGATAAAACTTTGGAAAAATTTATCTTTTTTACAAACATGCTTTTTAAAATATATTAAGCTAAAAATTTTATTACATCTGCATTATTTCTTTGTATCCTTGATTTCAATTATGGTATTTTTAAAAATATTATTGGCTAGCAAATGAACTAAAATACTCAATATTTTAAAGATATTTAAATGTTTACATTTCACATTAAATACTATTTAATATTTTATTTTAGAATTAAAAATACACAAACATAAATTATTATGTAGTTATCTTAACTATTATGTTATATTAAATTGCTGTAATTATTATGTTAAACATAAATTATGATGAAGACAATATTTTAGAAAAAAAACTACTGATAAAATAGTATTCAAATTTTCAATTACTAAATTGCTAGTAAATGAAACAGTCAGTTAATTGGCAAGCCTTAGTACAGTCCACATTGGACTTTATTGGGTTTTCAATGGAAATCTTAAGTTATTTTCTTCCCAAAAAACATTAAAATCAAGATTTTTATGTAAATATTGAACCTAAATTAATCTGTTTTCAATTAAAATCATTGGCTTAAATCAGATTTAACAGATAAATATTTAATAACTATTTCTCACAAGTACTGTTCCACAAACTATACAAGTAGAGTTAAACTTCTTTTGCACCTTAAAAAAAGTTACACTATATAGTAGTATAAAATGATGAAACACATACTGTGCACAAAATTTGGATAACTTGGAAATTTATTATCAAATTCAAGCCCTAGTAATTTTATAACAATATTGTCGCTACAGTATTTAAGTTCAAACACCCCAAAAAATAAACAGGGTGGATTTTTTAGGGTTGAGTCCACTTTGGCAAACCTTATAATCACTAAAATAAAAATTAAGCATAAACAGCTGAGAATTACTTACTTTAATTTGAGGAATATCTTCTTCATATAGGTGGCTCTGAAGCAATGAAGCTATTCTCAAATAATGTAAGCAATATCTAACCATAAACTGTTCTAAACAGTCATCATCCCATTCATCAGACTGCTAAAATAAAAAATATTTTAAAACTTTAATCATGTACTCAAGTAAAATTTATATTAGAATTTATTCAAAACTAAACTATTTTATTGGGACAAAATATTTAAAATGAATAATACTTACAGATAAAATGTATGATACAGCTTCACATGTTTCTTCATCTTCCCTATACAAAGAGCTACTTTCAAAATTAGCCATTACATAATGAAGTAAAATTGCCAAATTATTCATTTCATCTTCATTTTCCGCCTGTAATGTTAAGACATTGGGATCAGCCTCAAAATATGTGTTTAAAATATAACTATATTAAAATGTAAAATAGTTTAAGGAAATAACTTATACCTTGAATTAAATTTTTTTAATTAAAATTAAATTTTTTAAAGTACTTGGGTATTAAGAAGAAATGTCTCAATATGAATCAATAAAGAAACTAAATACAAAACACATTATAAAAATAAATAATTGTAGAGAACATTCTTTCTCTTTTTTTTAAACCTATCACAGATTAAAAACAAACTTTAGTTATTTCCTATTCCAGCACTTTTTAAACTATGTCTATTATAATTCAAAGAATATTTACTACTGAAAAAAGAAAACATGAATAGCAAAGAAATTTCACTATAAACATAACTGAATATTTAAAATTTAAATAAATGGAGATGTGATCAAAAAGGATGTAAATATGCTTTAACTATTGGAATTTTTTCGCTTAAAAAGAAAGGAGAAAATTATAGCCATACCAAAATAAAACATTCTGTTCTATTTACTAAATTTTATTAAAATCATTAATACAGGTCTAATTCTATAAAATTTAGTTTATTGATTTTTAGTTATTAATTATTTAGCAATGCATTTTTTAAAAAGACAATACATTGTACACCAAGAGAAAAAAAATAGAAATCCACTTGTCTGCAAAATAACTATTGAAATTTGTAAATTAGTAACTGAATTTTTACACCAAATACATGCAAGTTATCCTTTTTATTTTGTTAGCCTCAATTATATTAATACAAGCTATATATTTTATTTACATCATGATAAATTCTAGTTTGATTATAGTGTAACTGATTTGTACAAAGAATATATTGCATACCCAAACACCTAAAATTTTACAAACTCATCTGATTATAAATTTTAATTGTCAAAGATACTCAAGATTGTATAACAAAATATAAGCAAAATTTACAAATTGGAAAAAAATAAACATATGTTTACAGTTATGCAGATTTGAGGGATTTGGTTTGGAGTGGTACGGTCTACTTTTTGGAATACAAGGGCTAATGAGACTGGGATCTACAGCTTAAAGCCAATTCCGAACAGCTAATGCTATGAACATCCATGCCACTGTAGGATTCAAACCCACGAACTCCGGTACTAAAGGCCAGTACCCTAACCAATCGACCATCGTTCCATCATATTTCAGGGAAAATTAATCAAATGCTGTAAATTTCATATTTTTAGCCTTAATATGTAATTCAGTAATTACTTTATATGCTTAGAACTTAGCAATTACAACTTAGTTTTGATACACCTAAATATTTACAAAAGGTGATTTTTACTTCACAGATAAAACTGGGCATAAGAAATTACAACTGTGAAGCAGTTAGCTGGGTGTCCAAGGGGAAACCATTTAGAAATTTCCTAATGTTTTCCTGTAATTGGCAATTTTTTCCATGATAAATTCCTGCTGTTTAATACACAATTTCTTTCAATTCTTTTATAAAACTTATTTTAGATATGAATTTATATTTAAGTAAAGTTATAAATTTTGATATGAACAAATAAAAACCTCATTCCATTTAAAATATGAAATATTCTTTTCTGTCTTAAGAGGTGCTTAGAATTACCTGTGTGAGGATAAATTCATTAAAATAATAATATAAAAAACTGTAACAACTCTTTGAGTTCTCCTTTATCCTATTTTATTTATATTTAAATATTGTAATTTAATATAATAATAAAAAATTGTACATTCTTATTTTAAAGATTCAATTTGTCTATGATAACAATTTCCTAGTCAGCTTCTTTGATTTTTGGCATTTTTTTCCCCCTCAAATTGATTTTAGCTTAACCCTCTGACTGCTCAATTTGTAAATCGAGATCTCTATAAAAATTGCATAGTTTTTTTGTTGCACAGTTTAAGTATATATATAAGTATACTATCTATAATTCTAATACCTAATATAACTGTAGTTCTAGTCATATAATTCTAAATGACCTAATTTAATGTCTAATACTGTATATAATTTATTCCACTGGTTAAACAGTGAAAAAGCGAAACATGCTTCTTAAAAAAGGAAGAAAAACACATGGGTGCAAAAATTACAGGATGAGCAAATTTTGCTACATTTGAACTGCCTGTGGAAATAGCAGGATGAGCAGTCAGAGGGTTAATGATTTATTGATTTTAGCCTTAAATTTTGACTTTTTCTTTTGAGTGTCAGTTGCTTCATTTTCTGAAGATTCCCTTCTTTGTTTTCCCATATCGCCATTTATCAGCACATAAAAATTTTTTAAAAATGCACTTTTTTTTTTTAATTTTAACTAGCAAAATTTATTATTTTTCAAACTCCCCCCCCCTTCAAAATATTTTTTGAAAAAAAAAAAAAAAAAAAAAAAAAAATTAAAAAAAAAAAAAGATTTTCAGAACTGCCAAGTTCTTAATAATTCCTAGTTTTCCCAATTTTCTCGGTTGCTGGACAACCTGTTTACTGAGTAACATAATAAAAAGGTATTAAGAAAGCAGACACTTTAATAATTATGAAATAAATATAATTACCCTAGCAAACCTGAGTCTTCTCTGTGCTATATCTTTCCACAATGATCTGACTGAACTCTTCATAAAATAACTTATTTGAACAACACCTTGTATGTACAATAAATTATACAAAACTTGCACAACACACGTATAATAAACTGTAAAAGACAAAAAAATTTTTAAATGAAATTATGAATAGCTACGGATATAAAGAAATTTCTGTAGCAGATAAGAAAATGAGTAAACTTTAATGTACACATAAATGTAACCTGAGTTGGAATTTATGATCATTACATGTAAGCCAAGTATATCAAACATTTAATATATAAAATGATCAGTGTAATGTATGTAAACACAAATAAGAATAAATAGTACAATACAATGTAGATATGAAATCTGGTACAGGGTTTCTTTCTGTCATTGTGCAAAACTTTACAACGCTCTTTGTTTAAAAATTTTGAATTATTTACTTATTTAATTTGAAATTGATTATAATTTTTAGTGCCTGGTAAAAATGTCTTATCCAATCAGTAGGGTTTTTTTTTTATATATATATTGACAAACATGATGAATGAGCATGCTGACAACTTTTTTTTTATCGTCATTACCATTTTACATACAATTTCTTGAATTGATAATTTGGCAATTTTTAGGCATTTATTAAGTTAAATAATTTTTTTCTATTATTATTCATGCCTTCTGTTCTGTTTCACAGATTCTGCAGGAGAATTTTAAGGTTACAAAGCATATGAAGACACAGAACCATCAGGTCTCTAGGAACCACTAAAAGACTCCTACAGAATTTTTCTCTATTTCATCTGCAGTCAATTAGCTCTGTTGGTTTAAAGCATCATGCTAATAATGTGAAGGCTGTAGGTTTGCCCCCCCCCCGGGGGACCATAAGTTTTTTTCCACTCCTATTTTTATATTGTATTTATATATTACTGTTTATAGTATACATTATATAGTGATAATTAAAATTAATTTTGGGAAATCAGTAAGTAAAGATCTGTTCTTAGTTGGGCTTCATATTCTTAACCACACAGCTTAATAACATATTCGTTGTATTAATATGTTTTAATAAAACTATTTTTTATTTATCTATTGCACCAATATGTTAGTTCTCTACAAGCTTTTCACCTAGTAAATGATAATATGGACCTAATAAGCAAGGTTTGAGTTAAAGTTTTAGCTAATAAATTATTTTCTTTATAATTTCATTTCTCCATTTAAAATTTAGTATAGTATTGAATTCCTATTAATACCACCATAAAAGCTACAGATTACACAGGCCTGCGATGAAAAAAATACAAGGGATGTGACATCTAATCTTAACGTATTTTTTAGTACTGATTTTGAAAAGAACCATTAAAAATGTCTATCACGTCACATTTTTTTGAAAAATTGAATTTTATGTGGTTTTTTATGAGTATTTCTCACGTATTTTGCTTTCATACTTTCCTTCGTGTTTTGATATTTTACCGTGATGAAACCCTCAAAATTACCCTTCTGTGGTAAACTACAAAAGCGCAGTTAGTATTTTAGGGCTTTTAAAGCTTCAATGTTGATCCAGATCACCAATTAGACAGATTCCTGGAAGCGCGCGAGCCTGGGAAAGCGCAATGTCCCTCTTCATCATCTCTCCCTCCCGTCGCAATCGCTGTTAACCTATAGCGACGCTCGAATCCTTATCAGTGACCTCATGTAAGCACCAGTACTTAGTCTGTGAAAGAGGCAACTCAATTATTAGGCTCCAGATTGAAAGAAAAAAACTTATTGGCCAAAGGAACCACTTTTTATTGGTCCAGGAATCGTGAAAAGGAATTTATTCAGTATTTTGATGAAGACGAGAACCTCATTTATTGCCCAGATGTTCCTGGATTGATGAGAAAATTTAAGATTCCCTACAATAAAGTTGAATGGAGACTTTTTATAGATTCGTCAAAAAAGGAACCTTAAAGCTGTCCTACTTCATCAAGGAAACCAATGGGCGTCTGTGCCAGTTGAACACTCGGTGCATTTAAAAGGAAGGTATGAAAACCTAGCTCTCGTTCTCAACAAAATAAAATATGACAACCACGGCTGGATCATTTGCGGTGATTTAAAAATCATCCCCATGCTTCTCGATCAACAAAACGGGTATACAAAATTTCCGTGTTTTATTTGTGAGTGAGACAGCAGTGACAAAACACAATATTGGGTCAGAAAAGATTGGCTCAAAAGGCAGAATCTTGCGCCAGGCACCAAAAATGTAATTCGAGAAAGCTTGGTTGATCAAAAAAAAAAAAAAAATATATATATATATATTACTACCCCCCTGCATATAAAATTAGGTGTTATGAAGTAGTTTGTTAAGGCTCTTTTAAAAGATGGTGATTGCTTAAAATATATGTGTAAAAAGTTTCCTGGATTTTCTGAAGCAAAATTGAAAGAGGGAGTCTTCGTAGGACCAGACATCCGAAAACTTATTAGGAATAACAAATTTGAGACAACTATGACATTAAAGGAAAGAGATGCTTGGGTTGCCTTCAAAGATGTTGTAGAAAAATTTCTGGGCAATCACGAAGATCCCAAATTTAAAACAATTGTTGGCAACATGCTAGACAAATTTCAAGTGTTAGGCTGCTCCATGAGTGTAAAATTTCATTTCCTCCAATCGCATTTGGACTTTTTTCCCGAAAATTTAGGATCCGTCAGCGAAGAACAGGGAGAAGGTTCCACCAAGACGTGAGGGATATGGAGAGAAAATATCAAGGTAGGTGGAATAAGAATATGCTTGCCGACTACTGTTGGATGTTAGCAAGAGATGAAGATAAGATTGAACGTAAAAGAAGAACGTCAAAAAGAAATTTTAAAGGAAAAATGTACGTAACTAAATTTAAATGTGTTTGTTTCGTATTGAGTTTCAAATATACTTCAAACTTACATTTATTATATATATAAACCTAGGCGTGTTTTTCTTATAAAATTAATGTAAAAAATTTAATAACGAGAGAATTTTTTGTCTCGTCCTGGTGCAGCTCATGCGTTCTGGTTGCGATGGTTTTCATTCTTTATATACAAAATGTATACATTTTTAATTTTAATTGTTGTTTAAAAAATAATATGCCTAATCATAAAAAGATTAAATAAACTCACATGAATAGATAAAACCCACTGTTGCCAGTCAGTACAAGCTAACACTTCGAGAGCATTTTTTCCATATAGGATATTACCAGTAATATGTACATCAATTTTACAAAAAATCCTGACGTGATGGAAAAAAATGGAGGTCATTTTCGAAATCAGCATACCAAATAACTTAAAAATAAGAAAAAACTTCTCTTGTATTTTTCAAAAATTTCAATTTCGCAGGCCTGTGTTATTATTGTAAATTACTTTTAGGATCAAACATAATAACTCATAAAGATATGTTTACAATTATGTGTACTTTTAAAAAAAAATGGTTAAAATCAATAACAGATTTAAAAGCAATTATAATGAACATAATGCAATCAAACCTTTATCAATATTCAAGGGCAATGTCAATACAATCTGTAGTAACAGTGCTATACAATCTCGAAGTAAGAGAGGGACTTCTGCACTTTGCACAGCTAAACTGGAAGAATAAATTTAAAGAATTAAAATAAAATAAATAAACATTTTAGAGTTCAGACACCAGATAAAAAAAATATATATATACTCACGAATACTGATCAGATGGCATTTGTCCTGTTAGCCGTGTCCACACCTGATTAGGCACAGGTGGTAGAAGAGCAGGGTTTGTTTGGTTGGATTTTGAACCACCTCGAGCTCTGCCCAGTCCTCGATACTGATTCATATCATTAGATCCAATGGACTCAGTTGGACCAAGAGTCATTGGTAGTAGAAGGCGAGAATGCATAGATAATACATGCATTAAAGGAACTGCAAATAAAAATAATACAGTTATTAATGGCTTTTTGCTTTATTTTAATGTCTGTATTCAGTAAATAAATTATTCCAAACCATAAATAACTATTAAAAGTACATACTGGTTATTATTTTTATAGAATTAAAATTCAGAGATAAGGTATAAAAACAGATTTACTAATTATTATAATTTTATTTTAAATTAAAATACAAGTTTGAAGCTTGAAAAACATTTTCTTTAGGAGAATTCAACCTTAAAATGTTATTGTGAAACATGTCTCATTAATTTTTTAGCCTAGTATGCAACAAAATATGGCTCAAGAACTAGGATTAAAAGCAATACTTCTGGAAGAATTCAACCTTAAAATGTTATTGTGAATTGTGTCATTTATTTTTTAAGCCTTGTAATTGTATCATAAGATTTTGGATAGCGTCATATGGTATTTTGCAATTTAAATTACAGCGATTTGTACTTAGGATGTGATGTAACTTAATGGACTTGCTAATATAATAACTTTTTGCAATATACTCTACAAAGCAATGTTGTTCTTTTCTTGATGTTAAATTTATTCATAGATATCTTGGATTGTTGAAATGAACAAAAATTTATATCATAAATACACTTAATTGGAAAAAGCCATTAGAACTTTTTCTCTTTTTGTGAACTGATTCTATATGAATATTTTTTTAGAGGTAGACTGAAATTTATCAATATTTCCTCTAAATTAGATTTAATGATTGATTTTTATTTTTAAAATACATGAAACTAACATATTTGCTTGGAAATAAACTTTTAACCTTTCCATATTTTAAATTTAAGTTTCTAGATAGCATAGCAATGTCAATTTACATACTACATATCAATTGTTTTAAACTAAACATATTTGCAATTTTGCAATTATTAATTAGGATTAATTCTTAACTCAATAAGAAAAATATATATATAATTTTCTTTAAATATTAAAAATTACATATAACTGTAATACAGTGTAATTTAATAATGCTATGAAAATAAAACAAGAATTTTTTAAAGTTAAATATTTCTTTATATCCTACACAAATTTTGGAAATATTTAGATTAACAGAAAATAAAGTTGTATTTCTTCAAAATTTAAGTTTTTTATTTATATTTTATCTTTATATTATCTGGAGGGGGGTTAATATTTTTCTCATGGAGCATGAAATAAATGCTGCATCAGACAGAAAATACAGTAATAAAAACTATTTTCTGTCACAAAGAGCTTTTAATTTTGTTCTATTTTGTTATTAGTTTCTTTATTTTTCTTTAAGAGGATAGCATTCAACGTCATCAGGTATATTTTCTAAATCTAACAACTATTTCATTCAAAAGTATGCTATGATGGCAATGCCATAAAATTTTTGTTAAAAACCTTGGACTGCAAATACCATAACTATGTTGTTTAATAATAAAACTCTTGAAATACAAAACACTACTAAAAATAAATAAGTAAAATAAAATACACCAAATTATCATATACTGACACCAAGGTCATTTCTTGATTTCAAGGTAATATTGAAAAAAAATATTGTTTTAGTGATTTCTGCATCACTAACAATATTTAATAGCAAAATAAAATATGCAGAAAATTACAATCAGTATATTTTAGATTAACATGTTTAAATAAATATTTTTAAAAATTCACATAACAACATTTCTTGATAAATGCATACTTAATTCCTTCATTAACCAACTTCAATTGTTTATAAAGTCCAATAATATATTTGGTATAAGACTGCACTGAAATGTGTGGTTTTAAACCAGGTATTTTATTCAAACAGAAACATAATTTTAAGTAAACCATTTCTTTATTTACTTTTAAATTTATTTAAATTCATTATTTTGCATGTTTAAAATTATTATTTTGAACTTATTTCCAAACTGTAAAGGTAAAATCTGAAACAGATAGAATTTTAACAAAAATTTAAATTTTATTTACCAAAACAGGATTTTTTCTTCATAGGTTTCTGTAATGTACCACCTCTCTGAACAAGCTCAACTTCTAAGTTTGTCCTTGAAATAGAATAAAATTATATAGAGTAAAAAATAATATAAATATACATTTTATTTTCTATTTTAGTAGCTAATAATATAACATTGAGTAACTACAAACCTTATTCCAGCAATATTAGTGACTAACTTTCTATGTAATAATTTGCACTAAAATATTTTATACCCAATTCAATTCTCTGTTTACATAACACCAGTACTATTTATATGAAAAATCTGTGTTACTGCTGAATATGAAATAACAAAATCAAGAATTTTTAATTAAACTTCAACACTACACAAAAATAGCTTTGATATGTCAGAAGAATTCTCATGAATTAAGTTTCTACTAAAGAATCTAGGTTTTCTAATATAAAAAGCTGTTTCAAAAATTACCACAAGTCATCCTTTTTAATAATGTCTTGTTTTGTTGTAAACAGATTTATTGTATATTTTTGATATATATTTTATATTCTAAATTTATTTATATTTAATATTTGTGTTCACTAAAAACTTTCTATATCCATTTTTGATGGTGTTTAAAAAAAGTCAACATGTGTTAAATTCTTTCTTATAATTTTTAAAGAAAATATAACCTGGAATATCTGATACTTTCATATATGATATCTTGGGCAAATAACTAAATATATGAAAAATTGAAACAATTAGGAGTCAATTTCATATGAATTTTCTCATCTTTTCAAGTTATGCTTAGCTACTCAAAGATCTTCATCTTATGTACTTAAAAAGTTTTATTGTATGCCAACTTAAAAAAAATAAACCAGGGATTAAAGGCCCATATTGGAAAGATTAAAATATAAAATTATACAGTAAAGAAATCAGAATTATTGCAACTGGTAAAATTAGAATTTATAAGTTTTTAACTTACCTAGATATAGAACAAACAAATAAGAATAAGCTACTGGAATTTGGAGCACATAAGGAACGATATTGAGGAAATGTAGCATTAGTAATATCTTCCATAATGACTCCCATGTATCTTTTCAAAAGCTTAGATTCCCTCTGCAAAATTTCAGCTCATTAATTACATAATTTATGAAATTGTAAAATTTAAAATATATACAATGACAAAAAGATCACTTTATCTATTCCTTAGATTATGCAATAGTATATAAAAAAGATGACAATTTCATATACCTACTTCCATTGAAATGCTTATCATATGTAAGAGAAATTATTTTAAAAGGACACATCAATAAAAACATTGTTTATAACACTTTCTGCCTTTAAGAGAAAATACTAGATTTATTTACTTAAAGATAATAAAATTGATGCATTACAATGTTCTGTTCACATAAGCTATATAAATTAAAATAAGAATATAATCAAGTACAAAAATTAGAAAACATATAAAAAGAGCAAAATCAGAAAAACGGATATAATTTAAAATAAATCAAAATATTTGCTGAAATAAAATAAGTTTTCCACGTATAATAATGCATCCAAATGTTTCACTAATGCAATACATTGCCTCATAAATGCTGATTAAAGAGAAAAAAGAAACATTTTTAAAAATAAAACTCATGCTTGAAAACTGACTATAAATAAAAACTCATAAAATATGGAAGTTTAAATATTTTTACACTTATGTATTAAACATACTGTAGTAAATCCTATTATCAGCAAAATAACAATTGGTATACATAAAACAAACACAATTTAAAGTTTTTATAAATTAAAATTGAAAATCTGATCAATGAATTTCAACTCCAAGTTAAAAAGAACAAATTTGCTTTAATTATTAAGTACTATTAGATTAGTGACATACTTTCATTATACTAATGATGTAACACTTTATTATGATTATATAAATCTAGTGTAAGTTAATATAATGGTATTTTATTAACCCTTTGCACTCGAGGGCTCTGGAAAGGAGCCATTTAAAATTTATCTTCAAAATTGAGGGCTCTGCTACAGAGACAATGCAAATAATTTTCAGTTTTTAATATAAGAACAAAAACAAATTATAAAAACAAATTAATTTGCATTGTCTCTGTAATGGAGCCCTCGAGTGCAAAGGGTTAATGAATAAGAAGCATGCAGGTTTGGTTTGGAGTGCTATGGTCTACTTTTTACAACATGAGGGCTAATAAGATCGGGACCTACAGTTTAAAGCCGATTCCAAATGGCTATGAACATACATGCCTCAATAGGATAGATGTTCACCGCCGTTCGGAATAGGCTTTAAACTGTAGGTCTCGGTCTCATTAGTAGACTGTAGAAAGCATACAGATCAAAAAAGATTTTTCAAAAATGCTTTTAGTTTCAATAGTTCTTTGGTTGATTTTCAGGACAGTAACCAACTTTTTTACTACATGGGGTTAATAAGACTGACACCCATAAAATGTTTTATATATACACACACATAAATATATTGACAATGCTATTTCACTGTTGCTTTTAGGAACTTTAGATATTAAATGAAACCTTAATAAGACTCACAGAAATATTCAACTTTAACCCCTTGAGAATCAGCATGTAAATACTATACGGGTCAACTGTTGTGAAAACCATTTGATGCCATATAGTACTTAAATCTAGCATTTAAAAATTCAAATGAAACATTCCAATCTCCAATTGTGCATACACGACACTGGTCTCTCAATATCAAGTATAGCTCTTCGAGTGGAGACAATGTTGGGCTGATACGAGTTACAACGTGTCAACAAGACGTTGGTTGTGAACGGGTTAAAAGAATAAATAACTTTTAAGAAGCACTATGAATCAGGACAGGTTAAATGTACTTGCAATAATTTCAACTGCAAACACACTAACTAAACAGTTGTACAGACAATAAAGATGTTATTGATCCTTCTGCTAGAAATTAAACAAAAAGGATGGATTTTTATCAAGCAATTTTGTAAGATGAACCAGAACATAAGTTAATAGATATTATTTTTTCATATTTTTTCATTTTTGATTTATCAAACACACATTAAATATGCATTTTTACCTCCCGAGCTACCACTGGCCTTTAACCTAACCTATTTAATAAACTTTTTTTTCACAAGAGCTAGCCAAGAACATAAATATAAAAATGTTATATTTATAATTATAAAAGTTAAACCATAGATGATTCTGAAGTTACAAAAAGCTTGTTAAATTTTATCAGATAATAAACAAACTACAATAATATGTTCTTAGCGTACAGTAATACTTCTTTTATATATATATAATACCCTGTTTTTTTAAAGTATGGGGAAAAGTGTAAATAAAAACTTATATTACATTTAATGTTTTAAAAAATTTTGCTTTTCAATAGACTACAAAAAGTTATAGATTAAATTATTATAATTATAAGAAATTCTCTAATTAATTGCATCTATAATTCCTTGTTAAATTACATATTTCAAAAAAAAGCTACAAAAATCTTTAAATCTTTCAGAAAGATAAGATTATCATAAGATTATCCCATCAAAGTTCCAGGTACATATTACTAACATTCTGAATTCTAAATAAATTTTGCTAAAACATTTTTTTTTTAATTATATGTATTATACTTTGAACACTAACTGATATTAAAATGACACTATACAGAAATATTTTAACTATCTACTACTATATTGGTCCTTAAAAAGAATAATATATGAGGGTTGTCATTAAGTGTTAATTGCTACTAAAAAATAACCTATTAAGATTTATAACGCATATCAAATTATCTTTATGCACATAATGTTGTAAATTACTACAATTAGTGTTGATTTGTTTGGTTTCAAGAAACCATAGATTAAAATAACCTACATTATGGAGAAGTAAGAAGTTTCCAGTGTGATTATATAATGATAGACTTTAACAGGTTATGAAAAGGTAGGAGAAACACTGCATGATGACTATACACAGAAGTTACATTTTTCAAAGTTTAACAATAATGAATAAAAATTAAGTTTCTATCTTGATTATTATTTAGTAATAATTGAATTTTACAACAATAACCCTACACATTTATTTCAGTCTAAAACATTTAATTTATTCTATCAATAAAGAGGCCAATAATTTCTATTTTTCCCACACAGAGAAAGGAAATAAAAGGTAATTTTAATATCAAATTAAAGGATTATTTTCCTAATAATCCTTTAATTTGACATTAAAATACCTTTCTGTAAAAAACTGTAGCTAGGCTTTTCACTAAATTATTAAAAGAAAAGCAATATAAAAATTTACATATATCTCCTGAACACTATACTAATGAAGGAGAAATTTCAAATTTATACCACCAGCTATAAATCTCAATACAAATGAATTAACATGATCACACAGGGAAAAAAAGATACAACTGCATAATATACTTACAAATGCTGAAATTCAAAAAGGAAAAATACAATTTTAACTGCATGTTTTAGTCCAAAAAGTTTTAGACAAGTATAATATAAAGAAAGTCAACTGTACTTAATAAAACTTACTTGTAAATCATCCTTTAACATTAATAAAAAAATACTAAACTATGTACTGGATTAGAAATTATTCTCTGGAATGCTTTAAGATATACATATAGATAGAAAATAAAAATTTACTCATTAATTAAATAAAAAATTTGAGTCATTCAAAGGCCAATGCAATTAAGTCGAGAAAAAAAAATGATTTTTAAAAATGTCTTTAAATTTTTGATTTATTAAAAATTTTGACAATAACAATTATTGTCGTAACAATGAGTAAACTATTTTGCAACTAATAAGAACATTATTATTTCATTTAAATTCCATTATTTTTCTATGCAGGGGTACTTGGTCATATTGCATTCCCCACTACCAAGCCACAGATATTTTCTGCCCATTTTATTACAGGAGCACCATATAGATGGCCAACATTACTCCCTGGGACAAAACAAAGTGAGTCCTTGTAATTTAGAAGCAAATTGGAGACCATGCAGAAAATTCCACCTTCCTTCTACCACCTTCAGAGGTATCGTTTGGGAACCTAGAGGATATTGCAACTACTAACCTATTTTACATGCACCAGCCTCCATTAATGAACAAGGTAGATGTTGGGCCTGATCGAGCCTAGAACTTGCAACCCTCTAGTTATGAGATCAATGCCTTTCCCAACCGAGCTAACTGCAGTTCTGCATTTAAACTTTATAAAATCTCAAAATATCAAAAAATGGATTTAACCACATTGGTTTTTGAATAACTCAAATAATGATTTATTTGTTGCCAGGGCCGTAACTAGGTCCTTTAGTGCCCATGGCAAAAAACTGGTCTGTGCCCCTGCCACCAAATGTAGTGATAAAATACATAAATGTATCATATATACATGTATATGTATATATATATATATATATATATATATATATATATATATATGTTATTCATATATATATATATATATGTATATATATATATATATATATATATACATATATATATATATATTATTCAAAATGAACTCAGAAAATATTTTGTTAATTCTTAAAATGTTCCTAGAATATTAATTTTAAAATTTTTTCTATTTTTCACTTTAATATTTTTTATCACTTTGGGGGTATTATTTTGTTGATAAACTGAATAGTTTACTTGAGGGAACTATTTTTTTTTATTTAGACGTTGAATTTTCATAAAAAATTGGCAAATTTCTAAATATAAATTTAGTTTTAATAGTTTTAATAAATTCAAAATTTAAAATGAATACCTGGAATTATATCCCCTATATAATAATAGCCTAAGTTGTCTGTCCGCAAATTTCTGAAGCGGTTGTACCTGGAATGGATACAGACATCCATATTGGATTTTTCATGAGTTAGGGTTAGCAAAATTGAAAGCCAGTTCGAAATCCACCCCATCCCCCCTTTTCCAGCGTGTAATGCTATTATTTCAAGCCTTATCCTTCCTCTTATTCTATACGAAATTCATTCTTGATAGGATGGCAAAGGCGGAGAGTAATATTTAAATTTCTGGACTGTTTCTACTTGAACCTTCATATACTCTAATTAGTTCGCTCTGAACGTTCAGGCGTTGTACGTTTGGTAGAATGTCCACCTACTTGATAGTCGAACTTCTAGGGTTGACGGTTCTATCCCCGACACAGCGAATTTTTTTTTTATGTCTAATAAATTTAATATTTTTTGCTTTTTCTTTTAAATTTTTATTCCGAAAGTTGTGTTATTATTTTAAAAATAAATTTTTACTATTTTTTTCAACATTTTATAATTTTTACTTTATTAAATTCACATATATCTGTACGGATGTCCCTGGCCACATAAACATTTCATGTTTTCTATCCTTAAACTTTCTTCTCGTACTGTAATAATAGCCTAAATTATCTGCCCATCTGTCCTTGAAGTTACATAGCTGTTGGACCTGGAATGCATAGAGCATCAATATTGGATTTTCGATGAGTTAGGGTTAGAAAAAATCAAAGCGAGTCAAGTTAATCTTTTCCTAAACTATAGAACCGATTCTAAAATAAATTGGTATAAATAAGCTTCATATCACAGCAAAAAATGCTGTCGTTTTTAAAACGTTCAAAATCCACACCTTACTCCCTTTTCGAGGGTTTAATGCCATTATATCAAGCCCCATTTTAAAAGCAGGTGATTAAATTTATAACAAATAGGTAAAAATAACAATTTTTTCTAGCATTATGATGTCATTTCTTTAACCATCTCATTTAATCATTTCTTATTTTAAATTATTTAAATATTTTCTTCATATTTCCGTATATTTTATCACTAAACTTAAGTATTACATAAATAATTTTCTTTTTTATTTGACTTAAATAATAGATTAAGTACATGTGTGATAATTTTAATCGATTATTTTTGTTGAAATGTAATTCTCAGCCAAAAAAAGAACAAACCATTTTTTTAACCTGCCTCCTAGGGTTACAATTCTGGAAAATGAAAATTTTACTAATCCCATCATATGACGGGCTATATGCTAGTTAAGGTATATTGAGAGAGTTTAGTAAACATTTTGTAAGAATCTTTCATAGGTTTAGTCTCTAGAAGCATTTTAAAAAATAAGAAAATCTGTAAAAAATACTTTTTAAACACATTGGATTTTATAATAAGAAAAGTTTTTTTCAACTTTTCCTTATTTCTACTTGGGGCGAATCATCCTCTTTTGGACCCCATTTTCTTCACGGTGCGGTGCCCCTAAGACTGATGCACCCATAGCAAATGCCACCTCTGCCATGCCCTAGTTACGACCCTGTTTGTTGCATATTACTAATACAAACCTGTTTTTTCTACCTCGAAAAAAGAAATATATATATATATATATATAAATAACAAAAAAAATCATGCTACTATGTATAAAAAATACTTTATGCTTAAAAGTTCCTAAATCTACTTTTATATTTAATAATTTTGTTTCCTACATCAGGCAGTAGCTGCATTAGCCATAAGCCTTCTAGCAACTCAATAAAAAATAAATAAAATATTAAAACATTAACATTTTTAATTTATATAATTTGAATTAAAACAAAGAATTGAATAATTTTACGATTTTTTTATTACAAACAATATAATTAGCAACCACAAGCTGTGACTGAGCAATAAAAGAATATACTACTAAAAGATTGAATTACTGTCAATTAGTTATGCTAAAAAATAAATGCTACTTGAACAAACAATTAGCACAGACTTATTTTCAAATTAAGACATGCTGATAATATTTACACAAATATGTTATATCAGTTATGCACTTTGCAATAAATGATATCTAGTCTAAAGATCCTTAGTTTTTTATTTTTCTTCCTTGATGCAATAGAAATAAAATTTAATTCACTACTCTAATTAAAAGTTCTAACCCCCTCACATACAACACTTCCAACCATACCCAAGTCATCCAGAAAGAAAATTCACCAATCAAGGGAACCAAAAATATTAATATGGAAAAAACAAACTACACACTACTTGCATTTTATCCTTTTCAGTATAATAAGTGCTATGGACAAAAAGATTAAGAAAAGAGCAGAAGTAAAATGTTAAGTAATAATACAACAGTCTGTTTAAAAGCATATTTGACTCAATATTTTCTAAATGCAATACTATTTGATAAAAATAATCATAATTTTTTTTTAAGATTCTTAGAATACAAGAACCAAATTTTTCACTTTAAAAAATAAATATGAGAACTGACAAAATAGATTGTATAAATGATAACTTTCATTATTAGAATAAGTTAAAAATACATATTTTACATATAAATAAAAAGACTTCCAATGTGAAAAAGAAATTTCACAACTTAAATTATTGCATTTATTAAGAGCCCCCCTCCATTTAAAATACAATATTGACTCCAATTTAATATACATTTTTTACAAGTGATCTAATGACATATCCCATAGGTCGATTCTTCCTATTTTTGAAAATACAGTGTGTATAGAGAATTTTTATAATATTAATTGTAAAATTTAAAAACAGAATAGAGAACACCAAAATTTCAAATTGTATTTAAAAAACAATAGAAAAATAAACAAGATATTACATACTTGTGTGAAAATGTAATTTCTCATTAAAAACTGATAATAACATTTTAAAAAATTAAGATTTTAATGTATTTATGGTTTTGTGGTTCAGCTACATATCTTAGTACTATCAAAACTACATAACAATTAACCCATCAAAATTTAACATTTTGCCCTTTTTATAGATAATCTTTTACTTTCTATATAATTATACAGTTCATACTGTAACAAATATGAAACTAATTTTTATATTTTTATTTTAAAAAATTCTAAGTTATAAATATGTATAAACAACCATATAACTTTATCCAAGTTAACAGTTTACATAGGTGTAATGTTGTTCCTTCAGAATGGGTTTGCTTTGGTTTATTGTAAATGTTTTAGTTAATGTCCTCCTACCTAAGAATTAATTACTGTATATTTCCATGTATAAGCCAAGAATTTTTGGGGCTCAGATCGATGGAACTGATATAATAGTGTTTTGGGCTGCATTTTTTTTTTTGCCTTTGGCAACAAAAAATTGCCGAATTGGCAAACATTAACAAAATGGGGGGTTTGGTTTGGTTTGGTTTGGAGTGCTACGATCTACTTTTTGCAACACGAGGGCTAATGAGACTAGGACCTACAGCTTAAAGGTGATTCCGAATAGCTATGAACTCTGGTACCGAAGGACAGCACCCTAATCGGCCATCATTCAGCAACGAAACGGGAGAGAATAAAGAACAAAAAAAGAAAATACATAACAGTAAAAAGTAAATAAAGCTTGCAAAAATTTTAAAATGAGGAAACATAAAAATTAAAAAATAAATTTAAAATGACTCTTATTTGTGTTATAATTGCTCCAAATCAACAGTAATATAATGATAGTGGATCGACTAATCTTCTAATAAGCACAATTCTACATAGCCCAAAAGCAATCAATAAACTGCCGCACATAGCATCTTTTTTTTGTTAATTTTTTTTTCCTAAGCTTATGCTGCTTAAATTTAAGAAAAAGTTATCTTTATAGAAGGATGCCAGAATTGAAACTTGTTAGTGTCTGAGTAAAAGTACCAATGATCGCATAGTCTAGTGCTAATTATCAAACTGTGCTCTGTGGCAGTAATCTAGATAAGTTAGTGTATATTGGGAAATTAACTAAGGTGCATGAGGCTAATTAAAATTTAAAATGTAAGTTGTTTTTCTACACCATATTTGAAACGTGCTAAGACATGTCCTTGTATTTATCCTCTACCTGTGCAGTATTTAAATTGGATGATTTGAGAAGTGCTAGTCTAGTGTTTTAATTTATAGCAACTTGATTGGAAAATACTACCCCCGCTTTACCTGCTTGGTAATATTTTTGGCTTCTTTATGACATATTTTAACATAATAGAATTTTTTTTTTTTTTTAATCCGGCTTATGTACAGGTTTTGAATTTTGGGTAAATTTTTGAAGGAAAATTGTAATCTTGGCTTATATATGGATAAGCTTATATTTGGAAATATACAGTATATCAGAACCTAATTCTTAAAGTTAATTCAAAGCAGTCCTAAATATCCATGGTAAAACCAAAAAGAAGTGCCCTGCCTGTTTGGTCAATATCCTGCCCATTAAAGAATTGAGTTTAAAAAATTAAATCATTCAAACAAAAAAGCAATTCATGGAACAAATAAAAAAAATTAGCAGAATTAACCTACTGTATCAATTATATTTATGGTTTAAATACAATGGAAATTTTTTTTAAAAATTGTAAGTAGGTTGTAAAAATAAAATTTTGTATAAATATACTATACTTTACACTTGATCTGTACTTGATTGATATTTATAAAACAAATCAAGTATGTGATACCTATACCAAAAGGGTACAATATTATGTACTTATGTAAATTTTAGCAAAAAATATTTTTTTATTTCATAATGCAAATTAATTTATCAACTGAACATAGTTCACAACTAATATTTCAACTATTCTTTTCCTCATTTACCAAATTTATAATTTTTGGTAACTTATTATATACAAAACTTTTTAAAATAAAAACTTTCAACAAAACAAATTATCCCAATACAAATATAACTGCAAAGAAAACAGAGGAATCCCTCCTTTCTAGTTTTTAAGTAAATATACTTTTAAAAAAGTTTCAAAAGATACTATTAACTATTTCAAATTGCATCTAAATCAAACTAAACACACCCATAATCCAAAAGGTATAAGAAAAATTCCCCCAAAAAATTAATATATGTCACCTGAGAGCAAATAATGAATGGTTAGCAAGAAAGTTCACAAATATAAATAATTTTTGTGTATGTTAATTTCTTGAACATGAAAATGCATTTATATGTAATTTTCCCTCTTGTATGTCAGCAGTGTCATTGCAGGAAATTTCAAAATGATATAAATAAACCTTAACGGAAAAACTGACTGTAATTAATAAAAATTAGAATGCACATTTGGTAGAAATTTCTGGACAAAATATTGAAAACAGAAGCATAAACTGAAGAAGGACAAACAGATCACTAAGATATACAGCAAAATTGATTTTACAAACATTTTCCATAAAATATCTATCTACATGGTGGCAACAAAAGTAAAAAAAAAAACAGCACCCTATTGCACAAATTTTTTCAAAATTCCTGACATATTGACGTCATGCCATATTTCTCAGAAATGTGGTGAATTTTGATTGTGCAGAGGCTGTATTGCTATAGAGGTGTGGTTTATTATTTTTTTGCATCTATATTAGAAAAAGTATAATTTTAGGTATATGCTAAGACAATTTTTCCATCTAAATGCAAGTAATGATTTTCAAAACTCTTTAAATTAAGAGTTTGAGAAAAGGATCTGTGACTTTAATATATTCTGATAAGTAAATGCTTAATTGAACTTGAAAAATAAAGAGCAAACTTTGACAACTCAGGTATGAATCCTTAAAAATGGATGCTTGCACAGTTTACATTTTAATAACATTCTGAATTTTAAACTAAAAATGCATGAAAAAATTAAATGGCACAAACAGAGGTCAGTCATGAAATAATCGTTTTTGAATAACCTTTCTACAATAAAGCAACACTTATGATGTTTTATATATATACATATACTGAAAAAAATAATTAAATATATATATATATATATATATATATATATATATATATATATATATATTGTGTACTTATAAAGGATTCATACATGTTTTTAAAAGTGAAAATTAAAGACTTTTTAAGGAGTATTCCAATATTTTTAAGGGCCTTACTCAGAAAAATTTTTTTTTAATTAATAGAAACTTATTTATATTTATAATTTTCTTTACCTCCATTTCTTTAACTTTAACCTAAAAAAAAAAAAATTAAATTACAATTAAATTTTTTTAAACAAAACTTTACAAGATGTCTCATTTTTGAAATTCTAATAATATTGTCTCTCCTTGCAGGTTAATCTTTTAAATAACCAATTCAGTCTAAGTAGCACTGGAGCAATACCAATATCAGTAGATAATATACCTTATCTAAATGTTCTATTAATAATATAGGAAACACATCTACCATTCCATGCAGATTTGCAGTTCTGAACTACTGTTACTTGCACAATGCAAACTCCTTTCCCAAATCATTTATTTCATAAAGCTTCATAAAAGCTCTAATTGGCAGATGGACTAACCACTTATACATCAAAAAGCTTAGAGTTAAATAATTAACTTTTCCATAAAATTCTAAGAAAATATCTTCTGCAATAGTCTTAAAAAGGCAGAATTAAAATATCTTGTTGAAACTTCCTTTTGTAATAGGTGATACAATATAATTTCATGCCAAAGGCACTTCCTCAGCTTTCGCTTTTAGCAATTTATTTCAAATTATTGTTGTTAAATAATTATTAATGTGTTCAAAAATTAAGAATTCAACATGAAAATTAAGAATTTTGAGGACCCTTTTTTAAAAAGTTATTTATCATTTTTAAAAAGCACTCTAAATTGGGGAGTTTTAAGGAGTGAGTGAATCCTGTTATATAAATGAAAATAGTAGACAATGAAAGAAATGATTATGTGAGGTAGTTCATTCTAGAAGCATTTCATAGGTATTTATGTAATAATAATGAAAAAGTGCTTAAATCTTTCAAAAAGTATGAAATAATTTTGAATATGGAAGGATAGTCTATTTTCTTTACAGCCACTGCACTGTAAAGCAATGTCTTACCTTTCCCCGAAAAAAAGTTGGAAGATAAATATCATTATTAACAAAGGAAGAAAACTTGTCTTGAAGATTAAAATAAAACTTTTCGAATTGATGTCTATACCTTTCCAATGTCCAATGTAACTTATGGACAATGCCTTCAGCTTGATTATGTGATAGTCTGTCATACATAAAACCTGGACCACATATGTGATGAAATTTCTGCAATAATCAGACTTTAAGAAAATGTTCCCAGTGTAAAATACTAGTAACTGGGTACTGCTATTAAACTGATTAGAGATAAATAAAAGATAGTTTGTCATAATCAGTATGCAAAATAATGAAATCATAAATACTACTGCTGCTCTATCAAATATGAACTCCAATGGCAGACAAATCGTGTAGTGTTTTATTTTTTAGACTTAATTTAAAGTTTTGAAATCTTAGACAGTATTTAGAGGTGGCAAACTTAACCACAACTATGCTTATAATAAATATCTGTGTTTCATGAGTGATGACAATCTTTTTGAGAGGAGGAAATAGTAAAAAAGGTAAAATTTCAACATACAGGATGTCTACTAAATTGCTAAAAGTACATTTCCTGACTTTTATCTAAACTTTTGGGGGATAATTTAAAGAATTTCTTAGCCTATTTTATTTCTAAAAAGCTATAAAAAATTACATATATAATCACGGTTCTTGATTATGTGCTACAGCAGATTTTTTTACACAAAATTGTAATAACAGGATGCAACTGAAGCAAAATTTTGGTTCACACATACCAAAAATTTTCATAATAATGAGGCAAAATTTTGGGTATAATGGTCCTAAAAAAATCTTTATCAAAAATGTGAAAAATTTTACAATTTTTAAGAGATGCAACTTCAACTGTTTTGGATATTGCAGACCCGAAAAAACCCAAGAGTTTAAGGAAAAAAAAAAAAAAATTCTTTTCTGATGGAAAATCAGGAAAAAAATTTCTCTTGTATGAAGAAAATCAAAACTAGTCCTAGAATTACAGAAAAGAAAGTGAAAAATTTAATAATGACTTCACTACAAGGGGCATTAAAAGAGGCCAGTAAAGTTTTTTAGATGCAGAAAATTTTGGAAAAAAAATAGAATTTAAATGTAATTTGCATATACATAATTACAAATAAAAATCTTTTCTTATTTGCAAATATGAACAATTTTTATTATATTCTTCACTTAAATAAATATGGTTTTTCATTCAAAATTTAAGGGATACATTTTTTTCCCCTGCAGAACCCCCGTTCTTCTCATTAGTGGGTTCTGAAATTCAGGTAGGGGATAAACATGGTATAATATATATATATATATATATATATATATATATATATATATACATGTACGTAGCAGAGTAGCAAAGAATTGACTTTTACAAAAGTATGAAAAGATTCAAAGTATCCAAAAGTCCATTTCCTGACTTTTTTCTAACATTCTGGGGGGGGGGCACTTTTGAATATTAATTTTATTTTAAAAAATTTTACAAAAATTACATAGATAATATATATACATGTGTTGCAGAGTAGCGAAAACTACTTTTGCAATAATTTAAGTTAAAAAATAAAATAAATTAAAATAATTTGAATGATATTCTTGTGGCAACTTTCCTTGTTGAAAATACAATTGAAAATATGACATTAAAAAGGGAGTTAGAAAAGTAAAACACCAATATTTGAATGCACATTTTCTTTAATAAATCATTCTTTTGAGTATTTTTTAATTTTAATTATTAAATAGAGTTTAAGTCATTTTCAACCTCTTTTTTTTTTAAATAGGGTAGATTTACTGAAACCATTATGAAGAATAATTTTTTTTTAAAAAATAGTTGAATGCAGCTAATTTTCCAGATATTCCTGACCATTTCTGACTAGATACAATGGCATAGCTCATCTTACTGCAAAGTTATTAAATTTGCTTTTTTAAAAATATGGTGCATATTGGTGAAACGTGAAAAGTTAGTGGAATATGAAAAACTTTTTCATTCTAAACTAAAAATGTGAATAAATAGCGTTTTACATAAAATAAGTATACAAAGTTGAAATGTAATAATTATACAAAGAAAAAGTACAGGTCATATTCTTTAAATTGAAAAGAATTTTCTTTTAAATTTACTATCAATAATTGAAAGGGAATTTTTAATTCAAAACTTAAAATAGAAAATCAATGTTATATAAAACTAATTGGGATAAAGCATCTAACTAAAATGAATAGACTCAAAACACAATGAAGCATGTGTATTACAACAAATTCGTCATATATGTACTTTTTTTCCAAGAACTTTTAACATGTTTTTTATAAGTGATTCAGTTTTAAGGTTTGGTTTGGTTTAGTTAACTTTTGCAGCTACAATCAACTTTTGTAACACGAGGGCTAATTACACTATATATACAGATCAGAAGCAATTCAAAATGGATATAGACATCCATGCTTGTAGTGGATGTGAACACAATAATTCTGATAATAGGCTGAAATATTTAAGATTCTTTTCAGTATTAATTGTTTTGATTTGTCAGTGAATATCTTTCTAAGCCCCAATCCCCCTACTCCCCATAGGAAAATATTTTATTAACATGCCAGCATTTCTAATCCTTCCACCTGTTCAAAAAAACAGGTGAGATAGACACAAATAGCAGAGGGTGCAAATAGAACACAAACATAAAGTGCACAAACAAATAAAACTTGTAGCTGTGAATTAAATTTGCCACCTCGTAACTATATTTTTTTTTCATATTAATTAAAAAACGTGGGGGGAAAATAAGTTATAAAAGGTCAGGTAAATAAATTCATAATTTAGCATGCAAAATTATAATGTTTTCACTTATATTTCAAATCAGGAAATGCAGGTGGAAAAAATGTATGATGGGACCAATAATTATTCCATTTCACGTTGTTAGGTGATAGATATATTGAATTCTCAAGCTCTATATTAACCTATGAGCCTACTTCTGGGTGGTTCGCTTTTAAAGATTTCTTTGAACAAATTTTACTATATAATAGAGCAGGAAATTCTTTAGAGTAATGTATGATCCTTTTTATAATTTATGCAGGCAAAATGTCATTATTTGCATTCAAAGGAGACTACATCACAATTCTCAAATAATTTAAAATTAAATATATTTTTTCACTCTTTTTAAAAATTTAGTCATCAATTACTTAAGAGAATTTTCAGCTCTTTCATGTTGTAAATTTGTTTTACAAAATCTTTAAATGCACACTTGCCAAAAATAGAACAACTTTCCTTACAGGTTAACACAGTTAAAGCAATTCAATATAGCTTATATCCAACCACCTTAAAAATAGAATTCATGCAGGAGATTAATGTTTAGAAAATATGAAATAAACAGAATGTTATAAAAATTATTCAGCTAATTGGTGAATAAATTAAAACTATGAAATATTGCAACTCAAATTCACAACAATCAAAAACTCAATTTATACATAAAAAAACACAATGCACACTAAAAATTTCAGAAAATCTAACAAAAATAATGATTTTTTCCATGTTATAAAAAAAAAATTTTAAAACTCTTTGAAATAATTATACAGACTAACTATAAATAAATTTTTAAAAACACATATATGGAGAGTTCAATAAATTATACATAAAACAAACAAATTTGGTACAGAATGCTTCTACATAAAAAAAACATGCAAAATAAAAATATGTAATTATAAGACTAAATTCAAACTATACAAAAATTAAAATTAACACTTTTTTTATTAAATACATAAAAGAAAAAAAATCCGTTTTTCTGAATTTTGCCATTTTTTATGAAATATATTTATTAATATATTAAATGAAAAACACTATGAAAGATTGAAATTCAGATATAATGAATACAAATGACACTACATGAATTTATTTCTAAACAATGAGATGCATAACTTTCAACATTATTACAAAGACACAAAGGAAAAAAAACTTAAATAAACAGGCAAACTGAAAACAAAAATGAACTTAAAATAAACTTACTTCTGAAAGAGGAGTAGCCATTAACTCAGATAATTCAGCAGCTACATCTTGGAACTCTTTTGAATGACAGTGTACAAGAGCAGAATTTTTTCCATAGCTAGGGTGCAATGGAATAACAGAATTTGCAAGTTGACGACAAAGAGGGCATGAATATTCCCCGTGGTCAACATCTAAATTTTGCAAACGTGATGAGACTTGATTTTGACTCTGAAACAGATAATATATTATTGCAAGATTATATTAAGCCTTTTATCAGGTGCTCTCAAAATATAAATCTCAACCTTTTCATAATCATAAAAAATTAAAAGAAAATATATATGTCAAGCTGCAACACTAATGAAGCAAAAAACATCAGCAATAACACCAACGCTGAACTGAACAGAAGATTTTATTTCTTCAATATCCAACATGGATTTTGACAATGTTCCAAAGTCACAACACAAAGAACGACTCTTCTGCTAGGAGATACCAGTCATCTGATTCCAAATGTTCTGCCACTAATTCTTGTGGTATTCTCCACTTAAATAGGCTAACTGACCCCAAGATCCTTGCATGTTAGAAAAGAATTTGCTCTATTTTTATTAATTACATCTTATATTTTAACTTTTAATTTTCAAAACCTGGCATACATATATGGATTTTGACAATGTTCCAAAGTCACAACACAAAGAATGACTCTTCTGCTAGGAGATACCAGTCATCTGATTCCAAATGTTCTGCCACTAATTCTTGTGCAATCTCCACTTAAATAGGCTAACTGACCCCAAGATCCTTGCATGTTAGAAAAGAATTTGCTCTATTTTTATTAATTACACCTTATATTTTAACTTTTAATTTTCAAAACCTGGCATACATATATACATATATTCATACATATGTCTAAAAAATATGGTTATGTAAACATACATATATACAAAATTTACAAGAATTAGCTATTATTTATAATTTTGTCAGTTGGGTTGGCACATCGTGATTTTAAAAGCCTAGCACACATATTACCATTTCTGGCAGAAACTTTAACTTAAATCCTGAAAAATAGCTTTATCTATAATAATCTTCACTTTACAGTGCTATGATTACATGTAATACCAAACTATCTGTTGTGACAACAATTTTCTTTATTGATAAATGGCATCCTGTAATATTTAAAATGACAGCTAATATTACTAATGAGGACATACTGTTATTTTAATTTCATAATTGTTTTTTTCTCTGAAGTCCATAATAAGTGAAATTTACAATACTAATAAAATGATTTGGCTACTAATGAGTTAAGTTTTGGTTTTGGTTTGGAGTGCTACAGTCTACTTTTTGCAACATGAGAGCTAATCAGATTGAGACTTCCTGCTTAAAGCCGATTCTGAACAGCTACAAACATCCATGCCACAATGGGATTCAAACACATGAACTCCGGTACCAAACTATTATTATTATTATTATTATACCATTATTATCAGCACTCTAACCATTTGGCCATCATTCAGCACTAATCAGTTAAAAATAATCTGAAAGTTCACCTTTTCTATCTTAGGATTTATTTTTATTCTTGTCCATGTATTCATTCATTTTTATTTTCTCTCTCTCACACACATAAACTCATTACAGAGCTCACTAATATTTGTGTGATAAACCATAAGTAAATTATTTATACTTTTTTATCCCATTTTCAATTGTACCACCTTATTAAATTAAATATAATAATTTTCAATTGTACCACTTTATTAAAATAAATATAATATCAAGATTTTTATCAGAATATTTTAAAATCCAAGAATACTTACTCTTAAGGATTGCACATAAGATTTATGACAATCAATATGTAAATAATGACCACAGGATTGAACAAGTACACCCCCTTGCCATCCAATATTGACAGCCATTGGCCATTGCCGCTAATAAAAGAAAATATTCCCAATTATAAATATTCCATTCACTTCAAGATAGAATCACACAAATTAAAACATAGAAACTGAAATAGGTATGAGGCACTAAGCAAAGGGCTTAAGTGACAAAATGAATATTTGGAGATAACTAATAAAAATGATAAGCAAAACATATTTTATGTTTACCCATACATAAAATATTCAATTATAATATTATTATTATATATAAAATTTTGTAATCAATTTTCATCCATAATTTTTCTACACCAATTATCATACATTTGAAATTTTGCACACTGTTTTATTATTATTAAGTATACACTTAACATTTTCAAAAAGACACACTGTCAAATGTTTAAATGAATTAGTAAAGGTCAAGTATACAAGAGTATTCATTATCACACAGTTAAATAAGAAAAATGACCAATTTGATAGTACTTAATTAACATCTATATTAAAAATCCCAAATAAACTAAAAAATATTAAAAATATTCTTTAAATTATAACAAAAGCTTAAAATTTTACAAAAGCATAAAATTATTTATATGGCTATTCATTTAGTTTTAAGTTATGCTACTTCCAAATAGATGGCGATATTAGTTTAAAATCTGTGTAATTAGGACTCGAAATACTGTGAACAGCTTTTTGTATTCACCAATCTGATTTTTTTATGATTGAATATTATATTGTTACTGGAAATGAACCTATGTGCAAAATTTCAGATTTCTAGTTAGTCAGGAAGGCAGTTAAAAATTGATTACAAAATTTCAATTGACACACAAGTGAAGTTAGATAAAAGCAATTAATAAATGATGATTAAAAATCAAATATTGTAAGAAAACCTGTCAATAAAATAAAAACAGTTGGAAGTTTAAAACACAAGATATTAAAAACTTTCAGAATTTTCAAAACTAAACAACCATGAAATAATGCAAGTCTGCAAAAATACTTCCTTATGTCAAAAATTACTAGACTTTACCTTTTCTTTTTCAATTTTTCTTCCTGAATTTTTTACACTATTCAATACAATTGGTTTGAAGTTTTTTAAAAAATTAAAAGTTTAAAGAGAGAAAAGCATACGTCATATTCATTTGATTATTCATAGCCTTAAAGAAAAAATATTGATATATTTTCAGATTTCTAGTCTTCTTAAAATTGTTAAGCGTTCAGTATTGGAGACATAATTATTATAATTACATTATCATATTCCTGAGTGAGATGTTCTATTCTGTTTTCTTGTTTTACGGACAATGTGATTCCTTGCTGGAGCTCTGTGCATTCTTCATCAGAGCATGGTAACCTACGATCAGCAAGCTGATGACAATGGCCAATAACTACAAAAAAAAAAAAAATAAAAATAAAAAATTATATCAACAAGTATAATCTGAGTTATTCATACCCTAAAATTTTAATATTAGTACAACACACTCAAAGAGTTTTAATGTATTTGACACTGAAAAAATTGAACAAAAAACAATAAAAAACCATTAGATCTCAATTAGTGATTTGCAAAGTGTGTACCTTAGGGACATATCAGCTTCCTCTTATAAATAAAAATTTTCAAAATTTAGCATTTTTAATTTATTTTCACAGGTTATGTTATGAAACATGGCTGGTGTGAATTAAATTTGTGATTTGAAAAAAGTTTATTTGATTTACATGCCTTATACTTTTATTTAAATGGATATTGGTTTGTATGATTTGTTCCAAAACTTTGTAGAAGTTAAACAAATATAGATAACAGGGTTGTATAAGTTGAATATTTTTAAAGACAAAAGGAAATTTTTAAGAATCTTTTTTCTCCTGGCTGTTTAAAAGCAGATTTTTAATAATTGTATTTATTTATGTTTTTTTAATTAAACATTCTAACATTTTACTAAGCAAAGAAATGAGAAGACTGAAAACAATCTCAATATGATTGATTAAAAAATTCACACTTTAAAATTTTTAATAAGTGCAACACTGAAAAAAAGGGAAGGGGTAGAAAGAGAATTTTAATACTTTTGATAGCATAAAGTGAATTAAATCAGACATTCAGGCACTTGTGTCAGGAGCAACAGTATTGTTGGAAAATTTAATATGCTAATTACAGATTATAAATAAGTACATATCTTATTGGTTTCAAAATTTAAATTAAACTTAAAATATTTAAACAGTAGTAAATTGTAAAAGGTAAATTAAAATTAATTAATTTAAAAATTTATGAGAAGCTTTTTTAGCTTTAATAACTTATTTTTCAGAACAATGTTTCTTATAGCAACATTGACCCTGATTCAAATATTTCGATCTTTCTATCATCAGGGATTCTAGAGTTTGTCTACTCAAATTTCACCTAAATTCAGTTTGGTTTTTCTGCACAGTACTGAAAACTTTTAATATGCATTTAATAATGAAGGGTAATATTCAGCATTCTTTTTTGTAAAACTTTGTATTTAATTGCTGAATTGTAATCCTTTAGCTGTTCAACAGTTTTGTTATTTTCTGGAGAAATCTGAAAAGTTTCCGAAGTTATCAAATTTTCTCATTTCCCCAGAGCTGCTCCGGAGAATCTGGAGTAGTTGGCATGTCTGTTAACTACCGCAAATGCATTAGATTTGCTGCCTTAAAATAACGACTAAATACTATTTCTGAGACAAATCTATTCAAACAGATATTATAAAAACAAAATAAAATTTGAGATATTCTTAATTTTAAATAATGATAAGTTTGATTCTTTCTATAATATTATATAAATACTTCAATTCTATCAAACTTTAAAAAAATATATAATAAGGTAACCAGTTGTATTAATATTGCTTTTTTTGGGGCTATTTAGTTGAAACTGATAGAAAGCTTTATGTGTTTTGAGAATTTCTACTTCAGAAAGAATATACATTGGTCCTGTTGGAGTTAAAGGATTCACCTTACACATAACATCTGAAATTGGAATTCATAGTACATCTGGCTTCATACATTGTGACATAGTACATTGGGATTATAATCAATTAATAGCTTTCTACCAGTTTCAACTAAATAAGTAGCACCATCCATCAAAAGTAATGCACTTTAATGATTTTTCTTCATTCTAAAATCTTCACAAATGTTAAATGTACTATTTACTAGAGTATATGTTGATAAGGTAGTGTGTAAACATTAATGCCATCCTATACAGATGAGTTAGATTAAAAGTAATGAATGCATGTTCTCATTTTCGTTATTGCAATAGTAAATATATCAAACAAAAAACTTTTGTAGCTTGTGATCCCATTATGATCCCAACATGAAACTTTGAGGATTAATTAACAATAATATGAGCAATTTTTGAGATTTTTTTCGAAATTTTAAAAACTTGGCTTTTTGAGAAATTTAAATTTTAAATTTTAATTTAAATTTTTAAAAAAATTTTCAAGTCATCATGTGTTGTATATCATATGAAAGCCCATTAAAAAAGGTTTAAAATAACACCTTTCACATATCTCTAGCTTAATTAGGTGAGTAGCAAGTGTAATTTAAAGGTATGCCGATAGTGTATTTTTTAGACAAATCTGGCAACTTTAAAGCCTTATAACTCCCAAACCAATTATTATTTGAACATAAGATTTGGGGATTTTCTTTATTACCATGAAGTCACTTACTATACCAAATTTAATCAAAATTGGAGGGGGTCAGGTAGAAACCTTGCGTTGATTTGATATGGAATTACCCTATTTGGAAAGTGCAGCTGACATTATAAACCTTTTCAGTATGTGAAAGATTATTTATTTGTCAATAAAGTTTTCTAATTTGTGACCATAAAAATTACTGAAACTAAAAGTAATTTCATAATTTTTTCAGGATATCAAGGAAAGGAATTTTGAATTACTACAGTAATACACTGAAAACATAGTATTTAAGGATTTTATTTAATATTAATACTGCATTTTTGGCTAGAAAATATGAAAGAATGTTATGAACAGTAACAAATATTTTATATATTCTTTGACCAGTAATTATCACCTGTACTTGCGTTCTTAGAACCAGTTTTGGGGCAAGTTTAACTCCAAACTTACAAAACCAGAAAATTTGGAGAGTATGACAAAAACTGATAGGAAATCATGTGACGACAGATTGCGTTCCAGTTTAAAAATTACGGATTTTTTAAGGACCTTTGACAAAAATTAAGTAGTTTTAAGGGCCCTTAAAAATGAATGCCAAAATTAAGGTGTTCTTAAGGACTTATAAGGACCATGGGAACCCTGTATTAGATCATCTCATTTCAAGCCCTGGACCTATAGTTTAAGTTAATTCTAAATGGCTACAAACATCCTTAACAGCTTCAGGATTTAAACCCAAGGACCAAAAAGAAGACCCTATTTTTTTTTTATTATATGGCTGACGTATATGACTGAAAAAAATGGCCGAAGTTGCAAGAAAAAAAAATATAATTTCTGTACTTCTATAATAAGAATATAAAAAAAAAACAGATAAAAAGCACAAATATATTTAACTTTATGAAAATTACCACTTGTTGCTTGCAATAAAATAACCATTCCAACTGGTCGATCTTCTTCAGAAGCAGTCATCTGGCCACAAATAACACATTCATATTCTTTGTCTTTGTTTAACATACTTTCATCAACACCAGATGCACCTTCGGCACAATCTGTAAATTAGTCAGTAAAGTAACTTTAAATACATTAGGATTAAAGAGACTACAACTAAATTTGAATTCAATTATAATACAAACACATTTTTACTCTAATTTAAATATCTTTATTTAAACTAGCTTGATTTAATAACAGTGGCAAACACTTAAATACAAAAAGTTGGATAAAGAAATTTTTCATTTGCTTTGAAAGTAAGACATGTGCATACCCTACAAATTCTGCAAATTTCCCATAGTCATCCTGAAAGGTATGAAGTAATTGCAAAATTATGCATTGGTGCTAAAAAATACTCATTTTGCAATTTTTGAAAAATATTTCAAAAAGGAATATATACATATATATATATATATATATATATATATATATATATATATATATATATATTCAAAAATATATACATATAATATACTTGCACACATGGATTAAAATATACAAATACATAATGACAACAGTTCAATTGTGATGCTTTGTAGATTGTGACATAAAGTACAATGAATTGGTTAGTGACCAATGTTGGAGGGTATACAGCAGTTCCAATATAAGTAAGTTTAAATTAGAAAAAGTTGCACATTGAATGTTGAGAAATAATAAAATAATAAATCTTGCAAGATTTGAAAAATGAAGCCTCTGACTTTAAAATATACTAATAATAAGTACCACATGACACATTAGTAATTAGTTTGAAAAGGAAAGGGGTTAGAGAAAAAAATTCAGGTTTGAGTTGGAGTTATTTATTTATTTATAATTTGAAATCAATTGTTTTGCAATGCATTGTGGACTTACATAATCAGTTTCATTTTGACTTTCTTTAAAATAGAGTTAGGTATTTACACTGTCTTTTAAAGTTATGCATACAGGTGTTAGTTTATAAATGAGATTTACTCCTACTTAGAAGAAATGATAAATGACTGATTAATTGAAGTGGCAATGATATCATAACACAGAAGAATAAAGCACTTTTAAAGTAAATCATGAGAAACTTAAGTGTGAGTAGTAACTATATCACATAGATTCACCATTTGTAGTGAATTATCTTTCAAAACAAAAATTACATTACAATCACTACTTTAAGCCAAATAATAACTAACTTCTTAAAGAAGTGGTCTTTTTTTTTAAAAGCATTGATCATATTTATAATCCAGGTTAACCTATCAATTTACCTAAACTTTTTCCCATTCTCTCCAAGAGAGAGGGTAAATTAATTATTGTTATTCTCTTCCTTCCTAATTCAGGAAATAAAAGTGAAAGAATTCTCATTTTTTATATGAATAACTAAGGAAAATAACTAAAATTTCATAAGTATATAACTGAAAATAGTTACCAGTAATTGAAATAGGGCTACTAACTTAAAAAAAAAAAAAAGAAAAGAAACTTACAGCATTTATAACCAAGATTAACTCCAAGCTGTGAAAATATAAAATTTAAATATTTTTTACTTTTTTAGAAAAGAAGGATGAAAACATTCTATTTTTCTCATAACAAATAGCATAATATTTTAACATATTTCTAATGTGTACTTCTATTATTCTAAAAATATTTTTTCTATTATTATTTTATCTTTAAAAACCAACCTGCTTCTAAAGTTTTCTGCATGAATGCTTTTTGCTTAGAAGCAAATTCAGCCATCAACTTTTGTTGTCTTTCTTTGGCTCTCCTCCTCCTAAAGAAAGCAATAATTTTTGTTTACAATTTCACAAGTTAAAATGTTAAAATAATGATTAAAACACAATGGCAATTACACCTCACATTTAATAAGAATTCCTAATTTAAAAAATTTTCTACAAAGCAGATGGCAATATAAACACAGATATCTACAGCCAAACACAGCTGCAAAGGTGTTACTCATTGAGCCCTACCCAGAAGACATATGCAGCTTAAGGAATATTATATATGCAAGCAATATTGACCTCAATGGATTCTCATAATTTAAAAACAGAGACCAAGCAGATGTGACCGCAAACCTTATTTACATGCCCAAGCAGCCAGTAATGCATACAGTGAATCTTTGACAGGCTCAAGCTTTGACTTACAACTCTCCACTTATGGGATTAACACCTTTGCCAACTGAACTATCCATGGCTCATTCCCAACAAAAATTGTCAGATAAATTCACCAACTTTCCCTGACCAGAATTTACAAAATTTACTGACCAAATTTTGCAATATTAGCTCATATGTAATTAAATAAAAGTGGTATTAGTTATCAGAATTAGCAAAATTATTAATTTTAAAACATCATTAACTTAAAAGTAATATATTTTAATGGCTTTTTAAACTGATTTTTATAAAAATTAACACAGCATAAATTTATAGCAAGCAACTTTAAAAAAAGTGAGAAATAACACAACAACCTTTTAAACATGGAAATGATTCCAAAATTTGACCTTCTAAATTATTTTCTTTGTTTTGGACTTTAACCTGACTTTTAGAAAATATTTCTAAATTTACCAGATTTTTGATAAATATTTTATATTTCCTCTGACCATTCTGAGATTCCCAGACTTTTAAATCACTGGGCACCCTATTAATACAAAAATAGTGCATACATAGTGCTTTAATTTAAATTTATTTCCATGAAGCATTTAAAATTTTGAATGACTATTGTATTTACAAATTCCATTTCAAATACAAAATACATTTGCCATTTTGTGATTCAATCAAAAAGAAACAAAAATAAAAAACACTCAATGTTTCACATTCAGAATGAAGTTGCAAAAGTTTCAAGGTCAACAAACATATATGGTACAGGATAATAAGTTATATTTATTCAATTGGTAGAAAATCTTTCAAAAATAAACCTCTAAGAGGGTGACAGGTAATACAGAAATATAAACTTAATAATAAATCAACTAAAAAATACCGCAAAATCTAGAATATTACCAGTTATAGTATGAAAGAGTTAACTTTACTACAGCTAGAACATTTTACTCACCTCTCTTCTTTATCTACATTTTCCATAGAAGGAGAGCTAGTTGCTTCATCTTTTTGTGGCCATAGACGTTGACGTATGCTTTGAATTTCCAGCATTTTTTCACAAGTAGATGATGCTATAATATCAAGGAGTCTTTGAATGAACAGGGCACCATCCCCAATTCGTGAATCTTGAGATTCAGTTCTTGCTTTAGGTTGGTAAGAATCTGGTTTTTCGGATAATTTTGAATGCAACTGTAGCAAGAGTGACAATATGCTTTCATTGATAGTAATGGTTCTTTTGCTGCTAAATGACATGTATCTAGAATTTAACAAAAACAAATATTAATACTGTTAATAATAAGATGCATTTTATATAAGAACTATGTTTTAATGGAAAAAAAAATAAAAAGGATGTAATTGAAATAATAAAATGAAATAAAAAGGACCTAAAATTAACTTCTATATAAAATAATCAATGTGCATGAAAAATTACAAAACAATTTGGTTACTGCACATTTCACTTGAAATAAAAAAGAAAAGATTTCCAAGAAAGCAATATTTAACTATTAGAATACTTTTCTAAAACTCATTATTTAGGCAGTTTGGTTTGGAATATTATACTCAAATTTTTTTGCAATATGAGGACTATTAGACCAGAACCTATCACTTCCAAAACAGTAATAAATACCTATGCCCGCAGTCGGATTCAAACCTTCACGTTCTGATATTGAAAAAAAGGCACCTACATATTTGGTCATTATCTGGCTTGTTTAAGTAATCAGTATCTAAAAAGTATCGCCACAAAATACCTTCCATACATATGTGCATCCAAAGCAAAGGGCACTGTCCTTTTTTATTTATTTACTTTTAATACAGATTTTTGAATATTTGTGTATGATTTGTTTTGATTTTTATTGTGATAAAAACATTACTTCTATTTAAAAAAAAAAAAAAATGGCAGATGTAGCAAATTGGTAAAGGTACTACGAACCAACAGGATTAAGATAAAAAACAGGATTTGGCATAAAACTTTTTATTTTTTTTCTGTTTAGAGCTACTGTCTGCCCTTTCACCTCAAAAATGTTTAAAGCACTTTTCACTGAAAACAGACCAACTCAAACAAAACTGCAAAAAATCTTTGTCATACTTTCCTGTAAAATTTCAAATTTATGACTAGCCCCCTATAATTCGGATGTACAAATATGTAAAAGGCTTGGATACATGATACTAAAACCAATCATGTAATGTTGTCAAGTTCTAAGATGTGGTTTGGTTTTGAAGCACTACGGTCTACTTTTTTGCAACACGAGGGCTAATGAGACCGGGACCTACTGCTTAAAGCCGATTCCAAACGGCTACGAACATCCATGCCACAGTGGGATTCGAACCCACTAACTATGGTTCTGAAGGCCAGCATACTAACCATTCGGCCATCATTCGGCTTTCTAAGATGTGATCAGATCTGATATTAGTGGAATACAAATGGAAGGGTGCAAAATGGAAGGGGGCTGAGTGCGTGTATAAAAGAAAGCAGGAAAAGTTATTTGAAATGACATTTCAAATAACTTTCCCTGCTCTCTTTCATATACACACTCAGAAACACAATATGTATTAAATATTATATGTAGTAAAATTACATCAAAATTGTATTATAAAAATTGTGTATTCTTGTAATGATAACCATTTTATATCATTATAACAAAGTTACGATATTACACAGCAACTAATAAATTGCCAAAATGTAATAAACAGCAAAATAAGGAAAAATTCATTCTGCAAACAAACATCAACATACCAAACTATAAAAATCTGCATATCCATGAAAAAAATGTATATTTCTTCCCTCCCCACAATTTAAAAAAACTTCACTAGCTTCTCCAGACATTTTTTAGTTGCTCACAATCTTGCCCTTATTTAAAATAATTTTAGAATAATAAAGCAAAATTTTTAAAATCAAATAAAACACACATAGATGCAAAAAATAATTTTTCATCTAATACTGACTTTATTGACTAAATTCTGAAAATACCAACCAATATTGACCTAACATATCTAAAAAATACTAACTGTTTACAGAGTTTCCTGAGTATTTTTCATCTCTTTGGTTTGATAATGGCTAAATAGTCAATTTTAAAATTAAGTTATTTCAATCCTGAGAAAAAAATCATTTGACAAATAAAGTGGTGAGAGTTTATTTAAAATAGAATAACAAGTAAAATAAATAAAATGAAAAACATAATTATAGAACTAACTTTTGGTCTCCAGTTGTGCCTTCTGAATGACAACACTGGACATCGAGAGGCAAGCCTTTATCAGAAAGCAACAACCTATGACGACCAGGAACTTGCTTTAACTTCATGCATTTAGGTCTTACAGTTGCTAAGCCTTCTGATGTTGGTATTAGTGCCATATTAAAAGAATTGCTACTGGAGGAGCTTTGAGAATGAGATGAAGCAGAATCATGAGATGCTGTTGAACCAGACCCTGAGGTAGATGGGGAAGGCTGCAGTGGAACTAGTTCTCCACCTGAAAACCAAGAAGCAGTAATTAAAAACATATAATCTAGAAAATAAAAAAAAAATTCAAGCAAAAAATCCCAAGTTAATAGACATTTTACATTAAAATAATAAATCTTCCATAAGGAATATTTCCCTAAAAAAATTAGGAATATATGGATTTTCATTTTTTTTAGTAAATAAATAATTACTGTAATTTCGCACATATAGTCCACACCATTGTATAGTCTGTGGGCACGATTTTTTATTTAAAAAATTTCATAAATCATCAGATAATTTACCTCACTAGATAATCTGCGTACTATAAGTGCAAAAATATGTATTTTAGTATGACAATATTAAATCATTTTAAGAATAAAAACCTAAGCACAATAGAGTGCCGAAAAGTCTGGATTAGACTCAATTAATTTCACCTTTAAAATTTGAAATCATTTCTTCTGCCGTAACCTCAAAGATAAATTTAAACGGAAAAAAAAACAGAACGGCCTATGTAAGGTCGCGTCCATCTCTGTCGGAGGTTGGGCGAACTTTTATTCTTTTGAACAATTGAAAACGGCAGTATTGTACCAGTAATGGTCCCTTTGATGCATGGATGATTAGAAGTGTCAAATGTGCCGTTTTGTCAACGCACCAACAGAGAAAAGAAATTGTGTTTTGTGTTACCGCGTCGGCTGGGTGCCAAAGGGCGTTTCGGCTATTCCAAGAACAAAAGTCATCGAGGGGGGTGTCGATCTCCCCTGAAACCAAGGTTTCCTGCTTGGAAAAGAAGAAACGGGAGGGGACTCCCGGCTGAACTTTGAGATGAGCAGGTTGTCTAGAGTAATCTCCTCTCTGGACGATTTTACTTATACATGTTAATATTTCTTTAAAATACTTTTTGCTAAATAAATGAAAGTTGTTAAGTTTGAAATCATCTACGACTGATTATTTCGCCTCCATACCTGCTCCTTATACGAGACCCATGCGAAATCATATCTAAATGACTGGGGTATGACTATCAATGGGGAAACAGAAACATCACAAACCACTAGGTGCATTTACAGCCTACATTTACATAGCTCCGTTAGAGAGAACCGAAAGAGAATGTTTGTATTTTTTTTCATGGTTTATTACCAATAAGATGTTTTCTTAACTTCTTGTGAGTCGTGCTTTAGTTCACATTTGATCATCGGCCATTTGCACGACATGCTCTTTTACCCCCTTCTTCCAATTTTGATAATTTGAGCAAAGGATAACCAGCAGATAGCCCGCAACTGAAGAAATTTGCTTTTTAAACACAGATAGTCCGCAGACTATACGTGCGAAATTACAGTACTTTTGTAATCATGTGCTAATTGTTCATAAAGAAATTTTCAATTTTTTGTACTTAAAGATGAATTACTATTTCAAAATTATTTATCTTAACTTTTTTTTTTTTTTAATTAGAGAGAATCCCTGTTTCCTTTTTGAAAATTTTATCTCATATTTTAAAAATTAGTATCAATTATAAATTAACACTGGCTCTGCTTACATTGCTGAATTCCATCAATTACTTAACAGCAAGATATTTTAACAACTCTAGGTCAAGCATAAAAGCTATAATCATGAATGCTGTATGGTATGATTTCCCATAACTCGAAAAATTAATAATGTAAGATAAGAATGAAGATAAAATATACAAGGTGCAAAAACTTTTTTTGCTGCTCTAAGTAAGTAATAAAAATTAATTTTGAGAGTATTTGGAAACATTTTCCTGAACATTTAGTTTTATTTCAAGGTATAGGAGAGAAGAGAGTATTGTGAAATACTGCTGAATATAAAATTTTTAAATATATATATATAAAGAAATATCATTGGCTAATTAATACTACCTTGTGATACAGGCACTAACTGATTGCTGACATTTTCAGTAGTAGATGAAGGCAAAGCCAGTTGAGTATTAGGTGGAGGTAAAGAAGGATGTTGCTGCATAACAGTATCTTGAAACTCTGAAAATTAATAAAAAATGCATGTTACATAAAACACTGCAAATGAAACTTTTTTCAATTTAAAGGCATGTCAATTTACACAAATACTCTACTAAATCTAAAATAATTGATATTTTATTATGAGTAACCCTTGTTTGCAATCTATTAAAAAACTAGATAATTTGTCTTTCAGAAAAAAAAGTTTGATTTATGACACCAATTTTGTGAAGAAGGCCATTTTTATGATTTAGAATTTTGTGAAATCGCTGCAGAGTGGATCTAATTTATGTCTGGATCAATCTCTGATAACTTATCTTGCAGTAATATCTTCCCAACTACATAAGAGTATTTTTAGCCATAGTGAATTATTTTTATATACTTGTACTACCATCTGTACATACCAATTTTAATGCTTTACAAAAGGGACAGATCATAAATTTAAAAATCTTTCAGCAGGTCAAGATGCAAACTGAATGGGCATATTTTTTTAATACGTACTTCATAAAACTAAATAAACAAGGGGCTTATTACAGTAATATATTTAGATTCACAATAATTATATATATTATTACTCATACTTAAAAAGAAATTCACATTTTTTAATGAATTTATTATATTGAAAATCTGTACGAAAATCTGTACGGAGAATGAATTGTTTCTGAGACAATATTTCTTCATACTGTAATTCAAAATTAATAATTTCTATCATAAATATTGCTTAAATGACTATCAGTAATAATGAACTCTGTTAGGAATGTATATTAAAACCATGAAAGACTGAAATATTACAGTATTGTGAAAACAAAACTAACAAAATTTGTAACATTTCTTTCTCTACTGAACTAACATGAATGTATACAAAACTAAGATTGGATAAGACTGGCCAAACCATCTCTATATGATTTCTTGTAGGGGACAAATTGAAAACAAGCAGTGGGCCAAGATGGGCCTGTGGGCTGTAATTTGCAAATTGATGCTTTAAAATGGTGTCCTTTAATAAAAAACTCAATGTCCTTTGATACAGGATTGAAAAAACCAAATTTTCTGTTTTAAACTCTTTGGGAAAGAAAAGAACATCTGCACATAAAATGAGTTATTTGATTACTTCAAATAATTTGAGTGTTTTGAGATTAAACTACAATAAAATCATAAAAATCTTTTTAATAACAATCTGTTATTCAACATGCCAATATATAATGCAGTAAACTAGGCATATAATGTTAGTTTTTAATAACAGTATTACACTCTAATCTGTAGGATTGAAAGTATTTAGACAGAATTTAAACCCTTTGCACTTGAGGATTCTGCTACAGAAACAATGCAAATAATTTTCAACATAAGAACCAAAACAAATCGTAAAAACTAATTATTTTGCATTGTCTCCATAGCAGAACCCTTGAGTTAGAAGACAAATTTTAAATGGCTCTGCTCCAGAGCCCTTGAGTGCAAAGGGTTAATTTAGTAAGTTTAATTTCAGAGCAATAATAAAACTAATAACACTGCATATTTTACAACTAAACTTGCAGATATATTTTGCAGTTTTATCTTAATCTTTATTGTCAGAATAAAAGAGAGAGAGAGAGAGAAATGATAAGCTTTTAATAACTTAAGGGTTTTTTTTTTTTTTTTTTTTTTTTGAAAAACTGATAAAAATACATTAAAATTTGAGTATTTTATTATTCCCATAACATTTTAGGTTCAACTACTAATTTTAATTTCCATATATTCCGATATGTGAATAAAGTTTTAATTGCACAAATAAAAGATGAAATAAATTACTAATTTTTGGTATGTATATTAAAAAAATCACCTTCTTCATCAATAGGACTCTGAATTTCATACAAATCCTCAAGTCCCATTTCAACATCCTCTTCAACCTCCTCATCCACATCCATTTCTTCAACCATCCTCATAGACATCACCACTTTCTCTGTGATCAGAATACGGCCAACGGTTTTGGAAACATTTTTTAGAGTGCTAACAGAGTCAAACCAATCTTCATACTTCATATCTTCTACCTCCTCTTTCTCAACTTGTTCATTCTGTAAAGAGAAAAGTTGAAATTTTTAAATGCCACACAATCTACTGTTTTGCTACACAAGGGGTAATCAGACCTGGACCTACTGCTTAAAGTTGATTTTAAATAGCAATGAACCACACATGCCAACATTCAGGCACTTGTGTCAGGAGCAACAGAATGGTTTGAAATTTTAACATGCTACTTACAGATTATACATAAATACATATTGTATTAATTTCTAAATTAAAATTAAATTTAAAATATTTACATAGTAGTAAATTGTAAAAGGTAAATTAAAATTTAAGCATTTAAAAATTTATGAGTAGCTTTTTTAGCTTTAACAACTTATTTTTCAGTTACAGTGTTTCTTGTAGATGCTATAAGAAACACTGTTCTGAAAAACCTAATTAAAATATTTGCATTTTTCTATCATCAGGGATTCTAGAGTTTGTCTACCCAATGTGTGAAAAGAGTAATTAATATTCAGCATTATTTTTTTGCAAAACTTTGTATTTAATTGCTGAATAGTAATATTTTAGCTGTTTAAAAGTTTTGTTATTTACTGGAGAAATGAGAAGTTTCCAGAGTTATCAAATTTTCTCATTTCTCCGGGCTGCTCTAGAGAATCCGAAGTAGTTGTCATGTCAGATGAACATCCATGCCAGCAGCAGGATTTAAATTCATGACCTTTAGTACTAAAGATAACATCCCAGTTATTTGACCATCATTTGGTCTTTCCGGGTAAGCTTATTAGCATAAAGGTTGAAAACTGCTGCTCTTAGACCTAAAGCAGCATATTAATCAAAATCAACAGGCTAAACATTTTATAATTATATTTTTTGAAAACATTAGTTGTGGGGAAAATATATATATATATATAGAGAGAGAGATATAGATAGATAGATAGCCATTTTAAAAATCAAAAATTATGCCTCCCAAAGTGTAAGATGCATATCAGGACTGAAAGTTTAATCTATATAAGTAGTAGTAAATTTATGACTCCCAGGTCAGACATTGACTCATGAAGGTTTTTCTAATGATCCACAAGTTTTTTCATAAAATTATTTCTTTACACGATAAAAAAAAAAGAGAACAGACAATTAAAAATATCTAAAAATTACAGCATAAATACATCAAAATTATAAAGAATATTTCAAAATAAAAACTAATTTTCTACTGTAAACATATCAAATTTAAGATAGTCATAAATTCTGTGTGCATATTCCCTACATTGTAGACCAGGGGCATACACCTAGCAGTAGTGTACTTATTGGTAGCCTTGGAGTATACATATCAAATAAGTTATTAAAAAATTACTTTTAAAATTATTGTATTCTACATTGGGATATGCAGCTAAGATTATTATATAAATACATACTAATATATAAATAAACACAAATTCAACATAATACTTACAGTCACTTCCCCAGAGTATGGAAATCTTATAGCCATATCAAGTAGATAAATACAAAGACTAAGAACTTGCTCTGGTATATCTGGATCATTTACTGCCTATAACAACAAAAGAAAATGCTCAATATGGATATTATTGAGTTATTATTTAAGTATTGATATGTTTGAAGTACAGTTGCAAAATTAAAGCTAGGCAATATTCACACAATTACAATATGCTATTGAAAATTTTATCTGAAATATATAAAATAGTTTTAAATTTTCATTTTCTAAATTTGGATTAAATTCAGAAAAAAAAAATTGGTCTTGATTCATATTTAGGTTCTATAAATCACTTATTATTTATTTATTTATCCACTGTGCAATAGTTCTTTCTGATAATCTAAATACTTCATAAAAATGCTTTTAATAAATACATTATTACCATTCAATAATCACAATATTAAGTAATATATAAAACAAAACATGAGAACAAATGCCAAAGAACAATATGTTTTGTTAAAGATTTAAGTAAAAGAAAGAAGAATGCAGGATTTGATTCTAACTTTAATATAGGAATTGTCATTAACATTCCTCAAAAAAGGCATCTAATTATGCTACAAAAATAAACACACTAACAGGAGTATATAATACATATTACAATTACAGTACTTTTAGAGGCAGAAAAAATATAGTATGCATATGTCTAACACAAAAGATTAAAGTGCACTCAAAAAAGTGTTAAGAAAATAAAATACATAATGTACTGAAATTTTATATTTTGTTTTTAAACAAAAAAAAAAAAAACTTACCCTGTGTAATATTGTAAATATTATTCCATGCATTGTTTTACAATGTAGAATTCGACGAGGATCTATAAACTCTTTATGTACAGGACCAGGAATACGGTATGGAGGCCATGGAGGTCGAGAACTTGAAAATTTATTTGACTGTCGAAGGCTGAAGTTTAAATAAAAATCAAAAAATTTAATTAATAAGAACAAATTTCACACAATTTGTAAAACTTTATAAACATACAAAACTTAATTTAAAAAAATTATTTGAATATGTGTAATTTCTTTTTGTAAAAATAAAAAATAAATAAAAATAAAAATAAAAAAGCCAAATTCTTCCACAAATGTAAAATTTGAGGACAATGTATAAATTTTCTAATACATGGTAGCCACAAAATCCAAAGAAGGAAGTACTCCGCTATTTCTTTAATGATTTTCTCAAAATTCCTTGAAATATCACAGTCACATGAAATTTCTTGGAAATGTGCTAAATTTTAATCAAATAGAGGCTGTATTCATGAAGGGGAGGGTGTAGTAAGGAGTCACACTCTGCATTTGGGAACATTAGTATTATCTTTCCCTGTACAACATGATCACCAAATGCAAGCAGTGTTAGAGGGATCAAGATCAGAGAGGAATTTGAGAATTTCAGTCAACCAATACATGGACTCGTTGATTTGGCAAGATTGGATTCTCTGTGCAGATGCTGATCCCCTGGTTTTGTGGGGGGGGAAGTAAATATTTTAGTCAGTAAAAGTTAGAGTACTGAGTAGTGAAGAGCAAGGCTGATTCTTTTTCTCTGTCTTAAAATATGCTGGAAGCCACTGACAAAAGCAGCAGCCAACATTTTTTGGGGATCAAATACAGTCTTCCTAGATCTTAGCCAGAGAAAATTACTTCAATCAGCAACTGATTAATCTTTTGATTGTATTTTACTAATATTTTAATCAATAAATTTTGGTGTATTTTATAATGTATTTAAGATTTACTCTCTTTCAATTCCAAATCCTTGTTACAGTTTGTTTGGTATTTTTTGCATTTAAATGTAATCAATCTCAGGTATATGTTCACCTGATCTGGATGCATCTTAAGATTTCACTACTCTTTTAATTAGATATGTCAAATTCTCCTAAGTCAAAGACGTGTCTCTTTTCTGTTCCCAGTTCTGAAGTTGTAACTTTGCAGTATATCACAGCTGCAATTTCTTACCCAATTACACTAAACTGATGTATACATGAATGATACAACTGAAATTGATAATACTTTTTTTTAAACTTAAATTGGAGGGAAAAAATAAATCTAACTTAACATACATAATGAATATTAAAAAAAGAAAGTTACATTATCTTAAAATGAATATAGAAAATTATAACCTTCTTTAAACCTATTTAATCAAATGTAAAACAACTTTCTGAATTTGAAATTTTAATCTTGCTTTGGTAATCACTCTTTTAGCAACTAAAAAAAAAAATCCCCCAGATGGCAAAATTTTGAAAACTTCCTATTTTTTACAGAATTTTAAAAAGTATCCCACTATTTCAAGGGTTATTTCCAGAATTATAAAGTACCCTAATATTTACTTGATTTGCAAGTTTTTCCTAGCCACTCTATATTATTTTGTGTATCCCTAATGCATAACTCATTGCTCAAAAAATTTTTTTTTTTTAAATTCAGGTAACACTTTAAACAAATTTACAGTATTTATTTGAATACAGAAGTCTTTGGTTCACTAAACCAAACTTCAACCAAAGCATGTCTTTGGTTAAAACCTTACGATTTCATTACTTTCAAACTTTAATGTAAACATAAATCAAACAGAAAAAAATATTTTACACTAAAAATTCTTTCATTCAGTTAAAAAAAAAAAAAAAAAAAAAAAAAAAAAAGTTTTAAACTGCAACATCTTATAATAATAAAAGACATCCTTTCTCAGAATTACTTACTATTGAGCATATCTGTCTAATGAAAACTGATATTCTCTTCTATGAACAGCTCTCAGTAGAACATGGATAGGATCATATTCTTCTTCCCATACCTGGGCTTTAGGTACAAACATACCTTGTAGCATAGTACCACCAATTTCAAAGTTTGGAGCTTTGTAATCAGCAACCTGGATGCATACAATTAACAGAAGAAAATTCCAAATTAATCAAATGTTAGAACACTTCATCAATAATTCTCAAACAGTGGTATTCATATGCTGTGCAGTTAGTAGAACTGCACTGTGAATTTAAAAATTCAAATGCAAATTATAGAAGAAAATAAAGTGAATTACTGTATATTTCTGAAAACAAATCAATCTGTGTATAAGCTGAGAGTGCAATTTTTCTCCAAAAATTTACCCAAAATTCAGAAACTGTTTAAAAGCCAAAATGAAAAAAAAAATTTCTAGAACTTTAAGTTGACACTAAAAAGCTAAAAATGTTACCAAGCAGGCAAAATGGGGAAATTATTTCTCAATCAAATTGCTTTAAAGTAAAACACAGAGTAAAGTAAAGTTCTCCATCGTAGTTGAGAATCCATCACACCTCGAGACAAACACATCTCTTAGCACAGTTGAAAGGAAAGAAACTTATATTTTAAATAATTTCATGCTATTTTATTAATTTCAAAATTTTATATTAACTTATCTAGAATACTGCTGAGGCACTGAGTTTGAGAATCAGTGCTAGAGGATAAAGTGCCATCTTTGGTGATTTGTAGATTGCTTCCCACTTACTTAAAATAGCATTTATTATAAGATTAGGTGATTTTCCACAGATATAGTACTACTACTTTGGCCCAATTATAACAAACGTAAAAACTACTGTCAATTTATTTTTCAGTTTTCTATATACAATTTTTTTCTCATTTTAAAATTTTTGCAAACTATTTTTTTACCATTATATATATTTTTTTCATTATTTTAAGTTTAAAAAAAAAGTTTCATTAATTTTTGCCAATTTAGCAACTTTTTGTTGCCAACAGCAAAAATCAACGCCAAGAAACACACATACTACATCTGTTCCATGGATTCATATCTAGATTTTGGGTGAGACAACCCAAAAGGGCACCAGCACTGCGACCTAAGGCCTATTGTACTGATTTAAGCTGATCCCCTACTTTAGGTCTATTAAAAAACAAAAAACAAAAAAAATTTGGCTTATATACAGAAATATACAGCAACTTTAATAAATTAGGTTAAGGACTGGCAAATATTTGAAAATGAAGAGCCAGATTGTCAGTAAAACAAAGGTTACAAAAGTATCAGAGAGTCATTTAATATATATACATGTGTAAATCCGAGGATACCATGAAGAGATGGCAGTTGTAATCAGGACTATCATTATATAATTACTATATATTATATTATTTAAATCATTATTTCCATTGCAGGGGCACTTTTTTTCATAACATTCACCACAACCAAGTCGCAAATATTTGTTGGCCATTTTATTATGGAAGCATTATATAAGTGGCCAACATTACCATCAGGGACAACACAAACAAACAAGAGTCTTCATAATTTAGAAGCAGGGAAAAAGCAGAAGATTTCTAAGGTTGACTTGCCACCTCCAGAGGCATTGTTTGGGAGCTTTTAAACATGAACGTACTTTATACACCCTAGGCACCATAAATGGACACAGATTTCTGGATAATTCAAGCCTTGAACTCATAACTCTCTGGTTAAGCATTTGCTGACTATGCTACCACAGCTCTTAAAAACAACACCAGTGATATTTTCTAGAATTCAATGGCTTCTGCACATATTAGCATGCATACATAATATACTACTTTCTATATATACAGGATGTTTAAAAAATGACCGGTATATTTGAAAAATCAATTAAAACTAAACGGAGAGTGATAGAAATCCACAGTTTATTGCAATATGCTTGGAACAATAGTAAATTTTCAGGCAGACAAATTTTACACAACAGATAGTGCTGCAGTCTGGAAAAATCTAAACTATGATATTATTCTGTGGGGACTCTTAAAAGACCAAGTGTACCACCACTATCCAGAAATAATTGAATAACTGAAACAGTACATCTGTTCTGCATGTGAAGCCGTCCTGCCTGAGACATTTACACAGGTTTCTGATAATTTCATTCTGAGAATATGCCATATTATTGCTGCACATGGTGGATATCAGGAAAATATCGTAGTTTAGATTTTTCCAGACTGCAGCGTCATCTGTTGTGAAACATTGTAACTAATTTTGAAAGTTTGTCTGCTTAAAAATTTAATATTGTCCTAAGCATATTGCAATAAATTGTGTATTTCTATCACTGTCCGTTTAGTTTTTATTGATTTTTCAAATATACTGGTCATTTTTGAAACACCCTGTATATTAACATATTTTTGCTTCACAGTTCATTAACATATTTGTGATTTTAATTTACCACCATTTAATATTTTTAACAATAAATATTTTGGTACACTATGGTGACAATTTATATGAAGCTGGGATATTGTATAACTAGGAAAGAAAATTATTAAATATTTTTAAGAGTGGTATACACTTAATATTATTATGTATTGTACAGAAAAAAAATATTAACCTTTTTCAAAATACTCTCAAAGTCTTTGTTTTGAGATATAGCTCCACATTTATCAGGTAACAAATCTAGTAACTGAGAGTGAGTTCTATCACTCATGCATAAGAGAGACACCATTTCTTGGCGAGTTACTTCCTCTTCAGTTTGACCTGTGAAAAAAAAAAAAGTCCAAAATAAGTATATAGTAAACTATTATTAGAAACCCTCAAAATTCAAACTCACAAAATTTTGCAAATCTGCCCACATAAACATATTTTTGCTTCTACTCTAGGGGCTTGGGCTAAAAGTTTACTTCAGTTAAAGTTTTTTTTAGTATCAGATTAGAGGATGCATTTTGATAGTATTAAGGGTAACTTTTTGGTTTTACACAAGATCTATACATTTGTTTGCAAATTTAGTTTACTTTTTCCTTAAAATGAAATATATATTGCTATGTTACATAGATTCCAAACCAAGTGAGAATGCCTAAGAAGATAAATCATAAAACAGGTTTGATATACATTTTAACACATTTAAATATATATGTAATATACTGATGTATATCAAGTGACTCCATACTTGGTACCACTGAAAAGTGTTGCAATAGGGGAGAGAATACACCCAAAACTTGGAGAAAATGATATAGGTTTATTTAGCAAAAAGAAATTGAACTGGTTTGATACAAAATGTCAAAAAATTCAACTTTTAAACTAATCCCAACAGAGATAATTAGCCAATGAGAAAGGTTAAAAGTGATCATGTGGGGGATGCCAATTACATCAGCATATGTGGAAAATTTTTATGTAAGATTTTTAAGTATGAAAATAGGAGTGAACGAAAATATGGCTTAATGTGCTCACAAATAGGGATAATATAATTCAGAAGTAGAATGAGAATTTTACCAAAGGACAGGAAAAATTATCTTTTCAGGTACAGAATCTTGAAAAAATTATTACAGAATGTAACTGTAATGTTAATTGAGTTAAAATGTCAATACATATACAGTGAACTCTGCTTAATGTGATCAGTTTGGGACACCGTGATTTTGATAATAACTGATTGATAACAATAAATGATATGCATAATTAGATAAATTTACCCCGCCTCCTTTAATTCACACAAATTAAATTACGAATATGAACTATTTATGTACTGTATATTATATTTTAAAACATAAGAATTTTATACATAATAAAAAAATTTACTGTCCAGTGTTGACTGTCTACCATTCTTTCTAAGAAGCTCATTGATAAATTGTACGTAATCATAATCAACCTGTTATAACAATTTAGAATTTTGATCTTTTGTTTTAATGTTAAGTCATTTTGCTTCCTGACTTCTATATCGACAAGCTGCATAGAGGAGAGCAAAGCTAAATTTGTGAAGACACTCCTTCTCAGTTCCGATAAGAATGAGTTGCCTTCTGCTTATCTGACAGCCATTGACCACCAGCAGGGTGTGCGTATTTCTGAAAAATTCCAGAGATGTGTAATTAATTTCCCCCTCCTTTGTTCATTACCCATTTCCCTATGTGGAAGAGAGAGAATTCTCAAAAATTCAAACAACATCAAAGGAAAAGAAAACAATAGGTTCCTTCTAAATACATTGGGAATATTCCTTTGCCAGTTAAAATGAGGTTCGAAAACTGATAGCATTAACCAAGATTAACGATCACATAAAGTGATAATTTTAACATACAAATGAATAGAGAAAATCGGGATGAAGTGATTTCGATAACAATAAGCGATCGATAACATCAACCGCGATCACATTAAGCGGAGTCCACTGAGAATACAGAACTGTCATTTCTGAACTAAGATTAATGATTTTCAGAGCTTAATTTATTAAATGCATTTTAAGTAATAAAGATTTCAATTTTTTGAAGTCATACCTATGTTAGTGTGAATGGACAGCAAGGTAGTAAGAAAAGAGAGAGCTCCTTCAAGCATGGGTAATACTTTATCTTGCTCCAAAAAAGTATTACTGCGATTAGGGTGGAAAGTTAACCATTCCCACACATGAAACCTAGAAGATTAGGGGAATAAAACTTTATGTATCACTAATGAGATATATAAAAAATAAATATTAATATCAAACTATTAAAAGAAAAATAAAATATAATATATTATGAAGTTAGATTAAAATAATTACTAATGTCATTAACTAACTTTTAGTAATAAAAGGTTATTTAATTCAGACAAAAAAAAATCTTATTAATAACAGTTTATAAATCAAGAGTTGTAAAAGCATATAAATTATATTTAACCCTTTACCTGCCAACGAATGTTCAAAATTGCAACATAATATTTGACTAATGATTTCCCCCAGAAATAATAGTTAAAATACCAAGCTGTTATTGCACATCATCTTAGCATAATGAAATGGCCAATTTTGCTCAAAATTTAAATACTTTTCGCTTAAAAAAAATAGGTTTTAATTTGTTTCTAGGTTAGTTAGAAGGGGAGTTATGAAGAATCTTATAAAACCCTCAAATCAAAAACAACTTTAAGGGTATGCAGAAATACTACAAATAGATGCTTTAGAAGATGCTAATCCTTAAAAGTTAGTTTAATCCATAGTTCAGCTTGTAAATAGTTCAGACTACTTAAAAAAAGGTGTTTATCATATACAGAAAATATATGTATCATCACAGCAATAACAAAAAATAATACAAGCAGCTTTATAACAAGTATGAATCATCCTGTATTTCAATGTAAATATGTTACAAATAAGCCATAAAGAAATCAACAAAATCCATTAAAAATATAAATTATATATTGTCTGTTTGAAAACTCAATTCTCATTAAATAATGAAATATGTATATAAAGATAAAAATTTATATTGGTTCAAACCAATAGAAACTTACACAAAGATATGATACAAAGATATAAAGATATAAAAGATCTGCTAAATAATAACAAAATACCTCTGCAGAACAGTCTTTAAAAACCAGTCAGGGTCGAGTTTCATAGCACACAATTGCAGTAGAAAGAGATCTGGATCAACTATAGAGTTACAAAAATGGCACTGTATATACGTCATTGCCTGGCCTTTAATCTGCAAACCACTGCGAACCCACATATTGCACAAAATTTCATGAAATGCAACCTAAATGGTAAATATATTTGTTTAAATGTTGAATGAACTAAACTTTAAATAATAAACAACTATAAAAAATCATACTTTTAATAACTACAAAAATCTGCAAGGTGATTTGTCTCAAGCTTTAGACTGATTTTAATTCTATGTACAAAACATTTATTAAAAAATATACTTTAAATGAGTATATCTTGCATTACAAAAAATTAATATCTAGATTAATTGTTTACTTATTCATTATGTGTATATATGTGGAGCACACAATCTGATAAGAAAAATAAGAAAGATATCAATATCAGGCACTAAAGTTTTATTCAAATATCATACGCCACATTATCAATTTTGTTTCCAAACAAGAGATTCAGTATAACTGCATGCCACAAGCTCACAAGATTTACCTGTTTTCTCTCGGAACTTAGTGTGCTTTGACTCCCTTATTTTTATGCTTCACAAAATATTCACTTAATGCTTTAATTTTTAACTTTAAAATTCTAAACCTGATGTATATGGGTGTACATACAAACATAAGATGTCTTACATGGGGGGGGACTAGATTTATCAAATTATAACAAGTTAAAAAACAAATAGAGATAGCTTTAAAATACTATATTTAAAAAACAAAAAGACAAAATAACTATAATTCAAATCCATAAAGCCTTTATCTTACATTTTTCCTTGAAAAAAAAATACAAAAAACATTTCGAAGTAAACCATAAGGCTTATGTGAATCACTTAAAAATCTTTTATATAGTCTATAAGCAAAAAAAAAATAATGTATTTAAATTTTAATTGTGCAAATCGTTCAAAAAACCGTTTTAAATGACAGGGTTGACAGGCATTGTAACTGAAATGCAATTATGACAAGAAAGACACTTTCTTAGAAATTTTAAGATCAGACAAATACTTAGTAACAATTCTTTATTTTCATAACAAACTTGGAAAAACAATGAACAAATCTTACAAAGTCAAAATACATTGTGCCTCTGTTGTTGTGAGAAATGACTAACTGAGGATTGATTAATCACATATTTAACTTCTCATGGGAGAGATCTAAACACTGATTCTGCTGTAGCTTGTAAAAACATTTGACTACAAAAACTCATAAAACAACATGAAAATAACAAGAACATGAAGTTTTACCTGGATATTTGTTTGGCTTATAGTACTATGATCTACTTTTCTGCCACATGAGGGTAAATGAGACCAAGGCCTACAATTTAATGTTGGTTTCAAACAGCTACAAACATTCATGCTAGCAGTGGGATTTCATCCCATTAATTTCAGTACCAAAGAGTAGCACCCTATCAATTTAGCCACTTAGCCATTTTAGGCTTTTCCTGGGAGAATTGAGATCCTCTTTAAAATTTAAATGTGATCCCCAAATCAACAGGTTATACACACATACATATATACATGTAATATATATATAATTAAACCAACTAGGTAGTTTAGAGATTAAATTTTTGTAATGCTAGATACACTCCTTAAATGCTTACTTTTTCAATAAATAATTACAATGTTTTGTAACTAGATTTAGAAACAATCTAAAGCTTTTGATGCAATTAAAATAATATTTAATTAATAAAAAATACATAAAAAGAAGCATACTTGAGCTTGCAAAGGATGCATCATCATAAGTTTCAATACGTCTTCAGATGGAAGTAAACTATCTAAAGTAGCACCTTGTTGTCGAACAGCTTGACCCAAAAACGATGCATAACAACGATGTAGTGGAATGTGAAAAGAAATCTGATATGGGTTTATCTGGAAAGAATGAAAAAGATTACATAAAATCTAGACAAAAAATATTTTAATACAACAGAAGTATTTGTGCAGAAAAAAAATCAGAAAATTTTACAAACTCTTACTTTAATAATGAAAAAATAACTATCAGAAAACAATATTTGCAGGACAGAGGAGGGGGAGATTCTAATCACTACTGTCATATTTTTATTTAACAAATGCTGAACATTAGGACCTAAGCCATTAATTCATGACCTCTCGCAATTCACAAGGTGGTCTTACAAACAATTGTGTCCAGTTAGACCTCTAGAGAGAGCCACCACTTTCTTTCTTGGAAAACTGGGATCTGATCTCCCCTCTCCTAGAATCGTCCAACTCTTATCTATAGTGCATTTAATCATACCTTATTTAAGTATTTCCTTGAGAAACAGATAAACAGTAATCTGTAGTGAAACATTATAACTAATTTTGAAAGTTTGTCTGCCTGAAAATTTAATATTGTTCCAAGCTTATTGCAATAAACTGTGTATTTCTATCACTGTCAGTTTAGTTTTTATTGATTTTTAAAATATACCGGTCATTTTTGAAACACCCTGTACTTACCACCAAAATTCATTTACACCACTGGGGAAACATATATAGCTTAAGGAATGCTATAGATGTGAAAAACACTACCTCTGCTAGGTCCTTGTAATTAAAAGTAGCGACCAAGCAGAAAGCCCCGAGGCATGGCCTGTTACCTTCAGAGGTATCATTTGAACTAGGAAGACATCCCAAACAAACCCATCTTACATGCCCCAGTCACTATTAAGAAATACTGTGGATCTTTGGCTGGCTTGAGCCTCAAACTTACAACTCTCTAATAATGAGATCAATGCTTCTGAGTTACTGTGACTTTTATACTAAAACAAAGTGTATAATTTAATAAATTACTAAATTAGTTTCACCTCTAAAATATTTTTTTCAATTTAATATACTTTTGTAAAGACATTTAGTGTAGACACAAACCCTGATATAACAAAAATTTTGAATATTAAAATAGCACAAGGATTTAGAATATCAAAATATTGCATTAACAAGTGACATCAATATTTTTTCTTTCATTGGCTATAAATTTATATAATATACTAAACTTACATCATCAGTTAAAGAAAAACCAATAGTCTCAAACCAGCTGCACACTGCACTCTTGCAAATTTGAAGAATTTCTTTTGTTTTCTCTGCAGTATCCTAAAATGAATTGATAAATCAATGAATGAGGATTATCATAATCATTCTCAAAATTTTAAACTTAGAGAAAAAAATTATAGTTAACAGAAACATAGATACATAAATTTTAATACTACTATACTATCATAAATTAATAAAGGACAGAAATAGTCACTGGAAATAGACAGATCAGTTTAAAGTGGTTTTACCAACATTAAAAAAATTTTTAAATGTTTTTAAAGAGATATCATTTCCAAATGTTTAAAAGAAAGGAGAGAAAATGTATGTCTTAACTTACAGCACTCTTTAAATGTGAAATAAGTGCCCACATTGGAGTGGCTGAAGCTTCAAGCTCAGCAGCAAATGCAGCGTAATATGTATTAGATTCAAATTCAACATGATCTTTAAGTTCCCTCTGGTTCACATTCATTCCTTAAAAGCATATAAATGGTGAAAAAGAATTAACAGAACACATAATTATATTAGTAAATAAGTCAAATCAACAAAACAGTACACAAGGAGACATTTATTACAACCATTAAAGACATTTATAACTGCAAAGCCAATGCAAACAAGGCACAAATAAAAATAATGACACAGACATATGTTTTGCAGTTATAAATGAGCTGCATCATCAATACAAGCAAACTTATTGAAAATGTAGTCCAAGCCACATTTTGGAATGTAACGAGCCTTATATATTTTTTTCTCAATATACATTTTGGTATTCAATGAGATTTAAGTTGTTACTTCTAAATAAGGAGCAAAGCTCAGGAAAATGCATTTAATCATTTTGATTTTCCAGATGCAATGTAATTTTTAATTTATATATATATATATATATATTTATTATATTGAAAAGTCAAACAAATTTAAACAAAATTTCATTTTTTTGTTTCAATTTATAAATGGTCCTTTTAAAGAAAATGCTGCTAAGGCTTTACTGAAGTTTTGATAAATACTTATGTTATGTGTATATATATGTATATGTACATACATATATTTGAAATTAAAAGTTATTAAGATATAAAAACATTATTGTTTCTTAAAAAATAAACTTACCTTGAAATAGTGTAAGAAATTTAAACCACAGCTTTAAAAGTTCCGAGTTACTTAAAAACTCAAATGCAACAGCTTCATGAGTTAAGACATTATTTAAATCACTAACCAATGGCCAGTAACAATGTTCTTTCATTATTCTATGGCTGCAGTCTACAACTTGATGGTCATTTTTTTCTGCACCTACAATAGCCATAATATCAAAATTAAACCACTGTCCAGTAATATTAAAAACAAAAATGTATAAATTAAAAACCATAGGAACTCAACAAAAAATATCACACATTATATGACTTAAGTGCTTAATAAGTTATTTAATAACATATTAAAATATAAAACAAAGATTAAAGAATGATAAAAAGATAATTGCAATATAAGAATTTTAAATATCCAATCTATTCAGAATTTTTACACATTTAATTGTGAAAGAGTAAATCTCTTATCTAAAAATTATCTTTAAAAGGATAACAAAACCTTTTCACCCTTTCAGGAATGTGAAAGCACAATTCTCCATTCAGAGCCCACAGGTACATTGGTGTGATTGAGAATCTTAACATTTTAAATATTTAAGTGGCACCAGATGGTGGTTGAAGTCCATTAGATTTTCGAATAATATTTCACAGAGTGTTGACTTTCAATATACACTTTCAAGTTCTGAGATTTCTTTTTTCTTTTGAATTAGGGAATTTTGAACGAGCAAATAACAGTACATGTTTGAGTCTCCAAAGAGCTATGATTTATTAAGCAGTGGGTATTTAAATTTTGATAGAATAGGTTTGATTTAGAGTGCTAAGGTCTACTTTTTTGCAACACAAGAACTAATGAGACTGGGACCTTCTCCTTAAAGCCGATTCCAAAGAGTTACAAATTTCCATGCCATAGTGGGATTTGAACCTCCTCACTCTGGTACCAAAGATCAGAGCCCTAACTATTCAGGCATCATTTAGCTTTAGAAAATAGGAAAAGACAGAATGTTTATTATAGTTAGAGGTGGGAGTAGAAATATGATTTGCAGTCTGAGTTTACTAAAGAGTGTTTTGTACATTTTGGGTCAGTTTTATTTTAGCCATCATGGCAAAAAGATTTAAATGTTTATGTGAGAACAAGAATTTTTAATTGATGAATGAATCCAATAGAGAAATGGAGAATAGTAATTTTTCTAATAAAAAAGCGGCAGAGAATCTGAAAATTCAGATGACACTGAAATAATTAATAATATGAATGATAAAGAGAACAGTTTAAATGCAAATGAATGGTAAACAAATAGGAAAGATCTTATGTCCCTCGAGTTGTATTTATTTAAAATGTTAAATTTATGAAATTTTTCAGCAATATCTATCACATAATTTTACTAATACTTTGTTGAAATTTTAAAATGTCCTTTTTTTTTACTGTATTTATAAATTTTGATTTGTTAAAAATGAAACTACTTTTATCAAAACAAAACTATTTTCTTAAAATTTATAACAGTTTTTAAATAATGAAACATTTGTTACAATATATATAGATACTATCAGGGATTATAAGCTCTAAATTTTAACATATTAAATTAAAGTTACGAATTTTAAATTAACTTGGACTTAAAACAGAAAAATGCAGGGGGAAGGGGAAGCATCTCTTTCTTTTTGTGGTGGTCCTGATCAAATTAAGGCATAAATTTAAAATGACCAAAAAAAAAAAAAAAAAAGCACCATTATAAAAATTTTGATTTTGAAAAAAAAAAAAAAAAAAAAAAAAAAAAAATTTTTGATATTTTAGAAAAGAAATATACTTGCATTCATGAATTTTTAATGTAAAATAATTAAAATAACATATTAGGGAAAACAAATTATCTATTTTTTTCTGCATTACTGAAAAGAATAAACTACTTGAATATAAGAGATAAACTTTTATACAGATTTTTAAAAAAAAAACTGTAATTTTGGGAAAAAGATCTTTTATACACAATTAAAAAAAGTAGGACCCTTACAGAATTTTAAATTTATACTAGAAGCTTTATGTAATCTGCATAGCACAATGTCTCTTTATTTTTCTTAGTTACAGATTTTATTTTCTTATTAGAATGTATTTTTTTGTTTAACTATAATTAAAGCGTCAAAATTTTTAATAAAATCAGTTCTATTTTACTTTCAAAAACGAAAAATTTTCATTAAAGTAAAGTAAAGCAATGTTTATTTTAGATGTACGGTTAAACTATACAATTTGGCAGAAATGTATTTAATATTTAAAAATTTGTTGGGTAAAGCTGTTTAAAATTGTCTTTTAAAAAAATAAACATGTACAAAGCTCATATTTTCTTCAAAAAATGAAATATGCTTAATAATTTTGGACCATCTTTTACATTGGTTTCTATAAATGATGCTTTATTTTATTTGCTTTATTCATTTAATGAATAGTTAAATACGCTACATCTTTCAGTTAACTTATAAAATCTGAATTCCCTCACATTATTATTGCATTTTTGACATATGTACATCTACTAATGTTTAAGGTATCCATATGACAAACTGACTCAAACGTAAAATATAATTAAAAAATGTATCTATTTCAAACTCAATTTAAAATACACCTTACACTGTAAAATACTGTTATGAGCAATCTTCACCATCATAGAATGCAAACTTTGGATCATTATATGCAAAAGGTCATAATCCTTAGTCATCTCATAAGCCAGATCTTCATTACTAAAAAGTTGCACACTTACGTGAACAACTCGATTTGAGAGAGTGTCAGAATCAGTAGATTTTGCTAACATTTTACTGATTCGATTATAGTGCTTCACAAATATTTTAGTAAATGCTACCTGAAAAACAAAATTCAAATATTCAATAACGTGGCAATAACTAAATATTCAATAATTATTCAATAAATGGCTACAAAAATTTTACAATTAGCAGAAATATCATTATGAAAAGCAGAAAAAATATAAGAAAATATATAATTTTTCACTCAGATTGTCAATTTTTTTACTGCTGCAGAAAAAACGTTTAAAACTAAACAAAAGAAAAGGTACAGTTTTATAGTAAATGACAAATGTGTGATACAATTAACAAAATCTCATAATTGTATAGTAAATGATATAATTGTAATTGTATAGTAAATGATCATATAACCAACACAAAAGTTTAAAAAACTTAATCCTTCCAGTTTAATTTTTTCTGATAAAAACAAAGGTACCTTAATATTTTAACTAGAACACAAATATCAATATGCTGAAAAAGTTTTGAAAACATAAGTAAATAAATAAAGCCCATTACAGAGCAGAGATTAGTGGTTTGGTTTGGAGTGCTACGGTCTACCTTTTGCAACACGAGGGCTAATGAGTCCAAGACCTATAGCTTAAAGCCAATTCCGGATGGCTATGAACATCCATGCCACTATGGGATTCGAACCCATGAACTCTGGTACTGAAGGCCAGCACCCTAACCAATCGGCCATCGTTCAGCATAGAGATTATTGGAGCATATATATATATATATATATATATATATATATACAGTGTTCGTGCTGAACTATCCTCAGTCTGAATCTCAGGGGCCCACTAATGACAAAAATGTGGGTCCAGCAGCCAAAAAATATGCATCCCATAAATGTGAAGTGATAAACCATATTTATTTAAGTAGAGAATATAATAAGTGTTACACATATTTGCAAATAATGAAAGATTTATTTTATTTGCAATTATATATATATACAAATTCTATCTTTTATTCCAAAATTTTTTGTTTGCATTTGAAAATACATCACTGGTCCTTGTAATGAAATCATCAAATGTTTTCAGTTTATTTTCTGTAAGTATTTCTAGGACAAGTTTTGATTCCCTTCATATAATAGAAGCTTCTTTCTGGAAGTTACACTGGAAAAAAAAAAAAAACTGCTTTCCTTTTCCTTGGAATATTTTTTGGGTCTGAAACAGACATGCCAACATTCAGGCACTTGTGGCCAGAGCAGCTATGTGGTTTGAAATTTTAACAGGCTAATTACAGATTATACATAAGTACATATCTTATTGGTTTCTAAATTAAAATTAAATTTTAGATATTTACACAGTAGTAAATTGTAAAAGGTAAATTAAAATTTATGAACAGCTTTTTTAACTTTAACAACTTATTTTGCAGAACAGTGTTTCTTATAGCAACATTGACCCTGATTAAAATATTTCTATTTTTCAATCATAAGGGATTCTAGAGTTTCTCATATTCGACCTAAATTCAGTTTGGTTTTTCCACACAGTACTGAAAACTTTTAACATGCAGCATTACTGTGAGAAAAGAGTAATATTCAGCATTATTTTTTGAAAAACTTTGTATTTAATTGCTGAATTGTAATCTTTTCGCTATTCAAAAGTTGTATTATTTTCCGGAGAAATCTGGGAAGTTTCTGGAATTATCAAATTTTCTCATTTCTCCGAAGCTACTCTGGAGTAGTTGGCATGTCTGCTGAAATATCCAAAATTCATCACATTCTGAAATTCTAAATTTTTTGTCCTTTTTTTCCTTAGAAGTTTTCTGGCCCATTGGTCCCCTGATTTCATCCCAATATTACAAATTTTCCTGGTCCACCGGACCCAAAATTTTGTTGAAGTTCAGTCCCATTCTTAAAAAATTACATAAAACACCTGCTATAATATGTAAACATGAACCCTGTATATCCCCAATTGGTATTTTTAGTGGAATGCTTATGTAAGCCAATTGTTTCTTAACACAAATGTCAACTCATTTGGAAAACTAGACAATTGAAGAAATCTCAGTTATTTGATTTCTGTAAATGAAACATGTAACTACAGCTGAAATTCACCAGCAGCTCATAGAGGTTTACAGAGGAACCGTAATATCTCATTAGAACATTGCAGAATGATGTTAGAGATTTGCAGCCAGTGGAGAAATGGTCACTGTCGACTGTGGAGACATCATCGACCAACATTCCTACAGCCCACACCTCACTCCAAACAATTTTCACATCTTTAATTACTTCAATGAATACCCAGGAGGCTGGCTTCAGATGAGGAGATGAAGCAGTTCACAAAAAAGGCAGTACTTTTACCATGACACAATATTCAAACTCATCCCAGGAAAATCAAGTGATTGTATGAAATAAAATGTACATGTTTCACTGCAAGCTTTGTAACCTTATTTTAACCTTAACAACTTTTTTTAAAAGCCTACATTATAAAAATGTCATGCATACCTTATAGTTTAAATCAGGCATCATATTTAAAAGCAAACAAACTAATTTCTGGGGAAACTCAAATTTAATAGTCCAAAATACTAATTCATCTAGGAATGAAGACTGCTTTAAAGATTCTGTTACTGAAGCAGAAGATGATGAAAATACACCTGCAAATCAATATTATATTTTAGTAATAAATTTAATAAGTTTTATTACAATGGTCATGCAAAATAAAGCAGTATAGTACTAAGAATAAACTTTAAAAGTTAACATAACACAGTATACGTAGGTGAACATATCTAATTCAACTGTTTCACAAAATCACAACTCCTTTTTTTTTCCCGAGCCATTTTTAAAACTTAATGAGGCAAATGAAATAATGAAGGTGTTGTAATCAAATGATTTAAAAGGACACAATCATGATAAAAATGCTTTTTTAAGCATTTCTAATTATTATATCTTAAAATTTTGCCATTTTATAAATATTTTAAGCAAAAAATTTAAAAATTGATATTTTCATTGAAATAAAAGTATTTAGTTCATTATTATTGATACATATATGCATACTTTAAAAAAAAGTATACTAACCACTATCACAGCTCATGTCATCATTGGAACTTTCAAAGCTATTTCTAGCTTCTAAATATTTTGTAAGACTTTCAACTTTATAACATGGACCACTTTTACTTGAACTTTCAACATCTAAGGAAAGAAGAGAAAATAATGGTCTAATGCATATTAAAATATACTAAAATCATTCAATATATAGATTAAAATTAAATCAAATTTCAACATTAATTGTAAGCTATGTAATATATTTTAAAGATCCTCCTCTCAATTCAAATTGTTTTTACTGCATATTCAAACTTAATATGCGACAAATGAAAGTTATAAAAATACGACAAATATCTCTCCTTACATCAAACAAAAACTAAATCTGAGCAAGGTACAGAGAAAAATATTCACAAAAAGTAAAATAAAATAAATTTTATGACAAATTTATAGTATTTATTATTAAATGGTCACCTTATTGTTTACTACCCTATTAATAGAAAATTAATAGTTCAGAACAAAAACAATTGCATTGATCTCAAAATATTGTAGTTCAATGCTAATAAATTTCAATTATACATAAAAAGCACTAATCTAGATAATTTAAAAATTCTTTCTAAAATCATAAACAGAAAGGTAAATATTTCATTTGATATTCTTCACAAACAAAAAGATTCACCAAAAATAATTTTTTTAAAAACATTTAAACTTTTTTATAATAAAATATAAAACTAGAATCACAAGTTATTTTACTATCAAGTAAATGCTGTAATAATTTAATCATGCTAAAAACTATATGTAAGTTTTTCCTCCTTTATCTTTTAAAAGTTATAACTCAAAGTTACACATAATAATCAAACTGATTATTACCATTAAATATACAAAAAAAGGACAGGTTTGCATGACAGAATACTGAAATTTCCAATAATGATGACAATATAACTTTGCCTTTGTGGCAATCTTTTTGTGTATATTCCTTGAACATTTTATGTAGAGCTGTTGCACTATTAAGAAGGCCAGTAGACCAATGCATTTTTTATATGAAATAAATATGAAGTTCTATGATTTTTTAGACTTAGTTTTCTGATATCACAAGTGCCATTAAGACGTTTTCTTTGCCCGGAGGTCTGAGCAAATTTAATAATACGGTTAAACACATGTAAAATTTTAAATTATACCTAAATTGTTAGTTTATCCTTACTTTTGTCATGTACTGAAAAAGCATGTGACATATACATACATCAAAAAACACAAACTTGTATGCATGTGTGTAAGTAAAATATTAGATTTCTTAATCATTTTAAAAATTTAAGCTTTCAAATCACAAATAATACAAAATTTTTACAGTTGCAAATCTATAGATACTTTTAACTTAGTTGATATAAAACTAAGCTTATGATTTAAAAATGAACTTTAAATAAAAAGCATAATAAACAGACACTAACATATAAACTGCACAAAGCATACTAATATTTGATTATATAGTTTACAAAAATTGTATACTCTACAAATATATTAATGAAAATTTCCACATGATTAAGAATATTTAACAAAGAAAATATGCTTAATTAAAATTTATAAAAAATATAAAGAAATAATACACTTACTAACAGCAAGTTGATAGTATACTTCAGGATTAATTAATGCTTGTGTCATAACTTTCCGCATAGCAGCTCCCATTTCACTATGATTGTGTAACATTGTCAAAAAACCATCAGCCATTGGTATCACAGAATATCGATCTAATGTGACTAGAAGTACAGAAAATAAAATTTATAATAACGAAATTTTGTTTTAATGATATCCTACATCAACTATAATTAATTTTAAAAAATCATTCATGTTGGAATATATAAAATACACACATTTTCTATCATACTAATTATGATACTTAGATTGTTATTTAACCCATTAACGTCTGGATATTTCTGATGGCTATATATTAGTAAATATCTAACATAGAAGCTATTATAGACACCTGGAAGTAAAACAAAATATGAAATTTAAACACCTTTAAATATGACATCAAGTCATCATTAGTGAGGAGGTGTCATTTTAAAACATAATAAGATGTCTTTAAAAAAAAAAGGGAAAACTTCATGATAACAGATTTATTTGCTATCATATATGAGAAAAGTACTGAAAAGAGATAACTTATTACAGATATGGCTATTCGCCATGATTTTGACCGGTATATGTTCAGAATACCAGTCATAATACGTTCCTATTCTAAGCTTGAAAATCATAAAATGACAATCGAAATGACAAAATTATAGATAAGATCCTATTTGAAAACTTGGGAGATTATTCATAAGATTAATATCTATTTCCATTAAAAAGGAAGAATCGTTTCAAGAAAACAAAAACTCTACAAACCATTTTTTGACTGTCCTCAAATGAGGATGCCCTAATGGGTTAACAATCAAATTTTAAAAGTATTTAAAAATTGTTTAATTTGATTTTTGACTTTAACCCTAGTATTTCCTAATAATTACACTTTTTTAAAGTTTAATATATTTATATTTAATCAGTTATTCAAATATTTTTTTCTTCTTGGCACTACAGCCTAGAGCAGGGATGGACAAACTTTTTCGGCCATGGGCCAAAAATCAAAAGAAAATAAGTTTGGAGGGCCAAGATAAATTTTTCTAAAATTTTAAAAACAATATACAAGTACCTAACAGTTTAAATACGTTAATGAGATGAATGAAATTGCGATTTCATTTTTATAAGTTCCTTACACTGAGGTTCGAAGTGAGTTGTACTGATTTTAAAGAACGATGCTTAATGCTCCTCTGTCAGTCTACTTCTGAAATTATTCTTTCTAAGGTTCAAAGTTGAAAACACTTGTTCACATATAAGAAGCAAATATACCACTGATTTTCTGGGCATGAGATAATAAATTTGGGAAATAATATTTAAGCAAAGTAGAAAAGGAGATGGATATATAATGTATAAATATATATTTCTTTTAATTTGCCTCGGACTGGCAGCTTATAATTCTATTTGCGGGCTGGATAAAACCTTCTGGCAGGCCGTAGTTTGCCCATCCCTGGCCTAGAGTAGGCTAGAGTCATCCCAACAAGTTTATTCCATTGGAATGTGTCAGATGGTATGTGTTTCCAGTTGGTAAACTTTAGAATTTTTAAGTCTTCCTCAACATTATCAAGCCATCTGAGTGGAAATCTTCCCTATTTCCTAGTGCCTTCAGGTTTGTTGAGAGTTTATAACTTAGTGGGATTTTTGTCCTCTAAGTGTCCAAGGTACTTTATTCAACTTTAATAATGCCTAGCTGTTTATACCAAACAAAAGTTTCATGATGGTGAAGAACTAACTCATCCAACATTATTTTCTTGGACTGCACCAAAAAATTTTACTAAGCTTTTTTTTTTTTTTTTTTTTTTTTTTACAAAAATTAGAAAACTTTTGTGAATGTGCTTGGTCAATGTGAAGCTTTTGCTGCCATAGAGGACTACTGGTCAAATTAGTATTTTATTCATAACAATTTTAGCCCTACAGCCTATTAGTCCTGATCTTAGTTGATTTCTTAAGCAGGATTAGCATTTGTCACCATGAAATAGAAATAAATTTCAACATTCAGTTCATTCCTGTTGGTGACAGTGCTTCCAAGATATTTACACTTGATAACTTTTTATTTTCATTGATGATTAAATATTTTTACTATGGGCACAAATTTTTAAACATTTAACTGTCTAAATGTCAAGCTCAAGATACAAGTATGAAGTGTATGAAGGAGTATCATTAAGTTTTAATTACTCAGAAATAACCTAGATGTCTAAATAAAATTTATCCTGCATATTGGCTGTTCCTTAATATGCAGAATACTTAATACTGTAAATAAGAGCTGTTAATGTTGAGTTGTTTGGTTTCAGGAAACTGTAGGTTGAAGTAACTTACTGTATAGAGGAGAGGCTTGTAAGATGATTATCATACGATTTTAATTATTAAACAATAATCCAGATATCATAATAAAATTATTTATATTAATTGTGCTCACATACATAATGTAGCAAACTGTAGCCATTATTGTAGATTTTTTGGTTTAAAGAAGTATTTTAGAAAGCCATAGATTGAAGTAATGGTAGCAGTACTGTAGACTTAAGGATGAAAAAGATGAGAGGTCTGCCATGAGATTATACACAGATGGCAGAATATCTGATGATTTCACTCTAGACTTTACTTTAACCCTTAGTATCTCAATAACTCTGAATTAATTAGCCTGAATTAAACCCTGAATTGAAACAGGGTTATGATTATTACCCCGTATGAAAAAATATTTCTTGAAATGTTAGAATACATTAGGTACTTCCCACACGTAAAATATAACTTTAAAAATTTAAAACATAAAATTTACTGAGAAAAAAGTATATTTTCTACATTTAGAAAATTACCCATTTCTTATAAATATTTTTTAGCCCTTTGCACTCCATTGTCGGAAATATTGCAACATTTAAAATATAAACTTTAAATCCAGAGTGCAAAGAGTTAATTATTTTGCACAAAAATTATCTTTATTTAAAAAATTTGAATCATTGTAAAAAAATATACTCCTGGCACCTGTTTTACAACAATAAATATGCAATAAACATTTGCATCTGAACAAATAATGAAAGGAACTTTGATACTAAAGTTAAATTTAGCATCACCATTTGATACAGATTCTATGAGCCAATTGTTAACTGCTGTATTGCCAATTTGCAGCAATTAACAAAACAGACTCTTAAAGTTCACTGTTAAAACTAGTGTTTACATTTGTCATTTTTCAAAGAGTGCAGTATCCAGAGCTTTTTTTAATACATTTGCACCCTGTATTTTTCTCAAAATAGTTTTTTTTAGAACTGGGGAAACACTTGGTATAGAGCTTAAATTCTGCATAATTTTGAAACTGCTCTTTTCAATAAACCCTGCTCCTTTAAAAAAAAAAAAAAAAAAAAAAAAAAAGTTAGTTGAAAACATTTATTTTGGAGTATGCCGGAAATCTGTGACACAGTGATACAATAGATTAAGAAATACATAAAATTTTTCATTTAATAAATTTAATAGTTCATGAAAACTTTATAAAAAATAAACTTTACCAGGCTCACTGTTATCACGTAAATGTTGAACAAGCCGTAAAAATAGACGAGGCATTAAAATTTCTGCTACAGCTAAAAGATCTCGAGGTGCTTCAGGTTTGTCTATTTGGTTATTAGTTCCATGTCTTTGACAAAATCTATGACAAAAACAGTATAGGACATTAAAAAAATTATCATTCTTCATGAAAGCAATACTTCAAAAAACATTTTTTATCTCTATTATTACATCCAATTAAATGATAATAAGTACACAGAGAAGCAAAGAAAATAAAGGCATATGCTATTACACTAAACAATTGAGAAATTCATATTAATCAATTTTGTGTGCAACAGGATACACAAAATATTTAAAAGAGAGTAAACTGTATAAATTAATTATTTTTTCAAAACTTAATCACATTTTTCAAAAATTTATTAGAAATTTACTGTGAAAAGAAAATATCTATAAACAGATAAATACCTTAACAGACACTTTTAAAATATAACTACTTCATAAGCAAAGAAAAAACAGCTAAAATTCTAGAAACCAGTAAAATTAATTAAAATGACCTTGAGGTAATTCAAATAACAGACAACACAAAAATTTAGTGATTAGAGATGTTAGGCAATTTCTCAAAAAAGATAAAAAGTGAATTCTGAAGAAGTCACAGATATTAAAGACTATATATTATTTGATAATTTTTTCCTTTACCCCCTTTCTGAAACATTACAGGTCACACAATTTAAGGAATGTTTGATGAATCTTTAAAAGTCTTAAGTTAGGTGGAAGACTGCAAATTTTCATTACAATCATAATGTAAATACACACCATTTACATTATGGTTACATTATGTATTTAAAAACCATAATGTAAATATAACAAAAGTAACAAGATAGTTTATATAAGGTACCAAAATTCTAATTTTCTAGAAATGGCTTAAGCTGGGGCCAAATCCTTCGGAACTTTGCTTTTGATACAAAAGAATAAAAAGAAAGAAACATGCAGTGGAAAAATGCAAGATCTATTTTATTGGAACTTCAGAAAAATATTAATTAATGCACTATAAAAACAACATTTTTGCAATTAAAATAGATTAATACTATTTTTTAGGATAAAATTAATTCCAAATGCCTACAGAAAAATATTACTTAAAAACTACAGAACAAAATATAAGAAACTAATGGTACCCCAAAATATGGAATTAATACCTTTGAAAATGAAAACATTCTATAAAAGAAATTACTTATTCAGTAAACATTAATTCATTTACAAAAATGAAAGCGTTAATTTTTACAGATACTTATTTTAATCATCCCAAAGAGACAGTTAAAAAATACCTAATAAAACAGTAAAAACTACATAAACATAGAGAAAATATGATACATCCTTAAAATATATGTCTTGTGCTTATGAATAAAGCAATAATCTTCTTCAATGGCCAGACAGCCCAGGATGGGCCCTTGCCTTCCTCAGAATCAAATTCTAAGATCTTCTGTCCCTGGCCATGGATATCCAGTCAGTAATTTTTAAAAGTCTTAACACATTGTTGACCAGCAATTTTACTGAAAATTTATCTCATGTCACCGGCTATTAGCACAATTTGATTCATAATCAGTCAGACAATCAGATAAAGCATCCGCGTATAACTTATTGAAAAATTCTTCCACATGTCCCATCATCATTTTTAAAATTTTTTAAATTATTAAATATTTTTTACAACAAAAGATTTGGCAGGTCTTATAAGCGAGAGAAACAGCTTGTGTTATATTGACCAACACTTGCACTTTATGGTCACCAATAAAGAAAACAACAGCGATGCGAAAAAAAAACGCATTACGAGTTTACTCGTGGCCGGTCAGCAACGTTTGGCCATAAAAACACGAGTTAACTCGTGACCGATCAACAATATGTTAAGTCTGATTCCAAACACTTGAGCCACTTAAGTTTAGGTCTCCCTCTTTTTCAGGTGCCAAATGGTCAGGCCGAGAAGATCTTTTTTGTTACATGATCTTCACCCATTCAGCATAGGTATCCTGCCCATTTAAATCTCTGAATCCTTATATATTGTACTATATCTAGATCTTTAAAAGATTTATAGAGTTCAGAGTTAGTTCTTCTTCTCCATATATTATTATGTTTTATGCCACTAAAAATACTCCTAAAAATTTTTCTCTCAAAAACAGAAATGATATTTTTTACTTTTTCTGTCATTGCCCAGGTCTCAGAATAAGTAAGAATGGATCTGATTAAGCTTTTGTAAAATTGGATCTTCGTTTTTTTGCTAGTGAAGTTAGACTTCAAGTATTTGAGTCCGAAAAAACAACAGTTAGCATGTGACATAAAGCAATAACAGACAACTCTTATTCTTAATAAGTTTCAACAGTTAACATATTGACAATACCAAAGACCAATCAAACAAACATGAACTGAAAGGTCACTTCAATTTTTTAAATTTTAGACCTTAGACCAGAAATATAAATATCCCATTCTGGTAACTAAATACTTACAACATGCTTACATAAAAAAATATTAACTTAAATACTAATTTTAAAACATACCCAGATTCTCTCATAACGCTCTTGTCACCACAGTCACAAGCACCTCCAGCTTGACTTCTAAACATATTAAAATCATGTCCTTCATGATTTCCTCGTTGAAAGCAATCAGAACAGAGTGACATACAAGGAGATATTCCACATGTTCGACAACGATATGCTACGAAATTAGCAGTCCATACCAAACCACATGTAGTTGCATTATCGTACTTTCTTACTAAAAATTTGAAAGAAAAGCATAAGCATTTATTAGAAAAAGGAATTAAAATTGAAATTCATTACACATATACAGTTGAAACTCTAATTTGTAAATTTCTTCATTATGCAAACTTTTCCCAAGAACCAAGAAACTTCTGTGAATTTTTTCATAAAATAACCTCCAAATAGTGATGTGCATTCTCTATTTAATTCACTTTTTCCAGAGATTGAATTTTTTTACCTCCCATACCTCAAAATATTTCTCGACATTTCAAATTTATTCTCCAACACATTTTATGATGGTCAATGACCTTGAACTGGTTTATAATTAAAATTAATTAATTTTAATAAACACATTTTTATAACTGAAAATAATGTATTTCTAAACAATCTTTTGCTTTATTTTGGTTTATCTTACAAATTTCTTTTTTGATGGGTAAAATAAATTAAACAAATAGACCCCAAAAAGAATGTGTCAAAATGTGCAACGCATGTCGCAGAACATTTGCAGCTTGCAAAATGTAACTGAAAAAACATTAACCTACATTTTTTGTAACACATAGAAAGGAGGAATGAATTGCGGCAAAGGTGGGATTCGAGAGGGAATACAATGTTTATTGAAATCAAATCTTTATTAGAGCAAGCTATAAATGCATTAAAAACTAAAACACTTACATTTATCAGTTTCTTAATAAATGTTTTATTGGTTTCCTAACCAAAAACCATTTTTGAATTATGGGAATCAGCAAAAGATAAAAACAAATAGGCATAAATGGGCCTTTTTGAAATAGGCATAATATAAATGATGGTGATGAAACCAATGTCAGAACAACTGATAAAAGAATGTTTATATTTTGCACCACCAGGACGGAGATAAGTCCAAAAAGTATTAAAATTTTCCTTTCCTTTTTTAATGTTTGGGTCAAAATGGCTATTCCTATTTCATCATCGTGGTGAAGTTTCTAAAATATTTCACATACAAAGTAATTAACAAGACTGTAAATCCTATGTCAATGACATAGGATTTACAGTCTCCGAGATTACTCTAGGTTTAATAAAACTATTTTCTTAAATTCATTATTTTTTAACATTGTTTTATTAAATATTTTCACTCTTTATTGTTTAAGATAAAAATATACTTGCATACTTCTTTACTTGTACCACAATGGCAGTAATATTATGAAAAAGTAGAGACTGATATAATAAATGTAGTGCAGTAGAATATTTTTGATTATCTGAAAGCTTGTTGCAGAACATTGAAAAGCATTCTACTGTAGGGCAAATAGATATTAATTTAAATACAAAAAGGTGAGATAATTACATTTTTAATAACATTCTGTGTTCATAAATTTAAAAGGTGAATTTCTATTTAACAAATTCTCCATATCCTATTTAGGGATTTAGTGACTGTTTAATAGAAGTCCAACTGTACATACATAATTCATAATAAAGTTAATTATAAGTTATCTCAATTTTCTTGCATGCTAATTTGGAAGCCTACGAAAATTGAAATAAGATACAAAGAAATGAGATCAAGCTATAATGAACTGAGAGTTAAAAAATTAGAAATGCAGTGATGCAACTGAAATTTTCAAAATTTCACATAAATTAAAATATACATAAATTATAGACATATATTTCATACATAGTAAGTCATTTTACTGCAATAGTTTAAAATTTTGTATAGAGCTTTCTCTATGAAATAAAACTTTATATAAAAATGAGTCAATGAATAGCCTTCATAAAAATTTTTATGCTAAAATAATGAATTTTCTAACAACTCTCTTAATATTGTCAGAAAATGATTGATTGATATTATTATGGGAGATAAGTATTATAGTAGAAAAATTTACAAGTAAACCATTTCTAAGGAGTTTTAATCTAACACTATTATTTGAAGAATTTGGTGTATAGCTCAGGAACTCAATGATCAAATGATAGAGAAAGCCAAATTAAAATCATGTAGTAATAATACAGGAGGCAGTATACATTAACCCTCTGACAGCTCAATTTATAAACCGAGATCTCTTTAAAAATTGTGTATTTTTTTGTTGCATAGTTTAAGTATATATATATAAGCATACTATCTATAATTTTAATATCTAATATGACTATAGTTCTAGTCATGTATTTCTATTTATTACCCAATTAAATGTCTAGTACTGTATATAATATATTCTACTGGTTAAACAGTGAAAAAGCGAAATGTGCTTCTTAAAAAAGGAAGAAAAACACATGCCCACAAAAATCGCGGGATGAGCAAATTTTACTACATTTGAATTGTCTGTGGAAATCATGAGGGATGAGCAGTCAGAGGGTTAATATACCTATAAATGAAACTTTTGTGAAATTATTAAATATATTGCATGATTTTATTAATTCATTGAATTAAGTAAAAATAGAATAAGAAATAATATTTCATCGTTTATTAACCAAAAAAAATTGCAACAAAATATCTTTTTATTTACTAAGGGCAATAACTTATTGTAATATTAATATTTAATTAATTTTTATTAAATCTATTATTTAAATACTTATTCAAATAAAAATAATACATTAATTTTTATTTATTATATTATAAAGCAATATAATAGAAAACATATATATATACATACAGTAATGTTATAGAATAAGCACATTAATATTATAAAACACTATCATAGCAACAATACAATTTATTACTTAAAATTTTCCTTTATTATTTAAATTTTTTTAATCTATAGGATTAAATATTAAATAATTCAAGTATTAGCTTTAATAAAGGGCAAGATATTCTCTGCCTGTTTATTAAACTCAAAAGACATTATTGTTTTTTCTAATCAGATTATACAGCTTATATATCTTCATACTGTTTTTTTACTAATCTTTAACCTTTTAGCTGTCTTCAAATGAGGAAAAAAATTTTTAATTAATTTTTTTATCCAAGCTTTTCATTTCCTATGTCTAACTAAAAAATATAACTTAAGGTATCCGTCTACGTTGAAATCGTCATTTTTTGACAAAAATCATAATTTTATTTTTATTTCTCTATTGTAAAATTTTAATTTTTAGGGTTCTAAATCTGTTTTGTTTTGTCTATATGGCATTTTAAAGAAAAGTTACAGCTGTTTAAACATCAGTGACAACTGTCAAAACAAAACGGAAGTAGCGACTTCGGAACTGGAAGTTATGAATTTAAAAGAGCATTTTTTTGACAAAACTTTTTAAATTTTCATGAAGATTAATTTAAACATTTTTCTAGTATTTTTAATAATTAGGAACTTGGCAATTTGAAAATTTTGAAGCAAGAAAGTGTGGGGAATTTTAAACATTTTAATTTTTTAATAGTTAAAGTTGCTTTCATAAACTTCAAATGTGTTTCTCTCAGAACAGTAATTTTAAATGTGATTTCTCAAAAAGTTCTTAAAATATTTTGTTGAAAATTATTATAAATGCTTTTGATAGTATTTACTAGTGAATGACCTAAAAGCTTTAAATTTAGATAATTTTTAATGATGTTACACTCATAGTTAGATATAAAGGTAATGAAAATTCGTTAAAAATTCAATGTATATGATTTTGAAGGACCAAAATTTCTTACTAAATGTAAATTAAACAAAGATTTTAGGTGATTGACTAGTCCAGTGTATAAGAAATGTGTTGCATCAAAAAATATTGAAATAATTTAGTTTGTTTTAATTAGACCTTTTGAAAAAACCCATTTTTTTTACTAAATTTTCTTTACTTATTAGAAATTTTATAAAAACTTCTCCAGGAATAAATTTTTAAGTGCAATTATCTATGATAACATAAAAAATAAATCTAAAAATGTAAAAACATGAACTAGTTTCTATGTTTGAAGAAAAAAATTCTCTGAACATAGACAGATACCTTAAAATATAGGTCATTGTTTATCATATGTCATATATAAACATATAAAGCCTTAGATGTGTTTATCCTATATGATGTGCAGGATAGACAAAAAGTTAAAAAATAGTGACTAGACATAAAAGGACACCAGTACTTACAATTATTAAAATACTATTTATATTAAAATCAGTAGAAAATAAAGCATTTATACTCTTATAAGGTGTGTACATTACATGTTATCCAATATAGATCAAATAACTGCTGCAATTAAACATACTTTTGAAATGAAATACATAAAATCCCTTTTTTTTTAGATTACATATTTGTATACACAGGAATTTTATTTATAATACTTCCAAACTTACTTTAAAATTATAAACAAATTTTGAAAATTGTGTTATCTATATAGGAAATAACAAATATCTTTATATATAAGATATATAGAGATATATTGAGATATATCTAGATATATAGAGATATATGTATAAGATATAGATATATATATATAAGATATATATATATATATATATATATATCTTTATATAAGATATATGTACAGATACAGAGAGATAGAGATATATAGAGAGATATAGATATATATAAGATATATATATATAGATATAAATATCTTTATATATATAAGATATATATAGAGATATAAATAAGATATAAATAAGATATATATTGATATAAATATCTTTATATAAGGCATTTTATACAGTTAGACAAAGTTTCTCAAAAATGAACAAAACTATCTTATCCATCACCAAACCACTCTTTCTGTTTCATTCCCTTCAAAATATTTTGAAATTTTACTCAAAAAGTTATTAAAACATAATTGTTATTTTATAATTACTTAACAAATAGAAATAAAACAAATGCTTTATCAATAACAGTGAAACAAAAAATTGAAGTGAAAAGAAATTAAAATTTAAAAGTAAAGAACATTAATATCAGTTAAGAAAAATATATTATCACTAACATTTTAAATCAGATTTATAAGAATCATGTACTCAGTAAATTCGAATGCTACACTGATAAAATTATTTCCTTAAAATAAATATTTAATGCTGCATAGCATTATATTATACATATTTATGAATGTAACAATAAAGTTGGCATTTAAATAAAAATAATTGTATTTATAAATTAAAAAGTATCATCTTTCAGCATTATTAATGGTTTTACAAAAATTAAGAATATAGATGGAAAAAAATTCTCCATTTATCCTAAATTTGCAGCTTCAAAAGGATTTAATGAAAAATTTGAAAATGATCATATTGAAATATTACCCACTAACAGTTTGACAGTGAATTAACTATCCAGTATTATAATTTGTGAAAGATGGCATGGTATCAAGTTATGTCTATTTAATAGGATTGACTACTGAACATGATTCAAAATATTTATTATTTATTTGAAAAGTGGAATTTGAATGATTTGTTTGTGTTTCGCAGTGAAATGAAAAGAAAATGTCATATAAAACGGTAACCACTCGTAAACATCTGGTCAATGCGTGTTAATTATATGATGAATGTTTGGTGGCTAATTAAGGCGAGTCCCTCCAAATATGAATAACCTGTTATGTGTTAGCGAAACTTCATAGTGTGAACTCGAGTTCTTTATTACCTGTCTGTGCAAAATCCTCTGGTGTTTCTCCACCTGCTAATAACCATCGGCACCATTCTATCGTATCCCAGTCGTCGATGGAAATATTGGGATTTAAAATTGAGTCAAATACTCCATTTGTTACGTCAAGATTGGTGTGATCAGAGCAGAAAATCTGAATAAAAGCGGCAGCTTTTCTTTTGCCTTTTTTGATTAAATATTCTACAGCTCGTGTGTAATCTAGAGCCATGTTATTTATAATTTTGATTAAATCTATGAGCTGACTTTATAAACATATTATCGCTAAACAAACTTGGTAATATCCATCTTTCATCACTACGCACAGATGAAACATCCCGGAACGATTTGCAAGAACCATCCAGTGAAAATTAATTACATAAACAAAACAAGATTTTCAGTTTTCCATGATAGATAGATGTTTATTCCTTTTTAAATTCGCAAAATGTTAGATTTATAATCTGAAAACTGAATATCAGACGTTTATTGACAAATTTTATATGCATGCTCTATAAACTGCATGTCTGTTTACTAATAAAATTGAATATACTCCAGATTGTTTTAGTTAAAAGTTAAAATGAATGGGTACAATATTCTTTTTCTGAAATCTGTAAAAAGAGTTTGCAAACTTATAATGTATCATTTAAAAGATTTCTTTTTTTTAGTCAAATTTTGTCCAAAACAAGATTTTAAAGCTTATATATCTATTGAAAATTGATAGAAAATTCTGTATACACTAATGAATTAATAACATAATACACTTTTCTTGCTAAATATTCAATTTTAATGCTTGCACTAGAATTTGGGTGTAAATTCTTTTAATAATATAATTATTTTTTAACACTTAAAACTCTTTAAAATATAAGTTCAAGATAAAGAAAAAAACTTCTATAAATAAAGTCGTTTAATTATGAAATCACAGAAAGAGAGCAAATCTGTTCGAGAAACTGCTTTGCTAATCTGCACTTTCTTCACCAGTTAAAGTAATCATAAGACATATAGGTGTTAGTTTATGATTCCTTTTACTTTTAGAAAGTGTAGATTTCTTGTCTCACAGCAAAAAAATTTCAACCGATTTACATTAGTTCAGGTTAAATTGTGGTAAAACCTTTAGTTATAGGAAAATTTTTGGCTATCACATGAGAAATCCGCTTATTCTTCAACGGGAAATGGAACCCTAAACAGAATCTTCTCTTGTTTAACACGTACACGTTGATGTGAGATAAATTAAACCCCACACTCAGTCCCGCCTTCCCGAGTTGGTATGATACTTCTGGGCATCTGGATCAAAGATCGAATCCCTCGTAATGAATGGAAGAAATAATATCATCAAAGAAGTTCTCATGAGGGTAATTAAACAGTAGTTGAAAATAAAGTCTTAAAAATGATGCTCGGGCTGCTAAGATCCACCTGTTCATTAAAGGTGGATTAAGCGAGTAAAATAGATTTGAGGTCACAATGTCCTCGAAGGCCCCAAGGTAGCAGACCAGACCTGGAAGTCTTCACCTTGGGCCTTACCTGAAAATTTAAGAAGATCCACTCTTGAAAGTCTAACCTCTCGAAGCAACGGCAACCATCTTTTAATAAGAAGTCATGAAAGCAAAACTCCTAAGTGAAACAGCCCCAAGGGGGCAGGTCTCCGTTTCCGAGACCAAGAGCCTTGGAGTGTGACGCATATGTTCCAGTTATGTTGTTAACCTCACGCGGAACCTCCAGTGTTTAGTTCTGAAGCATGCTTAGTCCTCAGTTTATCTACCCACTGAAGGATTGAAAGGCTGAGTCCACCTTGCCCATTCCTCGATCGAACCTTGGATTTGTGTCGTGGGAGAGCGAAGCACTAATGAGAAGTCATATTAGTTCTAAATGGTTACAACACCAACCAATCATTGAAGTATACACATTGATTTTAAAAAAATTAAAAGTTTAAAAAATCCCCAATAGATGATTTTTAATTAATATTTAATTCCAAAATGACAACGGCGATAAGAAAAAATTTAGAGTATTTAACTATTATTTTTGCCACGAGCTTAAAACTTTTATCTTCATGGGCACGCTGGCTTTTTCTTTAAATAATCTTTAAAAAAATATAGTTACTTTACAGTTAGCCGAGTACAAGGACAAATCGGCAATTATAGCAGGATTTTTTTTTAGTATATATTTTTTAAGTTTATGAAAATATTAAGCTATAAGAATTGTGTAACTTTCAAAAGTGTTTGTATTAAAGGTATGTTTAACAACATAGCTAATTTATATTTTGAAATAACTATAACCTTAATTACTCAGAACAAAGGCTCATCGCGAAGAGACTAGCCATCGTTATGTTGCATTGTTGTAAGCTTAGCTTAAATCTCGCTCTATAGGACCTTGATGATTTTGTACTAATACTAAAAGAAGTATTGAGTAAGCGAATTTGAAGTGTGGAGATATTAAAAAAATGTAAGTGTCGGTCTTAACAAAGTTGTTTAACGGCTAACCGCGATTAACCCATGCCACTAAACAATGGTGGGACAAAATTCTCTGTTTAAATAGAGATTTATCGCGGTTAGCCGTTAAACGACTTTGGTGAGATCGACCCTAAGGGTCATATTCACCAAAATCGGGGTATCCAGGATTAAAGAACTATTGCAGAATTATTGCAAATATGTAAGCGATGTTTTGATTGGTCAATAAACGAGATTCTCCGGGGTTAGTTCTTATGCTAAGTTGATGTACATATTTACTCAACCAGACTAAAATATATTTTGAGGAAATATCGTTTGAGTATTTTTAGTCAAGGCTGTACTGTCAAGCTGATACTGAAATTTGCTCACGAATGAAAAACAAACGAAAGAATTTTGAAGAAACCGAGGCAGAATCTTTTTTGATCTGCCTCAACAAATTCAAACATATAATTGAAAATAAAAAAAACGGATAGTGCAACAAATAGAGACAAACAGACTGCCTGGATTGCTCTAACAGACATGTTTAACAGCCTTACAGGCGTAAAAAAAGAGAGTCAAAGCAATTAATGACGTACTACAAGAACATGAAGCGGAAGGCAAATAAAAATTTATCTGAACAGCGACTTGAAATTTTTAAAACAGGAGGAGGACCAGCCAAATAAAATCAATGCAGTGAAATCCAGGAAAGATTATTGGCAATGGGTGTGGTAAAAAAAACCACTGGTCAATTTATTTGATAGTGATGCATGGTATCATAAAGTTACCAATCCTGTTAAGTTTCAAATCATTATTTAATTTATCTGTATTTCTTCATTTTGATTTGTTATCTTGTAAACTGCAATACCATTTTGTTGAAAGATATTTTTCCTATTTCAGGAACCAGTCATCACTTGGATCAGTACAATCAAACGGTAACGTCTTGTTAATGTTTCTCTCATTTATGCAATATTTTTTGCTTAATTTTGTAAGAGTAAGCTCTTATTTGTATTTTATACATAAATCCTAAAAATGTCATGAAATATTAATATATACAACTGTGATTTGAAAAGTTAATTTTTGTTGCAATTTTCCACCGCTCTGTGCAGCTCTAGCCAGGTCAGAGTGACAATATGCTTTAGCAACTGTAGTGTATCTTGTAGTGAATTTTTTGAATTTATTATATTCATAAACTCAGGGTTCCCACGGTCCTTAAAAGTCCTTAAGAACTCCTTAATTTTAGCTTTCATTTTTAAGGGCCCTTAAAACTACTTAATTTATGTCAAAGGTCCTTAAAAACTCCTTAATTTTTAAATTGGAACTCGATCAATTTCTTCATTGATGAGGTCCACAGTTTCATGTGATTTCTTTTCAGTTTTCTTATATGGAAAATATATAATCTTTCGTATACTTAAAAGGTTTAAAGTATAAAGTCGGCTGCCCTTTCATAATAGCTAACAGTCATGCATTTTAATGAAACAAAGCATGGAGGTTGGGGGTTTGTAGATATTTCAGTTACTTACGGAAGTTTAATGTTCCTTGCATTGAATGTAATAGAAAAGTCTAAAACTTTCTTCTTTCTCAGGCAACGTCGGGTATCATCAGCTAGTATATATATAACTCTTATATAAATATAAATATCAGTCATTTTTAAACCCTCAGAAAGTACTGTTTATAATATTGTTTTTATTCACAATTTATTTTTAGTTTGATCTCTCAAAAAACTTTAGATGTACATTTTTCAAAATTAGGTTTTGTCGAATAGATTTATCTTATATTACTTTTTAGGCATTTTTACGAACTTAATTCTGAAATATTGTCGGTCATTTATTGAACATGCCTTGTCTGGTTCATAATCATTAAAATATGTTCCTCAGGAGGGTTTATGCCGTTATGTCGTGTATTTCAAGTAGGTCCTTATAAAAAATTACTTTGGTCCTTAGAAAATCCTTAATTTTTTTTTCTGGAAAGATTGGGAACCCTGAATTAACATTAACTTGAAAATAAATGTAACAATAAATTATGTCATAGGATCCTTAATAACAGGACTTACTAAAGTGTTGTATGTATTGCTGTTGCATATATTACACATCCTTTTCTTGTAACAGACTTGTCCTGAGTCTTTTGTAATTGGAATAACTTGTTAACACATTGTGGACCGGTCATGTGTTAACTTGTGTTTTTACGGCTGAACGTTGCTGACCGGCCACGAGTAAACTTGTGATGTATTTTTTTTTTCGCATTTTTTTTTTTTTTTACTTTTTGATTGTAAGTTGATTGAAATAAATACTTGTGTTGAAATTACTATCTACTAATATCTGGTGCCGAAAACCTGGGAAATGGCTCCAACCGGCAAAGCTGATGGAATGACTCAACTACTTAGACAACGGCAAACCGTACGGAGCAATATTTCTCGCTTTTCAACAGAAATGAATACTTTGAAAAATGATTTTTCAGTTGAGGACGTGGAATATATATGTACTCGCTTAACAACTGCTTTAGGTGATATGAAAAGTATATAAGCAGTATTACTATCTACTAATACTGCTTTTCAGTATAATTGCCGGTCAACAATGTGTTAAGTATTAAATCCAAAGAGATATGATTTTATAACTTAGTCAAGGTCAAATAAAACTTTTTTGTATACATCTGAAATGATGGGTGACATTTCATCTTTTTTCCTGGGTGATTGCGTATCGGATGGCCCAGTTTAGTCTATGTCTTGAATTATTTGAAAAAGAAAAGTCTAAGAAACAAAGACCTTGTTAAATTAAATTTCTCTATATAAAAAAAATTCAAAACAAATCTGTTACTAATTCGCAGGAATCTACTTCAGACGTTTTATTTCCTTCAGACCTCATTGTGAGATTTAATTAAATTTTTACTGAACCAAGATACAACATATATATCTGTAGGGAAATTGAATGACGAAATTAGTAATAAATAGCACTTTTTTAAACTAATTGTTGGAAATCACTAAAATTAGCTTTAACTCAAAACACTGATATAAAAAATGTCAAGCTTGACTTTTGTGGAATAAAAAATTTTGAGTGAAATAGATTATTTTTTGTGTTTTTTTTTTGGTAGACTACTTTTATTCACTTTTTTAATTGTTAAAATCCTTTTAATTTTGCTTAGTTAAGATATTCTTGATTAAGGTTCGATGTTTTTAAAAGATTGATTCCAGATTTAAAAAAAATGTGGAATAATGGTAAAATGGTTAAAAAAATAGTACTATATACTCATAAGAACATGTTATTTATTTTCAGGATTTACATGATATATGTTCTGAAATTCAGAATAAAGAAACAATACTATCAGAAAACCAATAACTCATTACATGAAATAGAATCTCAAAATGCTATTATATTGAACAGTGAGACTCCCGTAAAAAAAAAAAAATATATATATATATATAATATATATATATAAAGTAACGCACAATAGGAGGTCCACTCCAAATGTTCCGTTAACAACGAAGACAGCAGACTCTCTTATGCAACAAAATGAGTTTAAGAAATCATTGTTGGAAGAGGAACATGAATGGAGACGACAGAAAATGCAATGGAGAAAAGAACATCACGAATTACAGATGGAACTGTTGCATGAGCAATTAAAATTATATAGATTGCTAAACGATAAAATAGCTAAAGGTAAAGAAGTTCACTTGTGTGTAAACCCAAATAAATAATTTTTCTATCTTTATTTGATATATATATATATATATATATATATATATATATATTTTGTGTATTCTGTGTGTATTACTTTAAAACAAAAGCTTGGAAACAATCTATAATGTTTCAAAACTTTAATGAAGCTATTGCATGTTCCCTTTTTTTCAAACAAGTTATTAAATTTTATTTAATAAAAGTATTCTTAAATATGAGGTACACAGGATAAAGGCCAAAGCAGTTGAAAATGAACTAATATATAAAAAAAATAAGAGATAACCCAGTCCACTAAAACTTTTTACATAAATTTTAGCAAATTTAGTTGAGGTTGATTGTATGAAAAAAAAAAACTTAAAATAATTAATTTGCTTTAAATTTATTTTGAAATCGTTGATTTATTGGTTAAGTTATAAGACAAATGCATAAAAGTATATCATGGTTGGATAGTAAATAATACACTCAGGTTTAACTTCGTTTTGCATTAGAGGGTATTCAAAAGATTAAAAAGCTAGGTTACAATATGAATCATTTTTCAAAACAGAATTACAATTTAGAATTTTTACACTAATAAAAAAAAGATATATTTTACTGTACAAAATTTTCTGCATCTATGTAATATTGCTAAGCAATTAAACATTTTATGGTAATTTCTAGTGAATGTCTTAAATATCAGAATGACTTAAATATATATAATTTTGATAAATTTTCTGATAAATTTTTCACGATTCAATAAAAATAGTTTAAAGAAACTTAGCTTATTGCTGTAGATCAGTACCAATAATAGCAATGAGGTTTTTTTTTTTTTTTTTTTTTTTTGTAATACAATGAGCCATTTGCAACTAGATATTATCATAATGATAAAGAATGAAATCAATGAAAGATGACGTGAAATGTCCGTTCGTTTTACAAAGTAAGGTAGGAGTGCAGGGCCGCAGCCAGGATTTAGTTTCGGGGGCAAGGGGTGGTAACTCAAGTTGGTCTGAGTGCCCCTCCCCTTGATATAATTATTATTTTCAACTTAAAAAACGTAAAATTTTGCAAACATTTGTATAAAATTAATGTTTATATTTAATATTAATAATTGTATTACAAATTATATAACATTTAACATGATATTTGTCTAAAATATGCACAATTTTTTGTAATATGTTTCACTGTGTAAAATTATTATGCTCAAAACTGGGGGAAGGGGTCTAGCCAATTAAAACTTCATAATACCCTAGCAGCCAATTTGGAAAATTCCGGAACATAGAGAAAATGCGCAATACCGGAAACAGATTTCAGCATAGAGTTTTACGCATATTTCCGCCTAGCTTTTTACAAAGATGTTTACTTAGATTTCTAGTGTTAGCTGATATCTCAGTTTGTCTCATCCCTATAATAAAGTGGGAACCCGTTCACCCGATTTTCTGTTAATAAAAGTCTTTGACTAAAACGGTGGCTTCTGACCATGACTGCAACCACCCGTCGCCTATTAAGTCTCATTACACACACACACACACACACACACACACACACACACACATATAGTGTGTGTGTGTGTCTAGGGGTCATTACCGGCAACCGATCAGGGCATAACGCCTATTCAACTGAACTGTCACCATCCCAGACACTCTGTCTCCGCGCTAATGTAGCCAGTCGGAACAGGCAGCTTCAAATCAGCTGATTTCGGTTGTTTGTTCTGGACACAGGGGGGGTCTTTACAGCGTTGTCGAATTAAAAGGTGGATTACAGGGCCGTAACTAGGTCCTTTAGAGCCCGGGGCAAAAAACTGGTCTGGGCCCCTACCACCCAATATAGTGAGAAAATATATAAACTTTCTTTTTTTTTTTCTCTATCATACATTCAGAATGAACTCTCAAAATATTTTCTTAATTATTTTGTTAATTCCTAAAATGTTCCTAGTATATTAAGTTTTGAATTTTTCTTTAATTTTTACTTTGTTTATACATAAAAATATTTTAACACTTTGGGGATATTATTTTGCTGATATACTGAATAGTTTTTGTGAGGGAAATATTTTGAATACGTTGAATTTTCATTAAAAAAAATTGTCAAATTTTTAAATTTAAATTTAGTTTTAATAAATTCTATCAAAGTAAAATCCTAACTTAAATGTTTTCTGTATTTCATAGATACTTACAATGACACAACTGCCGTAAAGTACTTATATGAATTTCAGAATGTCTCAGTTTTTAAGTAAAACTATGAGAACCGTAGGTAGGCCTCATTCAGTTTTCAAACACTTTATGCTACTTTTTAAGCTTTAATACTTTTAAGCTTTAAATTGTGACTGTTTTTTGTTTTGAAAGGTGAGGAGGAACCATTGGGAGAAGAATATTTTGCCCCATACTATATAAATGGTAGTAAAATAAAGTGCGTGAAAACTAATTTAATTGTTGAAGAAGAAACGACAGATAAATAGTATAGGACGTTATATTATGAGCATATCGGAACTTTGCTCATTACCTCCAGGTCACAGGGATTCTTAGATCTTAAAACTAAAGTATAAAATGTTCTTTGCTAATTTTAGTAATACAATTTTTCAATTAAAACATACAAACTTTAATAAAGAAAAGAACTTTGAAGCATTTTATTTGTTTATTTATGTATTGTAGAAGGACGAGACTCTCATTTCATAAGACGTTTTGAATTAATTTAGTCATTTTTTTAGGAACCATTTTTATTTCCTTTCAAAGTTCCACAACACAGAACATAAAACAACAAAGAGCACAAAACACACTCTCATAGACCACTGACACTATATTAGAACACACTCGATGGCTTTCTAGTGCCACCTATCGTAAAAAAGGAGAGGGGAATAATAGTACCCGCTACAGTATTCATTTTCAACATTTTATGGTGAAATTAATCTGCCTATGCAACTTAATAAAATATGTATATTATAAAAATATATTTCATTTTTTATGATCCTAAAAAGAAATAATCTTCCAAACAATCTAATATAATAAAATTCATTCATTTGTATATTGCTGTATATCTCAGTAAATAGAAAAGTATAAAAAATATTTTTTTATACCAGCCGAATGACATAAATGAAATAAAGAATTTTATGCATGGATAACCATATGCAATTAAAGGTCTCTACCCCCCCCCCTCTTTATTATATTCAATAAGTAGTAATTATGGGTCTGTTCCTAATCGATGTCATATTTTTTTCCCAGTATTTTGGACTCCTTCTCTTTGTCACTAAATGTCACATTTCAACATATATATGTATGTTGAACAACACAACATACCTTGTACACAGACTTTGCCACATTTCCCGCAATCCCCTATATAATAATAGCCTAAGTTATCTGTCCGTCTGTCCTCGAATTTATGAAACGGTTGTACTTGGAATGGAAAGAGGCATCATTATTGGATTCTGGATGAGTTAGGGTTAGCAACATTCGAAATCCACCCCTTTCCCCCTTTTCTATCATTTAATGCCATTATTTTAAGTCCTATTTCCCAGGATAAGAAAAGGCGATTAAATTTATCAATTTGTCCCATAATAAATAGGCAAAACCCCCCATTTTTTTTAGCAATATGACGTCATTCCATTAACCATCTCATTGAATCATTTCTTATTAAAAATTATTCAAATATCGTCTGCATTGTTTTCATACGTTTTATCCCTGAACTTAGATATTACGTCAATAATTTTCTTTTATATTTGGTTTAAATAATAGATTAGGTACATATGTGATAATTTTAAATTGAATCATCGATTATTTTTGTTGCAATGAAAATTTTATCAAAAGTATTAACAACAAATTCTATCTACCTCCAGGGTGTAGTAGAAATGATATTTTTCATTCCTTCACTTCCATTAATTACTGTGACAAAAAAAAAAAAAATTGGAAAGAACTTAGCGATAATTTCGACGTAGTTAAGAAAACTTTGAATTATCTTTCAAAATGAATTCAAAGTGATTCTAAACTGCGTTCACAGTATCGGGATACTTTAGAAGAGTATGAAGATAAACAAATTACTGAGCTTATACCAGATAATTCTCAGCCAAAAAACAAACCATTTTTTTTTATCTGCCTTACAGGGTACTTTACAATTCTGGAAATTTAAAAATTTTACTGATCCCGTCATATGACTGGCTATATGCTAGTCTATATATATAAAAATGAATTTGTGTCTGTCTGTACTCAATAGACTTAAAAATTATGCATCCAATCGCCGTGAAAATTTGGGAAATTCTTAGGTATATTCCTGGGAAGGTTTTTGTAAATTTTTAACGTTCGAAATCCATTCCTCCCCCCTTTTTCGAGCATTTCATGTCATTATTCCAAGCATTATTTTCCCCTGTTAAACTCAAACGATTAATTTTTTAATTTATCGCATCATAACTAAGTGAAAGAAGCAACATTTCTAGCAATGTGACGTCATTCCGTTAATTCCATGTAATAGTTTTAAGCGCAATTTTCCTCGATTGAAAAGCAGGAAATTAAAATTATCAATTTATCATTTAATAAATAGGTGAAAACGATATTTTTCTATCATTATGACGTCATTCCTTTAAATATCTCATTTATTCATTTCTTATTTTATGTTATTTAAACATTGTCTGCATAGTATCAATTCGATTTGACCTGGAAATTTAGATATAAAGTGATTAATTTTCATTTCTATGTGACGCAAATTATAGCATTCTTATATAAGAACTAATTTTAAATTTAATTTTTGGTTAATTTTTACGTTACAATGAAATGTTTATCAACAATATTCTAACAACGAAAAGTACAAACTTCAGTGACCCTCATAGGCGAATAAAAACCTATCATTCGTTATTCACGAAAAAAAAAAGTCTTAGTTTGTTCACCGTAGCGAAGTACGGGCATTACTAGTATTACATAAACGTATACTTGCAATTTAGAAACAAAGCAGTACGTAATAGATCATATTTCAAAATAATTTAAAAATAACTTCAAAATTCAGTTTGCTGATTTTAAACTGTCTTTATTTAACCAAAATATGGGATGTCACACTTCTTGTTACTCCCTCGCCCCTTGTCACAAACTCTCTCAATTTCCTCTTCCTCTGCAAGCGTGACTGAATATGTGAAAGGCATCTATGGGGTTCCCCAAAATTATTCCTTGCTTATGGATCGGACAGGATCGGAACTTCAAATAAGGAATAAGGTACATATCTGAAGCATGTTCAGAAATGATACAACAAATTTAAAACAATTCATAAAGATCGTCTCTGCAATATACACTTGATATTCACATAAATAAATAATTAAATGAAAGGAAAATCAAAACTTTCATTAGCTGCAAACACTACGGAACAGAAGTCATTTTCAACTTTCCTTCCGGCATTTCTGAAAATGTAAGCTTTTAATCTTGATGTATTGAGGTCGCATGACGTTGTGGATCTGGAATGAAGTTGAAAAACGCAAAGTTTTCGTCTGATTGACTTCTCAAGGATTGCTTTTAATTCTACTTCCACCCTCACTTTTCCTTCAAGCACCAAACTTCAACGGACAATAAATAAATAAGTAAAAAGGCTGCTAGATATTAGCAGGGGATTACGTAATCCACAAATAACGAAACTAGTTAGCTCATGATTATAAATATGGGTAAACATTCGGACAGATATCAAAACTAGTCGTGTGAAAAATTTTTTGGTTAATATTATACAGTTAAAATTGTTAGGTTATACGTGTATTTTATCTTATGTCAATGCCTCGTTATTTACCCTTCCTCGATATGAGCCGAACGATGGCCGATTGGTTAGGGTGCTGGCTTTCGGTACCAGAGTTCGTGGGTTCGAATCTCACTGTGGCATGGGTGTACGTAGCCGTTCGGAATCGGCTTTAAACTGTAGGTCCCGGTCTTATTAGCCCCCGTTGTGCAAAAAGTAGACCGTAGCACTCCAAACCAAAATCCTCGATATGAAGTGGATTATCCCAACTCAACTGGAGCTCCACACCTTGCATGATACTGCGCATGACTTTTGTTACTCTGTAGTGTAGTTGTATTTGGAATGTTCGTAATGCGTTGTAATTGTCCATGATCATTTCATTAAACGTTGTCTATGATTCTAATGTGCATTTCTTGTTTCATCTGCTACTAAGTCCAATAAAAATAAAATTGGGGGCATATAAGGCAACCATATTTCTAAACAGTATTTTGAGGGCAAAACAAAGGTTTGTTGTCGTAAGGTAAGCTACGTAAACGATACGTAATGTGCGATCCTAAAATTTTCTCGTTTGTCAAACTTAAGCATTCAAGTTCTTATTCTAAAAGTAATCTTCATAAAAAATTTTAGTAAGCAAATAAAATCCCCTATAAAATGATAGCCTAAGTTATCTGTCCATCTGTCCTCGAATTTATGAAGCGGTTTGCCCTGGAACGGATAGAGGCATCCATATTGGTTTCTTGATGAGTTAGGGTTAGCAAAATTCAAGCGAGTAAAGTTTATCATCTCCTAAACTATGGATCCGATTCTAAAATAAATTGGTACAAATATACTTCATATCACAGCAAAAATACTGTAATCTTTAAAACGTTCGAAATCCTCTCCTGTCCCCTCATTTCGAGCGTTTATTACCGTTATTTCAAGCCCTATTTTTTCCCGATGCGATTAAATTTATCAATTTATCACATAATAAATAGGTAAAAATAACATTTTTTTCTGGCATTATGACGTCATTCCTTTAACCATCTCATTTAAACATTTCTCATTTTAATTATCGTCTGTATTATTTTCACACGTTTTATCCTAAACTTAGATATTACGTAAATAGTTTTCTTTAATATTTGGCTTAAATAATAGATTAAGTATATATGTGATAATCTTAAATTTAATCATTGATTACTTTTTGTTTCATAATAATTCTCATAAAAAAAATTATCTGCTACATACGGTACTTTACATTTCTGGAAAATTAAAAATTTTACTAATCCCGTGACATGACGGGGTATATGATAGTTCTATCAATCAGATTCTACCAGGACAGCGACGCTGAAAGAAAAAGCCAATGGGAAGAGGCGAAAGGGGACGTCAGACGGCGAGAGTTTATCGCCAGAGAGACCCCAGAAAAAAAGAGAACGGAGAGAGTTTGGATTTGGGGCGGTTGGTTTGTTCTGGAGAGCTTTTCTCCAGCCTTTTTGTGGGACTCAAGGAGGCACAGTTGTACCCCGTACAATGGTTTCTGTCGGCACCTGACCGCAGATTGTTTTTTTAGGTTCGCTTTGAACCTGGGACTTTAAGGTCTGCACCAGCCCACCTGAGCTATGTGATTTCCACTTGGAAAATTTGTACATATTCCGTTTTAATCAAGAATAAACGTTGTTATTGTTTCTAAGTTGTACGTCGTGTCATAAACACTTCGACACCCACACGCCACCCAAGGATCTCGTGACGTTACAATGTGATAAAATCACTAGCAGAAATTATTTTTAAAAAATCAAGAAGTATCGGAAGCTCAAGGCCTCAAATACCAACTTGAAAATTTCATTTTTTTAAGTGTGTTGCTTTCTAAAATATCTTCCTTAATCCTCCAAATCTTCCTCTAATATCTTCCTAATTCCTCCAAATTAAAAATCTGCTGTCAAACTCTATTGATTTAAAAGACTAGGAAACTAATCTCAATAACATTCATGAAAACAGTGATGCAGTTAGGAAATTCATTTAAAAAAATTTACATATTAATATAGATATCTTGGACATTCGTGGAGAATAGGATTAAAAAAAAGAGCCCCCCTTTCATATTAAAAATTCACTTGGATGAACTATACATTTCCTTTTGTAATAGTTCAGAATAAATAAAATTAAAATTAAAAGTTTTGGATCTTTCTTTTTTTAATCTTGTGTCCCACCCCTGTTATTGGACAATACCTAAGCTCCTGGACTTGTGCACATTGCAGTTAACTAATTAAATTATTGTTTGCATGAAAACCAAACAACGTTTTTAGCCATAACTCCTTAAAAAATAAAAATATTTTATCGTAGCTTGATTTAAAATCTGAAGAAATGTTTACTCACATACATTTATTTTTACGAAAATCCGAAATATTCGAAGATGTCTAAAGCCCCTTCTTTGTGACATCCCATTTCTACATACGGTTAAAAATTACCGAAGTGCGAAGAAAAGTAATCTTGATTTAATTCAATGGTTTTGTTTAATATCAAGTGATTTAAATCTTGATTTATATCGAAGTTATATAAATCAACTAACCAAAGTAGGAAAATGAACGAAAGAGAAACTTATACACTTTAATGTCAATAGATGGCGCTAGCAGTCATACAATCAATTTTAGACAAGAATGAATAAGACGGTGGCACCGTGGTATATAACTCTTTGATATATTTTGCTCTTTTTCTGTTTCCTAATTTTACATTCTATTTATTGCAAAGTTTGAATATACACATGTACTTATATATAAAACTAATAAGATAGATTAAATTTTCTGTCTTTATTAAAGTGGGTTTTTTTTTATTATTGTACTTTCACTGCTGATTTTATTATTATACTAGCTGCTTCGCACCCAGCCTTCGGTCTGGGTTACACGTTCCCTTCCGAAAAAAAGGTTTAGAACTTCTAGTGATTGATACACACTGTAAGAGTTAGGCACTCATTTCCCAGTCGACCACAGAGGTAAAGTGCATTGGACTCTTTAACCTCTTTAAAAAAATAAAAATAAAATGCTGAATAAGGCGGGTTCCCCAGGAGGCCTATTTCCTTTTTCAGCAAGCATATAACAGCAAAAAATTAAAAGAAATATAAATATATACACTTAAATGATACAAAACACTTACATGCATGTACATCATGAAGTACATAGTTCAGTAAAAGAGTTAGTTGCCCTACTTAAACTTTGACGCGAAATTCGAAAAACTGGTGTCAGGTCTATACAAACGTTTAAATAATAAAAATAACTACTTTGAAAAGCATATTTTGAGTGGAACATTATGATACCCATAAAATCATCTTAAATTTTTGGATCCTGTTTTGTTTTCTTAAGCAGTTCAACTCCCTTTTTCAGTGGCCTTCGTAGTTATTAATCAGATTCCCAAACCTTCAGTAAGCCAAAATAAATTTAAGTGAAAACATGCAAAGTTGAAAAGATGAAAATTTCTTATTTTGTCGTCATTTAAGCGGTAAGAAAATGTTTGAGTTTCTGTAATTGATGAAATTAAAAGAAAATTGGAAAAGTAAATTAACTATTTTCATTAGTTGTGCTCGAACTTTAAGCTTGATTTTACGGAACTACATAGCAACGGAACTCTTGAAAACAACAAAAAAAAAATCTTAATTAGAAACTAAGGTCTTGCAGTTACAAAATACTTGCAGTTATACTTCCTAAAAGTGACGTGGAAGCAAAATTTTGTTATGAAATGATACAAGTTGTACATTGATGATTGTTTCATTCTTAGCCGTAGTACTACTTGTGGGCCCTTACTCTGGACGTTGCGGTTCGTTTCGAACTTTCTTTGTGACGTCACTTTGACGTCAGCTTGATCCTTTGCTCACATAATGTCCGCAAGCTGACGTTAAAGTGACGTCACAACGAAGGTTCGAAACGAACCGCAACGTCCAGAGTAAGCCCGTGGTTTCTTACTCATGCTTATCTCTCTGATTTGAATCACATCAATTCTATGAGATCGTTCGCTTTAAAAGTACATCCAAGACCAAAGTTGTCTCTTCAAAAGATCCCCGAGTACCAAATTCATGCAGTTGATCAGGTGTTGTGCAGTGGCCTCTTTAATACTATACTTGGAGCAAACAGGGAAGTTCTCAGTACTGTATCGTCACTAGATCCTTGGGTAGCGTATGGATGTCGAAGTGGTTGTGACACGAGGTACAGCTTATAACAATAACAACTTTTATTCTTGATTAAATAGAAGCTATTTACAAATTTTCCGAATGGGAATCACAGGGCTCAGGTGAGCTGTTACGGACCTAAAAGTTCCAGGATCTAGGCGAACCTAAAAAATAATATGCTGTCAGGTGCCGACAGATAAACCGTTGTACAGAGGTACAACTGGGACTCCTTGAGTCCCACACAAAACTGGAGAAAGGATCTCCAAAAAAAACCCAACCGTGACAAGTCGTCGTCTCCACTAGTTCTCCTAAGTAATCTATCTCTCCGGCGAAAACTCGAGCTGCCTGACTTCACCTTTCGCTTCTTCCCATTAACTTTTCCTTCCCACGTCGCCGATCTACTAGCCTCCAATTGGTCCTTTCGTTGGCGCCTCACAGTCTGACATTTCGCCGTCGCGTCCGACCTTCTAATCACCTTGGTCATCTCAAGGCGTGTCGAAGCGAAAACCCTTTGTAGTGTAGTGTCAAAAACCCAGACAGAAAATCGCCCTGGTCTGGGCTTTAACAAAACTACTTTGTAAAGCCAATGGGGGTGTAGCGACGTCACAGTACCATTGGAAAACCTGAGGGTAAAATGCCCTAAAATCAGTCAAGCCAACGCAGTTTGGTCACTCCTGTCATCCTCAAAAACAAATGAAGCTCCAAGACCTTCACGAGAATACCATGGTTGCTTCAAGAAATGTTTATAGCAGGGCTCGAGCGGTAATTTTTTTTTTTTTTGTTCAGGCTTCCATTCCGGTTCAACTAAAAAAAAAATAAATCTAGTTTTGGTTTTCGTTCCGCCCAAAATAACGGTTTTCGGTTCAGTTCCGAATGAATAATTTTATTTTATGTATATTCTTATTTGTACTAAAAATATAATTCTATCATAAACAAAAATGCAATTTACCGAAATTTAGAAGATTTTATTCTTTTTTTTTTATAATTGGTACGGTATGTGAATTGATACAATTAACCAGCATGTACAATACAAGCGGTGAGCAGACAACGGCGATCATTGGCATTGTTATCCATTATAAAAATCGCATTTGGCAACTGAATTAAACCTGTCTTCTTCAAGAATTTTCACATGAAACTCCAATAGAAAAGTACGAGTGAACATCAAAACAGGAAATCGAGAATCATTGCGAACAATCTAGAAGTAATGACAATAATTGTATGGTTGACGTTCAATTAGAAAATATTGATAAGATGGTTGCAGTAACAAAATGACTGAAGATATATCGACAGGATATAAACCGATTTTTTTTCGGTTCAGTTCCGGGATTTCGTTCCGACCAAAATAGCTGGGTCTTTTTTTCTGGTTTTCGGTTCATGTTTTGATTCGAAGCCCTGGTTTATAGAATCCTTACTTGAATATAGCTCAAGGTACGTCAGAGGAGGACCAATGACCTGAGTCATGGTAAAGACCTCCTTCGATAGTCCATCCGAAATATCCTTATATTTTAAATTTACATGGGACGAAATCCATTATAGATGTGAACTCTATAAAACAAAAATTTCACTATAACGTGCAATAATATACGTTATATTAGAACTTTTCGTTGGGAGTCATAGTTCTAAACGATTAGCCGTAAAATTCTAAAATATTATATTTAGGATTATTATAACATCTAGTTGTGCATATCTACTTTGATTGCTATTTGAACTCTATATAAAGAAAAATTTCAATATAACGAGTAATAACGCTTCGGGCATATGTAAATAACTATTAGCCGAACAGGATCGGAATCCTTTATTTGAGACTAATATAACATCTAGTTGTGCTTCCTCTCTTTTAATTGCAATCTGTACTCAATATAACGAAAAATTTCGATATAACGAGTAATTACGCTCTGGGTTGTATCTAAAAAATTACTAGTCGTACAAGATATAAATCCTGTATTTAAGACTAATATGATGTCTAGTTGTGCTCCTCCTCTTTTCATTGTAATCTGTACTCTATATAACGAAAAATTTCAATATAACGATTAATTATGCCATGGACATATTTAAAAAGCTATTAGCCGTACAAGAATGAAATCCTGTATTTGAGACAAATATAACCTCTAGTTGTGCTCCTCCTGTTTGATTGCAGTTTCAACTCCACATAACGAAAAATTTCAATATAACGAGTTTTAAAATTGTGGGGCACAACTATAAATCTGTTAGACGTAGGAGATTGAAATCTTATATTTAAGAATAAAATACCATCTAATTATTCTCATCCTCTTCTAATTACAATTTGAACTCTACAAAGGAACATTTCAATATAATGTATATAATATATACGTTATATTGAAATTTTAATTGTGTCGGCATAACTCAAACACAATTAGTCGCAAAATGTTGAAATTTTGGTATTTAGGACTATCATAGAATTTACTTCAGCACCTCCCCTTTTGATTGTAATCTGCAGTCTATATAACGAAAAATTTCAATATAACGTGCTTAAAGGCTGTGGGGCATAACTAAAAACACAATTAGCCGTAGAAGGTCGAAATTTTATATTTAAGATTAATATAACTTCTAGTTCAGCTCCTCTTCTGTTGATTGCAAAGAAAACTCTGTATAACGCAGCTATTGTGTCAAGCGGTAAAGAATATTCATAGCCTCTGATTGGAAGACAATATTTTCATACTTATAAGACAAATAACTGGAGATGAGTCTAACATTACTTCCACTAAAAATCATAAAGCACCCAAAATGTCATCCATATCAAACTGCAAGCATTTATGGCCTCTTCTTGGAAGATAGAATATTTTCACACCTATAAGCAAAACTCTAAAAGAAATTTCTGAAAAAAATTCTAATAAAAATTATAAAATTTCCAAGATTCTATTGTATTAAACTGTAAAGAGTGTTTATAGTTTCTGCATGGAGGATAGAATATTTTCATTCTTATTTATGCGCGAAACAACTGGAGAAATGTCTGTAAAACTTCCAATAAAAATCATAAAATTCCTGAAATGTCATTGGTATTAAAAGGTAAACAGATTTTATGAGCTGTGTTTGGAAGATAGAATATTTGCATACCTATAAGCAAAAAGAACTGGAGAAGTTTTTGAAAAGACTTCCAATAAAAATTATAAAATTCCCGAGATGCCATTGTATCAAACGGTAAAGAGTGGTCATAGCCTCTGCTTGAAAGACAATATTTTCATACTTATAAGCCAAATAATTGGAGAGATTTCTAAAAAAACTTCCACTAAAAATTGTACAACACCCGAAATTCTATTGGTATTAAAAGGTAAATAGTTTATGGCTGTGCTTGGAAGATAGAATATTTTCACTCCTATAGATAAAATAATTAATGAACCCCCTGGAAAAAAATTCTAATAAAAATCATAAAATTCCCGAGATGCCATTGTATTAAACAGTAAAGAGTGTTGTTCATAGCTTCTGCTTGGAGGATAGACAATTTTCATACTTATTTATGAGCGAAAGAACTGGAGAAATTTCTTAACTTCCAATAGAAATTATTAACATTTCCGAAATGTCATTGGTATCAAACGGTAAACAGGGTTCATGGCCTCTGCTTGGATGATATCTTTCACGGCAAATAAAATCCTTGGAGGTAATTTTGGGATTTAAATACAAGTTTGCTTTTTTCCGCAAGTTTATCTTCTTCCCAATCTTCATCTCACTGTCCGTGCGTGTCCACTGCCACTGCGCTTGACCTACCAAACGGATTATGATGGCCGAAAAAGAATAAATAAGACAAGAAAAATCCATTTTCGCACCGTGCAAATCGAGGGCATGTTTCCTTTTCGGTGGTCGAAAGTCCGTTTGGTGCGGCAATCCCGTGCGTTCTTGTGGCCCCGGGTGAACAACTCTCTTTTCTTTACACTCGTTAAGAGTGAAGAGAGAGGGGAAGATGATAGAGTTTATTTAACGGTGGAAACAAGACAGAAGAGAAAACGAGATTAATTGCCGCGGCCATATAACTAGCCCGAGGCACAGAGACAAAGGATGCTGAAGCAAGTCGTGAGTGAATTAGGAATCAGCAGGTGGAGGAAACTTTATACTCGCCGTCCGTAAACACTGACTTAACTGTGGGAAAAAAATTCGCGCTCTCTGACTTTTCCTTTTTTTGTATTTTCATATTTATGCATGCTTTTTCTTTTTACACGTTCTGGATCATGGTAACAAAAGAGCACGCGATGGTGTTTTCAATGAACTTCCCTTTGACACGACTGGACTGGTTCGCTACACAGCGTTAGTGATATGTCATTACGGTTGAATAAATGATAGACATAAAATGACCGGCGTCGACATTACTGCAGTGACATTTTCGAAACACCTGTGCCCACTGGCGTAACTAGGGTAAATAATAGAGCATTTTGGCTCTATTATTTACCTTAGCTGCGCCACTGGATACTATTTATAACATTGTAAAATTTTGATGTACAGTAGCCTCTTATTTGTTTTTCAATTAAACGACTTTTAGTTATAAGCCTCTTTCACTTGCAGTGCGATACAATTTTGGGTTAAGAAATGCTATTTCCTCTCATTTGATTCTTTGGTCATACGAATTAAGTATATTTCAGGATTTTACAGATTTAGTAAGTTATCGATGATCATTTCTTGTATCTAACTTATACTTGAGAATAAATGGACTAATAGAGATATTAGTGTGCCTGTTAGGAAGCTGGGTCCGATTAACACATTCCCGGTTTTTCCCGAGCTGAACTCGGGCAGGCGAAATGTACCATCCTGGCTCATCCCGAGTGTAGCTCGGGCACTGTGAAATTTTACACTGTGCAATCAGTCTTTTCCAAATTATCTCACATACGCTTTTTATGGTTTCGAATGCTTTTGTTTACTTTTCTGGCTACTAGATTATTTGCTGATCAAAGAGAGACAGCACAGGGAAGACGGTAAGGAGAAAAACAAGGTTCTACTGTTTATATTGCGATATTGGACTCTGTGCAGTACCTTGTTTCTGATTGTATCATACATGATTAAATTTTGGTTAATAATTTCATAATCATTTACGTAAATGCAAAGAATATAAGTACAATTTAATTCAAGATTAAAGCTAGGTATTCTAAGCTTTATATTTATAGTTAGTGTGAACTGACCTCAAAATCTAATGATTTCTTACGCACAGACAGCCAACTATACAGGTAAATTACTCATTTATTTACATTAATTTTTATTAAATTTTGTATGCGAATTATGCTATTGTGTTTAAAAAGTTACGTAGGTATGAAAATAAGCATAAAAAATTGACATTGTTTAACCCATAATCTCGAAATAAAAGGAACCTGGAAGGGGTTAAAGAACGGTGCAACAGGCCCTCATTTTTGCGGCCTCAAAATTAAATATGTAATTAGACATAGACATGAAGTAGAATCGCGGCACCAAACATCAGCAGGTCTATATCCATGGGAATTGTAATTAGGCATGAAAGACACATTAAGGTACCAATTTTCGTTGCTGATTCATGACATAAGAAATTTATAAAATTATAGTAGAAAATTATCATTACAAATATTTGTTTAAATAAGTGCACAGTTGTGATTATAACAAACGAACCTCAGATAAATTATCATTCAAAATTCTGAATGCAACATCAACGTCGGCGAGACTATATTGGAGTAGGCTTAATAAAGGGATGTGTTGAATCCAGAGGAGTCTCCCCTATATACAAATGATTAGTTGTATTCCAGTTGTATTCCTTAGGCATTTATTTAATTGTATAAAATCATTTAATCAAGATATATTTGTCCAAGTGTTTTTTAATGAGTTTAGATTTCTTCTTTCTCAAACACTAGGCCAACTTAACATCATTTTTACAGGATGTAATACTGTTGTAGCTCTCGGCCTGTTGAAATATTCTCTAGAATCATAGTCCGGCAGATTTGCTATTTCATGGTTTCTTACTTTTCCCAAGTTCACCTAAAAGTTCAATGTAAGATTTCCGATGGCAGCTCTACCTGGAAACATTTTGGTATCACGATGTACCGATTCATTGGTGTAGTACCAGGGAGCTCTGTGAATTAACCGAAGTGTTGGGTTTTGCACTGTTTGCAACTTTTGAAAATGAGTGTTTCTCGACGATCTCCAAACCGGGACAGTATACAGACGTATGAGCCTTAGGACAGTCTTGTTTTGAAGTAGTTTATTTCTTTAACTCCTTGTATTGTGGTACAGGAGGTGAGAAAGATCTTTGTATGCTTTAAAAAATGTGCCTATAGAACGGTTTATTGTATTCTATTGAAAAGAGTGTTTACTCCCTAATAAATAAATAATAAACTATTGAACCACCATCAGCTTGTTTAAAATTACTGTGTGGGAGCATTCCTAGTTTTTACATAGCCCCATCATTTAATTCTTATTATAGTTCTTCACACCTCTGTGCTACTAACAAAATTTTACGAAAATTAGTCAATTATGAATATGCGGCCCATGACCATGCATAAGGTTTCCAATTTGCCCTTGAACCATAAAGTTGGACACTCCTGCTGCAGAATGACAGAAAAAAAAAATAAAGACTAAGAATTTTAAATATGACACAATCATGTATAACATATATCTTTATTTCACAGTATATAATAAATCTATACAAGTGAAGAACAACAGATGCTCGTGAAAGGCACATTTGATCTTCGACAAAAATAGAGTTCAATATACATTTTATGTTTACAATATATATTTACAAGAAAAAAAAACAGGCACTAGGAACTTGAGTTATGGAGGGTCAACTCAAAACAGCACTCCAAATTTCTACACGTAAATATACGCACAGAAAATGAAAAAAAATTATACGTTATGCCAGAGAAAAATTTCTATGAATAGTAGAAAAATTACAAGCAAAAAAGAAGCAAACAAAAAAAAATCCCCAGAAAAAAATCTTTTTAAATACAGTAACAAAATAAATTGCTTCAGCACAAGAAGTGCTTTTATTCATAAAAAACTAAATACCACACTTATATAAAATCACAACTTTCAGCCTAATTTAAATATGATAGAGGCCAGTTAATATTTTAACTACCTTATTTTATATGTACATTTCCTGTATAAAGAATCAGTATAATGTAGACATTTTTATGCATAATGACAAAGTATGTAGTTTCACATCTTCCATTTTACAAAGTAGACGATTAAATAGGGTAAAAGTAGTTTTAACAGAATATATGGGGGAAAAATAATTAGCTAAAGAATAAGTTTTTTTGCTAAATATTTCTCAACACACTATGTTAAATGAGAAATATCAAAAAAATAATAAAACCTTTCGCTCTTCAAAATAATTTATAAGTTCTTAACACTTCATGAAAATACAAAATCAATTACGAGAACTATCACTGAATATTTGAAAGTACAAAAATTATAAAATCGACACTGAATTCACAGATCAACCTCCATAAATATAAATTTACTAGTCCAAAAATGCAAAATAATGTTAAATGTATTTGGCAACAAATAACAATTCTATAAAAATACAAAACTGAAATAATATCACAATAATATATAAAACAAGTACCCACTTGATGCTCAAATATATTATAAATCAAGGAGTACCCTTCAAACAAGAAATTTAATGGATAAACGAATGAAATTCTATTATTTATCTACTAAAAATACATGTAGAAGATTTGCCTTTCGTTTTCTTTGTAAATATTTATAACAGAATTTCTTTATTTTACAGTAATTTACATATCGAGTAATATTTTTTAAAAGTATTTTTGATTATTTAATTCTAGAAAAATACATGTACATAAAAACTTTTCTATGATAGTTATAAACACGTATAACAATATACAAATAAATACAAATCACATTAATGTTTATAAATTTCCTAAATCACCTCTCAAAAAACTACTATGGCTGTAACTTTGATTTGATTCCAATTCATATGGTCATATACTTCACTAAAAGTTTGTCTACCATAAGTTTCACCAAATCTCTAAAAAATTCACCCCTGAAAAAGCAGTAATTTTACGACAGAAATTGTTTAAAACGTAGAAAATTATTGAGTAGTAATACAGTAAAACTTCGATACAATAATACTTAAAGGACCAAATAAAATTAGCGTTATAGAAAGATATAGTTATATTGAGGGGTGACAATTTCTACTTAAAACACTTCAATTATAGCTAGTTTGAATGTATTAATTTAGTATAGTAGATAGTATAGTAGCTAGTTTTAGAATGTAGCTAGTAGTAATGATTATTAATAGTTTTGAGTGATTCTAGACCTTGTGTGTAGGATTTAGGACTTTGTAAGACATTGTCTCACCAGAGAATGGCCGGTAGTTTCTGATTGGCGGAAAAAAAGGTTTAAAAATGGTTTCCCCAAAAGTGCCCCAAAACTTTAATAATTATACTCCCCCTAAAAGGTTGCTTACTTTTCTTTCAGGGGGATTACCTATAGGATTTTTCTACGATTAAAATATTATTGGATAACAAATTACTATTCGAAATAATTATATTTTGTCGTACTTTATGTATTTTTCAAGAAGAAAAGTGCAAGAGTTATGCAAAAGATTCTACCAATCAGAAACCACCATTCCAGCTTTCGACCAATCAGCAGCGACAGCATGTTTAACACGGATTAAAATCTTACAAACCAATACTACTGATATGATTATGAGTCAAAAATTTAAAAAAAAGCCTCAGAATGTTAAAAAATTGCCAAAGTATACCAGAAATAAAAAAATATAAAGAAATGCGAGAATGCAATAAAATTTGCTTAAAACTTTATAAAACCTTTAAAAACTTATTTAAAGAAATCAATCCAACATTTTTATTTGCTTTTTCATTTATCGTTACATCGGATATTATTGTAGCGAGGTTTTACAATATATCATAAATTTAGAGAAGTAATGTTTTGACTCTGGTATGAGTGCATATGTTTAAATACAATCTTTGCAAATATGAGAGTATTAGTGTATTAGCGAAAATGCACTTTACATAGTGAAAAAAGTATTCAAAACTAAATTTTTTCAGTAAGTATGAATTAATATGGCTGTACCAATATTCAATATACTAGTTATAATAATTACAATGACATATTTTTCCGCATAGTTGGAAGTAAATTATTAGTGATAATTATGAATTGAAAATGAGCCTTAGAAAATCGCATTTATACATATAACCATAATACACAAATATAATTAAATTAAATTAAAAATGTATTATTACCTTACAGATAAATTATATAGACTACATTCTTGCTCTTGTTTAATTAGTAGATTTAAACCCAATCACAATTCATTTACAGATAATCAGAGATGAAAAGATAATTGTGTAGAAAATAATCATTGATTAGCTATAACTGATTGCAGTGAGTCTGGGCGTTAAAATTGAAAACGATCATTTAAGAGAAACTTCATATTTGGCAAAGGAATTATTATTCAAACCATGGTCACTTAAAAGCATTTTGATCATAATGTTTTACTGTAAGAGTGATGAAATTTTTCATAAAGAATACACTTTTAAATAGTTTTGTACCTATTAAGTAGAATAAGTAATTATCAACGAAAATAGAATAGGCTTAATTCATCGATTTGCCTCGTATATGCAATGCAATGATAGAGTTAGTTTAGTTTGAAATTTTATTTACTTATTTATTATGAAAATGGAGACTAAGCAATTTTCACTCAGCAAATGCTCCTATAGAAACGCACCAGGCGTTGAGTAATTGTTGAGCATTATAAAAAAAAATCTGTTAATTAAATAAATATAATTCAACACTGGTATGGTTTTGGATGATTTCCCTTGGCCCAGAAGATCAAAATCAACTATCGTAAGCCGCGGTAATAGACTAACTAAGCAATCACATATCACATAAAAGGACAGCATTCAAAGAAAAAAAAATAGGGCATAACTGTCAAATGTGAAACACAGCTAGCTTGATCGTTTCAGACCTGTGATGTACCAGAGTCCTAAGAACCACTTTGAAGTCGCAGTCTCGTGTGTCTATTCCGAGTAGACAGCACGGCTGTGGACCCCGCACGCGCACCACGCGGCTGGATTCTCTTGGATACAAGACGTGTGTTTTGTCGTGTGTTATATATGGACCTACATAATGTTGCAGCTTCTGTGGCTGGACGAGTGAATGTGGCGCTTGAGGTGAGGGGCATGGCGTCGCACTAGACTCGCAAATCGCGGTTTGCTGCCGATGGCCGCTAGGCCGCACAGTTCAAAGGCATCAGTCACGCCTTCTTCGTCTTTGGACGTCGTCTCCACGTAACCTGTGGCTTCCATCTGTCTGGAGGCAGCTACGGCCTGCAAAGTAAGGGATGAGACATTAGGGAACAAAGAACAGAACAAGTGTCTTGGTAAATATATATAAAAGAGAAAGAAATACACTGGCGAATGGTTGGTTTTAACTACAAGAAAGTTTTGTAAAGATAAACACACTTTAAACCTCTTGATTCAAATGTATCCATTCGATAAGGCATCGTTTTATCTTTATTTTTCACCGTGAATGATACTCTACAGGCTGTGTAGCCTGAAAAACATAATATGGCTTCGTAATGCTCTGGCTCTTAAGGTGCTTTTTCAAAACATCTAGCAAGAAAGAAATATTGAAGTATACGAGGGTTTACATTAGTACGACGAGGACAAAACCAAGAAGCCTCGATTCCTTTGGGTAACAAAATGTTGCTGAAAAAAGCATCAAAATTCTACTTCGACAAGAAATAAATCTTTAATAACAAATAGAGAAATTACTTGATAGCTTTAGAAAATTTGCAACGGCCTTATCACTCTTTTTTTTAATGATTATGACATAATGCGTGAGTAAAGCACAAATTAGACATCTTTATAACCCTAATTAGTTTTCTTTTTGTATTTTTGTACAATTTTTATATCCGGATTACCTTTTTTTTATATAAATGATTGTATGTGTGTGTACATATGTGCATGTATATATATATATATATATATATATATATATATATATATATATATATATATATAAAAAAAAAATACAAGGGCTGGAGGTGTGCAGAACGTTTAATAGAAAATTTTAAATGATAAATGTATGCAGCTTTATAAATAAAAAGATTTTACTGAAACATTTAGTAAGAAAAATATTTCCTCTTTTTCTCTGTCTTTTTAGCCAGAATTAAATGGTGTAAACATTTTACATTCTTACACAATGTTTGAATACTTTTCTACATTGTTATTTAAAAAAAGATTGTAGTATAAGCCATTTAAAAAATTTTACACAAAAAAAGAAAACAGCTGAAAATTCGAAACGATTTTTTTTAAGATAATTATAATTTTGAAATTTGCAAAGTGCTGTATTCTAACGTAATTTTAATAATTGGAGGAAATTATTTAAAAAACCTCGAATTATTTTTTAATAATGTTGCTAGAAAGAAAAAAAATCATTTATTGGTGTATTTTTGTAAATTTTTATATATTACTTTTTTATATAAATTTGATTATTATATATATTTAATTTATATATATATATATATACATAAATATATTTAAAATATTTAAAATATTTATGTACATTTATATATGTAACATCTGTAAAATATCTCTAGAAAAATATGTATGTATATTTTTTATTATAAATTTATAAAATTTATATATATAATATATATATATATATTATAATATAATATATAAATTTATATATTATATGATATATATGATTTTTATTTTTCATTTCTAATAAACTGGAATAGTCAAAAACATAATATATATTTTTTATGCATTGTTTCTAAATTACGAATATTTTATGGGAATGTATGTAATATTGTATGTATATATGTACTAATATATCTATAATATATTTTATATATTATATATATATATATATATATATATATATATATATATATATATGCATATATAAATACACACAACATATATATTATATACATATATAAAGGATAAATATATTGCAAGAAAATTTCCATTGTAATAGGAGATTATATAATATTTACACCACATTAGATATAATTTTCAAATAAGCGAGAAAAAGTAGGAAGGCGAGAAGGGAAAGAAAAAGCGTGCATAAGTGTGAGTGTTAGAAAGAGGAGTAGTAGACTACAAAGTACTCATTACAACCGTATTACACCGACAAAAACAACATTTTATTACACACAGCACAAACGCCTTTTCCACTCCCGCGATAAGCAGCTAAAAACGTACAAAAGCAGCCGATTACGGGTATCTCAAAATCGGCCTACCACCCCGCAGTAAAAGTGGTGTGCAAAAATGCGAATCTGGAAACAGCCAGCTGATTTACAGACATTCCTCCGATAAGCAGGGCGGCATTTCGCCTCTGCCACCCCCGAATGTTTTAACAAGCCGGGGGGAGCAAGCAAAAGAAAAACAAAAGCCCACTGCGGAATGAGGCACCCACCACCTGCCTCAACGGAAGCCATCGCGTCGAGAGTTACGGTCCGCGTGTCCCCTTTTCCGGCTCGGCCGTCCTTTCCCACGAGACCCGCAAAGTGGTCTCGCCCTCCGAAGGGAAGAGATAGCACAGCACGTGACGGACGGCCGCGGGGCCGTGTTTGAGTGAGGCCGTCCCACACCCTGCCTAAAAGACAAGAAAGCAGACACCCGTGGTAAATTAGGAAGTGCTTTTCGCAAGGGAATTTCCTCCAGCACTTTTTTACTTTCTCGCATACCAAGTTAAGTGTTGGGATCGTCCGAAAATTCGGCCTACAGAGGTTTTGATGAATGTACGTGTTTTTAGAACTTCCGAAGAATTTCCAAAAAATACATAGATTTTCGGACGAATTGTTTAGATTTTGTATGACATGTTTTGGATCTCAAACGATATCATCCAATATTTCAACCACGAGATTTTACGATGGTTAAACATGTGCATTGTCCGAAAATTCGACCTTGAGATTTTCAGATAAATATAAATATACACATTTTAGACCTAATACGAATACGATTTTTTGGATAGATCTCATATGACATATTTTGGAACTCAAACGAAAACATCCAAAATTTCAACCATGTGATTTTACGATGATTAAACTTGTAGAAAGTCCAAAGATTTGACCGAGATTTTTGGGTAAATATACACGTTTTAGAGTTCGAGTGTGTTTGTCTTTAGATACATCTTTGTCATATGTCTTTAGACTTCTCATGGAATCGTCCAAAAATTCCATATTGAGATTTTTCGACGAATTGTTTAGGTATCAGATGGCATTTTTGGGTTTCATTCTAATAACCAACCACGAGTTTTTAACGATGGTTATGCATGTGTATTACCCGAAAATTAGACCTTAAAATTTTCTGATAAATGTACGAATTTTAGATTTTCTAAATGAATTATACATGCTTTAGACCTAAGGAGTTATCCAAATATTTCACGTTGAAATTATTGGTCGACTTGTTTAGATCTTATATGACGTGTTTTGGATTTCGCATGAAAATCCAACCATGAGATCTTACAATGATTATAAATGTTTTAGAACTCCTAAGTAATCGCCTGAAATTAGGACCTTAAAATTTTAGAGAGATTATCATATTTTAGATATAGGAACCGTCGGAAAATTTGATATTGGGATTTTTGGATAAATATAAGTTTTAGACCTAATAAGAAATCGCCTACATTTCGACCTGTAGATTTTTAGACATACATGCAGGTTTTCGTTTTCATATGGAATCGGTATTTTTTTAAAGATTATAATACTTCAGACGTCTTACGAAATCGAGATATCTAAATGAATATAAAAAGTGTTCTGATCTCTCTTAGTTGAGAGCAAAACTACTGCAATAGAGCTTGAACCCATACCCACCAACAAAAGGAAGTCTTGTTGGGGTGCAACAACAGAATGTGTAAACAATTAGAGGTTCTTAAAAAGCATTTTTAATTTTTTTCAAATAAAACTTTTCTTTTAAACGGTATGGTTTTTTTCTTTTCTTTTTCAAGTGATAATCACATAGATCAAGTAAATTTCGAAGTCGTTCCTTTAGGATATTTAAAACGAAGAAAGTATTCCACTGTTTGCGACGAGCTCTGTCTCAAGAGGAAGCGATGGCCTCAGGACCCATTTCCCGGGGTAATTCTCCAGGCCGGCGAATCATTCAACCCCCTCCACGCTAATTTGATTTATGTAATCACATGCATAACAACAACAACAACAACGGGTAATGATACGTCCCATTAAGGCCAATCATCGAGTCATTATGCCAGGAGGTTATGAGGCCCTAACAGCAGATCGGATTGCCTGCAAGACTTGCCGCGTGGACATCAAACAAAAATAACAGTAATGGAAACCATACACTAGATAGTCGAGAGAAAACAGACAGAGAGTAAATAACGAAGATAAAACAAAATATCACTCGCATATCATTAGAGGGAAAAGACGTAACTAATGCATATGTCAGTGGATTATGCAGAAAAAGCGCAGAGAGAGGTTTTGGAATTCCTATGTCATTAAACATCCCTTACGGTTCCGAATAAATCTGAGCTAATAATGGTTCCACTCGAATCAAGAAATCCTTGAGAATCGTAGTGATGAATGGATCTCGTTTTCCTACAAGACGTCATTTTCGTGCCTGTAAAATCAGTTCGCTGGGTCGCACTTTCTCGGTTTAAAAAAAAAATGGTCATGAGTAATGGTTTTGAGTGACTGAGCATTAGTAATATGGCAAGCTTAGTCCAACAATTGAACACAGAGAAATGAGTAATTGTTTACTTTCGCCTATTACGAAGTAGAGAGAAAATGGATGTGTGTTGTAATCGCCTTAAAGTTTGATCCTGAAATTTGGTAGAACGTCGGTGTTTTGGAACAGAACGGGCAAATTACGGCCTATGGGTTAAGCGGTTATACTCGGCCTGCAATAGATTTTAAAACAGTGCCATAGCAGCTTATTTTAATGTTTTAAAAACATAATATAACGATACATACATAATATATCTCTAATATAATAGACTTTAAAACGGTGATATAGAAGCTTATTATTTCAATATTTTAAAAATATATTGTAAAGGCGTCTTCGAATTTTGCTTATAATTTGGTTCAGATATTAAGATAATTTGGATAAGAAATTGTACTCGTTAGAATCGAAAATTTTGTTGATTTTTTTTTTAAATTCCATTAGGGAATTTCCATAAACGTGCTTGAATATTACTCATGTAAATACTTTTAAGCTGAGGCTAGTAAATTAGGCTTAAAAATAAACGAAGATAAAACAAAACTTATGGAAACATACCAGTGTACACCTAATCTGAAGTCATTTACAGTGGGAGGCTACACCTTTGAAATAGTTTCACAGTTCAAATATCTTGGAACAACCATCACCACTAATAATGACTTGAACGTAGATATAAACAGGATCGCCATGTCAAATAAATGCTATCATGGCTTTAAAAACCAATTAAAATCTCGATTTATAAGTTTAAAAACAAAAATTAACATCTATTAAATTCTACTTTGGCCTATTCTTCTCCATGGAAGTGAATGCTAGGCAATAACCAAATTGCATGAAAATAAATTGCTGACTTTTGAACGGAAAATCTTAAGAAAAATATTTGGTGAAGTTCAAGAGAATAATTTTTGGAGATCCTTATTCAATTTTGAAATTTATAAAAAATATAAGCAACCTCATGTTGTTAAAGTCATAAAAATCAATAGACTGCGATGGCTTGGACACCTATTCCGACTCGATGACATAAACCCAGTAAAACAGCTCACATTCACTAATCCCATGGGGGCAGAGGAAATGAGGAAGACCACCAATTAGGTGGCTTGATTCAGTAGAGAGGGACTTAACTACTGTCAAAAAGGGAAACTGGAAAAGTCTTGCAGCAGATAGGAACGGCTGGAAAAAACTGCTTGGGACAGCCTTGGCCTGTAACAGCCTGTAGTGCTTTAGAAGAAGAAATACTTTTAAACATTAGAACTATCGATATTTTTCACTACAACATTAATTTTTACTCTTATTATAATAAAATATTGGGAACAAATTATGCATTTAAGAACTTCCAAAAAGTAATGTAAGTCTGTGTAAAAGTTCAATGAACTGATACAACCCTTTTAAAAATAGATGCTTCTGGAAGTATTTTTGTGATCTAAATGACCACTCTTGTCGTTTTAGTATTAATTCCAGGGTATAAGGGATACCGTATCTGAAAATATATGAAAATATCGAGGGGAGAACTTATTGATTTATTTTCATCAATAACTTTATATTGCCAAGCTCTAAAGAACTGCCATATTACAATAGCTTGACTATATGTAACTTTATAGCAAAAGAGAATCGTAACATAAGATGATTAACACAAACAAGCAAAATACAAAATTAGAAATAAGGTCGTGGAAGGAATAACAAAATTTTATAAAGAGGAATCTTTTCAACAAAACAGGAAAAAAATCTTAAACGAAACAATCTAAATCTCATGAATGTAATACGACGACAATCTAGAACACAAAGAATTGAAATCATTTCATTCCTTGATATAAAGAAGATATCTAGACAGAGTTTTACTTCAAATCAAAATGGTAACGATTCATTTATTATCAAGAACATCCACTAAGTTACGGATGATATTCTGCGTAGTTTATTGAATCCAATATGAAGATAACCATAAACTGAAAGTATCACATCTGTTTCATCTGCTGGTATGAAGAAACTACAAAAATCTAGACAGTTGAACTATTAGACAAATTGGTAACGATTCATTTACTATTGGGAGCATCAAGTGGGTTCTATGAAGCTTAGTGAATCTAATATGGGGACACAACTAAATGTATTGCAACCTTTCTTAATACTTGCCAGGATTAAGAAAGTATAAAGATCTAGAAAAGTAATGTGATACAGATTCATTTATTATCGGGAACATCAAGTGGGTCCTATGAAGCTTAGTGAATCCAATATGGGGATACAACTGAAAGCATTACAACTATTTCACTTGCCGGGATTAAGAAAGTTCAAAGATATAAAATGTTAAATAGTAAGGCAATGGGATACAAATTCATTAATTATCGGGAACATCAAGTGGGTTCTATGAAGCTTAGTGAATCCAATATGGGGATACAACTGAAAGCATTACAACTATTTCACTTGCCGGGATTAAGAAAGTTCAAAGATATAAAATGTTAAATAGTAAGGCAATGGGATACAAATTCATTAATTATCGGGAACATCAAGTGGGTTCTATGAAGCTTGGTGAATCCAATATGGGGACACAACTAAAAGCATTGCAACCATTTCACTTGCTGGTATCAAGAAAGTACAAAGATGTAGAGAATTGAAAAGCAAGGCTAATTGATAGATTCATTTATTATCGGGAACATTAAGTGAGTTCTATGAAGATTAGTGCATCCAGCATGGGAACAATCATAAACTGAAAGTATTGCGATCGCTTCCTCTGCCGGAATGAAGAAAGTATAAAGACCTAGAGAGTTGAACCTCAAGGTAATTTAATAACGATTCATTTATTATCGGGAACATCAACTGGGTTACTGGTATATTCTCCGAGCAGATCTATCTGAAATCTCACGCAGAGATTGGAAACATCGAGTTCTCACTAGTATCTAATCAGGGATGGTTTAATAGGAACGTGACACGCGAAAACACGCCAAGATGCGAACTATCGAAGGCTGTGTCAGCAAGGAAAGCGGGCACGGAACAGTGAAACTGGAGAGAAACAAAAGCATAAACGAGGTTTTAGGTATCGGTCGGATACGACTCATCAAGTTTGTACAAAAGAAGAAAAAGAAATCAGGTTCCTTGATCTATTTATTTCTAAAAATGAAATATGCTCTAATTCGTTACTCATATCTTTCCTTTAAGTTTGAATCATCGTTTAAATACACAATTTACTTTTTGAAAAATGATTCCTAATAGCATATATATATGGATCTTTAACTGGATATATATGGCAGTGTTTTAAAAGATAAGATAAGATATAATAATGATTAGATATATAAAAGGAAGAATTATAATTGATCTTTAAATTCAGAAAAGTATCCAATTTTTTTAGAAATTTTTTTTACTCATATATTAATTGTTTAATATATTAATCGCCGTTCTGTCTATAAATACATTTCTATCCACTCCCTCCCTCTCTTCTCAAACACACTCACATTTAAAGTGTATGTATGTATGTATGTATGTATGTATGTATGTATGTATATATATATATATATATATATATATATATATATATATATGTATGTATATATATATATATATGTGTGTGTATATATGTGTATATATATATGTATATATGTGTATATATATATGTATATATATATGTATATATATATATATGTGTGTGTGTGTATGTGTGTATATATATATATATATATATATATATATATATATATATATATATATATATATATATATATATATATATAAAGTTACCGCGAGCAATTCTCAAATTCCAATTTAATTTTTTCTCTCTTAATGATATAAAATTATTTTAAGCATAGAGATAACGTGAGAGCATTCAGACTAATTTTACTTTAACCTCTTAATGCACTGTTTTTTTTTTAAAGAGCTCGGAAAAAAAAAACAATTTAGAACGTTGTCTTGCCAAGAACACAAAATACAAAAATAATCAAAAATTTATTGCAATTTTGGATTTTAATAACATTGCTGAAAAATAGTCGACTTTTGTAATTTTTCTCGCACATCTACATTTTGTCTTTTTTTTTCGAATTCTCTTTTCAGAATTAACATTATTATTTTGAAGAAATTTTTTACACATTTTGTATTTGAAAAAAATTTAATATATTTTACACTTGAATAAGTAAGTGTTATAGCTTACAATCCCATGCAAATAATAAATATCAATAAAACGATTCTTTTTTTTTTTTTTTGCTTTCATGATGTTATTTTCAAATCTCGATTGCATTTGAGTGTGAAAAATTATAGCAACATAAAGTACAACGCCACTCTAATTATCTCCAGAGTGGACAGTTTAGCGCGCTCGAGTTAACTCGAGCGTGAACGTTAAGGGGTTAATCCTGGGTTTGTAATTTTACGTATGTTTTACAGCTGGATGTGAATTTGAATAGTAGCTAGAGCTAGCAGGTCAAACCTGAAGGTGGGGGTAGAGGGTTTCTGCCTCGTCTCTGCATCAAAACAAAGAAAAATTTTTAAGCTTAACCCCTTCCTTGTTTTGCCCGTACGCCCTACGGGCACAGCTTTCGGGCCTTTACTGATTTGCCCGTACGGCGTACGGGCAATCTGATTTCTATTTCGATTGCACTTTTTCGGCAGTTTTTTTTCAAATTTTAGTAACAGATCATTAGTATAGATGTCCAGTAAATGATAGTTTGCAGTTTATTGTATTTTCTACTCTGATTGGTTTAAAAGCGCGGATTTTTTCGCATGTTTTGTATCAGAAGACGAATTTTTATCTTTCAGTGTATAGCTTTCTGGTTATATTTTACTAACCGCCTGATAATTTTATTGATGTAACAGTTGAATAATATATTTTTACTTTTAAATAATGGATAATTCAGAGCGTATGGAGCTAATTTCTTGTGATTCGAACTGTGACTCGGAATCAAAAACTGAATTATCTGTAAATGATAGTAGCGAAAGTTTACTAGATGACCTGGATAGTAGTGACTCTGATAGTAGTACAGATGGAATCAGTCAAGCAAGACAATTTTTTAAATTAATTGTGATAATCCTTCGGATCAGCCTCCTAGATTTGCTTTCACTGGAATTCAAAAAATTAACTTGGATATCGATGAGACTAAAGGTAAACTTCAGTTCTATGACGCTTTCATAGAAAGAAAAAAAGTTGTAATAAATGCTTAAAAATATTAGAAATGTTAATTTTAATAACATATCTTTACTTAAAAATGTAAAATGAACAAAAAAATGCAATAAAAAATGTGACATTTTTTGACCAAATTCTGAAAAAAAAATTAAACTGTCAAAGGGTTAATGTTCTTTCAAACTAACGAAGCTCTTCAAAACGAAAGTCTAATTCTTCCCCTTAAATTGAGTAGCCTCCGGCTCACGAGCTCGCCTCATGGAAGTGGCATTAAAAACAACACTTTGCTTCCTTAATGTTTCAAGCTATCTTTATAAAAATCGCTTCTTTAACTTTCCGGTAATTAGGGAAAATTATTTCGTGTCGATAACTCGGCTGAGAAAGTCACAAAACCACTTAACACTTACTTGTTCTGGCGTGACTGGATGCCTGACTTCCCCTCGAAGGTCACTTCGACAACCGCATAAAATTACAGGCGCCGTACTGTGAGTTCGGATTTCGGGATACCACTGAAACGAAACACAAATGCAATAAGTGAGTGAGAAAAAAAAAACATGGATGTAATCTAAACTTGGTAAACTGAAATTCAGCCTGTCTGCCCAGTCCCAATACCTATATCCTATTCGAGATAATTATCTCATTTTCCCCTGTTATACACTGCTGGAAATATAGGTTACTCTTCAAAGAAAACACCTGTCTACATCGCTTCTTGTGTTTTTCCCATTAAATTTCCAAGGTCATTATATTATACCACCATTTTGTTTCTATGCTGTGTTCTTATTATAGTAGAACCTCGATTATCCGATGTTTTTCTGTTATCCGGGCTGACTGTTTTCTGAATATTTAATATATATATATATATATATATATATATATATATATATATATATACACACACATATGGGTATATATATACACACATATGTATATATGCATACATATGTGTGTGTATATATATATATATATATATATACATACATACATATATATATATATATATATATATATATATATATATATATACATACATGTAAGGAAAATTCTCAGGGGCTTTCAAATCTGAAGTCAAGGGCTAAAAATTCTGGCGTCCTTTTGCATTCCCCCTTTTAACTTCTAACCTAAGGAAAATTCTAAGGGGTTTTCAAATCTGAAATCAAGGGCTAAAAATTTCCGTATCCTTTTGCATTCCCCTTTTTAACCCCTAACCTACATTGTCCGCTAGGGCAATGTAGAGTTATAATTGGTCAGACCCCTTCTCTGAGGGTGTAAACTGTAGCCTTAGTGGTCAATTTAGGTTAGGGGTTAAAAAGGGGAATACAAAAAGACTCGGAAATTTTTAGCCCTTGACTTCAGATTTGAAAACCCCTGAGAATTTTCCTTACATAGATATATGTATATGTACACACATATGTATATATATATATATACACACATATGTATACATGTATATATATCTATATCTCTCTCTATATATATCTATATATATATATATATATCTATCTCTATCTATATCTATCTATATCTATATATATCTATATATCTATATCTATATATATATATATATATATATATATATATATATATCTATCTATATCATATCTATCATACATCATATCTTAAATCTACATACATTAAACTTGTAAAACGTCCAAGGATTTGACCCAGATTTTTGGGTACTTATACACGTTTTAGCGTTCGAGAGTGTTTGATATATACACGTGTCTTTAGACTTCTCATGGAATTATCCGAAAATAGATTTTTGGCCGAATTGTTTACGTATCAGATGCCTTTTTTGGGTCTCATACAAATAAACGAACCATGAGATTTCACGATGGTTATGCATGTGTATTACCCGAAAATTCGACATTAAAATTTTCTAATAAATGTACGAATTTTAGACCTCGGATAGAATTGAGATTTTTTAGATGAATTATACATTCTTTAGACTCAATGAGTTACCCAAAATTGTCATGTTGAGATTAATGGTCGGATTGTTTAGGTCTCATATGACATGTTTTGGATCTCGCATGAAAATCCAACCGTGAGATCTTACAATGATTATACATGTTTTAGACCTCCTAAGTTAGATGGGATAATCAATAACTGCATAAAGAGGCATTCAACTCAAGTTTCTAGAAAACTATCAACAGGCAGCTAAGGACCTCTCATTGCGGATCATTTCCGAATATGTTTCTACGGAACATCAGATTTCCGTACTCGGAATTTATCAGTCGCTATGGAGTCAAGGGCATTTCCTCAAATACAGCTTTAGAAAGTGTAGGCAAGAACATTTTCTTTTTTTATTAATGAACACCGCGCGTTATTTCTTCGCAATTTCTATTAATTATCTCTATGTTTTTCAGCTTTAAGTTACAGGCTCCCTTTCGGTTAGATTACATTTCTGTGAACAAAAAAAGAAGAGTGTTACTATGTTACTTATTCAATTAGTTGCAACGCTCGTGGCTCAATTAAACCACTTTGGAGACTTAAGACATTTTCTTTTTACCGGATCCCTTTTTATTCCAGAAGAAATAAAGCACACAAAAAAATATAAAACAATAAATAAAACAAAACTGAATAATGTGAAAAGCTAAAAATAACCTTAAATGTTTATCGATACAGAAATTTAATGTACAACAATAAATTTTCGTTTTCATAGAAATATTTGAACAGTTGACAATGAAACTAACAAATGAAATTTATTTTATTAAATGTCTAACAAAAGTAAGTAAATAAATATGTATAAAATCTATTTAGAAATGCTGTTTTTAGAATTTGACTAAATAAAACTACCAATAGTTTTATCACAATTATTATTATCCACGTTATTTTACAAAACATACTACTTGAAATGACAAAATGTTTTTAAAGTTAAATTTTATTAAAGACCCTGCGAACAATTCATTTTAAAAAGAGCAGGTTTCTAATTTTACTATGAATTGAAAAAAAAAGCTGTTGAGATGAAGATTTTTAATCCCAAAAGGTTATATGTGCTCTTAAAATGTGTCTAACCTGTCGTTGGATTTCTCATCAGTATTAACCAATGTTTAAAATAAAATTATTCGGACACATAGCATTTTAAGAAACCTTAATAATATAAAAAATATATATATATATATATATAAAACATTGACATAGGTTAATGTGGAACACAATAAACACAAAGGAAGTAGAGCAAATCTACTTTATTAAGTTAACTCAAAGTACAATTGCAATTCTGCACAACACAATCTATGTGACTGAGAGATCTTTAGCCTTTATAGACAGAAAATTAAATCTGTCTGGGAAGGCGATGAAAGTTTTACTCAAACGCAAAATGGCGAATATTCAGAACACTTTTCTGGTAAGCTAAAGAAAGGTCCAGGATTTGAACACGAAATAAAGTAACCAATAAAGGAATTAAATAAATTTACTCGTTTTAAATATCGTATCATACCGGGGTTCAAACTCACGACATCTTTATTACGAGACTACTGTGATGATTCGGCTATGAGACAATAATTTAGTTGAATAATTGCTTCGGACATAGAGCTGACGCCCGCGCCGAAAGTATGTGCTGACTAGATTATAAGTTTCTGTTACAGATTTTTATTATCGGGATAAGTGTGTCTTAGCTTAGTGAAATGAGGAACCAATAATTTGAACTGAAAGCATTACAACTCTTTCACTTGCCAATATTAAGAAAAATAGAACAAAAATTTTGTACATGCTAAATTTTCTTTATTTCTTTAGAATTTTTAAATACAATTAAAAGTTTTTATTTATTAAAAGAGAACAAAAATTTCTTACAAATAATTTAAAATTAAAAATATTTTTCGAATTTTTTAAAAATAAAGATAGCATCATAGAAAATTTTTTTTATGACGTTATAATTTATTTAAAGTATTTTAAAATTGACAAAAATTTTATTTACTATTATTAACATGGAGAAATGAAAATAATAAGGGAGGTCAGATATTAATGAATATTCTAAAATTGAAAAAAAATTCTCCTAAGATAATTATTTTCAATCTACAGAAAACAAAATAAGATACACACAAAAATTTATTGAAATAACTGCAATAACAAACCTTTTTTAAAGCATTATGTAGAGATATTTGTGAGGTAATGTCAAAACACAGGAGGAAAGCTCTAGCATCTTTATAACACAATGGTCTTACAGTATCATAAGCACTTGCACCTGGAAAGAAATAAAGACAAAACTTATTACACTTGCTGACAATATTTAACAATAACATTTATTTAACAATAACCATTAACATTATCCATATATGTGGAAATGTTGAATATAGTAATTACTTCGTTTAAAATTTTGTATTTTTTTAAAATAATCTATTAATAACATTTTGATGATAATAAAGAACAAAATTAAAGAGAAAAAATATTTCCATTTTTGACATGTTTTTCTCAAATATATTCCACAGGCAAAGGATAACTGGAACTATAATCCTGAAATGTATGTATGCACTGTAGGTATATAATATTGAGCATATAATTTCGTATTTTTTGCAGAGATCTACAAATCATTTAATGTTTAACAGCTATTGCAAAAACGCTAGAAGCCAGTAATTAACACTGCCAAGTATCAAAAACAAGACAGCTCCAAAGTTTCGCGATTATTGCAAAAATTCTCGAAGCCAGTAATTATCTTCCAAGCTAAAACAGAGCCTATTATATGTCACAGATAAAATTTTCTCGCGATGATACATTTTATGATAAGTAACGGAATAAATCGGGGTTTCCGTACTAATAACACTGACAAGTATAAAAAAACTAGCCAATTTCAATGTTTCGCGACTATTGCAAAAATTGTTGAAGTCAGTAATTATCTTCCAAGTTAAAACACAGCCTATTATATGTCAAACACAAAATTTTTTGGAGGTGATACATTTTTATGACAATTATGGAATGAATTGCGGTTTCCGTACTAATAATACTGCCTAAGTATCAAAAACAAGCCAACTTCAATGTTTCGCGACTATTGCAAAAATTCTCGAAGCCAGTAATTATCTTGCAAGCTAAAATACAGTTTATTCTATGTTACAGATAAAATTTTCTCGAGATGATGCATTTTTATGACAAGTAACGGAATGAATCTGAGTTTCCGTACTAACAATACAAAGTATCAAAAACAAGCCAATTTCAATGTTTTGCGATTATTGCAAAAATTCTATGCGTTATGACAATTAACGGAATGAATCGGGGTTTCCGTATGAATAACACTGCCAAGTATCAAAAACAAGCCAACTTCAATGTTTCGCAACTATTGCAAAAATTCTCGAAGCCAGTATTATTATGACAAGTAACGGAATGAATCGGGGTTTCCGTATTAATAACACTGCCAAGTATCAAAAACAAGCCAACTTCAATGTTTCGCAACTATTGCAAAAATTCTCGAAGCCAGTATTATTATGACAAGTAACGGAATGAATCGGGGTTTCCGTATTAATAACACTGCCAAGTATCAAAAACAAGCCAACTTCAATGTTTCGCGACAATTGCAAAAATTCTCGAAGCCAGTAATTATTTTCCAAGCTAAAACACAGCCTATTATATATCACAGATAAAAATTTCTAGAGATGATGCATTTTTATGACAAGTAACGGAATAAATCGGGGTTTCCGAACTAATAATACTGGCAAGTATCAAAACAACAGCCAACTCTGTTGAAGGAGCGAGCTTGAAGAGGGTAATAAAGTTTGAACTTGCGTCAGAGACCACTTGATTTCCATGGTCTGGTCTTTAGAGAAACCACTGAAGGGAGAGATAAGCCTATCAGATAATAGAAAATTGCATATGTTGCGGAAGAAAGCTTCTTAAAGCTGCATTTACAACAAGCGGACGAGTTCAGACTCGGTAAGTGGTTTGAGGCAGTGCGACCCTACTTGGGACAAAGAGGTAACATCCCAATCTAAGGATTAAAATAACCAGTAATTCAATTCCAGCTGCTCAAAACCTAGCAGTAGTTAATATAAAAAATCGAGAGAATGTTATTTTTTTTATTTTAAGCAAAACAAACACAGAAAATTAACTCTGTAGTAGCCAAATTGGTATTTAACTGCAAAATCGACTAGTATTAATAATTTAGAAATTAAAATTAACCAGTAATCTAATTCTAACTAGTCAAAACTTAGTTAATATTAAAAATTGAAATGTTAATTTTTTATTTTATGCAAAACAAATACAATGAGCTGAAAATTAACTCTGTAGTTACCAAATTGGTATTTAATTGTAAAATGGGCAAGTATTAATAATTTAGAAATTAAAATTAGCAAATTAAAATTCAGAGTTATTTCTGTCGAATATGCGTTGAAGAATATCTTCAATCTAACAGGGTTGCTACAGAAATTCCCCCAAAATATTCCCGGTGTTTTTCACTGTCCTTTTCTCAAATAGAATAACAGAAAATAGACAATCGCATACTGTTAGAATTTTAAGGAATTATCAGTGTTGCATTCACGTATTTTCCTAGTAAGAAATTTTATAGCTGTTTTCAGTATCATCTGAAATTATACACAATAATAAAAAAGGAGAAATAATTACCAAATATGAAATTTGTTTTTGTGAAAAATTCCCTCGCCACTTCGCGCTTCATGTTTTGTGGCTTCAGTGCTTCGCGGGTTTTTCCAAAATATTCATCAAAAATTAAAAAGGAAAATATAACCATGTCCGCAGCTAAATTGCGGAAAGAAGTGTTTCATGTTTATGGCGCAAGAGAAGGATCCCTGCTTGCCACACAAAGCGATGAGTTAACTCAGTACGTACCACGGGCTCTTGAGATGACAAAGTCTGCAAGTGAGAAAGAAAATGAAGAGGAAGAACAAACTGATAAGCGTGGCCTTACCCTGGAGAACCTGCAACAATTGTGCAACATGGCAAGAATTTGCACAACACATTGACCACATATATGTTCGAACTGTCCAGTATAGCAATCGCTGTACTCGAAAGCTCGGGGTTATGTTCTTGTACAGGGGAATTTTGAAGGAAAAGGTAAAACAAAGACAACAACTACCCATCACCACGTTTCTCTCCAAGGTAAAGCCCCTGGGTCTACCGTCAG